>JACDTU010000001.1:2400000-3000000 GCA_022376465.1 Cubamyces lactineus | reverse complement strand
ACAGATAACCGATGAAGATGAGAAGAAAACTGACCGTTCGGCTCTGTAGCTCTTTCTGTTCGATTGCATTGGCCTGACCTGTAGTAAGCTGCGCCGAGTTGTCCAGATCTATGACAACACATCGTGCCTTACGATCCTCAGGCGGCCTGTGCAATTAACACGTTAGATAACTTCCATTATTGAGTCGATCCTCCTTACCGAAGCTGCCCACTCAGAACGTCATCTATGAGAGCGGGTGAGTGCTCCATGCACCGTAGGCCAACGCGGTCGCCCCACTGTGGATACATCAAGATGTTGAAGAGACTCATGTCGCGATGCAGTATCTTCCGAGCGCTCGCCAGCGTCCGATGCACTAAATCGGGGACAATGAGAAATCAGCCGTGCGGGAGACAATGTATTGACATACCCTCTAACGCATCGTATACCGCCTTCAGAAAATCATTGACGGATTTAGCGATTGTCAGATCATAGCCAGTGTCTGCGAAGACGATCCGATACTTGATTCGGGTCATCGTCCCATCGGCTCGAGAAAACGCGATGTCGCGACCATCTGCTTTCACGATCTCGCTACTAATATGCAAGACAACCCCATGCAGAGAGCCATCCTTGTGAACATGCTCCAAGAGATCGGCTTCCTTGAACCTCCGTTTGCAATCAACGAAGGCCTCTTTGATGACAACGCTAGGTTGATCGTCCTTCACGACACGAAGCACAGTCGTCCGCCTAGCCCAAGGGTCTCCAAGGAAGGTGATCCTGGCGTCGGTGTGACACCCCTTCGCGGTCTGGACTGTCCATCTTGGGGCCGAAAGGTCCGTCCGCTCTGTCCAAGTGATGGTACGATCGTAGAGTGTGTGGCCCGAGGGCGAATCGTACAGAGAGTAGACGTAGGCACACAGGGAGTTCAGATCAGTCCAGAGGGTGTGCTCCGAGGCGACGGGCCCAATGGGGGAGGAGAAGACCACCTGGAAGTGCTGTGGCTTGATGCTGAGGACGTAAAGACCGGGGCGATCGGGGCGGGCTTGCTGGATCTTGTAAGCATAACGCGTCGCTTGTGCTCGCCCATCCCCGCCATCCATCGCTTTGGCCTCAACAACCGTCTCCACACGGTAATATGGTATATTGCTGTATGTCTTGTGACCGCCGTTTCGAGGGAATCCACCGGGGCGGTTAATAACTCCTACGATATCAGGCTTGTCTTCCAGACGCTCCATCGGGAAGTGGGTAAGGTGACACCGGTGATGGTCGAGGAAGACGATCTCCTTCTCAGGGTGGTAGACACGCCCTTCCCTCTTGAGATATGCTGTATGCAGAGAATATGAGGCATGTCCATGCTAGATGTACGAGAGGACATACCGAATACATCCTTGCTGATGGTGGTCAGAAGCGTACAGGCAGGCTGGTACAGCTTCTGCTCTCGGTCCGCGGCAGTGGCCTTCATGATAGTCCGTAGAGACTCCTTGATAGCATTCTTCTTCTTCAGCGCATTCACAAGACGTTTCGGGCATGACTTGAGATGCGTAGTGAAGAACTCGGCGTCAGCTTCGAGATCCTTGACCAAGCCTTCTATTTCTTTCAGATTTTGAGTGGGAATGAGATCACGTTTCAAAGGAGAAGAGATGAGAGGGTCAAATGCCGTACCGTAGCTCAAACCAATCTCGGATGTTCCGTCGACCATTGCGCCCGCCTCCCCTTGCTGAGAAGCAGGAGACGGGGTGCGCGGAGGTACGAAGGCGGAAGACATCTCGCGACTGTGTGAGCTTGCAGTCACAACAGCCATCTCTTGCAGTCTTATATGTTGGTTACACGCCCGTGTGGCTAAAGTCGGGGTTCATATTCCAGATGTGTGAGTCAAAGCTCGAGGGCGTGGATGAGGGGAGGAAGCAAGTACGGTCGACGACGGTGATTGTTCACTTTAGCCAACAGCCAAGCGCGCATGGTTCTTTGTGTTACCCTGTCACAACTTAGCCATCATAGACGCCCTCAAGTGTCTGTTTCACTGCTTCCTCGCACCTCCTCCCATGGCTCCGAGTCCCCGGCGGGCCCTTGTCTCCTATTGTTGAGTGCGCTGAGTTTAAGTGTACTACAGCGCGATACTCTATGCAACTCTACGTGATTCAACAGAATACAAGCAAGGCCTCCTGGACACTCGCGAGGCGCGAGGGCTGCTGCACCAACGCTGTGAGCAGCCCGAGTGTGACACGATGGCATCCGATCACTACCTGCCAAAACGAGCTTCATTGAACTCCAGCCCTGCCGCCCGCATTCCGCACTGGGACTTGCCCTCGCTAAGCAGAGATGTCCTTTGTCCGCCATAAGGGTGCGACATCAAGCCATGGCTTGATGCTATGCACAATGGCGCTTCAATGTGGGCCCGCGCGCAGTGCGCACCGCATGACTCGGACCGCTCCGCCGTCCAAGCTCCGGGGCATGTGCATGAGGATGATTTACCGGTGGGCGATGGTAGGTACTCCGAACATTTGTATCTCACCGCAGCAAACGAACCCTCTATTGAGGGATGCATATCTACCGCTCGCTTAGTGCGTGGCCTAGCTTGGATCCGTTCGTGATGACCCTGGAGGGAATGGGACTCTCCCCGAGGACGGAATCTTGATCGTCAGAGCTGATATGAGGCTCTCTGTACACATATTCTCGGCACGACAGCCACGCCTAGCCGCATTTACAACCTTCGGAGTCTACTCACGACCTTAGTGACCGCACACCCTCTTCGACTCGTCCGCATCCTTCACTACACTGCTCCTGATGCTTTGTGGTAGCCCTCGAGAGAACGGGCGCAGAAATATCCGCCATCGCAGCCACTGACGATTACTCACCTTCTCCAGGGATTTAACTAGCCATGGTATCACACTATATATTGCACCTCTCTGAGTGAAACCTACACATTGCACGTAGAAACCAGCTGTGATTCATATCGATAACGGTCCGTAGGCTTATCCATGTTTCTCTTCGATTTGATCGAGGGGAAAAGATTCAGGCTGGTGATCTTGGTATATCCATTGGCATGGCTTGGGAGCTATGAATATATACTAGGTATACTCCAGTCTCTGAGGAGTCGTGGAGAGCTATGGGCGTCTCTTGTATAGGCGCGCCCGACGCGACGCGATTTATGCTTGGCGCGCGCACGTGCGCGATGTGGCTGAGATTTTGAGCAAGTCGAGTCAAGTCTGTGGGGTAAGCAGCGCACACACCAATACCACCACAACGATGAAGTACTTCTCCACCCGCGGGGCGGAGCAGCTTTTGTCATTTGAAGAGGTCTCTTTCTCCTTACATCTGCGCCACGATCTGCGTTCTGAACTCACCCTCAGACTGTACTTGCTGGGCTCGCACCAGATGGTGGACTCTATATTCCCGAACACGTTCCTTCCTTGCCGGATAACTGGCAGACAACCTGGAAAGACTTTTCATTCATTGACCTCTCCGTTGCTGTCCTCTCGCTCTACATCTCGCCGGAGGAGATCTCACAACATGAGCTACGTGCCCTTGTGGAGAAGTCATATAGCACCTTCCGCCACCCCGACGTCACTCCGCTCAAGAAGCTAAACGACAAGACCTACGTGCTTGAGTTATTCCATGGACCTACTTTTGCGTTCAAGGATGTTGCGCTGCAGCTGCTTGGCAATCTGTTCGAGTTCTTCCTGAAGCGGAGAAATGCGAACAAGGCTCCAGGCGAGCAGCCAGAGAGGCTTACGGTTGTTGGTGCGACGAGCGGGGATACGGGAAGGTACGTGACTCGCATCATCTTCGTGTATACTTCAAATGGTAGGATATCTGGAGCGCGTCCACCCCTCGGTTGATGCAGACAAGCGCACTCTTAGGCGACATATTGAAGCCGAGTGATCTTCATATCTCAACAGTGCACTCCTACACTATCTTCCACCAAGATATTGTTGCTCTGGTCACCCTCAGATGCTGTGTGTTGCTTGCGATATGATATAATTGACTAATACTTTCCCAGTGCCGCCATCTACGGGCTAAGGAACAAGGCCAACATCTCCATTTTCATCCTTCATCCAAAGGGCCGCGTCTCGCCCATTCAAGAGGCCCAAATGACCACTGTCACGGATGCCAACGTCCACAACCTCGCCGTCAAGGGAACATTTGACGACTGCCAAGTAGGTAGCGAGACTATGATTGCAGACAGCCACCCTGAATTCTCTTCCAGGACATCGTCAAATCCCTCTTCGCTGATCGAGAATTCAACACGGCTCACCGGCTAGGTGCCGTCAACTCGATCAACTGGGCACGCATCCTTGCTCAAACCGTCTACTACTTCCTCTCTTACTTCCACCTCCGACGGCAAATCCCCAACCCGGATGAGGTTGAAGTCCAGTACGTCGTTCCTACCGGGAACTTCGGAGACATCCTCGCGGGCTACTACGCGAAACGTATGGGTCTCCCGATTGGCCGTCTTGGCGTCGCGACGAACGCAAACGACATTCTCGCGCGATTTTGGAAGAGCGGCGCGTACGAGAAGGTCGACTCGAGTGCAGAAGCTAGCGTGCCCGCAGCGGGTGGAGCGTCTGATGGGAAGCAGGCGACGGATGCAAGCGGCGTGCGCGAGACGCTGAGTCCTGCGATGGATATCCTGGTCTCGAGCAACTTTGAGCGGCTGCTGTGGTACCTTGCCTTCGAGGGTGCAGCGCAGGGCGACGATGTGGCCGCGAGGAGGAAGGCCGCGAGCGCGACGATCGCGGACTGGATGAGCAAGGTGAAGAGCGATGGCCGTGTGCAGGTGCCCGTTGCTGTTCTCGAACTTGCCCGGAGAGACTTCTTCGCTGAACGGGTGTCCGACGAGGAGGTGTGTGGCAGTATCCAAGTACGTTCACTCGGCGACGAGCTGAAATGCCGTTTAGACGCTTGAGACGATCAAGTATTACTTCGAATCGGACGCGCACTATATCGCAGATCCTCATACTGCTGTCGGACTGTGTGCAGCCCGTAGAGTAGCTGCCCAAAAGTGAGTGTTCATGAAACGTTCCACATTGCACGCGCACTCATTTGCTCCCGTCTACCAAAGCCCTCCGCAAACCCGCCAAATCGTTCTCTCCACTGCGCACCCCGCGAAGTTTTCGGAAGCCGTCACCCGTGCGCTCCAAGGGTCGCCCTCATTCGATTTTGAGCGCGACGTTCTTCCGCCCGAGTTCAAGGGTCTTCTCGAGCGCGAACGGCGCGTCATCGACGTCGAGGCCGCTCAGGTAGACCTCGTGAAGCAGGTCATCGAGAGGTTTGCTGCGCCCGCTGCGAGCGAGGTCGGCGCGAGCGTTTGATTGAGTCCGGCGTTCGGGGATCAAAACGACGAAGAAGAAAAGGCTCTCTGGTTTGTGTACACGTCGTGGGCGCCACAGATGGTCAGAAAGAAGGATGGAATGTGTGTACTGTGATAGTGTTGTAACAGACTACCCGTCGCGATGGGAACACCCTTGCATGGTATCCTCGTGTATTTCGTGCCGCCAGCTGCTGCTGCGCGACTTGGGCGTCTGTCCGTGTTCGCTCCCCTGACTTTGACCATTGACAACAGGCCCTCTACGGCTGGCTCCATCACAACATAATGCTGGACATTCACGTCGTGGCATACACAGTCAATGTGCGCTGACTTGAATGTCTCTGTGCTGTGCCACTGCGAGAACGTTCAGTAAACCCCCCAGTAAGTCGGTGCCACCGAGCTCGCGAGGACTTAATCACAGTCCTTTTGGGCGGCCCTTCACTTGGTCAAAGGTATGTTTTATTTTATTTTCTGAGGGACACTGACATGCCATAGAGGCAGTCGCTCATTTGCAAGGCTCCTACCATGAGCCACTGATCCGCCTGTCCGCCACGAGGCCCTTTGTGCTCGCGTTGGCATCCAGCCAGGCGCAGCTGTGGACGGCCACCGTCCCGTCCATTCTGCCTTTCACAAGCGCTTGGACTTCAACCTGAGGCTTTTTCCTGCGATCGAGGTATGCATGCAAAACATATCACATCTGCTTGCGGCCACTGTCACAGTGGCCAAAGGGGCTCTCCAACAAAGGACAATCCTGCGGCACCTGGATTTACCTCTCCAGCTGTGCACATTTCCGACTTCCAACTCGCGCTGATCCCGACGCTATCCTCGTGTGTCCTACACGCTGTGCGCTTTGACCTCTCCTGCAGCTCGTGCTAGCTCAGCCCGCCACCGCCCGCAGCACTCCCTGCCACCTACCGTCGTGCGTTGCGCTTTGCTCTCTTGGTCCTTGGTCTATCGCTGGTTGTGGCCCTTGCGAGCTTGGACTCCCATAAAGCCGTCGCCATGGCTTCCCTCCATCCGCTTTGCTTAGACTCGCGTCCTCCAAAGCTTCACACTGCGGCTCCGTCTTTCCCTCCGCTCGTGCTGCCCATTGTCCCGCGCCTTTGCATACATAATGTCCTCCGCCGCTGCCCGCTTTGCACCAGCACTCGCTATAGAAAGCTGCTGCAACTGCTCTTGCAGCTACCCTCTCCATTCCCATTCGACTCGCTCCGCCTTGCCCTTCTCCCCGGCGAGGAAAAGAAAACCGCTCTCGCCCTGCACACTCACCAAGCAACACCCGAGCTCTCTCAGTCCACATCCGAACTCACCAGCGCGAACCCTGATCTCGATGCCTCTGTCGCCTCCGCCCCCGCCCTCGCCTACGTTCCGTCACTACCACGTCCAGCCGATGACTCAGGGCGCTCCGTCTCGTCCACCCGCGAGCCCGACCCGAGGCAACTTCGACTTCAAGCGAGCGACCGCCGAGCCGCCGGCCGCCAGGCTGCGGCGCGAGCCGCTCGCGTCCATCCAGGCAGACTCGGGGCGCGCGTACCACCGCCAGCCGAGCCCACTCAGCCACATTGTCCACGACAAAGTCGTTGACGTACAAGCGGCCGCGCGCTCTCCGCCGGCGACAGCGGCGGCGGTGCGTTTCCAGCTCCCACCCGAACGCCAGTCGACTCTTGTCAATGCGGCCGCACCGACGCCGGCGCTGGGACAGGTGCCCACTTCGCCGGAACCTTCGCGCTTTTCGAGGGTCCTGCCAGGAGATGCGTCTCGGGCGACGCGTAACTCTGGATCCGTGCCCGCGCATCACGCGCCCGAACCGAAGTCTCCGCCGTTTGTCCAACTCGCGTTCTCTCCCCCGGCCAAACGCGCGTCCTTCAGTTCAGTGTCGTCCGCGGCAGGCCGCGCGTCGTCGGCCGGGCCGTCGAAGAAGGTAAACAGATCATCCGGTCAAGGACTCGGCGCGGAAGCACGGCCGTTCAAGTTCGTGCGGACGCTGAACGGCGGGACGTTCGGGACGGCGTACCTCGCGCAGGACGGCAGCACGGGGCGCGTGCTGTGCACGCGCGTCGTGGAGAAGAAGAAGATGCTGGCGGACGCGTCTGCGCTGCGCGGGCTGCTCGTCGAGGTGCTCTGCCACAAGGTCATCGCCGCGAGCTGCGCGAAGGACCGCGCGCAGCTCATGCCGCTGCACGCCGTCCTCCAAGACGAGAAGCACATCCTGTTCGCAATGGTGAGCCGAGTCCGAATCATGTTCATCATCATCGTAAATACCAAATGCCAAGCGACTGACCTCTATGGTGTTGGCAGCCGCTCATGCAATGCGACCTGCTGGCCGTAATCCACGGCCGCTGTGATCGGAGCATGACCCGGCGCTGGGTCGCACAAGTGGTACGTCCCCTTCTATATTGAATAATTCCCACACAAAATACACACGTCCACACACGCGCACATTCCCCCTTTCCGCCGCCGACGCCCTGTTCGGTTGCGCCACGTCGGCTGCCCCGGCGCACGGCGTCTGTCCGCTTGTCCTCTAGGCTCTGTCCCGTCATGATGCCACTGTCAGTCGGGATCATGGATCATGGATCTCGCCCTCCCTCGGACGACATTCCGCTTTCCCACCTTCATTATGCCTTGACGTTATTCGGCACTCGCGCGAGTCTGACATGACATATCTTACCCCCACAGGCATTGGGCATAGACGCCCTGCACCGGATGGGCATCATCCACCGCGACATCAAGCCCGAGAACATCCTGCTCGACGCTCTAGATGGGAATGCGCGCATTGCGGACTTCAACGCTGCGTACGTGGCCGCGTGGAACGCGCCGCTGGAGGATGGCGCGGTGTATACGCGCGAGACGACGGGGAGCGTGCCGTACATGGCCTGGGAGATGACGCAGCGCCGGTGGTACGGCAAGATGGTCGACTGGTGGTCCCTTGGGTGCTTGATGTACGATCTTGTCACTGGCACGGTGCGCTATATTCGTTTGCCCGGCTTGTTGGGCGGGAAGCTGATAGTAGGGTGGGCTTGTAGCTGCTATTCAAGAACGACGCGTCGCGTGCAAAATATGTCAAGTGGGACCGCAAAGCAGAAGGTCTCTCCTACTTCGCCTGGCGCGCGAGCATGTCCGACGAAGAAGAGAGCGTGATTTCTGGCGTGAGTACCCCCGCAGTTTTCCCCGTCTTGTTTCCGTCCACTCACGCGAAATTACTATGATCGGTACTTGTGTGTTGCGTGTGCGCTTGTATGTGTGTATGCACATACCCGGCCGTCGATCCTGGTCGATCGTCTTGAATACATAGCTCCTCAGCGTGTACCCTTCTTCCCGGTTCCAGCTACACCATTTGCGGAACCATCCATTTTTCCTAGACGAACACCGGTAAGCCATCGTCGTCTTCCCACGGAAGAGAGCTGTGCGCTGACTTTTTGCGTCCGTCCGTCCCGTCCGTGCGCGCGGGTGGGTTCTAGCGCGAACGTCTTCGACGCGCTGCTTCGCGAAGCGCCGGCCGCGGCCGATCTTCTGACCGGTGAGTACACACATTCCTTCCCAGTTCAGCAGGCGGGGCGGGCCACGCGGCTACTGTACGCCTCTCCCCTACCCCCCGCTTTCCCCAATTCGTGCATCATCAGTTTTTGACGCTCATGGTGCCCTTAATTGATGCGCGAACGCTCGCGGATGCAGTCGACTGGGCCCCATCCCTGTCGGCCGGCGATCTGCCCGTCGAAGAGAGGCTGAAGGACATGCCGGTCTGTCATGCGGCGCCCCGTCCGTCGCTGCGGTGTGGTGCAACCCATCCGACGTCGGCTTCCACTTCGACCACGGCTTCGGCTTCGACGAGCGCGAACGCAAATGCGAAGGCAAACGCAAACTCAAACTCAAATGTGAAGGGCACTGGGGAAGAGGGCGCAGCGGATGACTACGATTTCAGCACGTTTGCGTGGGTGAACCCTCGTAGTGGGCTTTGGCCGTCGTAGTCCTGATTGCTTGAGGAGGAGAATTGCATACTTACTAGGAGTTTGATTACTTATGCACCGTGTATCCGTGTATCAGCCTGCTATATCGATTTGTATCAGAAGGGATGTCGAAGGACCACTCGGACCGATGTGCACGGACTGCTCAGCTCATGCTTGCAGTTGGGAAAGCCGGACTTGTCCCGTCTTCGGACGACCGCTCCCGCGTTCCAGAATCCAGAAGCCGGCGTCAGGCCAGCTCGCAAGACGCGGTCGCGTGCGAGAGAACAAGACGGGAGATGAGATGAGGGTGGACAGCCGCTGATGTGCCTTCTAGAGGCGGAGAGGGAGCAATTTAGAATTGCCTTCTGGGGTGCGTGATGGCTGTGGCGGCGTAGTCGAATGGACCGTGCCGGGGCCAGACCGTAGTCGACGGGGTCTTTCACGGACCCGGGTCGAGTGTAGGCTGAGATTTCTCCTCGGTCTGCGAGGCGGCAACGTCTGTTATGCGCAAGCTCAGGCCTGCTCAGGCTAGGGTATGAGAGGATGTTTGGTAGACACGCGTCACGCGAGGGACGTCGCGGCGTTGAATCGTAGTATCCCGCCAGGGCGTCGGCGCCCGCCCAGCTGCACGGAGATGGCCCCGCCGCGGTGTTGGGTGCAGTACAGATCTACCGGCCAGCCTCCCCCCTGGGCTCTTTCTTGTGCGGCTCTGCCACAAGGTGCAGCGGAAAAGAGCACCGGGAATGAGATGGGCGCAGGTGAGACAGCCTGGGCATCCGAGGAACCGTCACCGGTCCTGGTGAGGACTGGGCACGACGATTTGGACCCTCTTTTCTGCATTTGATTGGACCTTGTATGGGCGCAGCGAGCCCATGGGCACGCATGGTCATGGTGAGCGTAGATAAGGACTGCTTGGTGCGCTCATAACCGTTGGGAGACCGAAGGTTGCAACCGCTTGCATCACACTGACGCACGACGAATTTGAGTTTGAGCAACGCGCGCAGCGTTTGAGGAGGGCTCGCTGGGGTGGATGTACGTCTTGCCGAAGGAAACATGACGACGGGGCGGGGGCCGGACACAGGCGGGTGTGGATGGAGAGAGACAAGACGAGACTTTGGCAGGCCATGGGCGGGACTGAAACGCGAGCGGGCGAGAGAAGGCGGCGGTCGGGGAGACCGCAGAGGAGGACGGAGCGGCGGTCGTCGAGGGGCACCAGGGGAATGATGGCCAACGGACTAGTGCGAGTTTCCAGGAACACCAGTATGGGAATCCTGCTCCCGTCCGGGGGAGCGTCTGCTCGCGAAGATCTCGATCTCAGTCCACCACGGCGCGATGCCATGACGGGCGTCTCTGACGCGCGTACGCGTGCGGTGGCAGCTGCCCTGCCTCTTCGTCTAAAACGCGTACATCCGTGGGCGTGGGTGCAGATGCGGACGTGGAAGAAGAGGTGCATGGGAAGGACTCACGTACGGGGCGCGTGCAGGAGGCGCGGGCGCGCAGGGACGGGGAGGGTGACGAGCGGTAATTAAGGCTGGGAGGGGGGAAGAGCCATAGCGGGATAGACTGGCGAATGGGAAGCGACGCGTTCTCTTCACATCGCTGCATCCTGTGCACCGCGAAAGCGATTCCGATAGACTGTCAGAGATTCAGAATCAGCACCGTTCGTTCGTCCCAGTCTTGTCCTCCTCCTCCACATAAATCTCTCCATTCCCTCGCTCCGTCTTCCCCTTCCGTTCTCCCCGCCACCTCCCATCCCCCGCCGCGGAATGTCCCCGCCCTAGTCTCCTGCGTCCTACACCTACGCATACATCCACTCCTTTCCACTACCCAACTACCATGGCGCCTGCCCTCTCTCCCGCTGGTCGCCTCCGCTCGCGTACTTCAGACATCTCTGACCTCCTCCGTGGACGGCACGACGGCAAGACGAGCACAGACTCGCAAGCACCTCCTCCCATTCCCACCCTCCCCGCGGAGCCCTCCACCACTCCCTCCAAACCAAAGAGCAAGTTCTCTTTCCTCGGACGTATCAGGAAACCAAGCGCCGTCTCGCCCGCCTCTGCGCGCGCGGCCAACGATGCAGCCACAGCCAGGCAGCAGCAGCAAACAGCAGCAGCTGATGGCGTCGCGACGACGGCGACGGCGACGCCCTCGCCCTCAGACTCCTCGGTTCTTGGCGTCGACGCGAGCCAGAGTTTGCCGCCAGGGTGAGCTTCCCGTTCATTTTTTGCACAGATGGCCGTCGATAGGGCGGCCTTCCTCTGGCGTTTAAACCGGTTCCCGGCCTTCTTAGCGCGGTGTTCCGCATGCGCACGTCCGCCAGGCTCTACTGCTTCCTCTCCGTCTCGACTCTTGCGGCTAGTTGATTGATCTTGCCTGGAATGGGTTCCGGTGGCGTGGCATACCGCCCATGTATATGCTGGCGCCTGAACGGGTGCGCTCTAGTGACGGAATATGGCCCTGAGAAACTAGCACAGACGACCACCATAAACGCCTGCAGACCAGGTGCAGCTGGCGAACACGAGGCTCGTATAGCGTCGCAGCGCAGTGGCGACGCCACAAAGCTTTTGGAGCGGGGGTCGGCAAGCCTCGTGTCGATCGATATCCCCGCGTTTAAGCGGTCCATCTCCACCACTTTCCGGAATGCGTCGCTCGCGCATATTCCACTTGTACCCCAAATGCTTGATATTCTGCGATGTGAACGCGCGTTGCTCACAAATACTCACTTTGAGAATAGCGCTAACTTTGCTCCTCGTGCAGATCCGACCTAACTCCCGCATCGCAAAAGCCTTCAGCGTCCTCTTCCGCGTCTTCCCCGTCGAACCAGCGGATTCCGTCCGGTATCCCGACCGCGACGCTCCGCAACCTCCGCACGCAAAACTCGACGTCGTTTGAGCATACTCGGCTCAGCAACGACAGCCAGGGCACGCGCGGTAGGAAGCAGTCGAGTTCTTCCTCCGCCTCGCGCCCCATCATCACCATCTCCCCGCCGCACCAGAACCTCCAGAACAGCAGCGCGGACGCGTTCCATGCGCCTCGCTCGGCCCCACGCCCGCCAGGCGGGTCGTCAGGGCAGGGCAGCCAGTCGTCATCACGACAGTCCAGCCAGAGCGGCATTCCCACTCCTACGCTGACGAGCAGTACGTTGAGCGAACGGACGGCGCTCGATTCGCCGGCCGGCACGGACACACCTAGCCCTGCAACTTCTGTACATTCAACCACACAGTTCCCGATTCCTGCCGTCGATGGCCCGATGGCGACGACTTCGTACAAAGAAGAGAGCCTACTGCGCAAGGACCACTTCGAAATTGGCGCCCCGTCCGAGTCAGCACAGGCACCTCGGCGGGGCACAGTTTCTGGCAGCAGCCAGCTTAGTGGAAAGCAGAGCGCGAGTTCCATCGGGCGGAGCTTTGCGCAAGATCGCCAGCAGCGGCGGCAAATCAGCGTGCTGCACTATGGCAGCGTGAGGGGCAAGCAGGACGCATCGGCCGGTGCGATTCCTGGTCCCAGCAGAGTACGCCGGTCGGGCGGCGCGTACTCGGACTCGACGTCGGGGAACGAAAGCACGACGTCATCGCATGGGACGCTCTCTCTTCTATCGCGCCGCAGATCGGCCGTCATGTCGTCGCCGCCCAGCGGTGGTGTGGCTGCCAGCGGCGGAGGGAAGAAGGCGCCACCGCCGCTGATGCGGACATGGCACACTCCGCCTAGTACGGGTCCTCCCCCGACGGACCCGCTACCTGCGCCGCCCACGAATACGGCTCTCCAGCCACTGATTCTGTCGACGCCATCGCGAGGTAACATCGCCCCGCGTCCGTCTTCTCCGGTCGGCTCAAACAAGAGTTTGCCGCCTGTGCCTGCGAAGGACAGAGAAGGCCCAGTGCGTGGTCAGGGAGCGAAGACGCCCGACTTGTTGAGCACCGCGCCGTCGTCACCGATACGCAGCGGTCACGAGACGTCTGCCGCTGGTCCTTCGTCCGCTGCGACGCATTTATCCACCTCATCACCTCTACCGTCTCCTACCTCTCCCACTGGTCCCTCCTTTGCCTCTGCGTCCCCATCTGCCTCTTCTACGCCCGCTAGTGCGACACCTACACGTACGCCCGTCCGAGAGGACGCGGTGAAGAAGCTGCTCGCAGACGAGAACGCGACGACAGATCAGCTTCGCGAGGCGCTGCGGACGCAGAACGCCAAATACGCACGGCTGATGTCGTACCTGCTCTCGCTGACGGAGCGGCACGGGATGGAGAAGCACGAGTTCCTGCGGCGGATCGAGACGCTGGAGCAGGACGCGCGGCGGCGGGAGCGCGAGCTCAAGGGCCTCCGGTGGCTCGTCGCGAACTCGAGCCAGAGCCTGGGCGAGAAGCTCGCAGCGGCTTCGGCGGCTTCTGCACGGAATGGAAGCCGCCAGCAGGAGCAGGACCCGGCGCAGGGCGCGAAGGGGAAGGAGCGGCTTCTTCTGCGAGACGAGCTGGCGCGTGCGGATAGCGGGACGCTCCCCCGTGGGGAGGTGCGCACGCGGATGCGGTCGGCCAGCGAGAGCGTGGCGAGCCCGAGCTTGGCGGCTTCGATCTCGTCGTTCACGCGCCCAATTCTCGGACCCGGCTCCGGGGACTCTATCGGGAGAGCCTCGGTCGAGTCGCCTACGGGTAGCACGGAGGAGGGTCTGTTCGAGCTGCAGACGACTATTGCGGAGTTTATCGCACCGACGGCTCCAAGTCCACCGACGTCTGTGGAGGAATCTCAACAGCAGCGGCAGAAAGGACAGGCGTCCACGTCCTCGTCCCGGTCTTCGACGTCTTCTTCCAGGGCAGTCGTTGGTGGGCGGCAGGATAGCCTATCGCCCACATCACAGCTCCGGCGGTCGAATACCCTCCCCGACTCTCCTGAGCATGTGCCAGTACTCTCGCTCAAACAAAAGCAGAAGCAGAAACAGTCGAGGCGGACGAGCTCGCCGGTCCTCCCCCTCTCGAACACTAGTTCGCCCTTAACAAAAGCGGCGTCTCCTGCGACAGCGGGCCGAGCAGGAAGCCTCGGAAAGGCCAAGGCTGGGCTGGGGATTGGCATCGACCTCTCCGCTTCCAGCTCCGTCTCCTCACGCCTGAGCGCGGGGAGCCGTGCCTCTGACCGAGACCCACACGCACGGTCGGACAGCTCGACGCTCTCGTCCATCCCCTCCCTCACCACCCTGCACACGTCCTCCTCGGGGCTCTCGAGTATACCAGAGACACCGCGGACAGACGCGTTCCCCTCACCTCCTTTGCGCTCGGGGAACAGCTCGGACACGTCCCCTTCGGCGGCTGCGGCCGCACGGAGGAAAAAGATCGAGGAGGAGCGGTCGGCGCGGGCGTTCCGCCGGCAGTCGACGTCCTCGCTCACGTCGTCGACGTCGTCTGGCTCTGGGACCGGCTCTGGGTCGTATGCGACGAGCTCGCGGGTGAGCGCGTCGCCGTCGATCGGGCAGGTGCTCGATAGGTCGTCGCGGCAGCCCGAGATGGACGCCATCCTCCGAAAACTGCGCGCGTTTGGGAACCACGGCTCGCCATGATACATGATGTATGCGTGGCGAACGTGGTTTGTCCCGCTGTACGGCCGCGCTTCTCAGCATTCTGGATATCTGTTTTTTCTTTCAAGGGACTTCGACGGTTTGTTGTTCGCATTTGCATCGCAAGGGAGGGCCGGCCGACTCTGACTCTGACTCTGACTCTGGGAGCCCCTCTTTGCATCACACATTCGTTCACGAGCATTTCACGCACGGTTCACGTCTCGATTCTTGTACTATACGTTATTACATCGCAGGTTCTACTGGCGCGCCCGCCGTGGCTCGCCCTCCTCCTCCCATCCCCTCCTTCACCTCACCCTCGTCTTAGTTGTCCAACCCCCCGGTCTAGGACGAGGGATACCACACTTCCTCCTTCCCCCGTCTCTCCTCTCCCGTACCCACTCGACCATCGGCAACCAACCCCTCTACCTCCTTGCGACCGCGGCGGCAGCCACACCGCACCACACCACACACGCACAGACGCAACGCACCACCCACACCCGCTTGCACGCAAGATACCACGTTGGGCTCCGGCTCGTAATTACCTTGGACATAGCGCCCTCTCGCTCTCTCACTACGTTTTTCTTCCCTATCATTGGGTTACCACTCTCGCAGACACGATACCGCGCACCCCTCCGTTAATATCTCTCCCTCACTGCCTCTCGTCCTCTCTGTCTCCTCACACATGTCCCCTCGTCTCGTTGTCCGCTTGCACCTGCATTTCTTCGCATTCGTATCCGCTCTGTTTCCCGACACTCGTCCGTCCGCCTCTCCCCGGACCTCTCGTTCGAACCTCTCTCCTTCCCCACCGCGTGTCTCCCTCCGCGCACACATCCAACCGTCCACCCTCATCCATCCTCCTTAGCAGCAGCACCATCACCACCGCACCATCCCCCACAGATTTTGTGCATGTTCGCCGGGGCGTGTGTACTGTTTGTGTCTCCCGCCCGCCGTCCGGTCTTTTCCTTCTCTGGTTCTCTTACCCGTCTGGCATCCGCGTGCATCGTGAAGGTTTCCCCTCCCTAGACACAAGAAGTTGTATCGTTTATTGTAATATACTACGTCGTTTGAGCTGTTGCAACATCTGCACGCCGTGTGCTCGACGATCGGTTCGAACGGGAACCTGGCACTGAGTGAAGCTTAAGGTCTTGCTGGGCGTACTCTGGTTATGCGGAGGTGCGAAGCCGCAGCCATGTGTAATGGCCCACAACCTCATCGAGTGAAAAGACGACGTCCTCCTGTTAAGTACAACAATCCTCAACCAGCTACCGGTGTTTCTTGTGGACAGTCGTGCTTCCTGGGACGAATATACGACTGTGCACCATGAGTGGCGACGTGCTTCGTATGCACGTTCCATGCGGATAAGACGAGATCACACGAGATGACAGTGTACAGTGTTTCGGCGAATAGATCGTTGCAATACAAAGTGACATGCATGACATAGTGATACAATGCCTCACAGCTACCTCGACACGATGACTTGGGTCGAGGCACTAGCACTCCCCGGGCTTGAAGCGCGCAGCACAAGGCGATGCGACGAGGATGGCACGTCCCCCCCCTGACGTCGATGAATATGACATGGTAGGCCATAGCGCGCCTCCGCTTAGAGTGGCATGACATCCCTATTTTGCAAGCCTAGCGGCCGAGAGGGCGATTACTCTGCAGAGAAGTACACGAGTTAGAGATATTGCATCAGAAGGAGGGAGCAATCAAGGGCAACACGTACTGGAGCGAGCCCGCATTTTTCTGCGCTTGCGACGGAGTCTCCGAGACCTCTTTTTCTTCCACTTCTCTCTCATGCTGCAAACGGGACGTCAGCGACTGCGACAACGACGAGGACGACGGGGACGGCGTACTTTGTGTGTGATGGAGTGGACTACCGAGACGCTGATCGCGGGGGCGGTGGATATGGAAGGCTCGAGGAGCTGTACAGTTCTGCTTATGTCATGTTCCCACGGACAGAGCGCAAGTACCCATCGGCGCTCTCGACCTCCGATTTCTCAGACGCGGCGCAATGGCGAAACGACCCAAGGTCCCCACAGCTCTTCACTCGGAACTCACAGAATACTCTTCGCTCTTGCGTGCTCTCAGGACAAGCCATACTCTTGACTTGGCACAGCATCTTGCTGAGCCTCCACCGCTTGCCCTCCGTCCACCATTGGACCTCGACGATGTCCAGCTATCTGATGAGGAACACGAGGAACCTGTCCAGGAGCTACCGTCTGAATCTGTGCCGCTCGACCACACATCTGCGGCAGCCAGCTCTCCTGTGCGCTCTCGCTCGCGCGTCAGCGAAAGTCCCGAAAGACCTCGATCTGGTAAGGCAAAACAACGGGATACATGGACACGATGGCCTCTCCTCGCCGGCGACGTCCATGTTCCCGAGTGGGGTCTTCACGAAGAAGTTCGTCTAGTGGCCAAGCATGTCTTATCGTCAGCGGCTGGTCGATCTCCAACTCTGCTGGGACTTGATCAGTCGGGGAAGGTCGCTCCTGACAACACGCCTGGGCCTGCGAACACGCATCCCTCCCTGTCTGAAGACGACATTGATCATCCTGCATTGTCCTCTATTGCTCTCGAGGCCCTCGCAACTGACTCGGCTGTGTTCTTGTCTCGGATACTTGCTCTTCTTACTACCCATGTTCCCAACGTCGACCAAAGCATGCAAAACCGAATACGTCCTATCAACTGGGAAACTGTGGTCGATGTTGCATGCGTGAATGGCATCATCAGTGCAGAGTATGTATCCTGATCTCCGCATTCGTCTGGTAGTGTTCATACGGGTTTCTCTAGTGCTGCTGAGCATGCTCGGAACCGTATGAGTCAACTTTACCCAGTTACCCAGTCTGGAGGTAAGCGAGTACTCCGTCATTGGGGATCCGTATTAACGAGAATGCAGTGGCTCATCGCGTTACTCACGTCTCTGCGATGAGGGCTGGGCTTCGTAATGCGTTAGGCCAATGCGACGCTAGCTTATTTGCATCTCCTGGTTATGAGGAGTCTGTCCTAGGTACGTACGCTGCTACCACTTTTTCCGAGTCCTTCTGACTCCTCACAGCTCCGGGGAAGAAGGTTAAACGCACCCGTAAGAAACGCAGTGCTTCCACGGAAGAAGCTCCGTCTCCGAAGCGCCAACGCTCTGAGGAGGTGTGATAACTGCATGTCTTGACAGATATCGCCAGCCTTTACCCCTCTTGGCCGATGCTGAGACATATTTACTTCTCCTTTTTGGCCGTCGGGCGTGCCTTCCACGCTGTATATGTGGCCTGCAGACCCATGTGCACCAAGACCCGTATTGAATTAGTGAGTGATCTGTCACATCACCTTTTCCCTCTATGCGCATCCTGGATGCACTGTTATGATGTTTGAGGCATTTGGCTTTAGTGAGGGGAAACCCTTGCGTTGCAGAAAACCAACTCAGCTACCTTCGGGCGGTTCGCTTTGGCGAATTCGTCCGCTTTGTCTGATTCTCCATATTCTTGTCGTCATCCTTTGCGAAGACGAACATCATGCTGACAACGTTCATGCAGGCCGCGTGTTGAACAAGTCTCATCATGTGAAGGAGCCTCTCACGTCAATCCTGAGATTGGCCTCCGTCCTTCCCGGGCGGCGCAGCGTGTGGATGCAAAGGACGCTCTTCCGAGGAGGTTTGCCGCGTTCGAGAGTGGGTGCATCGGCGCGTTGAACCTGCTCCGTCGATGGGATATGGAGAGTTGGGGATGGCCCTCAATTGCTTCGGCTGCGAGGTGGGTGTCAGACCGTCCGGCCGTCCTCTAGCAAGACGTCGAAGACGAGGATGACTACCTCTCTCCTAACGTAGTGTTAAGAGAAGTCGGTGTGGTACCTCCACAGGCCTATGATCTTCGCCTCGCATCTCACTCGCGATGGATCCGCGCGCGGGTGTACTGTACTCTAGGCGACCTATCTTCGCTAATGCAAACGAGAGTAGATCTTGCTCTAACCGTTGCATACCCTTCGTTACGACACCTATGCAATATGCCCCCGACAAGGTCAGTGCTGTATGATGTATTCTAAGGTGCAGCAAGGTGTTATCACGCAACATGACAGATACCGCGTTGGCCGAGGGAATGATACTGATGACCTGAGTGATGACCAACATAGACCTGCAGTGAGCTCAACCTCGAAATCCGGAGACAATCCTAGCAGATGGAGATGTAGACGCATCGTAATGCGAACTCCTACGAAGTTGAGAGATAGGCTCTGGACATTTGTGAAGGCCGATTGACGATGTAAATCAACCATCGCACCTGATCCTGCACTCACTGACCTTCAGCTGCACGAGTACTCAGAGTATTGGACATTGATCGCTCGACAGCTTAAAGCGGACTCAAGCCCGATATGCCGGTCCCTGACGAACCGAGACAAGCGCACTAAAACATCAAGCGGATGTGAGTGTGTTCAGTACTATGTATCCGTTACGTTCAGATACACTGACAGCGAGAGGTTACGTCAGGATCTTTTGTGGCCTACATACATTGGCCACACGTCTCTCTGCGATTCTCGTACATGTCGAGCTTCGCGGTCGTACGTGAGTTCTTCTCTGGAGTCATGCATGACTCGCCAACAGAACCATCCACTAGCAGGGCCACAGCCCAACTACAGTCGTGCGGTCAGCGATTGTATACGTGTCGAGGGTTAAGCGGCCGGGGCGTATGCTGAGAGCGTCTGTTATATCGACTTGCTCCTAACTCTCACATCGGAACGTTGCGCAGCTCACACATACTATGGCCACCCCCGATGCTTGAACAAGATTCATGTATCATTGTCCATATTCTATCCATTCGGACTGACTATGTCTGACCATTCCACAGGTACGCTCTCTAGGTCCTCGAACACCCGCGGACACCGCGGGGTCATGTAACAGGTTCAGAACCATCCCGTTCGCAAGTACTGTCACTCGCCTCGGAAACAAGTTCTCCGATGAACCCGGATTTCTTAAAGACATCCAAGACGCAAAGCCGCTCATCGACGCCTAGTGGTCATGCGGTAAACAGTGACCATCTAACGCTGCGACCTGAGCCCTGAGCCCTGAGCACGTCGCTCGCAGGTAGGATTGGACATGCATCATTCATGTTCATAGCGTTACTTCGGCCGATGTGCCTTCGCGGTACGACTGCGCATCAAGGCCCGCGTGTTTCGCCCTCGGTGGCGGGAGTGTGGCATAGGGGTCCTGATGGACCGAAGAAGCATTCATGCCCAACCCGAACTATACTATGCGCCAGGAGAACGGGTGTATCACTTTAAGGCCCACGTCGGGAGGCATCTATATAAAAGATAACGAGCGGTGCGCCGCGTCGCTAAATTCCTCACTTCCCCCGCTTTTCTTCTCTCTCCTCATTAATAGCGCGTCTCGAAGTGATATTCCACAATGTCCACGATAGAGGCTGACGGCGGCCCCCTCCCGCCTATACCCGACGATCTATCCGTTGCCGATTTCATCCTGAATAGACAACATCCTTTGCGGCCGTCGCCGAACTGCTTGCACCCCCTTCTTATCGAAGAGAGTACAGGGAGGCAGATTGGTTCAGATGAGGTGAGCGGAATGGCGCGGCGCGGCGCGCCTGAGCACATCCGATGATACGTCGTGACATGCTGACTACAGCTGTTCAACCACATCCTCAGCTCCGCGCACGTATTTTTGGGCTCGCGAACTCGTTGAAGTTACGCTGGGACATAGGTGAGGCGTTTGATGTAGTTTCGAGTTGTGCCTATGCGAGTTGCTGAGGGGTTTTCCGAGAGCTAGGTTCGAATGATGTTGGTACGTATGATCAAGAGTCAAGTATCAACCAAACTCAGACACACCACTAAATGGCGTGTAGCTTGTCTGTTCAGTCCAAACCATGTCGGTGAGTGATCCATGTTAGTACGTAGTTTGTAGTGGCTTGACATCTATGTATGCAGATTTCGTCGTAGCTATGTGGTATGACCTATCACTACTATAATATCCATGTCGCCCCAGAACTGACATGCGTATAGGGCGGTGCAACGACTTGGAGCTGTTATCACGTACGTAGTAAGCTGGACATCGCACAGACATGCATCGGTCTAACCTGAGTCCTACTAGGACTGCCAACCCTTCGTTCACAGCAGAGGAGTTGGCCTATCAATTGGAAACGGCAAGGGCAACGCTCTTATTCGTCCATGCCGCGAATCTGCAAGTCGCACTAGAAGCCTCTCGGGCTTCTGGTATATCACCGGAAAGAATCATTCTATTCGATCCAGCACCAGAAGGAATGTCGAACATACAGGACTTAGTCATACAAGGATTACGCGAGGAACAGCGATTCTCAGAATATCGCTTTCAGCCAGGCGAAGGAAGGACGAAGCCCGCGGTCTTGTGCTTTTCGAGTGGAACTACAGGCAGGCCAAAGGTGTGTACAGATACAAACTCTTGCAGCGGCACTCTGGCGTACTCACCACAACCGTGCTAGGCAGTTGCAATCCCGCATTACAGCATAATCGCCAACCTGATCCAACTCGGACAATACCTCCATCTCACCGATGGTACCATACCCCCTGAGGAGTTGGCATACCGGCCTGGCGGCGTAGCGTTGGGAGGCAAGTCGCGAAGATTGGTCGCTTGCTGTCGAGTAACTCAACATCTCTCTTCCTGTCTGCAGTGTTACCGTTCTATCGTGAGCCCTCTCCGATCCCACTACGTCTCACACGCTCCATAATCTCCGGCAGATGTGTACGGGTTGCACATGGTGCTATTCAGTAGTTTGTGGCTAGGGGTGAGTCTTGCGCGTCATTTCGTATTACGCACATATTGAACGCCTCCCAGTCTGCGGTGGTAGTCTCCCAGAAGTTCCAGCTGGAAAGGATGCTTGAGAGCATTCAGCGGTATCGCATCACCCACCTTTAGTGAGTGGAGAACGCTTCCCTTCCGTGCCGTTTGACCAACTGTTTGCAGTCTCGTCCCGCCAATGGCCATTCGATTGTGCAAGGTGGGTATCGATTATCGGAGTTCTGGCCAGAGTTATCTCACCTGGTCACTCGCAGAGTGCGGTTATCAACAAGTACGACCTCAGCTCCGTCTATTTCTTCATGGTCGGCGCGGCACCCGTCAGCGCAGAGCTGACAGATCAACTTGTGCGTGTGTTGCCCAAGAATTGTCGCATCGGTCAAGGCTATGGTACGCGAAGCCCTTGTTTCTCTGCACAAGGCAGTGATTCCCTAGCTCACTCGACTATTGCTGGTAGGAATGACCGAGATGGCGAACATCATTTCGTTTTTGCAGCTCGATCAGAGAGTGGGAACCCTGGGTAGTGCGGGTGTGCTTGTCCCCGGGGTCACTGCACGCGTCGTCAAGTCCGACGGGACATTGGCTGGGTTCAACGAGCTTGGGGAGCTTCACCTCAAGAGCCCATCCATGTCCCTTGGTTATCTCAATAACCCAAAGGCGTACGTGCATATCTCTGATATTTTGAGTATACGAATGCTAACTTGCTCAACTTGCCTTCGCAGCAATACGGAAACCTTCAAAGACGGGTCAGTATCCCATCCTCACCACCTGACGTGCCACTGAACGATTCCACCGGGCCCTCTGTTTGCCGCAGCTGGTTACACACCGGAGACGAAGTTATGATCAATGAGCGAAAAGAAGTCTTCATCACGGACCGCATCAAGGTACACCCTTTCTCTGCCTCATCAGGCCCTCACAGTACGACTGCGACGATAGTTCTCACCTTCCTCTACCCCCGCTACAGGAGCTCATCAAAGTGCGCGGGTTCCAAGTCGCCCCCGCCGAGCTCGAGGGTCATCTGCTCACCCACCCGGACGTCGCTGAATCGTGCGTAGTGGGTATTCCCGACCAGTACAGCGGCGAGCTGCCGTTCGCATTCATCGTCCTCCGCCCGGACGCGAGCGCACGCATCCAGCGTGTTTCGTCCGAGGAAGCGAAGGTCAGAGCGGATGTCATCGAGTACGTCGGGAAGCACAAGGTGTACTACAAGCGGCTTGCTGGGGTGGAGTTCGTTAACACGGTGCCCAAGACCCCGAGCGGCAAGCTCCTCCGTCGGCATCTGCGGGACAAGGCTAAAGAGATGCTCGCTAAAGAGCAGTTGAAGTTTGCAGTGAAACCCAAACTGTAACACTCGCGAGCGTATGGCGGGGAAGTTCAAACGGAGGAACCGTGCGTGAAAGTATTGACCACGTCTGCCAAATCCTGTAGAGTTATGTCGAACTCATCGTATACATGGCGGGGGTATTGAGTTGGGTAATGTGACAGAGAGGATGACGACACGAACGATATATAATGGCGTTTCCTGAAAATCGGTGAGTCGTGGTAGAGAACAGAGCAGCTCCCGGCTAAACCTCACCGTCCTGTATTGCATTTCTCCGCAAACTTCCTCCGTGGGATTTACAGTACATTGACACCCAGCTTGTCAGAGTATTACGAATCGACGACAAATGCGCAAAAGTTCCACCGCTGCCAGTGGTCGTCTGGGCTGAAGTGTATGATAGAGAAGTGATACATCACGATCGTCCGTAGAAACGCAGATCTCACAATGGTCCTCCGGCTAATGCCAGAGTCCTCATTCATAACTTGCATGGCAAACATAACATAGTATATGTCCAAGAGAATGAGCCTGAGCGACGATACATGATGGAATATAGGAGGTAGTACGGAGACAATGCGATTACGGTGAGGATAGCGGTAACGGGGAATTTCTACGCAGACGGTAGCAAGATGACCAGCAGCTCGCGCTATGATGTGCAATGAATGTGAAGGAACGTCGTGAACATGATGTCACCCGACGAGTGTGGAGAGACAGAAACACGGTGGACAAAATCCGGACGCGAAGAGCCGGAGACTACGACCAAGAAGCCTCGGATTCGGAATGGTGGATTGAGGCTGTTACCTCCAGTTCGCATCGTCTAGGCCTCAGGATCTTCGCCTGCGAGGCGTTTGGAGTACCTAATCTCCGTACGATCCTGTGCCGGATCTCGAGAGCGCTTTGAGCCACTAGCTTTCGCGAATTCTTGCTTAACGCTCCCATCCGATGTTCTACGATTGACAGCGGCTGTGTCCTTCCGAATCGTAAGCGTCCTAAACGTGCCGGGTATGAGAGGGATGGGATTGTCGATGTTGTCGAACAGGTACTGCAAGATGAGGCGTTGCATAGCCTCGTGAAGGTGATCTTCACACGGAGGAAGCTCGTCCATCATGGCCTACGATGGACGAACGTGTGAGACGATCTGTCAGAGTACTTAGTCGAGCGACGGGTTTCATGACTGGCGGAAAGGTGTTCTTGAACAGCAAATGCCATGAGAGAAATACATTGTCGGCACCCAGGGCATCATGTCTTTCAACTCATATGCTGTCTATGCTTGTGTCCTCTGCATGGCAATGTAAAACTCACTTTGACTCGTCTCCTGAGACAGGCGATGCGAGGCAAATGCGAAGGTCGTCTTATTTTACAAGTCATCGGGAACGTTCTACATTTACATCGGAAAATCTAGAGTCTACATCCACTTCCCGCGCCTTCCCAACCCTCTGAAATGCGGTTTTGCCCGTCGCGTCTGGCCCGACAATCACCAGGAACTTGAACAGTCCGTCCAACTGCTGTATCGCTGAGTGGGGAAAGTTCGAAGATGCACTGAGGGTTAGTATTACTGGGGTGTCTTACCTCGGAGACGTCTCAGTCAGTGCCCTATGATGTCTGCGAACAATACTGAATCTGACATGCATTCGAAAGAGTGTGAGTATGCTATACATGAGTACAAACGAGCGAGCTGTAACAGATTCGACAGAGACACTAATGAGAGACAGTGAATACCGGGAAGGGGAATATGACCGTCCTGCGGTTGTTACGGATCAGCCGAAAAGAGTGTATGGATAGAGCAAAGTCCTTGAGTGTGCGTGGATAGGACGGACGGTAAGCAATCAAAGCCAGAGTGGAGGAGGTATGCGGGGACAGGGACGTCGACGATCGCGACAGGCCTTAGGCATTCCCGCCACCCAGCGCATTCCCAGGCAGAAGACCCCGAAGTGTAGGTGGGTCGTCTTCACGAGGACGGGTGAGTTCCGTGCCTCCCGACTTTCGAGACGACTGCCGTTGGGGGCCTTGGGCTTCGTCGCGAGTACGCTTCTTGCCGTTCCCCTGAGTACCCGTCTTGGACTTGTCTCCGTACGTGCCAACTTCAAGACCGTCCTGCTTGACAGCTTTCGCAGCGGCTGCTCGGAGAACCCCAGGAGTGAGAGGGATCGGGTCGCCTTCGTGCGTGACCAGGTATTCCAGTATGAGACGTTGCAAGGCTTCATGCAGATGATCGTCGTGAGGCGGGGGCCTGGACATCAGCGCATACGATGGCAGCACGTGTTTGCCCATT
The DNA here is from genome assembly GCA_022376465.1 of Cubamyces lactineus. Classification (NCBI taxonomy): domain Eukaryota; kingdom Fungi; phylum Basidiomycota; class Agaricomycetes; order Polyporales; family Polyporaceae; genus Cubamyces; species Cubamyces lactineus. The sequence continues at coordinate 2,974,877 of JACDTU010000001.1, read as the reverse complement.
TCATACAGGAGTTCTGCAACATCTTGCATCTTCGGAAGGAACGCGGACTTGAAGGCCTGCCTTCCGTTGGCGAAGAGTTTGATCCTGTTGTCGTTGTATCCATCGGTATCGTCGGCGTCGGGAATGGTGTGAGACTTGAAGTCCGTCCAGTTCTTCTTCAACATGGATGCGGTCTTCGCCGTATCAACAGCTCCCACAGGGAGGACACGGAGGAGGACCGAGTAGAGCGTCCAAAACACTGACTCGGCATCGTATCGCCAGCGGTGATAGAACACTGTCCTGCTGGCAAGCTCGATCAAATCATCCACATCGTTGACGGGAGGCCGCGTGCCACCATGATACGTGTCGCCATCGGGATCGTCACAATACTTGATATAACGTTCTTCCCCATGTGCCTTGACGTACAATGCTCTCGCCTTCGCAGAAAGAACTGGCATCTGCTCGAATTGTGTAGCGAACGCTGAACTGGGTAGTTCGGCCGTGACGACGACAGCGCGAGCGATATACATCGGTGTTCCCTAGAGAACAGTGAGAAATCGTCGAGGATATATCATAACCAAGTGAGAGCTCACCGTCCTGAATTGTAATTCTTCGAAAACCTCCACGGTATTCTCGGTGACATCCAGCTTAGCGGAGTGATCGAAGTCGATGACAAGTGAGTGAGGGTTCCGCTTGTCGTTTGGACTGTTGAGCATGGACGGGGCGTGAGTTACCATAAGTGTTTGCATAAAGTACATACTTACAGTCGTTGTCCAGTCAGTACCTCGTCTATAAGTGGCGGAAGAAAGTCACACCAATCCCCCTCATCGCATTCACATGACGTCGGATACATGAGGATGTTGAAGAGGCTCATGTCACGATGGAGCACGCGGCGATGTCTAGCTACAGACCGATGTACTGCGAGGATGCTGGGTCAGTGTCAATGTCAGTCGCAAATTGCGAGGAACTCACTTTCGAGGGCATCGTAGGCAACCTTCAGGAGATCGTTGACGCTCTTCGCGTATTCCAGGTCAACGCCGGCGTCCACCAAGACGATGCGTCGCTTTGTCCGGGTCTCCGAGGTCGATGCATTGTGGAAGATGATCGCTTCGCCCTCGCTTACGACCGTCTCGGCTGTGGCTGCGCGCACCACCCCAGGGACGAACCCTTGGGCGTGGATGTGGGAGAGCAGATCGCTTTCCTCGAAGCGCCGGCCGCTCCCGACGAAGTACTCCTTGATGATCACAGGCGGATAGCCCTCCCTCCGCACGCGAAAGATGGTGGTTCTGCGACCAAAGGGATATCCGAGAAAGATGAGCTCAGCACCGCGATAAACGTAGACATCGTCCTCGCCGGCCTCGGAGTCTTCAGAGGACGAGTCGACGCCAGAGGGCCTCTTGGTCGTGATAGTCCAAGAGGGTCGACCAAACAAGGTTGCCTTGGGCTCCTGCCAGGTCACGGTACGATCGTGAAGAATGTGGCCAGTGGGTGGATCGTAGAGAGAGTAGACGTATGCGCAGAGCTTTTCGACCTCGGTCCATGGTGTGAGCTCCGACGAGACGAGCCCGGTAGGACAGCCGTAGAGGACTTTGAAGTACTTCGGGGTGACTGTCAGACCGTAGTAGCCGGGCCTATCCGGGCGACATTGAAGCATATGGTAGATGTAACTACCGGCTTGGGGCAGGCCCTTGGCTCGATCGCGTTCGGTTTTCGCTTCCACGAACGTTTCAACACGATGGCAAGGGATTTCACGGTAAGTACCGTCATGGTGGATGACAAAGTGCTGGTTCGGTGGGAGCTTAAAAACGCCGACGACGTCCGGCTTGACATCTGGTTCACCGACAGGGAATTGAGCGAGGGGACAGCTGCTGTGGTTGAGGAATTCGATCTCTCGCTCGTTTTGGAAGCGCGGACGGCTCTTCTTTGACTTGTTGCTCGAGATACAGGCTATGGATATTGAAACATAAATCAGTGACTTACAAGACAGAACATCTCTTGCAGCACTTACTTGTGAACACCGTCTTACTGATCTCGGATAGCAGGGACGTAAGCGGCGCGTACATGTCGACTTCCTCATTAGCCTTGCCAATGTCTGAAACAAGCCGCGTTATAAGCTTCTTGCGTTGTATCTTCTTCAGAGCTTCAGCCGGACAAGCCCGGAGGTGAGTATCAAAGAAACCGGGATCCGAGTTGCGCTTGCTCGTAACCACATTGGGGTCCGTTGCAGCTACTTTGGAGTGAAACGTGATGAGTTGGCTCTTGACCGGAGAATCATGCGGTGGAGGCATACCAGAGCTCGTAGCAATCTCGGATGCCCCATCGGCACTCACGACCGTCTCCCCCTGCTTGGGGGCAGGAGAAGGGGTACGCGGCTGCTCGCTGGAAGACATCACAGGACTGTGTGAGCTTGCGATCACAACAGCCATCTCTTGAGGATTTATATACTGGTTCAACGCCTATGTGGCTAAGGAGTCGGAGTCTTATTTTTGGGTGGGCGAGTCAAAGCTCGAGGGCGTGGATGAGGGGAGGAAGCAAGTTACGGTCGACAGCGGTGCCAGTGATTGTTCACTTTAGCCAACAGCCAAGCGCGCATGGTCCTTTGTGTGACTCCGTCACATCTTAGCCACCTTGTAGACGCCCGTTGGCTGAGTCGCCGCGCGCCGGTCTTCTTCCCCGACCTTTCCTCCACCGGTCTGACTGTCCTAGTTGAACATGACTATGGTATACTATGTCATATTCTACTCCTAGGTAGTAATATTCTAACAGTGATCAGGGATGCCGTATCGTTGCACGCGTACGGGCCTACACTCGAACGTCACACCGTGGCACCATCACTGGTCAGCACCTACCAAAATGAGCTTCATGTAGGATCTCTGGTGGACTGGCGGGGGCCCAGCCGGAATCAGCGGCAAGCCAATCACCGCAGCCCAAGACCAATTCTCCTTTGTTCAGAGTCTCCACAGACACGAGGCTTCCAGCCATGGCTTGATGTAAGTAAGTGTGCTCCACCGCGTTCACCGGCAGCTCATACCCGTCCAAGGCTCAGAGTCAAGCTCTCAGCCGAGCTGGTGGGAATTTACGCCCAAGAATGCGTTGTAGAACGCGCCGCAGTGCATGAGCTCCCGGCCTTTTGTTCAGCATTGCATGGACTCCGATCAAGAACTGCGCAATCCACTAGGGAAATATACGCATCTTTGGAGTCGGACGAATCAAGGGCGAAACGACACGCTTGGACACCTCTCTGAAAATGTTTCAAGAGATTCACGCAGAGTTGAACTCGCAGAAAGCCTTTTGCTGGCCATTTCAGGGATTCAGCGGAGTTTTTGCAGGGGAAGGTGTCTACTAGCTGTAGCGGCCTTCGTTCTGCAGCTGTTTGTCTCGCCGGGCGGATGATCCATTGTAATCATGGCTACCCTACTACATTCTATGCCGATACTTCAAGCCGACTAAAGATTCCTCCTCTGCGCTCACTGGGAGGGCAGAGTGTGGATCCCTAGAGTTCCTCCTCACGCTATGTCACGAAAGGTCATGATACTATTGCTCTATGAGATACAACAACACTTCAAAAACTACGTGAGGTTCCTCTGCAGATTAGCGACTCCAAGTTAGCCCGGAACTAGAGGAGGCGAGGTTATCGTCGAGTTAGCACAGATCAACAGCTCTTCCAGCAGGGCGGAGAGCGCCAACAGTGAGCGGGATCGGATTTGCTTCGTGCGAAACGAGATATTCAAGGATAAGTCGCTGCAAAGCTTCGTGCAGGTGGTCGTAGAAAGGCGGGGGTGATGTCATGAGCGCATACGATGGCAACACTTGCTTGACCATGAGGAGGAGTAGGTCTGCGACGTCTTGCATCTCCGGAAGGAAGGGCGTAATAAATATGTATCTTCCCGAATCGAGCAACGCATTTCTTTGGTCACGGTACACAGGCAATCTTCCTTCGTCCGGGATGGCGTGAGATGTGAGGATGGCCCAGTCACGACGCAACGCGCGCTCAGATATCTCCGTCTCAACGCCTCCTCTTGGAAGAACACGGAGCAGGGTCGCGTAGAGGGTCCAGAACACTGACTCCGCGTCGTACCGTGGGTGATGATAGAAAGGAAGCGCATCTGCAACGTCAGCAAGATCATCTGCGTCGCTGCAGGACGGGCGTACGCCACCATGGTAGGTGTCACCACGGAGATCATCGCAGTACCGGTTGTAGCGAGATTCTCCGTGCAGCTTGATATACAAAGACTTCGCCTCTACAGAAAGTGAGGGCATCTTCTTGTACAATAAGGTCTTTGCAGCAGGAACCTCACGTGAAGCCGCAACGGCGCGCGCAGCGTATATGGGCCTAGCCTGGGAAGCGTCACAAATGAGCTTAAGTATACTATCGGCGGAGGAAGTGCCACTCCTGACGCTTACCATGCTGAACCGCCGAACCAGGGATGGTTGTACCTCGCCGCCAGCCGTGGATACGTGGGCGTCGAAGTCAACGAAGAGTCCGCGTGGCCCTAGTTCGCCCATTTCGCTGTACAGGACATATTCAGCATTCACGGAGGCCGCAAGATTTGTATATTATCGAGACTTACCAAACGCGAGGGTAGAAGTGCAGGCCTGAGGATACGAGGATAGTAGATGGATCAAGTCCAGTATAAGATCCATGCGTTCTCCCAAGTCGAAGTATCTTTCGGTGCGCTGTAGCATAGTCACAATGAGTTAGACTTGGCCCACCAGACACGACGCGTTGGAGCCCATAACTCACCCTCGAGGACGTCGTATGCAGCCATCAAAATATCGTTGACGCTTCTAGCACAGCTAATACCGACATACACGTCAGCCATAGCCACACGATACTGAGTGGGAGGGGGGAGTGAGTCAAAACGGATAGGAGTATTCGGATCCGTGGATAGCCTGAACTCTTCTGAGTCGACGTATTGTGAACGACACCCGCTGCCGGTGGAACTTGTGTCGGCCTTCTCTGGTGATCGCGCGAGGAAGCTGTGATATCAGTGAGTGTGTACTGGGTTAGGGATGGCCGCGCGAGGTAGAAGCTGGAGCAGAGACCTGGAGCGCTACGCGTGGCTAACTCGAAAGCCGATGGTGTGGCCCACGGCATGGCGGCTACTGTCACGCGCCTTTGTTCCTTTCGCTCGATGCACAGCCACTCATCGCTGTGCGAGGGTCTACTCGAGAGATTGTAGCCAGTTTCTACCAGAGACTTCTCGAGTACTGCATGGGGGAACCGAGCTTCCCTTGACGTATGGCACACGAGACATGGTTATGATTCTTGCTGAACATCCCTGCCAGCCTGTAGCAGGTGTACCTCATGCTCTCAAGCGAGGTTCATTGCGCTGCTGTGCATCCTGGAGGGAACCGGGCTTCTATCGCGAAGTCGGTTGCTTCTTGCCTTCCGTAAGGCGTGCGCTCCTAGTCAAAAGGACACTGTTACCTTGTTTTCGCAAAAACAAGCCTGGCCATAATATAAAGCAAATCCACTACACCCGCCACCCGGGACGAAAGCCGCGGCAAAAGCGTAGTCCCCATTGCTGACGAGCGGCACTCTGCTGTCGCGGCGGACCATGGGAAGGGCGAACGTGTATGCGTTGAGGTCGCCACAGTCGTAGTGCAAGCAATTTACGGAGTCTCTCGTCTCTACGGCCTCTTCGGGACCACGCGGAGCAGCATTCGGTAGAGTGTCTAGAACACGGGCTCTGCGTCGTACCACAGGCGACTGCAGACCATTCGCTCGGGGCTTGAGATCTCCAGGGCGATTGAGGGGCTGCTGGACGCCGCCGCCGCAGGTGTCGCGGCCAGGCCTGTCACAATAGCATCGCAAGTTGCAACGATACCGACTGACATATACAGACTTCGTTTTCTCCGAAAGTATGGGCATCCTTCTGGAATCAACGCTCGCCGGTGTAGCAGCCTCAAAACGTATTGCAAGAAGCACGAGCAGAACACATTGGAGCGATCTGAGGGCCTCCGTCCATATGACTCGGATTGCAAACTTACAGAACGACAGGCTCGCCCATCCGGATCGTAGTGCTTCCAAGTCCTCGCTGCCCGGGATTTCTGGCGTACAAGAGCAGTCAAGATCCACGAGAACACCGCGGATACCCTCCTGGTTACGGCGGTCCTCCCGAAGGAATGACCAGCGACCATAAACGCGGCACGCAAGCAGTCGAACGTGTGCCTGAAGACACGAGAATGCTGCATGGGGTCATCGCCATGGGAATACTGCAATACTTTTCGGCGCGGGCCGGTGCGCTGTGAGACAGCGGGACTTCATCAGTTCGGGTGCTCGAGCAGGGTAAAGAAAGATATGGCTCACTCTCTAAGACATCATATGTCTCCATTAGTAGTTCGTTAACGTTACTGGCATGGCCAAGGGCAACACAGATGTTGACCACAATAATGGATAGCTCTATACGAGGAATCCAGTCGAGGCACAAAGGAGAACCCATCATCGCCTTGCACACCTTCTCTGGTGGTCGCGCAATCAACGCGCTGTTGCCTGTGATAACGCGCCTGAGCGTGGTCAAGGAGGCTTGTGCGAGATAGATGAAGGCACAGAAGCCTGATGCACTGCAAGGTATAGCTAAGCTGAAATGGCAACCCAATGCGTGGCTACCGTACGCTTTTGAGGGAGCACAGCCACCGATCACCTTGGTGTGCCGTGCCATCACTACGTATGCTGAGCGGGAGCATTTGCGCGTCCTACAACCCAAGCAGCGCTGAGGCGAGCAACCGTCTCGCGATGAACGCGGGTATAGGTGAGTGTAATTTGCTGACGTTGAAGTGCACGAGCCAAGATCTTTGGGGGCCACTGGGATCAAGCCACCACGCGGGGAGCGCATGCTAGTGTACCGCAAACCACTCCGTGATCCAAACGTGTTGCGCCCCGTTACGAAGCGCAAGCTCTGAGGGAGCACGTGCGTTTCCGACATCGCATTCACTACGCGCGCGCAGATCGCGCGTACCCGCGGCACTAGTGCCCACCGGGGCGATGATGCGATGCACCGTAGTACGTGCTGACCGCCCACAGGACTACCGTGCTCGCTGGCGTACCATACGTAGCGCTTGGGGGTGGTTAGCGCGTCGCATCGTAATTAGATGTACGATGCTCGGTGCGTCGCGCCTTTCGCGCTCCGCGGTGCACCATGACGCTCCGGTATTCAGATCCTCTGCGTATCAGTTCGTCGCGCCCCCGGTGGTAAACGCGGAGGCCACAACCAAGAACGCGGCAAGTCCTGCGACTTGGCTCAGGCTGGGCGGGGGAGATGGCGATGGCGGAAAGCTAGTTTGTGATCGTATCAGTCCAGCCTCGGTCCAAACTCCTGGAAGGATGTGCCGGGCGGCAACGCGCATTGGCCGTACCGTGCGACCTGACAGCGTGAGAGTGTGTAGAGGCATAGAGGCACGAAGTTCCGGATTGGAGTATTGAAGCCTCGGAGGAGTGAGAGGGGAGAGAGTTAGCATTCTCCATCGAGGTGGTGGACCGCGGGCAAGCTGACCCGCAGCACATACTATGACCGACGAACCACCCGCAGCGGCCGGTATGCGGCACGCAGCAGCCTGCATGATGAGAGGGAGTGCGAGGGGTGACATAATCAGATACGCAGGCGAGTAGAGTTTGCACCTGGGAAGCAGCGGGTGCTTTCCCGGTAACTTGTAAGAACACCATATTGCAATACCTTCGGCATGAGCACGGCGAGTGCGGAGTGCCACCTCGAGAGTTTGGCAACAGGAATAACCAGTATTGCGAGTCTGCGAATGAGTGTCGATATGCAATAAGGACGACAGAAGCGATGTTATGGCCGACATTACCTGCAGATGCTGTTCATATGGGAAGCCAGTCTTTGACCGATATTGCTCTACACACATATCATGTTGTACCTACCTTGGTGGAGGTTCCTCATACACGCGACGAATACTACTACTCGGTTGACACGAGATAATCTCACAGAATGATCTGCAGAGTAGAGTGCAGCAAGGGGTAGGACCTACGGGCGGAGGGGGGACGGTCCCGCGAGGTATTCAGTCGGAATGTTGTAAGTAGATCCCGCCGACGGGAAACGACAGCCGAAACTAGGGGACGAACGGTCTTGATGGCGAAATGGGTTGGAGGTGTGGCGGGGCCTATGCTACGCTACATCCGTGCACTGCAGCAGGCGCATCAAAAAGCGCGGTAAGCAGTGCGCTCGACGTCGAGGGCATCGCTGGATACCAGCAGTGGGAAGCCGCGGAACCTGTCAAGGACTATGGGAACACCACATAGAGTGGCGATAAGAAGGGCAAGAAATGAGCAGAGCACATGGACGACTGCTGACGCCGTCTAGAGAGGCAGCAGCTCGGTCTGGCAGTCGGGGCGCGCAGCCGCGGGGTTTGATGGGACGTTGCCGGGCCATGAGCTGTTCCTGGACGTGATCCTCGAGTCCTGCGTTGGACAGAGGGCTCTGGGCGCGAACTCTGCTTTGACTTCGCATCGGTGGTCGTTGCGGGATTTGGGCAAGAACGGACGAGCGTTCACACTGGCGGGCCTGCGGAAGCACAGGTGCGCGGGATGCCGTAACCGCCCGAAAAGGCGATGGGATACAACAGGGACAAACAGAGAGGAGGGGGAGAAACGGGTAAGCGCCCATCGGGGATGATGGTCGCAAGCCAGAACGAGGCGGCGTCAAGACATCGCTGATGGCCAAAGTCAATATTACTCCCCTTCCCTCCCTCTTCTCACATCCTCCCCTTGCTCGCCGCCGTCCCCGTCGTCCTCGAACGTAGTCTCGTCGTCGCGCAGGGTTTCTCTCTCTTCCTTCCAACGCACCTCTTGTTATATGTCTGCTTCCTTTCGCATCTCCGCCTCCGTCTCCGTCCTGTGCCTGTCTTCCGATGCTGTCCGTCTTCAACGTCAACAAACGCTACAGGACCCATACCAAGAAGAAAGCATCTGCTAAAGGCCTATCGCGTGTGCAGTCTCCCCCCTCGCCAGCCTCGTTTGAGTCTCCTGCAATAGTCGAGATCAATGAGCAGGGCCCCTTCGGCGCAACCTTTCCAGAAGGGCGCGAGCCTTCTACTAGCATAGAGCGCTCTGCGGCTGTATCGCCTCAGATTCAACTGGAATTTGATACAAGCGAACCTCTCATTCCGCCCAGCATACTCCCCGACGCTGGTAACCGCACACCGCCCAAGCGGAACGTCTCCCTCCCAAACGGTGGACGAACGCAGACAGAGCCAAGTAACAGCACCCGGACGCGAGGCGCTAGTCCCGAAGATAGCACGATATGGGAGGAACCGCTGCAGGTGCGCTACCACCAGTAATTACGCGTACGCAAGCTCACAAACTTTCCGTCAGCCAAACCGTCTACAGGTCGATACGTCCGTCCAGAACGCGCGCAGCACAGAAGATGTATCAGAGGCAGTGAGTGTATCCCGGGTACATCTTCGACCGTGCCCATTCAGACGCGTCGCAGAGCGCAGTGCACTCTTCCAGGAAGCCTACTCCCTCGCCGATCAAGATACCCAACAATTCGACGAGCGCAAAGATCAGAGTGCAATCGTCCGCCGAGGATAGCGCTGATACCAACAGTAGCATCCCACCACCTCTTCCTACGAAGAACAGTCGACCGCCCAGTCCATCCTCCGCACTGACGGATGACATCTCCTCAGCAGTGTCGGGTACGAGCATGGCTCGCGCTTTGGTTGCCACTTTCCTCTCGAACGAGTCCCGCGCGTCCAAGTATAAGTCCGGCATCACCCGCCAGGACTCGGCAACGTTGCCCCGAGGGGAGCATCCGCTCATCAACTCCCCATACTTGCGCGAGCGGCGGGCTAGCAGCGGGGAACCTGGGAGCGCGCGGTCGTCCTCTGTGCCTCCAGTCCCGCGTCTTCCCTCGCGCGCGGAACTAGGGTTGAGCGTGGACGGCAAGAGCCAGCGTAACTCCGTTACTCTCGTGCTGGACAGTGGGGAGACCAACGAGCTTGCACCACCACACACGCTGAAACGACCGAAGAGCACTGGTCGGCTGCGTCGCGAGCAGACGATCAGTATGCCTCCCATCTCTCCCATCTCAGAGGCATCGTCGCCCGCTCCATCGGTACCAGAGACTCCAGGGGTGCTAAATCAAGTCACATCGAATGTGTCGAATGCCTCGAGTCGCTCGCTGGCGAACTCCCTTGCACAGCAACGGGCCGTGAATTTGTCCGAGGCAAATGCGAGCTCGTCATCGCTCGGCACAGATGCGTCCCACAATCACGCCCGCTCTGCCACCGATTCCGCGGCGTCTCTCAGCACTACTGGTGAGAGACGTCCGTCGAATGCCTCGAAGCCAAAGGGTATGCTGGGTGCAGCATTCGATAGGGGTGGGTCAGCCATGCCAGGTACGATGCGCTCGTCAGGTGCATTTGCCATAACGAACGGCCGGCTCGCGGTCACACGCACCATTTCAGAGAGCGGTGTCACTCGCGGCGCCATTGCCGGAGCGTCCTCTAGACCAGCAGTGCTTCTTCCCATTGGCGAACGTCCCTCTTCGGTTTTGGTACCCCCTTCTCCCCAACCCTCCGTCGCGTCTGGTTTAGGAGTGCCCACTCCCACGTCCGCACGTTTGGCCGCCGGAACCAGCAGTTCTTCCGCAGAGACGCCAGTCGAGTCTCCAGACATCCTTGATAACTTCCCTGTCCAGATCGCGCGTGAGCGTTCGACTGGCCCCCCTCCTCCCCTCCCGCTTGGTCGTCGCTCTGAAGATAACAGCGCGATCCCGACCCCCCTTCAGAGCTCTAGTGGGGAGTCCATGTCAACTGCCTCCACCAACAGACAGACGTTCCCCGAGACCCCAAACGCCTTCTCCCCACTGTGGTCTGGTACCTTCGCATCGCCCCCGCCCCCTGGTGGTCCTCGGAGCTCACTTGATCGTACTGGCAGTACTGCTATGCGCGCTACGGGACTGATCGATATGACGCGCATGGCGTCGCGCGGGCCCGGCGGGCGTGTCTCGGGCTCGATCTTCGCAAAACCGAGCACCCGGACCTCCCGTGTGCCCCCAACGCCCCCGCTGACGGGCGAGAGCGCGAACGGGTCGCAGCCAGACAGTCCGATGGTCGCGGATCCCCCGGTGTCGCAAGCGATCAAGCGCTTGACCGCGATTGAGGAGCAGGTCGCGTCGCGCAGTGTGTCGCAGTACTCGACGATCCCCGAGCCGCCGACGAGCGGGGCTCAGTTCGGCATCGAGGCATTTGTTGCGCAGCAGCAGCAGCTACAACAGCAGCAACAGCAACAGGCGCAGGGGCAAACGCAGCAGATGAAGGAGGCGCGGCGCGGGAGGGATCGATCAGAGTCTGCGTCTGCGCATTCGCAGAACGGGAGTGTTGCGCACAGTCAAGCTCCAAGCCAGGCGGGGCAGACACAGGTGTCGTCGAATATGTCCGCTTCCGAGCAGGCCAAAGCTACGGAAGCGTCCTCTCACAGGCGCATGCGCTCAGTCACGAACCCCGACGAGCCGCTCTCCTCACCCCCGCCGTCGTATCCTGCCACGTTCGACCCGCCTCCGCCCCCTACCCCGCTGTTCCATGCGCGCGCGGCGACAGATTCGTCAGAGCAGTCGTATCGCTCCAGTTTGCACTCGGGTTCTCTCCACCCCCAGCCGTCCTCGTCGCAGAGCTCGATCCCGCAAAAGCGCTCGCTCTCGCCGTTCCCCTCCCCACCACCTTCCTCGGTGCCCTTGCCTCCGTCTCCGGGCCGTTCGAGGATGGATGCGCACGCGTCCTCGATCAGCGTGGAGCAGCCGCCGCCTCCGTACATGGAGATGGCCCGCGGATCGACGCCGCCTGTTCAGCCACCCGCACCTATCTCGGTCCCGCCTCCCTCGCCTCCGGCACTCGGCCCTGCTCCCAACTCGAGGCTTGGCGCAGGCTCAAGTGAAATCCCCGCGCCTCCTAGTACCCCGCTGCGCGCGACGTACACCCCCGACTCGACCCCGACGAAGCGTCTAGGACCCCCGCGCGTGCGCCCATCGCTTCCGCGCGGCCCCCGTGCCCCTAGCTATGGGTCTGCCGCGGCGCGCATGCGAGCCGGGTCTGTGACCTCGCTGAACAGCGGGGTCGGCGGCGGCAGCGGTTCGCGAATGGTCTCGACATCTCAGCCTGCACCGCGCTTCCAGCCCTCGCGCGTGAACTTCCGCGGGCTCACGATGGAAGCTGCGCAGTGGACGCTCACGTCGGAGCAGCTGCAGCACATCGTCTCGACCGCGATCCGGCAGTCTGCAGACGCGTCCGCCATCCGCATCCTTCCTCAGGAGACCCTCGAGCGCGACTTGCCCGACGAGATCAAGAGGCTGGAGGCGCGCAGCGGGGAGTTGAAGACGAACTACAAGCTGGGTGTGCGGCGGAGGAATGCGGCGCGCGAACATCTCGCTCGTCTCGCGGAGGGCGTGGAGTATGGCGAGCCCCATCTGGTTGCTCGTGTGGTGGAGGAGCTCAACGACTTGGACGAGACCCTTGACCTCATCGCCGAGGAACTGTACACGGTGACGGATCAGCTTGGGCAGCTTGCGCGACTGCGCGACCTCCACCAGCGGAGCGCACTCGCGATGGCCCTCCGGAAGTTGAACAGCAGCTTCCTGAAGCAGGTCGGGGAGGTGCAGCGGTTGCAAGCGCGAATCGAGACGCTCGAGGCGGAACGCGACGAGGCGTGGCAGGAGGCGCAAGAGGTCGCGCAGGAGTTCGACGACTTCACGGACCGCATCATGCTCGACCCGACCCCGTCATCATCGTCGGGCAAGGAGCTTACGCCGAGCCGCCGCTCGAGCCGCGTCCTGCTCGCGCGCAAGAACAGCCAGCGCGCGTCCAAGGCTGGGCTCCGCACGTCGATGTACAGGCGCAGCCAACGCTCGTCCACGAGCAGCAGCTATCGGTACAGCGGCGCGGCGTCTCCCGGGGCATGGCAGCCGCCCGGCGGTGGCGAGGACATTCCCCCCGTGCCCCCGATCCCCGCGCGCCGCGACCTCATTCGCTTCCCGTCCGGAGATGTGCCCACGCGCAGCTCTATGGGTCCGTTCGCGCGCCAGTTTCACGATTCGTTCTCGGCTGACCTGCGGATGCCAGATTCGCCGTCGTCCGAGCTGCGGGCGATGGTGCAGGCGCAGAAAGAGCTTTGTGAGATGCTGGGCATCTCGCTCGAGGAGCTCAAGGTGCACCAACCCTCGCGCCGGCAGTCCATGTCCGCCCTGCCTGGGGCGAAGAGCCCGGCGTCGGGGGCTCCGACGCGGCGCAACTCGGACATCGTCACGCCCAACCGACGCTCCTTCAAAACGTGATTGGTCGCGGGCAACGCAGTACGTCGCTCCTCTCCGTTCTCTCTCCGTGACGGAGCTGACGAGCGTCGTCTGTAGACAGTCATGACTTTAACGCTATATTTATTGCTTGGGACATTCGTTTTTGTTATAATCGTACCGTACAGCGCCCGTTCCCTGCTCGCACTCTCGCACGACACTCGTTTGGCTCTGCTACCATATCATCGCACGCATATACCTCTGATTCCCTGTTGCATGTCGCATGTCTACCCGCCCTAGCATCCCCCCCTCCCCCCTTTCCGACCGTTGAGCTGTCGTCTCCCTCATGTCCCATACGTATATCCTCTTGTTGTATAGTCCACCCTGCCGTGAGATCTGCCCCACGGCCCGGAGCGAGCGCCGCGGCGGGGTGTGCTGTTGGTATGCTACTCACCTGGAATTGTCATACTGGAGTCGCGCTATGTTGTGGAATATATCACTATAGTTATTGTGGATTCATCAGTCATACTTGGACCGTGTTTCTTGACGACGCTCCGACTAACCTCGAGCTCCATGGTTGACCACCTGCGCTCAAAATGGTGGAACGTATTGCTCTGCGTCACCGCTATGAACTGATGACTCTGTGGTCGCGATTCATTCATTCATACGCGCCAGAGCAAGCCATATTCAGGAAAGCAACTGCGCAAGCTGCGCCAGCGGACGATTCTGCATTAGCGCCTATGTCGTAGCTCAAGTGCAGGGTCGTAGATCTCATATGCAAGGGTTTGGACTCGAAGTGGGTGTACGATCACTGCTGGCGTACTAGGGCCCTCGTAGGTTGCAGATATGGCTAGATGTGGCCATCCCGTCGAGATCACGGTGCGTATAGAGAGCCTCACTGTTGGCTCGGACGCCGGTCAAGATCGCGGCCTCGGAGCGCAACATGTCGTTCCCTCCAGGTCATCACAATGGATCAGGTGCAATGTATTGAGCGAGTGGTAGATGTGCATCCCCCCATTTAGGGCTCATTTGTTGGGGTGAGGGCCAACCTGAGTACTTGCCACCGGTAAATCATCGTGCCCTGGAGCTTGGATGGCGGAACGGTCCGAGTCACGCAATGCGCACTGCGCGCGGGCCCACAGGGTTGGAGCGCCATTGTGCACCGCATCAAGCCATGGCTTGAAGTCGCACCCTTATGGCGGACAAAGGACATCTTTGAAGTTAGCCAGAGCGAGCCCTGCGGGATGCGGGCGGCCGGGCTGGAGCTCAATGAAGCTCGTTTTGGCAGGTAGTGATCGGCTCGGACTGCTCACAGCGTTGGTGCAGTAGCCCTCGCGGTTGGCAAGTGTCGATGAAGCCTATGCTTGCATGTTACTGAGTTATGAGTCTGCCTGGATTGTCACGCTGGTGTACATTAAGAGCGCTTCTAAAAGCGAGAGACGGAGTGGAAAGAGGAGCGAGCTAAGCGCTTATGTGCGTCTATGGTGGCTAAGTTGTGACCGAGTAACACAAAGAACCATGCGCGCTTGGCTGTTGGCTAAAGTGAACAATCACCGTCGTCGACCGTACTTGCTCCCTCCCCTCATCCACGCCCTCGAGCTTTGACTCGCCCACCCAATATTTAAACCCAGACTTTAGCCACTAGGGCGCTGAGCTAACATATAAACCCGCAAGAGATGGCTGGTGTGATCGCAAGCTCACCCAGTCCCTTGATGTCTTCCAACGAGCAGCCGCGTACTCCGTCTCCTGTCCTCGGGCAGGAGGCGAACGTGCATGCCGATGGAGCATCCGAGACTGCGCAGAGCTCTGGTATGCCCTCTCATTTTGTTGACTCTCCTGTTAAGCCGGCTGGACTCATGAGTATCTCTCGCAAAGTCGTTGGGGCTGGACCCGACGCGTCGTCGATTGATATTGACACAGCCTTCCTGACTTCTCGCCTTCGTCTTTGTCCTGAGAAGCCTTACCTGAAGCTTTCTTGGGATGGCAAGGTGGCCTCATATACGGAGGAAATCATGAATGCTCCAGACGAGTTCTCAATGTACCGTCCCATGGCCGCTCTGTTGACACACATCAGCAAGACCATCCATGGTGAGCATTGAGTATTGTTTCATGGGTGTTGATCCTTAGCTAACGGTTGAATTTTCTTGCAGGGTATATTCCCGTGCGCGACAAGCGTAGACTCTATCTTCGAAGCGAGCGGCCCATTGTTTTCCTCGATCATCACAGCTGCCCCATCACCCGCTTTCCCGTCGGTGATCCTAAGGAGATGCCTGACATCGTTGGCGTGTTCCAACCGACCGACGCCAGGACCCTGAAGATTCATACCGATGGGACCTACCGCGAGGTCCCGTACCACCGTATCGAGACCGTGGTCGAAGCCAAGTACAAAGGCTTGCAAGCCGAAGGCAGACGCCAGGCTTCGAGTTACATCCATCACATCCTACAAGCACGACCGGATAGGCCTTCTTACTACGGGATGAGTGCTACCCCGGACGCGTTCCAGCTCTTCTATGGCTCCCCTCTTGGGCTCAAGGCTGCAGCGCTTGTTCCTTGGACGGATCTCAAGACGCTCTGTGCCTACGTGTACTCGCTCTACGACCCCCCGGACGGCCATATCCTGCATGACCGGACTATCACTTGGTCGGAGCCACCCAACCAGCCCAACAGCCCAGCCCTGTGGGATCTTACCGTCGACGGCGAGAAGTACTATGGCGCGAGGATAATCTTTCTGGGATATCCGTTTGGACGCCGGACGACCGTGTTTCGGATCACGAGGCTGAACCTTCCGCCAGTCGTTATCAAGGAATTCTATCTCGAGGACGGCAGGCGGTATGAAGAGGTAGACCTGCTGGACCATATTCATGAAGAAGGCTACGTACCTGGTGTTGTGCGTGTGTTCGCTTCGGAAACGGTGGAGAGTGACAGTACACAGATCACGTTCTCTGATACGACGGAGACACGAACGAAGCAGCGAATCGTCTTCGGCGATTTTGGGGTGGACCTGGAGTACGCCAAGACAGTCAACGATCTCCTCATGGCGGTGTATGACGTCCTAGAGAGTAAGCTCGATTCTCAACGTACTCGAAAGATGATGTACTGACGCACAAGTTCAACAGTACACAGAACAGTTGCGTCGCGGCGCGAGGTCCTTCATCGCGACATGAGCATCTTCAATATCATGATGTACCCACAGCGGTCTCCTTCCGAGGGGGTCAAGTGGATGGAAGATGTGCCGCCTCTCATCGACGAAGTATTGGCTGGTCGACTCAGGTAAGTCTGCCCTCTTCATTGCTGTTTGCGCGTTGCATCTGACATGCAGTGTAGTGACTCGGATATACCGCCGATCCCTCGCGGATTGATGATAGATTACGATCACTCTGCCCTCCTTGGCCATGCAAAGGCAGCTCCGAGGGTCCACGAAGCGATACGCAGGGAGCTCAAGCATCGAACGGTCTGCTCAGTTATATAATGTCCGATCGTCTGAGGTACTAACTAACACTCTTGCAGGGCACCCCGATGTATATTGCGCGCGCCGTAACCATTGCTGCGTTTCCATGCAAATTCGAACATCTGAACTATCTACGCATGCCCACCCTTGGCGGAAAGGCCAAGGAATTGTACATCCAGGCATATGGGAAGACGCGCTACGATCAGTATACCGATGATCTCAAGGGTTTCACACGCCACGGAGGTCTGCCACGCCGCGACGACTTCAAGGACATCCAGAAGATTGCCGAGACTATGTCGTTCTTCCACCGTTGGGAGTATGATGCCGAGTCGGTCTTCTGGACGATGTACGCTGTTCTTCTCCGCGCAAAGCCCCGGAATGCAGAAGAGACACCTAGCGCAGTCACCGCACTCAAGGCGGCCTGGGGTACACTCAAAGCTCACACTATCCCGGATACCCCGGATGAGCTAGTGCCATATACCGACGTACGGCAACCCCTCCTTGGATATAATGAGGCCCAGTTCGTCGCTGCATTCCATCCTATCATGAAGGACGTCGCCATTTTGCTTCAGCGTATTGCGGAGCAAGTCTCCCCAACATACGCGCTCATGGACCCTCTCCCACCCTTCGACGATCATCTTCACGAAGCAATGCAGCGCCTTATCCTGGAGTATCTCGTCGATCACGAACAGAACCCTATCCCTCTCGTACCTGGAGTTGTACGCTGGGCGGGCACCGACTTGAAGAAGGATGGCCGCGAACTTGGCACATACGGCAGCCACATGCAGGAACTCACGGCAGAGACTGGCACGGGATCGAAACGCCCTCGCACAGGGGACGAATCATCCAGTCGTCGCGTCCTTCCCAAGCGTGGAGCCACCAACGACCCCGATCGTTCTCGCGAAGACGACGCTCGCATCCTCAGAGGGCTGTGGAAGGACGATCCGCGAAGAGGTCGCGATTAGCCTTTTTGCCCGGACTCTGGAGACAACCAATCCTTCACTGATCCTGCTCCCGATCATCCCCTGCTGAGATCTTATTCCCTTGTATCGCACCTCTTTTTCTCGTGTTGCCTCATACATCTCGCTCGTTCGAAGCCTCCATACTGACGATAGCCGCCGGACGGCCTCTCATACCTCATACTATGATCACTAGTATATACCACACATTGTATCTCACGGACTGTTCTCTCCACGCTACTAGCCTGTCGCTCCCTACGTCATGTATGCCCTTTGCTACTTCCCATGGAATATATCTACGTTGTGTTGCCATTTTGCCAAACAAGGCCCCTGAACTTCCCGAACCCATTGGTGACGTACACGGGAATGCATACTTTCAGCGCCGCAAGAACTTCGCCAACAAGTAGGGCTCTCGCGGCCAGAATTCGGCATATGCTTAAGCAAACCCGGGCCTCACACAGGTGATCGCGAGGACCGTCATGAGTCGTCACGGTACGCGACAAGGCTCGGTGTGGCTCTGAGGAGTAAATTGAACACAAAAATCGGATGGAGGTTTGGAGGTTTCCTATGTATAATGGTACAGATACACCCAGTTACAGATCGGGAATTCGAGCGTACAGACAGCAGTGTCCTGCGATAAATACCGATGGAGATGAGAGGCAGAGATAAGGACGGGCCACCAGCGCAGCGAAACGCGAATAATTGGTGGTGGTGGTGGTGGTGGGGGGGGGGGGGGTATATCGTGTGCAAGAGAAGGTCGAGGATAAATGTGAAGCGAGCGAGTAGTGCTATGGACGCAAAAAGGGAAGACGGGTCGTGATTGTTGATTGTTATCCACGATGTGGTTAGCAACGAGAAATAATGGCGCTATGGAACGAAGGGTAAACAAGAAGACGTTGGAAGGCCGTGAGGAGATGGTGAGGCGGGAAGGAGCGTGTGCGTCAATTAGAGCAGCGATAAGATTGATCCGGAAATGGGGTATTGATGAGGGCGAGACCTTGCTCCAGGGGTTCATTCAATGATCAGACGAAGAGGCTGGTGTCGAGCCCCTCTGAGAAGTCGAGCACGACAATCTTCCTATCGTGCGACGTGCTACATGACACAGCACTACGATCAGCACCCATTTAATGAAATTCTACAACCATGCGCACGCACCTAACGATCCGACAGTGGTCGAACTTGACGTCGAAAATGTGGCTCACGTGGCAACCGCGGAACTCGCGCACGAGCTTCCCCGTGTACAGGTCCCACACCTTGACCGTCTTGTCGTAGCTCCCGCTCACAAGGCGCCCGCTGCGCGGGTCGAACGTGAGCGCGCGGACGAGATACTCGTGCCCAACGAGCGTGCGGAGGCACTCGCCGGTGTCCGCGTCCCACACCTTGATCTTGCAGTCGTTCGACCCAGAGACGATCAAGTTCTCCTATGAACGCAAGACGATCAGATGTTGGGACTGTGACAATGAAGCGGAGTGATCACTAACCTTGAACTCGATACATGCCAGGCCGCGATCGTGCCCTTCGAAAGTACGCAAGCGCTCGCCGCTAACAACATCCCAGAGGATCATCTTGCCATCCCCACTGGCGCTCACGACTCTGTTCCCCTGCAGCCCGACGGCATTCACTGGACCATCGTGCCCGCACAGTGTCGAACGCAATTCGAGCGTCTTGCGATCCCACACGCGTATCAGCGCATCTTTCGAGCTGTAAACAACCGCCATGTAAGCATAGCGAACACACAACTTGGTCGCATCAACGCACCAGCTGACGATCCAGCACGAGTCAATCTTCAGATCCAGTACGCCGCCAGTATGTCCTCGCAGGATAGCTTTCACCTCTGCGGTGATATCTGCCTCGCTGATTCTTGGGTGTGCGTACAGATCCCATACGCACACTGAACAGTCGCTCGATCCTGTGACCATGAAGCCTTTGCGTGGGGCCCAAGGGCTGACACTGCGCTGTACACCGCTAACTTCACCCTCATCGACGTCACAAGGAACGTCCCAGTCACGGTCAAACTTGAGACAAAGGACACTTCCGCGGTGCCCATTGAATGTCGCGAGACAGCGGCCTGTCTTGAGACTCCAGACCTTGATCGTTCGGTCACGCGAGCCGGTGATGATTCTCGAAGAGTCAAACTCGAGGCAATAAACACTGTTGGTTAATTCAGGACAAACGCGCGCATGGAGTCTACACCATTGAGCGCATACCTGTCAGTGTGTCCGCTTATGCGCTTGACCTTTGGCTCCCAGGCTTTGGGCACCTCCTTCTCTTCGGCAATGGTGTCGTCACTGAGGTCCGCACTGAGCCCAGCAGTGGGGTAATTTGACCATCGACGGTCGAGCTCCATCCGCGTGCGATACATATCATACCACTTGATCTCCAGGGGTGCTGGAATCACAGCTCGCGAAGACGTCGGTTGTAAGCGCCAAGTTATCTGGTTTCGGCGAAGGTCTACGCGCCACCCGTCTTTCTCCTTGCGCGAGAACAAAGTTCGCCATATTGAGTTGTCGCGCGCGAGTTCGTTCCATCTCCTGCAAGACCATGAGTGATCGCGCACTGGCGTCTCAGAGAGCTACGCACCGCGAGACCCGGAGACAGGCAAGGATCGATGGGAGGTCCAAGAAACTGAGTAGTTCCAACGCCAACTCGGGTGGTAGGTGTGATATGATGTCTGTCAGGCGACCGTGAGCCGTTGTACTGCCGCATGGAGAACCGAACTAGCTTACCCATGCCAGTGACTGCTCTGACGTCAATGAAGCATGCTTCATCGTCTATGAGCTCGCCCTCTTCACCGTCAAGCGGCACCATGTTCGCGTAATCGACAGAGCCGTCAGAATGATATTCAAGATCCGGCCCGCCAGCGTCGCGCCATGAGGGTAGTCCAGGCCGACGACGCCCTTTCTTCGCGGGAGAGCCCTCGCGGAGAGCGTCCCATATCCTAGGTAGGATGCCCATCCCTATCGTCAGACTCACCCTCGAAGGCAAGGTACCACAGCAGCCGCTCAAAGTTGCTCGAGACCAGGATATCCATCGCAGGACTCAGCGTCTCGCACACGCCGCTTGCATCCGTCGCTGAGCAAGGATGCGTGCCCAGTTGATCGAGTTGACGGCACCTAGCCGGTGAGCCGTGTTGAATTCTCGATCAGCGAAGAGGGATTTGACGATGTCCTGGAAGAGAATTCAGGGTGGCTGTCTGCAATCATAGTCTCGCTACCTACTTGGCAGTCGTCAAATGTTCCCTTGACGGCGAGGTTGTGGACGTTGGCATCCGTGACAGTGGTCATTTGGGCCTCTTGAATGGGCGAGACGCGGCCCTTTGGATGAAGGATGAAAATGGAGATGTTGGCCTTGTTCCTTAGCCCGTAGATGGCGGCACTGGGAAAGTATCAGTCAATTGTATCATATCGCAAGCAACACACAGCATCTGAGGGTGACCAGAGCAACCGAGGAAGGTGGTGGGGAGGGGAACGGCGAGAGCGAGCGCTTTTGCGGGATCGAGCTCTGCGACGAGGACGGCTGGGGGTGGAGAGAACCCGAGTGCAAACTGGAGCGATACGACTGCTCTGACGAATCTGTCGCCGCGCGCGCATGGAACAGCGGGGTAGGGGGCGGAGGCGGGTCGAACGTGGCAGGATACGACGGCGGGGGTGAGGAGAGCGGCTCGTCGGGGTTCGTGACTGAGCGCATGCGCCTGTGAGAGGACGCTTCCGTAGCTTTGGCCTGCTCGGAAGCGGACATATTCGACGACACCTGTGTCTGCCCCGCCTGTGCGCCTGGATTGTCGCGCTGGTGTACATCTAGAGCGATCTTGACAGCAAGAGACGGAGTGGAAAGAGGAGCAAGCCAACTTCGCTTATGGGCGTCTACAAGGTGGCTAAGATGTGACCGAGTAACACAAAGAACCATGCGCGCTTGGCTGTTGGCTGAAGGGAACAATCACCGTCGCCGACCGTACTTGCTTCCTCCCCTCATCCACGCCCTCGAGCTTTGACTCGCCCAACCAAAATTCAAACCCAGACTTTAGCCACTAGGGCGCTGAACCAACATATAAACCCGCAAGAGATGGCTGGTGTGATCGCAAGCTCACCCAGTCTTGTGATGTCTTCCAACGAGCAGCCGCGTACCCCGTCTCCTGCCCCCAGGCAGGAGGCGGACGTGAATGCTGATGGGACGTCCGAGATTGCGCAGAGCTCTGGTACGCGTCTTGACGATCACACTGCTTCTCCTCTCAAACGCGACCTGGTGGCTAATTTGCTCCAAGATGTAGAAGTTGTCGCCGAGTTCGACGTCACTGCTGACCCAGCCTTCTTCGAGAGCCACCTCAAACCCTGTCCACAACAACTCGTGGCTCAAGTTTCGAAGAAGAAGGATGTGCAGAAGGCGCTCGATGCGATTGATCTAGTCGTCTCGAAGGATTCAGAACAGAAGCTCTATGAGCCTGCAGCTTCGCTCCTCACCACCATCAGCAAGGCCATTCTTAGTATGTCATGTGTGCGCTGCAAAACGCACTCGCTGACCGCTTTGCAGCTCATCTCCAGAAGGCGAAGAAGGTGGATCGCGATCAAAGACCGATCGTCTTCTACGACCATCACCGACACGCTCTAACCCATTTCCCCATTCCCGGCCGTCCCGAGGATAGTCCTGACATTGTTGGGGTTTTCGAAGAGCCCTATGGCTATGAACAACGTGAAGATGACGGCACCTATCGCGACATCCCTTACCATCGCGTTGAGACAGTCGTCGAGGCGAAGGCGATCTATGGCAAAGACGGAAAGGCGCAGGCAACACGCTACGCGTACAAGATACAGCAAGCTCGTCCCGATCGTCCTGGCTACTACGTCCTTAGTGTCAAACCAAAGTACTTCCAGGTTATCTATTCCTCTCCTCTCAAGCCAGTGGCTTCTGAGCATACACGCTGGACCGACCTCACTGCTTTGTGCGCCTATGTCTACTCTCTGTACGACCCTCCTGAAGACCATATACTCCAAGATCGTACTGTATGTTGGGTCGAGAAGGGTGACAAGCGTTTCGGGCGTCCTTCGTGGACGGTCCGAACAGAGGGAAAGGTTTACGCAGCCGCAGATCTTGCCTTTGTAGGCGACCCCTGGGGCAGGCGTACCACAATCCTACGCATCGAGAGGCGAGGCCAACCCACAGTGGTTATTAAGGAGGCCTACATTGATTGCGACCGACGTTTCAATGAAGCCGACCTGCTCGCGGACATTCACAGGGACGGTTATCTTCCTGGTGTGGTTCTTCCTATCAGCAGCGAAGTCGTCAAAACTCCCGACGGACGGGAGCTTGTCTTCGCGAGGAAGGATGGTTCGTTGACCAGGAAGAAGCTGCGCATAGTACTCGCAGACGTTGGATACGACTTGTTCTGTGCAAAGTCTGTCAATGATCTCCTCATGGCTATCTACGACGCGCTTGAAGGTACGTACCTGGTAGAGTTCTTGAGATTTGCGGCCTGGCCTAACATCAGCACAGTTCACCGTACGATGGCGGGCAAACGCCGCGTCTTGCATCGGGATATGAGCATATTCAATGTCATGATGTATCCCCAGTTGGGCCCTCGTTCTGATGAGCAGCGGTACATGCAAGATTGTCCGCCATTGATTGACGAGGTGATGGCTGGCAAAGTCAGGTTAGTGGGCTGTTTGGTGTATTGTATCCGATCTTTTCAGCTGACGCTTGCCCTAGAGCACCGGAAGATCGAAGGGCACGATGTCTCCTTATCGACCTCGATAATGGCGCAAAGCTAACTTCGGGATCCGTCACGACAAAGCAAGAGGAGCTACGTTGTCGAACTGTGAGCCCTCTTGAGCCCTTACGTCACATGTGCTATAATGCTGACACTACTTCAGGGGACCCCCTCGTACATCGCTCGAGCTGTTTGTGGTGGTGCTGTCCACTGTCACCCAAGCACGCTCTACTGGGACGAGAAAATGCCACTGTTGTATGGCGAGGCCAAGGAGCTTTACATCAAGGTCTATGGAGAAGCGCGATACAACAAGTACAACGACCTTTCGGACACTTTCCATGGCGGTATTCCTCCTGTACGCGTCAAACTCGCTGATATACGGGAGCGCGCCAGAGCGTTGCCGTTCTACCACCGGTGGGAATACGACGCGGAGTCAATTTTCTGGACAATGTATGGCGCCCTACTCCGCGTAACTCCTGTGGAGTTCCAGGAAACGGAAACCTCCGCAGTGAATCTCAGCAAATCTTGGAAAATTCTTCGAGACCACGTCATACCTCAGGACTCCACATATGAAGATACACGCAATGAGTTGCTGTCCGACACGCAAAGGCTGATCAACTCATTCCCTCCCCCCATGGAGCCAGTCGCCAAGCTTCTCCTCGAGATCATCCCTCACGTCCTCCCTCCATACCCATTGATGGTCAAGCTCCCACCACAAGACGATCATCTCCACGAGGCAATACAGCGTTTGATTTTACGATTCCTGGTCAAGCATCGCGACAAACCGATCATCCTCATTCCCAACAAGCTTCGGAAGCTGAATTTCTCCGACGTTCATGCTGCGAACCGTGGGACACGCGGCGGTAGCATTGCATCGTTCAATGACAGACTCAATCGTGTGGAGGGGTGCTCAGACTCCCACGGCGAGAAGCGACCGGTAGAGGCGATTGGTGACCTCTCCGAACAGCCAAGATCCAAGTTGAGGCGGAGCGATCGCCTAGCCCAGAAGAATCAGTGAAGTCCATCGCCCCGTCGTTTTGCGCGACGCTGTTAGTTTCGCGACTATCGCCCCCCACGCCAATCTCAGACTCTAGTGCTTCTGCCCGCTGTCCTTCCCCTCATAGTGCTCGCCCACGAGCCTTCTATCTACGTCTTCCGCAGGACGATGTCGCTTACACGGGCTGCTGGCCAGTCCGTCAGTACTCTGTGTAATGTGCATATACCTTACTGCCGCTCGTTACCTCCATCTCATCATTGTGCTCTGTCTCTCATTATCCACTGTCTCTCGTGTTGCCATGTATCGTCGCTCGTTAGTTCTGAATATATCCTACGTTATGTTGCTTTCAATAATCCCGTGGTGATGCATGACGGTCCTAAGGTGTCTGGAGATCTCAAAAAATGACGGCAGGTTGCGTGCTATCTAAAACGTCGCGAACGACTAGGCCTGTCAACTCTGCAAATTGGTTGCGTATGTTTCGTCATAGTCAACCGCAGATAAGTTCGCCTTAATCCCTCTTATGGACTTGCGAGCAATCGCGTTCCTCTACCAGATGTCCTGCTGTATGACATATCGATGAACCATGGCACTCCCTCGCATGTTCCTCCAGGTCAATTGGCGATTATGTCGCGGCACCAATGGTTTCACAGCACCATATTGCATGGTATTGAACCTCCTATACCGCAACGTCAGTATACTGAAAGCTGTCGAATCAAATGTGGGCGAGCGGCCGATGCGCTTTCGCTGCCGCTGCAAACCGTTTCTCCGAATCACATATGTAGATAACACTACGATGAGAGTAGAATACAGAACGTACAGTAAGCTACTAGTGCCGGTCATGGCATACAGATATACGCTCGAAGAAGCGTCCGTCGTGAGGTCATGATGAAGGAGCGTTGAGGAGATCCTTGTAGCGTCCCCTGTCAGGCGCCCAGGGATCTTCTCGCTCTGGGGGCACCTCCATGACGGTATCGACCCATGCAAGACCCCATCCTCCGCCACCAGCCTTCGTGCCTCCGAGCACTCGGCGCTTCTCTGGGCCATCGGGCAGCGCCTCCCATCGTGCTCGCGTTGGCTGAGTGTCCGAACGATCTGCAGATACTGTCAGTAATGGTTGAATACAACGAGGACATGACTTACAGAATACGATGCCAGTTTGTGGTTCGTAAATGCCGAGTGGCAGATCGCTCTCTAGCGTACGCCGCTTCCTGCTGCTGTCGTCTTGAGGCGCCTCCGAAGCAGCACGCTTCTCCGCCTTCCCAGCGTCCTGCTCGGCCCCAAGCAAGTCTCCGTAGATACCCCCTGCGAGCTTGAGGTTCTCCCTCCGAAGCTTAGCCCAGTCGCTTGTCGCTTCTATTGTCCGCTCGGCTGCGACGTACATCCAGTTTTCCTCGTTGACTCCCTCTCGGGTGAGGTAAGATTTGCGGACGGCATTGAGTGGACCATCGCTATATGGACCCCAGCCCGAACCACCGAAGATCGTCGTAGGGCCGCCTGCCCGGTACATCCCAAAGCCGCCTCCGCTGCGCTCGTTCTTGCTACTCTGGGCAGCGTTGGAGGCACCTCCCGCGAGCGCGGCCACTTCGTTCATGGCATTCGGGTCCTGAAGTTCGCCCACGAGGTCGCCCGGCCTTAGGCCCTTCGCGGTGATTTCCTCTAATACCTTGTCCTCATAGTAGTCGTCCACAACCCACCGCCCGTCTGGACGCGCGATGAACACCGGAATATGGAGACGTACGACAGCAAAAATTCCGCTTACCGAGAAGCATTTTTGCGCCGTGCAGCTTGTATGCGCTGCGTGCGGTCACTAAAGTGACGCTGCGCGTCTTTAGATGAGAACCCAGCTTGCCTTGCTCAATGAGATATTCCTTCTCCCACTGTGTCGCGTTGAGTTTGAGCGCAAGCGGATTTCGACGGAAGTAGTATAGCGAGTCTCGGAATCCAGAAGTACGCGCGGCGTCGATGGCCAGCATATATTTGCGCTCCGGATGACGATTGGGTAGGACGAATGTCTGTGCTTTGAACCTCCTGCCTAGGGTCGCCTTAGAATAATGCACCCAGTCCGCATACACGTTAAACTTACCTCCCAGTAGGTTCCCGTTGATGTCTATCTTGGTGTCACCTTTAGGATCATCGTCTGTTACATATTCGTCCCCTTCCATGATGTATATCTTGCCCAGTATGCGCTTGAAGGGCTTTCCTCCACCCATCGGACCTTCGCTCTCGTCTTGTATGAAGCCCTCCGCACCATCCGGAAGTTCAGAAATCTCGGGGCTATCCTCCGCGCCGCGTTTGGGTAATTTGATGGTGATGCCTCGTCCCCTTCCGCGACCTCTGCCCCTCCCTCGCCCCCGTCCGCGGGGTGTGCCCGCACCAGAGCCTCGCGGGCGACCCCGCGGGCGTCCTCGGGGACGTTTTACAGGGACGCTGTCTTCGCCTTCGCCCGCCCCATCGTCAACTTGTTCGTCGCCCTCCGGACTGTCCGCCTGAACACTCGGATCGGCTTCTTCGTCGTCGTTGTCGACATCTATGGGTTCCTCATCATCTTCGTCAGCGGCAGGTGTCTGTGGTACAGATTCGGTGACGCTACGCGAGGGGCCTGTTTGTACATCGTCCGTCTCCTCTGGAGCAGTATCCTCCCCATCAACGGAGCCTTCCTCCTCTTCTCGCAGTGCAGCAACGCGAGTTCGCCGAGGTTTAATGATGATTTTGCCTCCGGATCGCCTAGACGGTGTAGTTGGTGCCATAGCACACTTGAAAGGTTCGAAGGTGCCAAGGGAGGTAAAAGCAGGATGAACACTACAGCGAAGAGGGCATGCGCACGGGAAGGTGGCTGAAGAACAGAGCGAAGAGACGCGTTCTGACGTTTCACGCGCGTCGCGCATCTGCATTCTCCAGTCACAATGCGTACCTTTGAAATTATACTACTACTACTACTACTACTCCAGTCACAATGCGTGACACATCCGGCCGACGTGCATCTACCGCGACAGTATGTGGAAACCCGGACAGCATATATGTGTACAATCCTTCAAACACAATGAGGAGTGGAGATCCAGCTCTCGTAAAATCTGGCGGAATATGGGGCGTCGGGTCGTTGATGTGAATCAGCATGTTGAATCACATTCACTGGGCTCTGGTCGAACGCGTGACAGTTACCGTGACTGTGCAGCCACCACGACACGGTCGCGCGCGCGAGCGCGTCTTGTGTAGCCGTAACTTGACCACAACCGACACCTTCCTCTTTCGTTCGCGCCATGGCCGACGTTGCTGAGCCTCGCCGGTCGCAGAGAGAGCGCAAAAAGGCTACACATTTCGTCTCAGGTTAGTGCAATGTAGCCCTGTCTGTCAACATCCACACCTGACACATTCCACAGTCAACAGCTCGCTGCTCAAGAGGAAGCGGTCCGACGCGACAACAGACGCGACAACAGACGAAGAGAACGAGCAAGATGATGCGATGAGTGATATCTCGGACCATGCTCCCGCAGATGATGAGGCCGAGGCCGAGGGCGGAGACTATCGCGCTCCGAAGCCACAGGGCAAGGCACCTTTGAAGCGCAAGGCGAAGGCCGCTCCAGTACCCAAGAAACCTCGCGTGCCGAAAGCAGCTACTACAAAACGTAACAACACGAAGGCTACGGGGCAGGCCAAGCCAAGGAAAGCCGCAGCACGGAGAGGAAAGCATACCGACGGCGAGGGAGAATATGACGCCGACAGAGTGGCTAAGGAGAGTAAGATTTCTGGGGATAACGCGTTATTCAGTACGTGTTTCGTCATGCATGACTATACCGACATCTCACTGCAACAAACGCGAAGATGCTATCATGAACCCCTCCGCTGCGCTACAGTCTACAGCAGAAGACTTTCTAGAATCACTCTCGAGCTCCCCAGGCCCTAGTCTAGCCTTGTTGATCAATTGCGTCCTGCGTTCTTGTGGATGCAACGACTCTGTGGATGAAGACCGTGTAGTAGACTATGATGGAGTCGTTGACGCCTTGGACGACTTCACGGAAGCACTGAAGAAGGTGAGCCGTTCCCTCTTCGCGTCCATTTCCTCTCCGACCTCGCTTGTAGGACGATACCCCAATCTACCCATTAACGTCGAAGCTTCCGATGTTCAAGAAATTCAGAAAGTCGCTATCTGAGTTCCTTGAACGGCTCATCATCTCGTCAGCCGAACTTGGCTCCTTATACACATCCGACCTCATGCCAACTTTGCAAACCTGGGTGATCGCTATGTCTTCGTCCCAACTCCGAAGCTTCCGCCACACCGCCACTGTCATTGCGCTCGAAGTGGAAACAGCGCTCTGTGATGTTGCTGCTGCCGTAGAGAAGGAAGCAGAGGTGGTTAGCCGACAACGTGAAGGCGAACGGAAACGCAAGGCGGCAGGCAACAAGGCAAAGGGTGGGAGTGCACGGGAGACCGAACTCGAGAAGAAAGCCGCAGAAGTGCGCGAGCGTCGTTCCAAGCTAGCGGAATTCCTAAAGGAGTTTGTTGATGGGTGAGTGAACATCCTTCATAGCCAAAGCTGGCGCTCAGTGCGTACACGTAGCGTATTCGTTCATCGGTACCGTGACTTGGATCCCAATATCCGTGCTGAATGCGTCCGTGCCATGGGCCTATGGTTCAAGAAATATCCTGGGCACTTCCTAGATGGCGCATATCTGCGCTACGTTGGCTGGGTTCTATCCGACGCGCACACGCAAGTAC
Organism: Cubamyces lactineus; assembly: GCA_022376465.1. NCBI lineage: Eukaryota > Fungi > Basidiomycota > Agaricomycetes > Polyporales > Polyporaceae > Cubamyces > Cubamyces lactineus. Next base: position 2,945,838 of record JACDTU010000001.1, on the reverse strand, counting down.
GATTAGAGGCAGTCCGTGCGCTCGCGCTCGCATACGAACAAACAGCATATATCGGTGCAGCGGCCTTGCAACACTTCACAGAACGCTTCAAGCCACGCCTTGTTGAGATGGCCGTCGGTGATATCGAGCTAAGCGTGCGTGTTGCTGTCGTACAGGTGCTGCAGACCATCGACGGTCATGGTCTCCTGGAGGACGAACAGCGTCAACAACTTTGCCTGTTGGTCTTCGACGAAGAGGCACGTGTTCGCAGGGCCGTGAGCGGATTCGTGAAAGGTGTCTGGGATGAGACAGTCGAGGAGCGACTCGTAGGGCGGAGGCCGTCAGACTCTGACAAGCAAAAGGCAGGCGTCAAGGCGTTAGGGATGCTCCTCGTCACCTGGAGTCGTGCTCTCGATAAATCTCATGCCCAGAGCGACGGTGATTCTGAGGATGGCATGGACCTCGGCGAAGGCACTTCGAAACGTGTACGCGCCAAGGAAGTGGCTTCGTTGGTAGGGTCGAATCCTAAAGGGCGCATCGCATTGGTCGTGGAGGCTCTCTGGGATGAGGTGGAACCCGTACGAGACTGGGAGGCTCTGCTGGACGTACTTCTCCTGGATCACTCTGCCGCAGGTGAGGAAGGCTCCCGTCCCACATCACGAGGGAAAGGTAAACAGACCGCTGGCGACTCGGCCGTCGACGAGGCGTGGCGCTTGGAGGAAGTAGAAGAAGCGGTTCTCCTGGAACTTCTAGTTGCATCTATACGCAAGGCACTGACTGACGCTGCAAATGCTAAGAAGGTACCGTCTATTTTGCGCCTCTCGCACCACGCCTCACTCAAATATGCTCCAGCCGGATGAGGGAACGACCTCCTCGGACATCACTCGCGCGCTGATCAAAGCGCTCCCACAATTATTTGTCAAGCACCAGACGGACGAGCGAAGGATATCAGACGTCCTACTCATCCCTCAACTGATGAATTTGGATATGTATCTGGAGATGAGGATGATGACGGTGTGTGCCATATGTATCATCAGCGGAGTAACAGGGCTGAATGACATCTTGAACGTGTCGGAAGGCGTACTCCAGTCTGTGGGAGGATGTCACGAAACAATTCCTCTCCCACTCATCTCCTGTTGTGCTGGCGAACGCTGTCGCAGCTATTCGGCGGATGATGGATGCCACCAGTCTGTCGAAGACAAACAGCGCCAAAATCCTTGAGCTCGAGGATGAGTTGTCAACATCTCTTCGGGACGCTATCGCTGGGCGGGATGAGATCGAGGTAGCATCCTTCACCGAGGATGAGGTTCTCTCTCTAGGGGCTATCTGTGCACGGTTGGCTGCCTTGGCTGGTATCCGAGACATGACTACTTGGATGGAGGAAGACGAAGGCGGAAAGCAAAGCAGCGCTTGGGACATTGTCAGCGCACTAGCTGAGCGAGGTAGGCTAGGGTACAAAGAGGAAGAGATGGTAAGGAGCTAGTCAATCCTTACGCAACAAAGCTGACGCTCCGGGATACAGATGGTGGATCGTGCCTTGCAGCTACTTACTCTGCATATTATGTGGAAAGCTCGTGGTCTTCCTGCTGGAGCTGAGCTTACTCCCGAAGAGCTGCAATTCCGCGACAAACTCAAGGAAGAAAGGGACTCGCTCCTAGAGAAGTTGGTTGAGTTTGCGGTTGGCACGCAGTCAAATACTGTCGAAGGCGTCCGACGAGCGGTGCGTTGTTTGCATAGATTCAGCATTCAGCAGGGCTGATATGTCGCGCCACAGGCCTTCCAAAACCTGCTCACACTGCACATCCTGTTCTGTCCATCAGAGACCACCATGCCCGATGGTACCAGGTTGCCCACCGCAGCCCTTCCCCTGTCACTCGATGATGAAGTCCAATACCGCTGTGCGGGTTTCGTTCAGGCAGAAATTGAACGCTACGCGGAGGAGATTGCGGAGCCCTCCGAGGAGGATCCAGAGCGCAGTGACGAAGGCAGCGGGGATGAAGACGAACAATCCGAGCCCGAGGAGCCAGTCAAGGGCAAGAAGGGTCGACATGGTAAGGGCAAGGCCGCAGTCAAGTCGAAGTCACCGTGTAAGTTATACTCGTGCCAATCGACGTACCGACGGTAACCGATGTCTATCCAGCTCCACACCTCGAGTCCCGAACTCAGCTGGAAAAGGAGTACGTCTTCATCGGTGTTGTCACAACATTCCTTCGTGCCATACGCGCCGGCGTCATCCATTTCAAGCATTCGGCGACAGTCTTGGCACATTATGGTCGGCTTGGGCCAACATTCGATCTGTGCTCCAAGGTCGTCGTGGAGATCCTGCGTGAAGAGGGTATGTACAAGGACAACGGAGAAGCGGTCGTGGCTATCATTTGCCAAGCACTGCAAGAGGTGAGAATCAATGCTGCCGTCGCTGTTACAGTGGCTGACAAGTGATACCGTAGTCCTTCACGCTCTATCTCGACTCTGTCGTGGATACCGAAGAGCACGCCATTGCCCTTGCCAAGGCACTCTCCGCTTGTCTCCTGATCCGCGGCGCGCAGCTCTCTGTGGTGCGCAGGCTGGATAGCAAGTATGTTGTCGACATCCACACGACTTCGCTCAACTGGGTCGGGAAGCGACTCGCTGCGTACGACAACGCGAAGAATAAGAAGGCACGCAACAAGTGCATCATATTCTTCCGCGTCCTACTACCCTTATTATCGTCTATCGATCAACGAGATGCGCTGAAGATGTGAGTGCTTTCGTTGGCCCGTCCTTGGTAGACAGCGATTGATCGGACGTGAGCAGCAAGGCCCATCTCGACAATGTCATCGCTCAGTCGAAGGTCGAGATTTCGCCAACATCCAAGTTCTGGGAGCCCTATCGGGCGTACGAGAAGAGGCTGGCGACCGCCATGTCCAAAGAGAAAGGTCTGTATCTTGCCCATCACTAGATCCGCAACGAACGAAAGCTGAGGCAGCACCCATCAGGTCCCGGCGGCAGGGGAAGGAAGCGCAAGGATGCTATCAGCGCCGAACTTGTCACGACCGACGAGGAGGGCGGAGGACGAAGCGATATGGAAGACGTAGAAGCGGAGGGTCCCGCTCGCAACGGCCATATGACCGAGGACGAGGGCGGTGTGACCGGAGATGAGAACGAGCCCCCCGCCGCTGTCCAGACCCCGAAGGCGCGCCCTCGACCACGTCCCGTGCGGAAGGGCGCATCACCAAGCAAGCCCGCGACCCAGTCCCCATCCAAGTCCCCGACCCGCTCACCATCGCCAACACCCGGTCGTTCCTCCCGTTCTCTCACACCTCTTTCGTCAATACGGGAGTCTGCCGCACCTGAGGAGCCAGAGGTCCTCGAGACACCCAAAGCGTCGCGGAAGCGCGCGCGATCGGACGACGAGGACGAATCCGACGGGCACCCACGCGACTCCGCAGGGAACGATGACGAGGGAGACGAGAACGTGCCTCCGCCCGCTGCCTCCCAGGAATCAGAGGTGTCTGAGATTCAGATCCGGCGGAAGCGCGTCCGCCACTGAGGATGTGGATGTGGATACCCAGGGACATTGTACTGTTATGCTTATTACGTTCCGCACGTACCGTCTCGTCTTGTGATCTCTTGCTGTGATGTTGTGCTATGCTGCTGCTGCTGAATGTAATACACTGTCTTGTGACTGCAGCAACATCCTCCCAGTCGACGCTTGATGGTCATTAATTATATAGAGTTTCGACCGTGCTCAGATGTCCTAGCTCGAGCATTTCCTTATCCGCTACGAGGATATTCGGCGTAAAGCCCTCCCCATGTCGCCGATGGCCATGGTGAACGTTTGAACATTTGGGTCCATAGTGCCAAACATACAATAACATCCCGACAACAGCTCTAACACTATCTGACATCGCCGAGCGAGGAGGACCTGATCCCTTCCATCATAGAAATAACCAATCACTCAGCCTATGGAGTGGACCCTATGGACGAATTGCAAGTCCCCAGCACGAGTGCGTGACTCGCACCGCACTGCGTAGTAATTTGGTGCCCTGGAACTTTCCGGGGGCACCCACTGGCCGCGCAGTGGCGTGGCTTAATGCCTCCGCGATCTAAGTTGCCTGAGTTGACTCGGGTGCGCGAACTACAACTTGCGGTGTAATCCCAAAACCTGCGAACACAGTATCAGTATTCCGGGAATGCATAGACATCTAACGTTCCGGATTGCAGCTGCGTTGCCCATTAGCGTGGCTTCATCTTTCCACGATGCAGATAATTTGTAGAGTTTGATCGAGGACTGGTCTGGCATCTACGGAAGACGAGGAATCTACCTGGACACGATAGGGAAATATATCATTGCGCAGCGTATTTGACCTGTCAACATACGATACCAGTCGGCACGATGCCGATGAACTCCTACCGCAGCAACGTCGACTCTGGACACAATCGCAACGATAAGGGCCCTACTCACCGACAGCATGCCGTATACCAAGGACATTACGATGTATGCGCACAGGGCAGCACGATCGAGCCCTCTCACAGGCATTGAGCGAATGGGTGGGATGAGCGAACACAGCGAGAACATATGGTACATTGTTGAGACAGCGTGATGACAAAGTATACATGGATCTGATAGCAGCCTGGCGTCTAGCGACCGTACCTGTCTCCCCGTCAGTATCCTGCGCACTCGAGATTGGGCTGGACAGGGAAGGCGAACGTACTTCTGGAGCTCCCATTCTCTGTTGTCTAGCGGGCAGACGTTGCGCGTCTTGAGCCAACGCGAGATGCAGTGGAAATGGAAGGCGTGCTAGTCGACGAGATGGGATAAAGATCGTCAGTGCTTTCCGTACCGTAGCACCCAGATGCCCGAGAGCTTAACTCACGTTGCAGATGCCCCACGCAGCATTGCACTCCTCGCTGGTGGCGGAGACCTGGTTCGCCTGGCAATCGATACCTACGCGTAGCGCATACACCGCGATAAGCACACGATAGAGTAGAGTGCGATGTTGAGACGTACAGAGATCCATGATGTGGTTCCTGCAGATCGCACAGTTCTCGACGACGATATCTGTAACACCCACATTAGTAACCGCCACTCCCCGCATACGATGGCAAGCATGGCACGTACCCCAAGCCCACAGAGCGACAGCGTTCCACTAGTTCGACAGCGCGATAAGACGCAATAGTAAGCCTCAAGTGAGTGCAAGCCGGGGATATATGCACGCGCACCTTCTTGACCTCGAATCGCTTCTTCTCGATCTTGCCGTCCTCCTTGGTCTTGCCCTTAGACTCCGACACAGGCGGGTCAACCTCCATAGAGTCAGCCATGTCTCTCGTGTTCGTTTGTATGGAGGTCGTCGATCTAGGAAATGAGGTTGGGTCGTGCCACCGAGGGGAAGGAGAGTCGACTGGAGGCAGCCTGCACGCTCGGTAATAAGCGCTTGCTTTACCCAAGTACAGCGTGACGCAACGTGACGGTGCGTGCCGTGAGCGTGACTGACTGTGATGGTACCCGCGGGAGCGCGTCGCGACCGCTCAGTCGACGCGAACTGCACTGAGGCGTTAGTATTCGAGTTCTCGAGGATGAGGGTCACTGTAGCATCTTGCCGGTGGCTTCTGCGCGGCGCGACTAACGCGTGAGCGGACAAACTATATGTATGTTTCGGAAGAATGCAGAGTAAACAATATACGATAGCAGAGAGCGACGCAAAACCCGGCGAGACAGAGATGCCCAACATAGCGCCGCGCGTGTACACACCAGTGTACGCGGCCTGAAGCATAGCGAGCGTGTGAGTAGCAGTAGCAGTACGTACGTAGCGACCAACCCAGTCCGTGAGATTTAGATACTTATATTCGACCCGCGACGTCCGTGAACGATGTGTGTGAAGATGTCCGACAACCGTGATTGAACTTCCCCCCTTCATAATATAACCACCCACAACCCCACGACCTCTTCGAATTTCCCTGAGCTCAGGATTGAGCATCGCCGGCTGCCGGCAGCGACGGCAACGACTTTGGCTGGGCGGGGGCAGGGACCATCCACGAGTCCGGCCGTCCTGGCCTCAAGCTTGCAGGGATATCGAGGCGCGGCGGCGACGCCGACACTTTTGTATACACCACGCCTTTACTCTCCTCCGGGACGTCCTGCACAGGCGCGTCGTCCCGAACCCGATCGGCAGCATCAGCCTCGCCCGGCCGCACGTCCTCCTCGGATCGCTTCCAGGCGCGTTCGACAGCGTGGACGTACGCCTGCGCGTCGCTGGGCTGCTGAGCGTGTCCTAGCACCTGTCGCTCTCCGTTCCGGCTGCGCATCGAGCCCTGGGGTGTACGCGCCGTGCCCGGCTCCGGATGGCTCTGACTCCGCTGGTGGTCCCGGTGGCCCTCATCGCGGTTTTCACCCTGGCGAGAACGCGAGCGCGAGCGCGCACGAGAGCCGTCCGCGAGAGGCTGTGACTGAGACTGGGGCTGGGGCTTCGGCTCGGACACGCTATGCGCGTGCACCCACTCGCGCGTGCGCTCCTTGCGTTCCGTGCGGGACTCCCCCGCCGCGCGCTCGCGCGACCGCTCGTGGTCCGCGCCCTGTGCCTCGTCAGCTGAGCGTCTCGGGGGCGCTTCCATCGACGGGCGAGGCGCCGGTTGTGTGCTCTGCAGCTGGCCGCGGACGAGGGGGTCGGCAGAAGGGTCTGAGCCGGAGGGCGAGGATGCGCTGGGCTCGCCGCGTCGTCCGCGACCGCTGCGAGGTTGGAGCTCGACGACGTGGGCGGTGCCGTCGTGCCCGGCCTCGAGCCCTTTGTTGGAGGCGTAGAGCTCTTCGACGGTGCGTTCAAAGTCGTTGTCGTCCATCCCGCGGCGCGAGCGGCACGAGCATGAACCTATGGTAGACGGAGGGCGCTATGAGTTTGGAAGCTAGGACTACAACCTCGCGATCGAGAGGTCGCGTGCGGTGCGCTGGTGGGGCAGAGCGATGCTAAGAGAGGCACTCACTATAGAAACACCATAGCCCTGACGCTTCGTTGCACCCAATGACTGAGAACAAAGGTCACAAGAGCGTTAGTAAGAATACTGATAGCACAACTGCCGCTTTCGTGCAAGAAACACAGGGCAGGAGACGGGGGTGCTCACAGAAACAGCTACAGCAGGTGGCAAGGCACGCGCATAAGTCGTCGAATCCGGACATAGGTGTTCAGGTCGATCGCGTCAAGCACTTGGGCAGAGGTTTTGGTGGATCGAAGCTCGGCTAAGCAAGTAGATATGAAGCTAGCAGTTTACGAGGTTGCAGTAAGGTATCGGGGTGTTAAGTCCCGCAGTCAATGCGAGCAGCGCGCGGGGAAGGGTCCTAGAGCAGTCGAATGAAAGAGAGAGCAAGAGCGAGAGAGAGCAGGTTCAGAGCTTGGATCCGGAGGGACACTGCTTGGTGACGAGAGGCGTAGATGGATGTACGTAGTGAAGGAGCGGAAACAAAGACGATGCACCGCCTTGAGCTGCGAACGGGGGCCCTTGAGAAAAGCTTCGGTGTACAAGGCACGGTCTTGAAGCGTGCAGGGAACATTGCATTCGACTCGGCTCGATGGCGGACGCTCTGGGCACTCAGACGGCTCGAGGGGGTCACACGCCGGCCAGCGCACTCCTCCAGAGCTGGATTATGAATCAGCCGGTCCTGGGGTGTATATACCCGTGGCGCGGCCGTAAAGGCCGACTGCGCATTCAAAGCTGAGAGAATGGCCGCAACGGCGATCGATACATGAAGTTCTGAACTTGATAAATCCGCTGCTGCGCCTGCCACCCACACCGCCTTCCTTCCATGACGGGCGCTTATGCAATCCTCCATCTCTTTCCTACCCCGCATTTCCAGTGCGATAATACTAAGTCAGCCTTCGACATCGTCTTTGGTGCTACAGTAAAGTCCTACATAAAGCATGTTTATCGTCACCTTCCTCTGCTCACGCTCTGTAGTACATCAAGTTAGTCAGGGTGGTGGTACATAGACGCCCACATCGTCGATCCCTACGTAGGACTCGCGGGCTGGCTGGCCTACATGCGTAAAGCGCGCGGGCGGCGCTTGTGTATGGCACAGTCACAACCAGATAGCGGCTTCTCTCTCTCTCTTTCTCGTCAATTTCACAGAACCAACACCATCTGAATCGACTTGGAACGCCTCTTAACTATAAATGCATGGCTGAGACTAACCACGATTCCATAGATATGATCAACGAGACCTTTGGTCTGGCACCAGGCTTGATAGTGTTCACTCATGCCTCCAACAGCCCGGGTGATACCGTGTTCGCGAGTCCGCGAGTCTTTGTTGTACCTGGCTCACTGGCCAAGGTTCGGAAACGATGCCAACGCGAGGGCTCAAACTCTCGCCCTCGCGCATTTCGTGCCGCATCGCGCATTCTCTGAGATCGCAAGTCGAATTGACGACACCCGGAATATCTGAGGCGTCGATCCTACCGAGGTCGTGCAATCATAAACTAAACCTATGATCTCTTTCACAGAATGAGTGGCTGAAGGCGCAAACAAATGCATGTGGTTCAGAGCAGGATTTGTTAGGTGAGCACGCATCAGAGGGGATGCATCGATGGGATTGCATATGCATTGACGGATGATAGCACTAGCGCGACGAGCTTCAGTTCACCTCTACTACGCGCACTACATCACGCCATGCACCAGAAGACAGCACCGTACTTCAACGTGCCATCCATGTCTGAGGGTGGTAGTGCAAATCATTCACCGCTGAACAACGGGTTGAGCATTGCATCTGGATTCTGCAAGACCAGCACTCACTAGCGATACCTAACGCCGCGCAGGCAATCTTCTGCCAATGCGAGTCCCCACAGGCTGTCCCACTCTGTTTGTAAGGCAGTTGTGGGGTCAAGGCGAACCACACGACACGGCAAGGTGTTGTGCACCGGCTCCGCGAACCATTCTGGATCATCGATGCGCCTCTTCAGCACCACTGGCGACTCAGCCGAGCTGTTCGGTGTCGGATGCACGGCAGTGGCCAGGGGATGCGCATCAAGGATGTAGGCCTCTTCCTTCCCATTCTTGGCCGTTACCTCATGTGGGGAGACTAGCACTCGCGAACCCATCGCATGGATGTCGGAACCGTATCCGTCCTTATGTGGGCGTTTGAGTTCTAGGAGGCATGCCCCAGAAGGACTCCATTCCTTCCAAGGCACAGCGCTTGGAGCGCGCGGCTCAGAAGTGGGAGGGCTTGCGTTCAGTCCCTTCTCCTGAGCACGACGGATACGTTCAACTTGTGCGAGCATGGTCGAGACCGGGATGAGTGCCAAGAAGGGCTTGCAGTCGGAGTGACCACTTTGCTTGGGGTTGTTGCAAGCAGAAAACTGCAGCACCAGAAGCGTGAGCGAAGGATCGCACTTGAAGAGAGGTGCTTCGCCAGGATGGGCGGGTGGCCATTGGAGACAACTCTTCACGCCGTGTGGTACCTTATTCGTCGCGAGCGCGGGCAGCTCCAATTCGCACAGCAAGGAGTCATGGATCTGCTTCGTCGGGTGGACCTCGTGTATGCAAAGAGACGTGTTCTGGACAACGATGATGTGGGTCGCATCCAGGAAGTAGCAGCGAACATGGATGTAGTCGCCGTCATCGTTCTGAAGGATCATATATACGCGAAAGTGAGTACACCGAACGTCACGAAGAAGTACCCACTCACCCAGTCGCCACACTCCCAGACAATTTGCCCCGTCTTCCAGTTATATACGAAAACCTGAAAGATTTCAGTGGTGATAGACCAGGCAACGAGGTCACCCTTGATCTCCAGGCTTTCCTCGGGATCCACGGAGATGCCGAGCTCGACGAGACCCTCGACGTGCGGGCGTGCAGCAAGAGGGTGCAGGGCACCTTTCTCCGAAATGGACAGGAAGTACATGTGCGGGACCCTAGAAGAAGGACGTAAGCATAGTTCATGATTGAGGCCGAACCTCGTACGCACTCGCCGAGGTTCAGTTGAGTCACTACGACGAGGTCCTGGTCGCTATCGACAGCGCAGTTGCCGATGCTAAAATCCGGGTCCGTAATGGAATCCATGTAATTCAAACATCCGATGTCCTTCTCCTGGATGCCTGTGAAAGCAGACGCGGGCCTCGACAGCTTTAACGTGCTGGCATGGTCGTGGATGTAGGTCCCGTTACGGTAGCGCTTCCAGCTATATTCCCGGTCATACAAAGCAACTTGTATTGGAAGAGTACCTGCAAGCGACGCGGCTTGGTACGCGCGAAGTTGCTCAAGTCGCTTGGCGACCGGTGCTGCGCTGGCAGGCCCGTCGACCATCCCCGCGAGTCCGAGCTGCAATTTGTACTGCACAGCGGGGGTGCGCTCTATGAACTGGGCCATAGCGCGACAGACCTGAAGTAGACACGCATGAATAAACGAAGACAATCAACGTGGTTCCTCTCGCCTTGATACAGGACATCAAGTCCGCAGGAGTTAGTTCCAGGAGGATGCACACGAGAAGTTCCTCCGCGAGACCTAGCAGACAACGATCTGAAGGTAATGCAGTATTCTGGTACACCGACGTTGGGCGCGACATGGCGGCAGAATGTGAACAAGATATGTCAAGCAAAGGCCTCAAGTGAATTCCAGCAGAACCAGATGGCCGGGACTGCAGTGCGTCACTGCGCGAAGCGCTCAACCATAAGTAGTCGGTATGAACCCTAACCCTGGAGAGAGCTGCCCAGTCTAACTAGTAACTACAGCGTTGACGTTCTCAGGAAATACTAAACTAGACCCTGACAGGCCGGACGACATTGTCTGCATGCTTTCTGTTGTTCTCGACTTTGGATGCTTTGGTGCAGCCCCCTTGGTTCAGAGTCGTCAATGGGCCGGGACGTGGACATGCGCTGAGGAAAGCCTTCGACGAGGCTCAGTTGAATCCAGGTGTGTCCTGATAGAGTCACCGTGATAATCGATTCTACGGGCTAAGATCAAACTATTGGCAGGACTCAACTGTTGCAATTGGCGTCAGCAACAAGTGCTGCAAGTGCTGCACTATACTTGCCGAACGCCTCGAATCCCACTGTGAATATGCTGCGAGGTTCGTGCTCCCAGGGGCCCATGTCACATTCCGCCCATGGATTCTCCTCCCGAGCGTGCCTGTGCAACTTGGTGCTCTGCGAGATACAGAATGGGATGTTTGTCGTCTTGCACGGGATCCCATGTCAGCGCAAGGCCGCCTTATTATCGACACAAACTTCATCAGCGAGTCCGGTCGCGTTCACTGACACCGGTGATTCACAGAAAGCGTGCGTATCTCTCCCACACTGCTCGCGATCCTGGCCGGACTTCGTGCAAGATCGCGCTCGTGCAGTCTGATGCTTAACTGGTAACGTACGCATACCGAAGTGGTCCAGCTATCTTGGAATGTTATCTCAGCCCGGGTCGTACGAAGGCCGCGTTATCATAACGCCCATGGGTCATAAATGCATAACGCGCTAAGCCGGGTACGCCGCACGCACGTTCGTACTCTTCTCACCAACGACACCTCTCCCTCTCCCTGAGTCCCTCCCACACCACGTCCCGTCTCCCGTCAGACTGACTTCGCCAGATCATTCATCACTGCTCATTGCTAGCGTCGCGCTCCGTGCCTGGCATCCCGATCTCCTTGAATCTCGCGAAGCCATGAGCTAATATCGCCGCGAGATGCGCGATGCACATGCCTTCCATTGCCAATGTGCGCTCGTGCGCCGTGCTCGCCTTCGAAGGCACAGTCGCCGTGCCGTACACCCCGGCGACACCACCTTAGCAAGGATTCATATGTGTATGTATAACGGCATCCGACGCGGTACACCACGGTACATCACCCGGCCAAACTCGAGCCTCTGAGTCTCCGAGTCTCTGTCTCTCTGTCTTGCTCCCCACCGCTGCCAGTGGCCCTCAGGATCCTCACAGTGACTGACCATGTCGGACCACCAGGACTTGGTATCGAGCTCCCCGGAGCTCAAGGAGGGACACACCTCGTCGGACGCACATAGCACCGACGCCGCTGGTGCTCAAGAGACGCACCGCGCCGTCCCGCCGTCTACTCGCCGCTCGTCCCGCTTCCCACTCATCCTCGGCGTCATCACCGCATTCATCGTCATCCTCGCTCTCGCACTAGGCTTCGGACTCGGACTCGGACTCGGGCTCGGGCTCCGACACAAGTCCTCGTCCTCGTCCTCCCCATCCCCGTCCTCCTCCAGCACGGGCGCGAGCACGTCCAGCACCGGGCCCGCGCTCGGCAGCCTCGCGACGATCAGCACCCCAGACGCGGGCGCGGCGTTCCTCTCGATGGACATGGTGAACGAGGCGCCGACGACGCGGGCGTACGCGTTTGTCGTCGAGGAGCGCGCGGGGGCGCCGGATGGCGTGCTGAAGCGCATGCTCGTCGTCAACGGTGCGTGTCTCCTTACTCCCCGAGGCCCTCTGAACTTGCGCGCGCGCGCGCGTGCCTGTGCGAACGATACGTGACTCGCCCCCCCCCATTCGCGCGCGGGGATCGTTGCGGCAGATGCAGATGTAGACGGCGACGTCGTATGCTGATCGCGAAACGCTCTGGACGCAGGGCAATTCCCGGGCCCGACGATCGAAGCCAACACGGGCGACCGCATCGTCGTCAACGTCACCAACAAGCTGCCGAACTCGACGTGAGCTGCACATCCCACGGTTGCATCGAGTGTGTTGATGCCGAGGCTAACGGCTAACGGCTCACGGCTCGCGGCGCACGGTTGTGGCCGTCGTTTTTTTTTCTGCAGCGCGATACACTGGCACGGGCTGTTTCAGTACGTCGCGTCCGTTCCGGGGTGTGGTGCGCCGTGTTGACCTCGAGGTGACCGGACGACTGGGATAGGCGCGGCACGAACTTCTATGACGGGACCGCGGCGATCACCCAGGTATGATGTGCTTCGTGGCAGCCATTCCTGACCAGTGACGGGTGATGCTGAAGTCTGAACGGGATCTGTCAAGTGCGGGATCCCTCCTGGAGAATCGATGGTGTACAACTTCACTGTGAGTAGTATCGCGCTCTGCAGTCTATTCGACCGTTGAGTTCAAATCATGAAATCCTGCAGCTCGACGGCTGGGTCGGCTCGACGTGGTGGCACGCCCGTACGTCCTCCACCCAATCCAAATCTCCTTCACGAAGCCGTCCATGAACCTCCTCTTTCTCCTTCTCCCTTCGTGACTAGACGCAGGCACGCAGTACACCGACGGGATCACCGGAGCTCGTGAGTCGTCGCCCCCTGCCTACATCCAAGCTGCCAGCTGCGCTCGCTGAACAGCATGCACTATGCAGTGGTCGTGCACGCGAAGAACGAGTCCGTGCCCGCCTACGACGGCGACCTCGCGATCCAGCTCGCGGACCTCTACCACGGCTTCTCGCCCGAGCTGCTCAACCTCTACTTCACCGTACGTCCTAACGTCCCCCCGCCCTTTCACAGCCCCTCCATGTGCTTACCCAAACCCCCCGCGCGCGCGCGCCGCGACAGCCCGGCGGCCTGGAAGGCACCCCCGGGAACGAGCCCGTGCCCGACGGCGGGACGATCAACGGCATCGGGCAATGGGGCGCGCACAACGCCTCGTTCTTCAACGCGACGCTCGCGCCCAACAAGACGTACCGCCTCCGGCTGCTCAACACCGGCTCGTTCGTCGCGCTGCGCTTCTCCGTGGACGGGCACGCGCTCACCGTCGTCGAGGCGGACGGGACGGCCGTCGAGCCCGTCGCGGTCGGCGCGGTGAGCGTCGCGGTCGCGCAGCGGTATAGCGTCTTGTTGAGGACGAATGCGAGCACGAGCGGCGGGGCGTATTGGATGCGCGCGGCGCTGGACCAGGACGCGTTCACGTATGATAACCCGGGCGTGCAGACGGAGGTGCGCGGGGTGCTGCGCTATGGGGTCGCGGACGACGCGATGCCCGACGTCGCGCTGCTGGATGACCCGCCGAACTTGCCGGACGGCGCCCCTGGGGACCTCGATACGGACGATTTGGTGCCCGTGGGCGGCGGCCCTGCGCCCGACGCGACTTTGTGCGTGGGCGTGCTTCTTCTTCTGCTGGTGTGGACTGGAAGGCTGGGTACTGACGCGGGACGTCGGAGTGTAGTAGCGTGTATTTTACGATCTCGATGCAGTACGCGGGCGGGCCGAACTACCTCTCGCAGTTCCTTTCGTTCATCAACAGCACGGTGCGCTCCCCGTCTCCTTCTCGCCCAGTGCGTAACCAGCGACTTACTGACGACCCGTTCGCGCACGCAGTCCTGGGAGCCGCTGCAAGGCACGTCGACGCTGTTCTCGCTGCGGGCGAACGCGAGCATCGCAGACGGGTCCGCGACGCTCGCGGACTCGCAGCTGGTCACGACGGTCGACGAGCCGCACGTGGTCGAGTTCATCATTGATAATTTGGACGATGGGGACCACCCGTTCCATTTGCACGGGCATAAGGTGCGTGTTGTCGCTCTGTCGGGGCGACGTGCATATGAGTGGGGACGGCTAGCTGACCGGGCTGCTTTGGGCGATCGTCGCGGGTGCGTGATACGCTGTAGTTTTGGATCGTGGGCAGCGGGGCAGGACGGTACCAGAACCAAACGCTGGACAACAAGGCGCCAATGCTGTGAGTACCACCGCTCCATTTATACCCCACCATACTGGACTGGACTCGCTGTGCGCGTGCACGATGCCGCGATACGCGAGAGTTTACGTTCGGGCTCTTCGGGGTAGAGTGCAGAGTTGAGAAGAGGATGCTGACGATGAGAGCAGGAGGGATACGCTGGTGATTCCAGCGTACACGTACACGATCCTGCGCTTCGTGGCGGACAACCCGGGCTTCTGGGCGTTCCACTGTCACATCCAGTGGCACATGGTGCGTCTTCCATCGTACCCCATGCCCCGCCATCCGCTGGCTGCATTCGGCAGCCACCCTCCCCTCCCACTCTATCCTGCGCTGTATGCGGCGTGATGGGCGTGATGGGCAGACGCTGATTGGCTGTTGCAGGCTGCGGGGCTGCTGTTCCAGATGAACGTGCTCCCGTCGGAGAGCGCAAAGTTCGACATCCCCCAGTACATGCTCGACCAGTGCGCCAGGGAAGGCAAGCTCATGTAGCCTCTGTCGAGCTTCGCGGGCCGGCGGATGCGTGGAATGCAAACTTTGAAGGATAGCGTCAATTGGGTTGATTGGGGACACTTGTATGAAGGAAATGGTTCCTTGAATGCTTCATGTGCGAAAGACGAACGGGCGTGCTTGTTTCTGCTTCGGGTCCTGGACGTGTTGAATCTCGAATCTCGAGCCTCTCCTGATAGTCGAGCCACCCGAAAAAATCACCCAACGACCTGCGACGCCATCGGCATGCACCCGCACTGCCAACAGCGAAGAACGCGAACGTGCAGAAACCCACCATCACTCTCGCGCTCATTGTGCGAGCGCCACGGCCCGCTGTGTGCGGATGTCGCGCTAGCACGGCGCACGTTCGTGGTGCAGCATATGGCCTGGGTGCGGCGCGGGCGGGCACAGGCGCACATTCTCCGGCAGACGACAGCGTCCATCATGCATCATGCATCAAGCGCAACACACGCAGGGCCGAACCTTGTTGTGTATCTCCCTCTCCCTCTTCCGCTTCCGCGCCTGCCTGCCTTCGCTTCGGCTTCCGAAGGCTTCCTCCTCCCTCGTGCGCACTGCGCGCACGATACGGTTTGGCGTTCGGGTTACCTGCGATTGAATATTGAATTTGCAAGTGCCCGGGAACGGCCTGCCCATCGCCATCAGTCCCAGGGTCGATCGCCAGGCGCGCTTTCTCCGGGTTCGAACGGTGCACGGTGAACGTTGACGTTGAACGCTGAATGGGGATCTTGACAAGCCTATCGGCGAACGTTGGACGTCGTCGGCCCAAGGGTGGGCCATATAAATCCCTCGCTTGTGCGGTCCGCAACGAGCTCCCGTGCACGCTGCCTTCTCCGCGGTCGTCGTCGCTGCTGCATCTGAGCGCCCCTTGCTCGCCCCCGCCCGCCCATCCCCCTCTCCTCCTAGTAGTAGCCAACGATGCGCACCACCACCGGCCCCCTCCTACTCGGCTCGGCACTCGCGCTCAGCGCCGCGCCCTCCGCCCTCGCAGCGATCGCGCAGAGCTTCGCGCCGCCCGCGGCGTCGCCCGAGTCGTCCTCCGCGAACTACACCGGCCAGACGAACGGCACGATCGCCAATCCGCCGCTCGTCGCGGGCAAGGCGTTCGACCGCTTCATCCAGATCTGGATCGAGAACACCGATTGTGAGTAGTGTCGTCGTCGTCGTGGGTGTGCGATCCGCCGGCGTTGTGTGGGGGCGGCTGTTCGTACCTTGAAGTTGGAGGATGCGGGAGATGGGCCCTGCCAGCCTCTACAGCCTCTAGGACCAAGATTAGGCTACATACAGCCTGATCTGGGTGGACGCGCGTTTAGCGCCGGGAACCTAGAGGCTAGTACCACCCTTCTCGCGCGCGTTGAACGCGTCCGTGACACTGATATCTGCAATGACTGACGTTGATGGTCTGTCCTGCAGACGACACCGCCGCCTCGTCCCCCGCGTTCCAGAACCTGAGCAAGCAGGGCGTGCTCTTCAGCCAGTTCTACGCCGTCACGCACCCGTCGGAGCCCAACTACCTTGCTGCCGTCGGGGGCGACTTCTTTGGTGCCGCGGACGACAACTTTTGTGAGTCGGCCTTTGTGCTGTTGATGTTGTTGTTGATGGTGGTGGTGGTGGTGTGCGTTGATGGGTGTTGATGGGGCTAATGGGGGCTGGTGGTAGACCATATTCCCCAAAATGTGTCGACGATTGTCGATTTGCTCGAGGCGAAGAACATCTCGTGGGCGTCTTGTGAGTGTGCCCTCCAATCTTCAGAATATGGCTAGCGGCTCATGTGTAATGTAGACCAGGAGAACATGCCCTCTGACGGCTTCACAGTATGCGCACCCGTCAGAGCGCTCGTGTTGTACAATATGCTGACCTGCTGCTGAAGGGCTTCAACTTCACTCAGAACAACTACCTTAGTAGGCGCCTCCCATGTTCTCCGGTGCGGCTGCGAACTGACGAAGCTGCCTGCAGCGAACCAGGGCCAGTATACTTATTACGTGCGCAAGCACAACGGCCTCATCGTGTACGACTCGGTCGCAAACGTGACCTCGCGCGCGCTTCGCATCCGGAACTGTACGTATCGCCCGAGCTCTTCCTCTTCATGCAAGTCGCTTACGCCTGAATGGGATCTTGAACTACAGTCAACGACTTTGCGAACGACCTCAAGGCGAACGACATCCCGCAGTGGAACTTCATCACCCCCAACCTCGTCAACGACGTAAGCGCGCGCGCTCGGGATTCTCGATACGAGAGCGACTGACCGACACTGCACGCTGTTATATAGGGACACGACACGACGATCGACTTTGTCGGCGACTGGCTCAACTACTGGCTCGTCCCGCTCCTCCAGGACCCCAACTTCAACACCAACCGGACCGTCATCCTCCTCACCTTTGACGAGACCGAAAGTACGTCCCTCCCCCTCCCCACTCTGCCCCCCCCCCTCTCCCCCCCTGCCGCGTGCTGACGCACGCACGCACAGCATACACGATCAACAACCGGATCTACACGCTCGCGCTCGGGAACGGCGTCCCGCGCGCGCTGTGGGGCACCGCGGACCCGACGTTCTACACGCACTACTCCGCGCTCTCGACCGTCGAGGCCAACTGGGGCCTCGGCGCGCTCGGCCGCGGCGACTCGAACGCGACGCTCAACAACGTCTTCGCGTTCGTCGCCAACGCCACCGGCTGGAAGAACAACGGCATCTCGGGCGACTCTCCCGATATCCGTGCGTCCCTTCTTCCGGAATCGCGCTTCGTTCTAAACACTGACACTCACCCACTCACTGACCCGCCCACCCACCTCCTGTCGACGATCGATCGTCGCTCGCACACACAGCGCTCCTCAACCTAACAGGCACGATCCCCGGCCCGCTCAACGCCGCGCTCTACCAGCCGTTCGCCGCGCCCAACACGTCCGGCTCGCGCCCGGGCGGCGGCCCCGTCTTCGTCGCGCCCGGCGTCGACACGAACCTCACCGCCGCCGCGCTCCCCGCGCCCGTCAACCTCACCGCGCTTGGCCGGCAGAACCCGTGGGGCGTCGATCCGGGCATCGCGTATGTGAACGGCACGCAGGTCGTCAGCGCGCCGTCGCCCACTGGCTCCGGTTCGGGCAGTGGGAGCGGGAGTGGGGGGACGAATGGGGCGCTGGGTGTGGGTGTGTCGGTCGCGGCGTGCTTTGTGCTGGGCGTTGCGGCGGGCGTGTTGGTCGTCCTCTGAGGGGGCTCTGAATCGTGCACGTACCTTGAATTTGATTTGCAGATTGCTTGTGTGGGAGTGCGGGTACCTTGTATACGTCTATCTAGGACAGGAAGATCTGCTGTAGCCCAGGGTATTCAATGGCGACTTGATGAACTGGACATCTGAGAGGCAGGCGTCGAGGCGACTTCAAGTGACTTCGGAACATATTTTCCTCTTCTCTCAGTCGCCACACAACAAAGTGTTTCTTTGTCAACAACAACACTCTTTAATTCGTCCGGTCCATAATCTATCACATGCAGAGGCTGCGCTACAATCATTGTGTGCTAGTGCTAAGTAAGTCAGTAAGTACTTGAGGTGATAAAAGTACAGGTGAGGGGGAGTAGGTAATTCCAGGGTCGTCGCAGCCGTAAAAGAAATCGCGTCAATGAGTAAGTCGGAAGGTCGAAGGTAGTAGTAGTGGTGGTACTGCCAGTTATACTTCGCTGTCTGGCGTAAACAATTGCTGGTGTGTGTGGGGGGTGTGTGGAGTATGTGTGGTGGGGAGAGTATCAAGGGAGGATGCGTGTGGGGGGTGATCAGGGGACGGGAGGTATCCAATGCTACGCTACAGTATCCAAGAGAGAGAAAAAGGAGCGAAAAAAAAAACACAGACAAGAGAAAACGAGAAGGGAAAGAAGAAGAAAAGAGAAAAATAACAGAGACAGAGAGCGCCTAATCGCTCATCCACTCCCCGCCGCTCGCGAGCTGCGCAAAAACGCCGCGCCGCTCCATGAGCTGCTCGTACGTGCCCTGCTCGGCGACGACGCCGTCGTGCACGACGAGGATGCGGTCGCACATGCGCATCATCTGCAGCTTGTGCGTCACGACCAGCGTGGTCCGCCCGACCTTCGCCTGCTGCAGCGTCTCCATCACCGCCGCCTGGTTCGCTGCGTCGAGCGCGGACGTGCACTCGTCGAGGATCAGGATGCGTGCGGGCCGCGCGAGCGCGCGCGCGATCTGCAGCCGCTGCGCCTGCCCGCCCGAGATGAGTGAGGCGTTCTCGCCGACGAGCGTGTCGTAGCCCTTGGGCAATGACTCGATGAACTCGTGGACGTTCGCGGCCTTGGCTGCGCGCTGGATGTCCTCCATCGAGAGCGCCTTGTTTCCATACGCGATGTTCTCCGCGATCGAAGCGTCGAACAGGTTCGGCTGCTGGCTGACTACCGAGACGTGGTCGCGCAGGTGGTGGACTTCCGTAGAGCGAAGGATGTGCGTGCCGATGGTGACGTAGCCTGTGGAGGGCTCGTACAACCGCTGAAGGAGGGCAGCCATCGTCGACTTGCCGCAACCGGAAGAGCCAACGATCGCGACACATTCGTTCTCAGCGATCTCGACAGAGAGATCCTTGAGGACAGCAACATCGGGGCGCTCGGGATAGGAAAACGAGACGTGGTTGAAGGACACGGCGCCAGTAATCTTGGGGCGGAGGATGCCGCGAGACTCGTCGGTGAGGGTAGAGAGCTTCAAGAGCCTGTGGAAATCCCGGGTAGCGCGGAGAGCCTTGGCGATGCGGTGAGCTAAAACAGGTCAGGTCAGCACACGAATCTACACATGGAGTGAGGGCAGAGACGTACTGAATGCCATGAGCTGGGAACCGATGGAAACGGAGAAGACGACTAGCTGGAGGGTCTGGATCATCTGGAGGTACGAGTACGTGCCGTTCGCGATGAGGACAGCGCCGACGTAGAAGAGAAGAGCCTCCGAGAGGTAGATGAGCGCGCTCGCGACTCCATAGCTGCAACCCTCCACAAAGGCGCCTTGCACGCCCGTGGTAAGCGCAGAGTCGACGGCGAGATCAAACTTCTCGCGGAACGCGTCCTCGAAGCCCATCGCGCGGATCGCACGAACATTAGAGATCGCCTGGATGGATGTCCGTCAGACAGAGATACGAATATATCAGAATGCGCAACTCACGTCGTAATACTGCTTCGCAACCTCTTCGCGTGCGCGCTTGTTCCTGGTCTCGCACTTGGAGACCAACTTGGACTGGAGGGCCATGGTGGCCGCGAACACGGGGGCGATCGCGAACCCAACCAAGGTCAGCTGCCAGCCGCGCGCAAGGGCCCAAATAAGGCCCACGCCCAGCATCGCGACGACGACGAGGGACTGGCAGAGGACGCTCGCGATGAGCGCCCTCGCATCGTCGCCGTCCTTGACGAGCACCTGCACGAGGCGCGCGGGGCCGTTCTCGCTCTTGTCGAACCACTTCTTGTCCTGCGCGAGCACGCGGCCGAAGCACGTCTGGCGGAGGCGCGTCACCCAGTCGATCGCGACGTTCTCCATCACGAGCAGCTTGAGGCCGATGAGGAGTCCGTCCGCGGCAGCGATCGCGAGGACGATGCCGCCGTAGAGGTTGATGGTCGAGACGTCACGCGCGCCGTTGGAGACCTCGTAGAAGAGCTGAGAGAGAAGGTAAGAGAACAGAGGGGTCATCGTTCCGCTCGCGAGGCAGATGGCGAGCCCGAAGAACAGGAAGAACTTGTTGGGGATGGTGGGGAAGATGTCGCGGACGAGGGCGAAGAAAGGCACTTCCGCGTCCTGAGGCACGGGGGCAGCGCCATTCTGGGAGGACGAAGGAACTTCCGACTTCTCCACGATGACCGTAGAGAGAGTCGCACCGCGGCGCGGCCGGCGCGATTCGTACGTGCGGCGTTGAGTAGCGGTTGTCGCGGTGCGCTGCATCGCCGCCTTCTCCGACTCAAAGTCGTCGTCATCCTCCACCATACTCGGCGTGAACTGCTTGGGGGAGGGGTAATAGCACAGGGTGGGGCTCGAGGGGGTAAACTGCAGGCTCAGCCTGTTGTTGCTCGCCGCCGTCGCCAGCGGGGGAGGCACCGTGACCGAGGGGATGTCGATGTGCAGCGTCTTGCGCCGGATTTTCTTCTCCTGCTCAGGAGTGCTCTGGGGGAACGCATCTGCAGGTACAAACCGGCTGATGCGGTGCTGGGACTGGCGGCGGGCAGCCAGCGCGGGGGTGACAGGCTCGTCCTTGGTGAGCTCCGCGATAGCGTCGAGCATCCAGTGGCCGAAGGTCAGCGGGCGGAACGTCGACGGAGCCAAGCTGTGGTGTTTCAGCGCGCGAGTGCTCAACTCGAGCGCTTCCAGCGCCTCCTGCTTTGCCTCGTCTTGCTTCTCGAGAATAGCCTCGACGGGGGGGCAGTCAGCGTAATCGTCGGCCTCGTCAAAAAGTTCCTTCTCCTTGAACCCGCCCTCGGCGGACTGAGTGCGCGCCATGCGGCGGAAGTCGCTGTCGAACGCCTCGAGCTCGTGGCGAAATCCTTGCTCTACCAGGTAACCGTCCTTGAGGACATAGACAAAATCTTCGGATTCGATCTGGGAGAGGTCGTGCGTAATGACAATCGTCGTCATGTTGCGGCGCCAGCGCTTGATTGCCTCGAATACGAGGATGCGAGAGGTCGCGTCCAGCGCGGACGTCGCCTCGTCTGCAAGATGATTAGTGAATGCTAACGATGGGGATGAAAAGTGGCGTACCAAGAATAAGGACAGTGGGGTTGCGCAAGAGCGCACGGGCAATCGCCAGCCGCTGCTTCTGACCACCGGACAAGTTGGCGCCATTCGTCCCGAGCTGCGTATCGTACCCGTCTGGGAGGTCGCGCACGAACTCGTGCATGAGCGCTGCACGGCAGACCTCGATGACCTCCTCGCGGGTCACGTCTGCAGGGCGGCGCTTGCTTCCGGGTCCGGCCAGCCCCATTGCGACGTTGTCGTGCACGCTCATGTCGAACAGGATGCAGTTCTGGGAGACGGCGGCAATGTGCGCCCGCGTGAATTCCTCGTCGAGATACGACAGGTCTTGGTCGTCCAGGACGATCGAGCCCGAGCGCGGCGTGTACATCCGAAGGAGGAGCTGGGCCAGAGTCGACTTGCCAGAGCCCGAGCCGCCGACGATGAAAGACGTCTCGCCCGGAGGGAGGAAGATCGAGATATCTTGCAGTACGGGCATTGTCGGGCGGGAAGGGTACGCAAATGTGACTTCACAGAGCTCGATATGTCCACGGCAGTGCGGGGGCCGAATCTTGCGGAACATCGACGGGCGGCGGGACTTGGCAATCGGAGAGAGCATGTTCGCGCCATAGGGAACCGGCTCGCGTGATTGAGACTGGGCGAGGGTAAGCAGGGAGACCATCGCGAACTTGCCCTTCGTGAGCACAATCAGCTGAGGGATGCACATCTGGAGGTTGCTGGTGGCGATGAGGCATGCCCAAAACACGGACATGACGGTTCCCGGGGAGATGGAGCCATCTCGGACGAGCTTTGCACCAAACCAGAACGCCTGCACGAACATGGCCATCATGACGAACTGCGATGCAGCGGAGCTGATTCCCCAGACTGCGTGGCATTTGACCGCCGCTTGCCGGATCTTCTCGACCATTGAATCGAGCTGCTCCTGTTCATGAATCTGCGCGTTGAAGGCCTTCACGGTCGCAATGGCGGCAACCGCACGGTCGATCAACGTTGCGGCTGAGGCGCTGTGAGCGCGCTCAGCGGCCAAGCGCGGGCCCACAAAGCCCTGCGACAGCGTCTGGATGATCATGAGGACCGGGACGGCAGAGAGGATGACCAGGGTAAGCGACCAAGACCAGACAAAGGCGAGGATCAGGCAGGTGATGAAAGTGGTGGTGTACTGGATGACCATCCCTGCAGCAAGGGAGGAGGCCATTCGAACCTCGTCGGTTTCCCTGCAAGGAGTTAGATCTGTGTTGGAAACATACAAGGCACGTTACTCACCGAGCGAAGTTCGCCATAAGGCCACCAGCGCCGACAGGGCCGTCGCCTTCGACGGCCTGTACAGACTCTTCTGAGCCCATCTTGGTGTCGAACCATACCATGTCTTTGCGGGTGACCGCTGCGTAGATGCGTTTGCGTACGGCGACGAGGTTACGCTCGCCAGTCCAGATCCATAGACTTGACGTCAAGCTACTGAGCGCCAGTACGCCCACGGCCAGGCCGACCAGTTCGATGGCAGCAAGGCCTACACCATGGAGGAGTTGGTGCTTGGCGTCGTCGGAAGGATTGGGACTGGAAGGAAACGCGGCAAACGCATCAAAGGAACGGCCGATGACATAGGTCATAAACGGGGCGACACCACCCGCGAAGACGGAAGTGAGGATCGCGGGGAGGACGAGGAGAAAGAAGTCGCGGCGTGAAAGGAGAGAAAAAAGGAGGCGCAGTGAGGGCTGCGGTGCTTGGCATTCCGGGATTGACGTTGTCGACTCGACCGGAGAAACGTGGAGGGTGGTAGTAGAGCGGGGGGTGGGGGGGAGGTTAAGTGAGGATGCGTCGGGGGTCGTGCTGGTCGTCGAAGTGGTCATGTCGGTGTGGACGGAGAGGTCCGTCGGACGACGCATCTTGGATGCGGAAGGTGAAGGCGAAAGGAAGGAATGGTGGATGAGGAGAGGGCGGGGGAGGGCGCATGCTTGGGTGGACCATGGCTTTTGTCAATTGTGTTGCAGACAATCCTCTTGCGCTCCGGGTTCACAACACAATAGCGCATTTAGGCGCCCTCCATTGTCTCCCCGCGCTTTCCCACGCCCACACACAATAGACCCATCGCCAGGCGCCTATCGTCGGTCCCTTTGTGCCTCTTTGTCCCCATCACATCTTTCCCACGCCCCGCCCCGGTTCTCTCGGACCCGGGTCTGAGCGTATTGCTGCAAGCCTGCAACTACACAGTCAGTGAGGGCACAGTGCTCACACCCGCGGAACACGCGTTGCTAATAGCATCGTCAATGCAAGACAGCCATCAAACAGCTCTCCTCTCCTGTGCTCAGGCGCATACAGTCAATACGCGCGGCACTTATTGTTCCACAGAATAATTATTACTTACACGGATCATCAAGTTCAACCCGGCTTAAGACCAGCGTCGAGGGTTGCGGGGCTCCTAAAATTGCGCAGACGCGACATATGGGTGTGGCCGGAAAGGTAGTAGTGGTCGAAAGACAAGATGTCCTATGTACGCCAGGTGAATAGCAGATCGACGATATGACGTCGGTGATCGGGCTCGGCGCCAATCCCGCTGGACGACTACTGTGCCTGTATTTGGACGGCCGCCTATGTAGTAGTAGTAGGTGAGTGGCGATCGGTGTATTCAACGTCTGGTACGGTTCTGGGGGGAGCCATATCACGAATTTTCGTCAAGGTCAATACAACCGAGGTTCCTTCGAGATCACTATGAGTGGATCGATGCTAAATCGTGAGGAGTCGCAGAGCCAAAGCCAATGATTTCGTTGGATTATAGATTCAGAGGAGCAACTCGAACTCCTATACGTACCTAGTCTAAAGCTCCGAGGTACTTAACAGTAGGCAGCGAGCGGTGCCGACTAGCGCGAGCAGGGCAGTCTTCTCGACCATTCAGTCCGCTATTCCAAGTCGGACAACAGCTTAAAGAGAGAAGTAGAGTCTACAAGTCCTGGCGCATGCTAACATCGATACAGACCTGGACATCCATACCGATCGTCTATATCGTACACCCAAGAGGCTCACCGCAGAACGCAGTATACATGCGAGCCTCCCCCTTGCCGACACCCCTCTCTTGCACCTCGCACCGCACCGCTCAGTCAAACGGCACCGGTCTTATCCCAGGTCCAGCCAATGGCACGCCCGGGCCTCGTTTCCTCGCCTCCGCCTCCTTCGCCGCAAACGCCGACGGCACGGGAATCCCACAGCAGTCCCCCCACCCGTTCTCCCGCTGGCCAACGCCACCAAGGTCGCCGCCCATCGCATGCGCATGGCCCCAGTGCGCGTCGTCCGGACCCGGGGCGCCCGCGGGCGCGGCAGGGAGAGGGCCGTCCCAGGCGAGGATCGAGCCGAAGAGGAAGTGCTGCATGACGGGGAGCTTGCCGAGTACCTCGGCGAGGTACATCTTGATGAGCCCTGAGTTGACCTTGTCCCAGGTCTTGACCTGGAAAAGAGGAGAGTAATGAGTGGGACAGGTCAGCGGCAAGAGGCTGCAAGAGAACGCCTTACTGCGGAGATGTCGTCGAGCATGGGCGAGTGCCATCGTAGCGATGCCGTCTTCACCTGCGAGAGCTGTGAGACGCGCGAGGCGTGAGGGGTCGCGTGGAGCACGCACTGAGTTGATGAACCTGATGCATGCGAGATACATATAATGCTTGGAGAATTCTTCTACTGTGTCGCTGTCATGGATCGATTTGGGGCGAATGTACTTGTGCCCTATGTGCGAACATCGAAATCAGTCTACGTCGTACCGGTAATTTCGTGAAGGAGATTTACCTCGAAGCTGAGCAGCACCCCACAAGAACGGCAGGAAGTGGTAATCGTCCAAGCCCCACACACCGTGTGACCCAGCAGGCTCGAGCCAGTACGTCGACTGCAACACTCGCATGACTTCGATATACCTAACAACACATACTGTCCATCAGTAATGTCAAGCATTCTCTGATCAACCAAGGGCGACTTACCTCCAGAAAACCTTGATCACGAGCGCGACGTGGTCGCTCTCCTTGAACACCCCGAGCCTCTCCAAACAGATCCTATGTATGCATTCGTGAGCGCTGCTGCATGTGACCTAACGAGGCGGACGTACATCCAGCACAAGAAGTTGAGCTCCATGCCGCTGCCGTAGTCAATCCGGGTCCGGTTACCCCATGCCTCGCCAAAGTATACGCTCACTTCCGGGATCGCATCCTCAGGCAGGCCTGGGATCGTGCGGTGTAGCTCGGGTGCGAGCTTGAAGAACTGGCGTTAGCTATATGCGCCAAGGCATAGAGGAGGCACAGCCGAGTGGAATCTGCGCACCTCGTTGATCTTGTCGTAGAACGTTCGGAACGCGGGGTTGCCAAAGCGCGATGCCTTGTTGTCCACCGGAGGAATACCCCGAGCGGTCTCCGCCACTCGGTCAAGGATATTAAGGACGGCTTGCACTTCCTGAAATCGCCCGCCCGCCCGTGTTGTATAAGCAGAAGCGTTATATGTTGTATAGATCGAAAGGCCATGGTCAGTCCGGCAAGCGACATAGGGGGAAGTAGCCCAAGCAGACTTACGTACAGGAGAAACGGCGAGCTCGTCTGTGAGCTTCACGCCGACCACGCACTCGTTAAGCGCATTTATATACGATACGATGGTCTCGTGCGTCTTCGACTGTTGGAACGCCTCGAGCTGCTCCTTGGTCAGGATCACCTTCCGGGGTTGAATGAAGCCCTGAGGCTCTGTTGTTTGTGAAGCGGCTGGAGCACCAGTAGACGAGGTATCAGCGCTACCCGCATTCTCCATGTGTATCGAGGTGGCTGTTTGTTCCGACATAGACGGTCGTGATTGTAGAAAGCAAGGTAGTCGAGAGCATTGATCAGCCACCGCTCAGAGGACCTGCGCGGGTATAGGCGCCCACGCTGCAAGAGTGATCGGTAGTACTTGGGCGCTTGTTGAACCCGTTTTCCTTCTTGCCTTGCCACCGCCGACTGCTTGCTGCTCCCTACTCGAGCTGGGGTCTCGTCTTCTCCGCTTCGTACTTCGACTCTTGGGAATCTCAGCGTCTTAAACCTGCCCTGCAACTAATCTAGTACAACCACTATGCCGACAGCGACGGCGGTTCTCCAGGAATCGCTCGAGAAGCACAATGAGGCGTTCGAGTCCCTCTTGAAGCTCATCCCCGCAAAGTACTATCTGGTACAGGATGACGCTGATGAGCAGGTACATAAACCACGTCCCCTTATGTTCAATATACAGCGAGGTTAAATGTCGTCCTGGTTTATGCACTGTAGATCGCGTCGAAATACATGAAGAACAGCAAGAAACAGAAGGCGCCCAAGCAGGCTATCAAGGAGGCCTCCAAAAAGGCCAAGAAGGACAAGGTACTTCCACACCTCTGCCTGCAAACGGACAGACTCTGTGACGGACGCAATGCTCACACATGTATCCATGCAGCTCGACCCCGCCAACAACAAAACAGTGCTCGAGATACAGAACGAGGCTCTCGCAGCGCGCGAGGAGCAGCCCAGTCGTGCATCCTCCAAAGGCAAGCGCAAAACCCGGCACGAGCCTGGATCCGACTCGGACGACGACTCAGACGATGCCATGCACCTCGATGCGCCCATGTCTGACGACGAGGATCATAGCGAGGGCGGGGACGCGATGGACATGGACGCCCCGCCAGTCCCGATGCCTGAAAGCGGGGGTATCCAGGCCCTCCGCGAGAAGCTACATGCGCGCATGACGGAGCTGCGTAACAAGGGCAAGGGACGGTCAGCCGGAGAGGGGAGCGGGGAGCCAGGGAGCAGAGACGAGTTGCTGGAGGAGCGTCGGCGGCAGCGTGCCGCGATGCGCGAGCGGAGGCGGAAGGAGACGAAG
This sequence comes from Cubamyces lactineus, assembly GCA_022376465.1. Classification (NCBI taxonomy): domain Eukaryota; kingdom Fungi; phylum Basidiomycota; class Agaricomycetes; order Polyporales; family Polyporaceae; genus Cubamyces; species Cubamyces lactineus. The sequence continues at coordinate 2,918,230 of JACDTU010000001.1, read as the reverse complement.
GAGAAGATCAGGCGCGAAGAGGAGCGCAGGGGTAAGGGCAAGGATAAAGGCAAGGAAAAGGAGAAACAGCAGAAGGGCCCTCAGACGAAGGTACGTCCTACCCAAAACGCGCAGAAAATCCATGAGCTCACCACGGACTCCTCGTGAAGACTCAATTGCTGGTGCCCGAGACAAGCAAGTCAGGAGCACCTCCACCAGGCCAAGACCCCGCATCCAAGTTCACGTCCGTAACGTTCTCCGCACTTGCCTCGGGATCGTCCTCCGCCGCGGCGAAACACAAAAAGAACTTCCCGACGACCGCGTCGAACCCAACGCAGGCCCTCGCCCAGCTCGCTGCACACAAGGAGAAACTCGCGTCGCTGCCCGAGGAGGAACGCGCCGCGCGTGCGGAGCGCGAGAAGTGGGAGAAGGCGAACGCGCGCATCGAGGGTGTGAAGGTGCACGACGACGAGACGCGCCTGAAGAAGGCCGTGAAGCGGAAGGAGAAGGCGAAGCTCAAGAGCAAGAAGGCTTGGTGCGTTTCCGCTGCTACTGGTTGCGCTGTGCAGGATGCTAATTCACGCTGCAGGGACGAGCGGAAGGAACAAGTCGCGACGACGATGGCGGCAAGGCAGAAGAAGCGGGCAGACAATATTGCTGCACGCGCGGAACGGAGAAAGGATAAGGCGAAGGGCCTCAAGACGAAGCCGAAGGACAAGGGCCGGCCGGGCTTCGAGGGCAAGTCGTTTGGTAAGGGCAAAGGCAAGGACAAGGGGAAGGCGGGTGGAAAGAAGTAGTATCTTTCTATGATCATGCTTTTCTCTGTGTGTAATCCTGCTATCGCGCCTCTGCATGCATTCTTGTGTCCTATGCGCATGCGAACGCCGCCGGTTTCCCAAGGCGCCGCTCACAAATCAACAGTGGTCTGTACAGGTTCGCCTATGACCTCCTGCCCTGTAGTGAGACCCTGGGAGACAGATCTGAGCATACGAGATCGGTCTGGATGTCGAAGTATTGAGACTATCGGATAGTTATTCGGCCGGTAGCAGACCCTACGCATTGTGCACTAGAGACTGAAGTTACTGCTCTTGTATTTTTCGGGTCAAGCTGCTGACCAGATTCGACTTCGCATCTCCACAAGAGGAGCTTCAAGACATATATTTCCTGCAAAAATGCCGCGCTCGACTGGATAGCCGTCGCTCGAACCCACAGCTATGCCCAAGCTGGGTACGTTCATTAGCTTGAAGCTGGCACATGATGCACAGGTATTCGTGTGCATCGTTGCACGATAGTCTGATTTCTCAAACGACACCTAGAGGAAAACGCGAACACCGATATCGATCACCGTCTAGACATGTTCCAACTCGTTGTCCTTCAGGGACATCATGCATTGCTAGATCCCATAGGTATATGAAGGGATCCCACGCACGACATATAATAATCCCCTTGAGCGGCATCACATTGGAAACCTATCCTCCACGGCGCGTCCATACTCGTTCAGTCCGCCCGTCCAGAGCTTGAACCATACTGGCGCGAAGAGCAGGCCGTACGTGACGCCCGCGGCGACTTGTGGCCAGGTATGATGCCCGAGCCATATGCGCGACGCTGCTATTGTCGTAGCAAGGGGCACGACGAGCAAAGGAGGTAGGACGCGCGACAGTATCGGGGAGGCAGGGAATGAGGGGTGTATGGGGAGGTACGCGCACGCGAGCGATATGTACGTCGCGAAGTAGGTGATCACTGCTGAGTGTGTACTTGGCATCCTGTCAACCACCATATCGTGTCCAGCCGTATAGTCAGTGACCCAAACTGCGTATAGCCGTAAACGAGCACACAACGTACCCATATGTCTTCTTCTTCTTCCGCCGGCCGTTCACGACGATCGTCACGTCCGGGCGCGGCTGGCGAAGACACCGTTTGAGGATCTTGACGGTGATCGAGCAGAGCACCGCGCCGGCGGTGAAGTATGCGACGCCTGCAGCGCGGGTATAGAGGAGCACACAGGCCGTCAGCGTCGTCACTATCGCGTTCGTCTACGAAATGAGCTGGAGGGATGTTCTGGTGCGTGCGCGTGAAAGTGCAGGAAGGGTGCATGCCTTGTCGAGCGCGTAGAGCCACCATGGCATGGTCTCGCCAGTACGTTCTGTGCCGTGACTCATCTTCGGTATGCAACAAATAGAGGGCGCCGCCGCTCTTTGTCGTCCTGATATAGAGGCGAAAGTATTGCGGTACTTAGGGCTGAACGTTGAACGCTGAAGTAGTGGTAGTATAGATGGCCGAAGGACACTCTTAGGCGCGCGTCCCGTCATCCGTGTACTTGAGGCGCCCGGAAGTACTGTGCCCTCTTGAGATCGTGCACGTATACTGCTTTTCTCTTCGTTGACTCACTCGGAGTACGGTTCCGCCCGCGCATAATTCTCAAGACGTAGTCAACCATCGGCTACATTCAGCGACATATGGTGGTGGGAATCCAGCTGATACTCTAATCACCAGTGGGCCTGCTGGCCCGACAGCAATTCACCACCCGGCTACTCGCTACACCTACTTTCTCCTCCACTACCAAGCGCAGACGGCATGGCGCATTCAGAGAATGTCGAGCAGAAGGTATGTGCCCGTTATGTCGGCCTACAACCTTAAACTTACGGCTACCACCTACTGATCACAATACTCTGCCCTACAGGCCGCCACCCCACTGGGCATCACTGAGGATATCCGCCAACATCTAGGATTCCTATGTCACGACCTACGCACCTTCACATCCAACCGTGCGGCAGCCGAACGTCTAAATACTTCAGTGCATCTCCACTTCATAGGGCCTCCGTATCTGACAGAACAGGACGCCCAAACGGCTCTCTCCTCCACCCTCCAGACACTCCGCAACGCGGACGGCGATCGGGGTGCGCATGTGCCCAACTCGGACGCAGGAGCCGCGGGCTCGCTCACTCTGTCGGCGTTCTTGGAGGAAAAGATCGCTCAAGTAATCGCAGCACGAGAAGCCAAACGGAGTGCTGACAATGGCAAAGCGCGCGATTTTGTGCTCTGCACGTCGCATGACCTCGCGCCGATCCTCCTGGAGGCATGTGCGTTCCCGAAGGAGTACTTCGAGACGCGGGCGTTCAAGGACGCGTACAAGCGGTGGGAGGCGGGATTGCGAAAGGCGAAGAAGAAAGGGAAGGCGAGAGCGTGAAGTCACTACGCAGACAAGGGCCCAAGCTTTCCCTTTTATCACGACTGGCCATGACTGGCACTGTCACATGTACGCGATTGTGCACCTGTAGTATGCATTACAGGGCGTAATCTAAGACATTATTGACCTGTTCATTGCGAGTACTATACCTTGGATATATGCAGGCGTGTTGAAGGCATCGAAATGGATCCTCGGATAGACGATAGGAGATTGCCTCTTCCTGCCTCTGAAGGTCATCACTGGCAAGTGTATGTTGAAATTCAACCACGGTCATTGCCATGTAGACGCAACGCTAGTACTTCGCGCTGTCACCTTCACCACAGCACACAAGCTCTGAGCAAGGTATCACATAATAATGCCGATCATATGCATGGCGGTATACAGCTAAAAGCTTCAGATTATGCAGCGCCATCGCCAGGTATCTAACCCTCAACAGCATGTCCCCCACGCAACGGCTCTGCAACCCATTATAACTTCCCTACGATCTTCCAACCGCCGCTCTCCACTACGGACGCGCAGGCGAGGCCAATTAACCCTTGACGATCCCAACCGTCACCTCCGCCTCGCCCTCGCCCCCCTCGCCACCCCTCGTCCCAAAGTGCAGCGCATGCACACACCGCTCCCACGCCCAGCGTGTCAGTCGGAGCACCTCCGCGTCCTCGAGGTCGCGCCGCACATGCAGCTCGAGCGTCACTACGAGCGACTGCGCTGGGCCCTGAGCTTTCTCCGCCGCTATAGCGGAGGGCGCGACGGCGTACGGCGACCCGCTATCGTTTTCCGGGAGCGCGAGGCTCGGCGTGAGCTGCCAGATGTGCGGGGCGGGCAGGTGCAGAACTTGAGGATGCCGCTCGATCTGCCAAGGGTCGTGTCGTCAGTAAAAGGAAACATAGGATGATATCGATGTGGAGGGCGGTGAACGCACCTCGCGCATAGCGCGGAGGAAGGCCTCCATACGGCCGCCGGCGAGTCCCCGTGCTGGGGACGTCTGCAGGAGGACAGCACCGAGTGCAACGGCGGCGCGGTATGCGAGTTTGAAGGTCACGATCGTCTCGACGGCCGCAAGGAAAAGGTCCAGCGGCCGCTGATGCCGCCTGCGATGCGCGCGTCAGCTCGCTGAGGAAGTGGATAGCGTACGGAACACTCACGGAGGAACGGAAGTTGCGGTGAATAGGATGCTCGAGGCGAAGAGGATAGGTGCGAGAGAGTAGGGGTTGGTGAGGAGGTTGGTGAGAGCAGGTGGGTATGCAAGAGATGATGCGCGGTATCGGGAGCGAGCGGGGAGCAAGGATGCCAGTGAGGGAATGTGGTTGCCCGCCGCTGCATACGACATCAGTGAGGTGCAAAGTCATGGTACTCGCATATAATAGCATATAATAACGCACTGTTAACGAGTTTGGAGTGATTGTTGAAAGCGACAGCGGTAGTCAAGAGCGAAACGAAAGTGATAAATACCAGACGAACAGGGAAGTCGATGCTGCACTTTCTCCCTCAGCTAACCGATACCACGACAGCGGCACAAATCGATCACGCACCCAAATACAGAAGACACCTCATCGCCGTGATGGTGATGGTGGCCCTCGCCGGACGAGAGCAACAAGTGCTCTACCGTCTCCTTGCAGACGTACACAGATGTGAAGATGAGGTACACGGACTGCGCGAACGTCATGACCGTCTCCACCCGCGCATTCCTGCGGGAGCCAAAGAAGCAAGATTCAGACCGCGTCCGCCATGCCGTGAACAGGATCACTCACCCGTACGGCCGACGCGTCTCGGCGCGCATCTCGGGCCGCGCGAGACGGTTTGGCAGGATGTGACCGAGGACGACGCCGAGCGCATCGAACACGACCCAATATCCCAAGCCTGTTGATGCAAGGGACCCTACCTGCTGCCCTGTAATCCACAGCCACGCCCCGAGCGCAAACTGCCATACCCCCGCCACTACCGCGACAGGCGCCACGGTCGGCGGCGCGCGGATCCTACCGATCGGACTCTTTGAGCGGGTCTTCGTGCTCGGAGCGAGCCCATGCGATGCGTCTCCGTTCTCGACCTTTTCGCCACTGATAGACGTGCTACTCGGGAACGGGGAAATCGGCGCCCATGGGCTTGTAGGCATTGGCGCCGGCTGCGTGTGCAGCTCTCCTGGTGCGCTCTGCACGCCAGGTTCGAGGAAGGAGAAGAAATTGTGCGAGAGCGAGTGCTTGTGATGGTGTCCTCGACGTGACGGTCCACTCGAGGATGGCTTCATTGGAGCCATTGGGTGTGTAGAGGATGTAGCGGACGAGGGCGGACGGGCACCGAAGGTAAACCCTTCTTTGAACGTGCGCTGACCTGGGCCAGGCGAGGCACTAGGCATGGGTACACCTTCGTCAAAGGCCGAACCAGGAGAGTCGGTGAAATCGAGCTCTTGCGCGCCATCCTCGGCTATGCTAGTAGAGGGCAACGATCCCGGCCTGGGAAAGTAGATGGAGAGGTTGCGTGAATGGAGGCGCGAGTGTCTCCTGGTATGTGCAGGTGGCTGGGATATCTTGAAGCCGTTCTCGGGAGGCGATGAGCCAGGCTGATGCAGCTCAGGTGCGGTGGACGAGGCAGAGAGCTTGTGTGGTGGCGGTGGCAGTTGGTTCGGAGGGAAGGACGCTGAGAGAGGGGAGGGTGTGACTGGAGAGAACGGACCAGAGATGGAACGTGTGCGCGAATGAGAGGAGGGAAGAGAGAACGACTGGCGCATAGCAGCGGCCTGGTGCCGTCCATTGGGCGGACCATACGAGAGGGTGGTGCCGTTGGGTGGTGGCTGCCGCGGTATCGAGAAGTTGGTGCGGTATGGGCCTGCAGAGGCGGGTTGTCCTGGGTAGGACTGCGACATGGGTATCGTCGCCGGCGTTGATATGACGCGGGAGCGTGAGGGGGGCGGGTGCAAGCTGCTGCCGTTCATATTCTCGTCGGACGCGGTGCTGCCGCCGTTGAGCGTGAAGCCCTGCGATAACGGCGCGGTGGCCGGGGGAGATTGGGAGGGAAAGACAAGCACGTCCTCGTCTTCGTCTTTGCTCGACTTGCGCCTGTGCATCGCCCCGTTGACCGGGATGCTCGCCGAGAGCGCCATCTGTCCGTGTTGCGACCGAGTCAAGAGCTGTAGAACGAGACACCGAGTAGCGTTCACCTTGAGTAGGATAGCAGACGAAGGACAGCCCACTACACACCTGCACACCTAGTTTTAGCCGCTCTTACAGACTACTGCCAGTTCCAGTACCCTACACCAGATGTAGCCTGTTACCAGAAGATAGCAACGCCGTAGAGATTGCCCAGACACGGAAGCTCAAGGAGAGAGAGCACGAGTCCGGTCTGGTCAGTGGTCACCGGTCAACGTGAGCGTTCACTAGCACTCACCGGGCGCCTATTTCCCGGCTTTGATAGTCCTCTCCGCTCGCAATACAGTACAACACCAGTACGTGGCCATCATGACACACCACAATCTCAACAGCACCGGCCGGAAATATTAGACTTCGTAACAGTGATTAGCCTTGCCCTATGGCAGGACGTCAAGAGAGAGTGATTCCATATGCAACAACTATATCGACATACAAGAAGGTATACGATGATGGAGCAGTGTCAAAAAGCATATACTGGTGGTAGCACGAGAACGTCGTAAAGCATGTGTCGTGAGAGTCGTCAAAAATTGCAAATGCAGATGCGTAGCAAGTACTAGATCAAAGCAGCGCGCCGCACACCGGTCGTCAAATCGTCGCTCGTGGAGGGATGGATAATACTACAGTCATAAACGTCCGCCAAACCCAGTCTCTCACCGGTGAAGGGAGTCGCGAGGAGAGCGCGGTCCAAACAACCCCGGGCTGCCCTGTGGCGGCGCGAGATGGTGCTCCATTGTTGTCGACGGAGGCGATGGCACAAACGCAGGGTTTGCTAATTGACACAAAACTATCAGCACAAGGCTCACGGAACGTGTATAGAGTGATACTCACGTTGCCACGTCGCCCACGATTGGACCTCGGGCGGCGGCGGAGGCGGGGCTGGCTGTGGAGCTGCTTGAGTCCTCCTCGATCGCCTCGAGCCGCGAGTGTGAATGGATCGCCATGCACTGGGAGCCTGCTGTGGCTGCTCTGGCTCCGGTTCGGGAGCGGGCGCCTCGGGTGGAGGAGCTGCATCCGTAGGGACGCAGGTCATAGCCGGCTTCCTGTAAAGGGGTCAGTAACATGCACAGGGCACCCTCTTGTTGTAATTGTCACTGACCAGCTGGGATCGAATTCGCCACCGGGGCCATACTTGGACTTGAATTGGAGGAGCTCTCCGATTTGGCTGCACGCGGGCACAAACGGTCAGCCCTGTAAATTACGGCGCAAGCATGATTACTCACTATTCCAAGTTGCGCTTATCTTCGCGCAGTTTGCCGACCTCGCTGAGCAGCATACGGACCTCCGTAGCCAGTGAACGACTGAACTCGTCGAGGTACTGTGGAACAGCGTGTCAAGAGACTAGAATAATAGGAGGGATATTGTGCTACTCACGCCTTGCACATTGTACGGGACCTGCTCGTTGGCCGTAGCCTTGACGGCCTCGATAGTCTCCTGCTTGCGCTGTTCGCAATCGGCCCGCCATGCTAAAGGAGTGATCATGAATATACAAATCGGGTTCGTAGTACCGAAGTGTCCTACCTTCAGCCATATCTCGGATCGTGCCCTCGTATGCAACCCGCTGTTGCTCAATGGCGTCCAGCGCCGCACGTTGGTCTAATGCCACAGTGAGCAACGCAAGCGACTACCGTTATGTGGGGCACTTACTCGCTCGCATCTCTTCTAGAAGCTCCTCCTTCGACTGCGCCTGCGAGGCGAGCATCTGCGCTTGCATCTCCAAGATCTGCTGGAGCATGTTGCGCGTCTGCGAGTCCTCCGCGTCCTTCTGCTCCCAGCGCTGCTGCTTGATGTCCCAGCGCTGGTCAGAGAGCTCCCGCTTGCGCGATAGCTCATCGCGTTGCTCGGACACGAGGTTCGTGATGTCGCTCAGCTGCGCGCGCATCGACTCATCGCGCTCCAGCATCTCCGCGCGTTCCGTCTCTCGGCGTTCCGCCTCCTCCGACTGCCGCGCCATCTTCTCGTCCTCGAGTTCTTTGCGCACTGCGCTCAGCTCGGACTCCAGGGCGCGGATGTGCGCCTGGTACTCCTCGTGCATACGCTCCTTCTCCGCTGCAGCCTCCGCGAGGGCCCGTTCGCGCTCAGCCTGAGCTGCCTCGCGCTCGCGCCTGAGCTCCTCTCGCTCGAGGTCAACGATCTCGCGAATGTCGTCCGCATGCCGGGCGGCAGCCTCACGCATTGAGTCCACGAGAGATTCAGTCTCCGGGGAGGGCCCTGGGCCGACGACTTGTTGAGGTGGCTCAGTAGGCTTGTCCGCAAAATCTTCCTGCGTGGGGGGTGCACCCTCCGGTACCTGTGAGCCAGGGGGAGGAACCGGTAGTGCGCCCTCAGCTGAGGTAGGAATAGGCAAGGTGGCCAGACGCCTTTCCAGCTCTTCCCAAATGCCGTCACGGCGCATGCGGGCTTCCTCATCCCGCCGCTCCTCGTTCCCTTCGAACATGCGCTGTCTTTCCTCTTCGTTCGCTCGGAAGTTCTGATCGCGCTTCATCTCTTCTTCTTGAAGCTCATCGAGAAGGTCTGCAACTTGGTGGCTGAGCTCGTCAATACGGTGCTCCTTCTCCGCTAGAGCGTCATCGTGCCCCAGATCCCCAGGGCCGGAGAGTCGGCGGGGTGCTACTATGTCTTCATGCGGCGGCGGGATTATTGTGGGAGCTATAGAGGCTGGCGGGACAGTAGGTGGAGGACCATGCTCAGTCGGGGTTGCTTCGAACGGAGCCTCTGATGGTGGAGTTGGAACATGAATGGTTCTGGGAGTTTGAGCTAGACCTGGGAGTTCATGTTCCTCAATAGGGGCGTGCCCGGGGTGTGTACTAGGAAGACGAGGAATGATGACGTCTTCGGGACCCGTAAGCTCTCTGTGAAGATCTCGGTCGGAAAGTGGAGGAGGTACAACGCGCGCTGAGGTATCGAGTGAGCGTCTAACATCATTGTTATGTAGTTGCAAAACTTACGACCGCTAACGGTCCTAGGCCTTGATTCTGTGATACCAAGTTAGCTGTATGAGCGGGTCGCATATAATTGATAATGTGTACTAACGTGCATGTTCTGGACCATAGTATTCCTCGCCTAGAGGGTTATCAGCATGGCTTCGCGTGGCCTGTATCAATGTCACTCACCTGGCGATGGGCTTCTGGACCGCCGCGGAGGGCTTTCGCCGCCCAAGTCAACGATCGTAGGTACATGAGGGGTTGGATGATACTCTGGCCTTGATCGGTGGCTTGGTGTCCTTGACGGATGGTGGGGAGCATCGGCATCATGCTCGCCGTGCGACAGGTGACTGCGTGTCCTCTGTGGAGGGTAATAGGGTGGTTCCTCCTGCTCATGTTCGCTAATCGACCTAGGGCGACTATATGCAGAACGGACGGTGCCATGTGGGGAACGGCGTTGGCTACGCGAAGAACGAGGGTGACTAGGAGTGTGGTGATGATGCGGGGCGTGAGGGTCGTCTTCGACCTCAGAAGGACGGGGGCTGCGGGTGAGGCGACGTGGTGAACGATCGTGAGGACTGATAGATCCGTGTCGAGTGTCTCGAGGGCTATGAGGGCTAGCAGATCGACGAGTCCGAGTACCATGGCGACCACGGGGGCTACGTGAATCGCGTCGTGGAGAACGGGAGCCTCCGACATCATAAGGATAATCGCGATGTCGCCGACCATACCCTCTAGGGGAGCCCGAACGGGCACTGGAGTCGTACCATGGCGGCGGAGGTGGGTAATGTAGTCGCCCACGGTGGTCCATGTAAGGAACCGGAGGGTACCCATAACCATAGCGTCGATCTCGACCGCGGTGCCCATCGTCACGTTCGGATGAATAAGAGGGAGAGTAGCTGTAACCACGATGGCGACGATGGCGACGACGACGATCGCGGTCCTCTGGCGATATAGGACGTCCACGACTATCCCTGCTAGCGTGAGACGGTTGCTGTACGACGATGGGTATCGTTGAAGGACCAGCCCCTTCCATATGCGGTAGCCCTTGGGAAGGGCCGGGCAGTACAGTGATTTGGGGTTGACTGGGAACATGACTGGGGTCATGGAGAGTGGGCGAGGAACGAGATGATCTACGAGTCCGGTGGCTACCTCCAGTAGGCATAGCATGGAGATCGTACCCCCTGTCCGGGGACGAACTCCTTGAGCCAGACCCGGACCTAGAGGGTCTTATCACTGTAACACCAGGGCCAGCCACAGGCATTGGGCCGGGACCATAACCACCTGGGACAGGAGGTGGAGGATACGGGCCTTGAGGAAAGCCTGGAGCGGGGGGGTGGACAATGATAGTTTCCGTAGGTTGCCTTGTAATCTCCGGTGGGCCCGCAGCGTGTTCGTCCTCGTAATGTCGCTGAGGGGAGTGCCTCCTCGAAGAAGCAGCGCGGGACGGCCTCGAAGCTGAACGGCTCGGCGACCGATGTTCTTCAGTGGCTGGCCGCTCGTGAGTATGTGGCCGCGACGGTGCATCACCGTAGTCTTCGTCAGTAGCTGGCCGTTCGTGAGTGTGTGGACGCGACGGCGCATCTCCGTAATCTTCATGAGGAGGTGTATGGACGTGAGTAGGGGAAGCCTGAGGTGATGTGTGATGTGTCGTGGATGCTCCAGGAGGAACGTCGATTATCGTGGGCCCACCAGCTGGTGGAGGGATTACCGTGATCTGCTGTGCAGGTTGTTGCATACCAGGGCCCCCGACTGGTATCATTTGGGGCGCTTGCGGTGGAGGCACAACAGTGTACTGATCAGGACCCTCGGAGACCGAGGACCCATCATCCGGAGAGCTTGAACGGCTACGGCTCTGCGGTCGTGGAGGTACGATGTCGCTTTCGTCCGAGGGAGGTCGGACATAGATGCGTGGCTCAGGCATTGGAGGGGGCATGGGCTGAGGAACAGGACCAGGAGGAATCACAGGGCCTGGGGGATACACCATAGACGGGTACGGAGGTACAATTGGGGGTGGAGTTTCTTCGTGAGGCCATTCTGCAGGGCGAGATGCCGGTCCTTGATCGCGATAGGGCGTCTGGGGCATCACTGTAGGTCCACCGGTCCCAGGGATGATGGGCGGTGGGGGGATCACAATGCCGCCTTGACCTAGTGACGCGGTGAGCTCTCATGTAGCGACAGGGGATATGTTGCTAATCGTACCTGCAGGTCTCATCGCCCGAGCGATATCAGTCAACGTTTGAAGAACTTCGTCCCTCGTCTGCTCTAGTCGCGCCGAGACGCTTCGAATTTCCGCATGTCGATCGTGAACATCTCGTTCAAGCCATTGATTGAGGCCTCTTAAGTAGCCGATGATTTCGCTCTGTTGTTCCAATCCAGCGAGTTGGCCGCTACGGTTGTCCTAGAGAGCGGGTCAGGGACCATTTCGTGATATGATCGGCTGCACTCACCCTCAGCAAGTCCAGGATGTCGCTAAACGTCGACGGGAGTTGCACAACAGTCTAAGTACCGTTAGTACAGCGTTACGGAAAATGTCAAGTCCACTCACTGGCCCTGCAGTCACCGGGACGAATTGCGGCATTGGCGGCGGCGGTTGCGGTGCGGCTGTCCCCGGCGGAGGGACTGGAGCTTGAGGTTGGTCCGCCATTTGGGCTTCCGGTTGGGCCTGCGACGCTGGTACATACCATTGCTGCGGACCAGGTGCGGTATCGACACCAGCTGGAGCGGTCATCGGTCTGGTTGGCGGCGCGTCCTGCGGGAACGTCAGTAAACATGAAAGATGAAAACGCTACCGACAACTGACCGTCTCTGTCTGGTACCAACCCCCAGTACCAGGCCGACGTTGCTCTCTCAGTTGCCGGACGCGCTCGTCGAAGTTAATATCGGGACCGCTTACAGGTCGCACCCCGGGGCCAGTCGGTGGAGGGACCATGGTCGCGCCTTCAGGTTGACTCTCAGGTTCCGACGGAGGTACCGTTTGCATGACTCGTTCCTCAGGAGGAATACGAGGTTGCACGGGAGGGGGGCGCGTGACTTGACGAGGAGGTCTCCCAACATCCCTTCGGCGCTCGGAGGGCACTTGGGGACGCCAGAGTGGGACAGTCTCAGGACGCTCGGGGACAAACGTCGGACTGGCACTACGAGGACGAGGACGAGGTCCAGGGCGGTAGATGAGAGGGACAAGAGGCGGAGGAGGTTGTGCAGGCGCGGTGGTCGGAGGACCAGACAACATGATATCCATCAGCTCTTCATCGAAAGACCGGCCAGGTGGACGTTGAGCAATAGGAGCATGGATACTTGGCTGATCAGTACCACCCCTTGCGGCATCGATGATGTCTCTCAACCACGACGGAGCTTCCGACTGAACGGCTGAACCCTCCTCCTCGGACACAGGGGGAGCCACGCGAGCAGCATCAAGAAGACGACCCAAGTTTTCTTCAATTCCACGCAACCTATCCGCAAACTCTCTGAGATTCACAGGAGGTGGCTGTGGTAGCTGTTGTGGTGGAAGCATAATTGGCCGATCCTGCAGCTCATCGAGGCGACGATTGGTCGCATGTTGTCCTTCGAGCATGGCAGCGACCTGCTGACGAATGTTGTCAAGTGTATTGCGCAGGTCGCCCAGCGAGATCTGCGGTACTGGTCTTGCTGTATCACTTGAGAGTGACGATGGTGACGGTGACGAGGATAGCGGAGGGGGCGTAGGAGTTGGACTCCGGAGCTGTGGCTGAGGCAAAGCCAGGCCGATGTCTGACAGTTGAGAGGGTGTAGCCGATGTCGGGGGGACGGAAGTAGGAGAGGATACCGAGGAGCTTTCGGGTGATGAGATTGGTGACGACGAGGGCCAGGAAGGGGACCCAGGGCCGGCCATGGGGTACGACTCCGACTCCATGAGGCTTAAGTCGTCAGAGTGATGGGACGACAAGAACGAAACGGAGCGGTCGCTCAGCGTGTCTGGGGAAGGAAGACGTATGGGCGGTGGCGACAAAGACATCGCACGGACGATCCGAGGCACTTCGCGGGGTACTTCACGAGGTCCGATGGGAGTAGCCCGCTCTGATCGAGAGATCCTGTCAGACGAGATGACGCTACTCCTACCGACCGAGATGTCCTTGCGAGGAACTGGCGGAGGGATGTCGGGTACCAGCCTCTGCCGCAGAAGGTCCTCGAGGTCCTCGAGCGTGTTCTTGATATCGTGAATGTTCTCCGCAATATACCGGCTTTCAGCTCCCCGGGCCTCGTTGGCGTCGTTCAGGTATTGCAACAAGCGATTCACATCGTGGGTCAGGATGTGGCTCGGCGCATCCGACGCGATGGTGTCGATGTTCGAAGCAATCGACGGTGCGTCCCCTCTTGGCGTTGTGATACTGACTTCGAACGACGCCGAAGGTGTCGGGGGCGCAGGCGAAGGTGGTAGCGGGATCATCAGCGGCGAGACCTAGATAATTCTGTGAGCGGCCGGTACGGTACACATACATTCTGGACTTACTGATTCCGTGCGCTGGGGCGTTTGTGAACGACGTATTGAGCGTACCGTGCGTTCCGTTGACGGCACCGAAAGCAACGAAGGCTCCGTGGACACATCCAACTCGAACTCTGACGGAGCGATGCGGGAAGAACTCATCGAGATCGACGAAACAGTCGAGACGCTTGAAGGGGTGCGCGTGAGCGTCATAGCACGGGGCAAGTCCGTCGGAATCGGAGTGGGAGAGGGCACGCTCGGGAGTAGGGACAGCGTCGACTGCGTAGGCGTCAACTCCGACGAGGGCGTAGACGACTCCGAAATAGGAGAGGATGGGCTGACTTCCGTGATGGGCGTGAGCATCGACGATTCGGTCGACTCGACCGTGCCGCTTGGACGAAGGAAAGAGGTCTCGAACGACGTGTCGGGGCCCTCTGGAAGCGCCATGGACGCCATGGACGGCGACGCACGAAGCATGGACGACTCGTATGATTGATCGGACTCCGCACCCCAGTGCGACTCTGGGATAGCAGGGCTCGACGCCGTCGTCGGCTGCTCGAGCGTTGATGGCACACTAGGCGTCAGTTGACTCGACGGCGTAGGCGAGACGGACGACTCCGTTGGGCTTGAGCTCGTCGAAGGGATGGTCAACTCCAGCTCCGATAGCGGCAGGATCGGGGAGGGTCCTGGAATCGACTCTTGTGACAACGACTCCGCGCTGGGCTCGAAGGTCGAAGGCGTCCGGATGGATTGCTGGGGCGAGGAAGGGGTCAGTTCCAGCGAAGGCTCCGTGAGCGACACAGAGGACACTGTGCGTTCCACCGGGGGTACTACATAGGGCTCCGACGGCGTTACCGAGGAAACAGTGACGGAGGAAGGGGTCGACGAAGGGGGTGGCAATGTGGGGGAATGGCCGGTAGAAGGCGTTGCAGAGGATGGTGTAACAGAGGTAGGCGTCGGGGAGAGGGACGTCGGAACAGGAGAAGGCGCCCGCTCTGTAGGAGTATGCTCGGAAGGCTCACTCGGACTGTACATAGACGGGGGGAGGGGAATGTCCGCCGGCTCGTACTCGATATCCCTCGCAACGGACACAGGAGAGGGTACCGACGAAGGAATCGTCGGTATCTCAGACGGCGGGTTGATACTAATCTCGTCCGCCTCTAGCACACGCTCCTTGTCCTTGCACTTGCAGTTCGCGGTCTTGAACTCCGTGGACACGTCCGATGCACACACCTCTGCCGTGATGTACTCCGTCTCCGGGGGAGGAGTCGGGCACGGGTCAGCAGTGTTGAACTCGGTGTCTGCAACCTCGCTCAGGCACTTCTCCGCGGTCTCGTACTCGGTGTCGCAGATCACCGCTGTCTCGTAGTCCGACAGCGATGGGATCGTCGACAGACTCTTGAACGACGCCGTTGACGGTGACTTCGGAGCGGGTGTCCTCGAAGTGTAGTAGGTCGTCCCGTCCGTCAGCCCTTCAGTCTCACTCTCCGTCGTTGGTCCATCCGCCAACGAGCGGCTGTAAGAGGACGACGACGGGGTAGGAGTGACAGAACGGCTTCTCGTGTTCATAGTCGGTGTCGTCCCAGTTGTGCGTGAATAGCTTTCGAGCGTGCTGAGACCCTCTGTGTAGGACCGAGTCCCGTACGAGTCCGACGAATACGTGTACGTGCCTGAGTACGTCCCAGAATACGTTCCCGAGTAAGTGAGCGAGTTCTCCTTGTCCGAGATGCCCTCGGACTCGCTTGGGTAGGACGTGGTAGTGTACGAGCGCGATCCGCGGGGAGTTCGACGACGGACACCTCCTTGGCGCGTGAGGCCACTGCGAGAAGGAGAGGTAGAACTGTACAGCCCGTCAGTGAGTGTTTCGGAGTCGTGCGAGTCGCCAAGGAGCGAGGCAGATGTCGTCCCGCGGTAAGAGAGCGTAGAAGGAACAATGTTAGTCCCGGATCCGGACAAGAGCTCGATCGTCTCGTCCGTGACAAGGCCAGTACCACTGACGGTCCCGGTCCTGGTATCGGTGGTCGTACCGCCAAGCGCACGGGTAAAAGAAGACGAGGAGTAGAAGCTCGAGGTCGGTGTCCGCGTTGCAGATTGTGACCCGGAAGCCGAACCTGCGCTGAAAAACGCGTCGTCGGAGACTGAGCTCGACGCTTCTGAGGAGCCCCGGCTACGCTTATCAGACCTCCCCACGTTCGACGGAGGAGGCGACATGTACACAGGCCCACCCAGCCTTGGACCACTCGACACGGTTACGGGAGAGGCATCTCCGACAGCGAGTCCACCGGCGAGACTTAGCCCGAAACCAAGGCCAGGACGGCCCTCACGGGCACGGCGCACTGCAGACGCGAACTCCTCGTCCAGATCAGTGAGAGAACTTGTACGGCGGAGAGAGCTGCTACGACTAGGAGCAATGACACGCGGATCTCCAGGGTAAAGGTAGCCTTGCGAAGAGACGGCTGCGTCGTCGGTCGCACGCATCCGAGCAGAGGCAAGCGACGGACGCCTGGAGAGGTTACTCGAGCCGGATAGCGATTGGATGTCCGACAGCTCGTCCAGTGGGGGTACGTAGACTGTTGACGCCGAGCCAGTACCAGACTGCGAGGTAGCAGTACTCGAGATAGACTGAATAGTCCGGATAGAACCAGTCGGGGACCTTGTGCTCGAACGGTCGGGGATAGTAACCGCACGGTCCAAGACCTCCCTGTAATGTAAAGAGTAACTCGTCAGCAACCCATTCAGAAAGCCAATCTTGAAGACATACCAGATGGCGCTGACCCATCGCACTCGTTCTCTTGCACTCTCCGCGCCGAGCCTCTCAATACCATCGCTGTAAAGCAGCTGGAATGGGCAGAGCGTCTCCATCAGATCCATCTCCCCCACGAGTCCAGTCGCGCCTGCAGATTCGCTCTGCATGCGGGCGGCAATAGTACCGACATCATCCTGCGCCGTCGGGTGGAGCGGGGACGGTACCGAGCGGACCTCGATGCAATTCAAGAGATCCAATGTCACTATGCCTCTGCCTCCACCTGGGGCGATCCACGAAAGCAAAAGCATGTGCGGATACAAGAGGGCTTGACATCGTTGCCATCTGTACGGCGGCGGGGCGTGGACATTGAGATACCATAGCAGACCAATCCTCAGCGGCTGCAAACAAATTCTGCATGTTAACAAAGTGCTCACATCATGGTCGAATAAACCAAGGTAAATGTGACAAAGTGAAGGGTAGAAGGGTAGACCCATTTGGGCAGATAAGATAAGATCATCTGGAAAGATAGCTCACCTCTTGCGTACCACCAGCATTCGCGTACTGCCCGAGCTCGGACAAGTCGAATGCGGGCGGGAGCACGCTGCTCGCACTCATGCTTGCGCCTTCGCTCGTGCTCATCTCGCCTTCGTATGCGCGTTCGACGAACCTGCCACTCTCGTCCATGCCACTGAGGGCACGGTCTCGTAGACGCGCGTTCCCTCGCTCCGCGCGCCTGCGCAGACTGAACAGCCCCTCTCCCGGAGGCGGCGATGGCGAAGTGGTGTTTGACCTGACCGACTTCCCCAGCGAGGGCGTGCGCTCTTTCCACGCCGCGACGATGTTCCTGACAGAGGTGAGTGGCGAGCGTGGTGATGTCTGCGGCCTGCGCAGCGACGAAGCCGTTGGCGTTGCGGTGGTAGTGAACCCGGAGCTAGAAAGAGTCGTGGTGGTGGGATTCGTGGTACTGTACGAAGCAGTCGTGGTCGGGCATGTGCTGGTGTAGGTGCTAGGGCCGCTGCGAGTCTGAGTGAAGGTACCACTGCTTGTAGGGAGGCGCGAGTCACCAGAAAGGGTAGTCGAGCCGCGGAGGGGAGGGGAGAGAAGTGAGGACATGGTCGTGATTGGGCCTGAGGAGGACACCGAAGACCCTGCCCTGCTCTTCGTCGGCGATGACGGGCGCGAACTATAGCCATACGTTGAGGTACCGTAGCCTGTCGTATAGCCGTACCCAGTGGTGGTCGCGGTATGGCCAAAAGTAGACATAGATGGGCTCATTGTGGTGGTGTAAGGGCTCGGTGAGCGAGGGGCTGGAGAACGAGGGCCCATCGGAGCAGAGAGCGTGCGCGTGTGCCCGTAGAGACGCGGCGAATCTCTCCCAGAGGCCGTCTGCTTCTCCTCGAAGAAAGCGATAAGCTCGCCTGCGCGACGTCCTGGGACATTAAGCACGCGCCCTGGAGTATGACCTGTGGGGGCACCGCTGGGATCCGTAGCGGCGCGGGAATGAAGGGGCGGGAGGGCGGGAGAGGCGCGTCCGTCCATGTTGGCGGATCGCCTATTCTCACCTGAGTTGTTGGAATAGTGGGTGTTTGGCCTGCTACCTTGTCCACTACCAGACTGAGTGAAGGAGTTCGGTCTCGACGGGTTCTCGGTGTGCTCAGAAATTGTGCTGAGCACCCGCCTTTCCCGATCAAGTAGCGTGTCTGCAATTGAACGGTAATCTCCCGAGAGATAGGTGGCAGGCGTAGCGGAGGTTGTTGCGCTATACTGGCCTGTGAAGGATGTAGACGTACCAACCGAGGAAGACCCGCGAGACCACTCGGTCAGTGCATCTTCAGTGTGAGCGATTTCATCGTCCACAAGGCTGAGCGCGGCCTCCACCTCGGCCACGTCGTCCATAGAATTTTCGTCTGAATAAGCATAGGTGTCCGAGTCCCGCGAGGAAGGGGATGGAGAGACCAAGATCCTACGCATTTGACGTGGCGAGGATACCTCGGTGCCGTAGGTGGAGCCAATAGGTGTGACTGATGAAATTGAAGTGTTAATCTGCAGTTCAATCTTACTATGCACAATACACACCAGAACGGTCGGAAGAAAGTCTGGAAGAGGAATATGGTGTTTGAGTAGGGGATAGGGTGGAGAAGGTCGCCGTCCCAAAGAGCGGCGATCTTGGCTCCCCAGGATCGGAGGATGTATAGCTTGTCATTTGGCGGGATCAATTTAGAACATGGCACAGAGTCAGAAATCAAGCAGAGAGGAATCGCGCGTGTGTCAGGATGGTCCAAGGAGCCGACAGCAGGGTAGAGTTGGGTATCCTTAGGCGTCGATCTTGAGTAAGTCAAGACGGAATGCGAGCTAGACAGATGTTCTTCTTGCGGAATGTCCCCGAGAGCCTTTGGGAGTAGTCGACAGCACGACGCGCGCAATCTTGCGGCCTTGGAGAATACTTGAGGACGACAAGGGGGAGAAAGAGACGCTTTCGAAATCAGTACGAAAGGCGGCGACACAGGCGCAGGGTGCGTTGTGTTCGATTCGCCGTTCAGTTTAGGGCAGGGTCGCTCGCGCTCGCGTATCAGCATGTGACCGCGTGTTGGTGTGTACGCGTCTTCGTTTCCCACCGTCAACATAGGCCAGGAAAAGGCTCATTCAACTCCAGGAATTGCGAACGGCGAGAGCAAGGCTTGCGAGGGTGAGTAGACAAACTGTGTTTTCTCCCAGAGGTAGGATGGACCATCGAAGTTGACGTGAATGCTCGTGCGATACCATCGGCCCTCCAACGGCACCATGTCTGAGACAGGCATGCACGCCATGCATACCATTATGTCACTATGCTACGATTCCTCGTTGGCACTGAGCATAAGTATTCGCGATCCAGCAGCCTAAATGCTACAGCATGGCTCGTCACATCAGCCCTCGGAATCCTTCCAGAGCTCGGAAGAGTGCTTGTCTCGACTGCCTTGCAGAACGGCTGATCCGGCGGGAGTGGGACCTAGCTCTGTGGACTATCAAGAACGATATGACGCGAGACTTCGGCTCCAGGCACGACGAGCGAAATTCCTGTAGCTGAGCGCAGCAACACGAGCTCCAAGCCGTGCCGGCATATACGGTCAGTTCTTATTGCACGTACCGCAACTCCATACACGAGTGCACTGCGCGTCCTCGAACGCTCCGTGGACCCGATGGCTCCAATGCGTCACACGTGCCACATGCGCATTCAGCGCTCCTTCTCTGATAGTGACATAGGAAATTACTGTATATAAGTAGTGCTAATTACTGCAAGGCAGACTGGCAGTACTCGCCGCGACAGCTGACTTGCCTGATTCGCTACGTATGGGTGACGTCATGTCAGGTATCACGTCCAGTTTCTTAGCTTCCGCCGCCATCTCTCGCAATATCAAGCTCACTTGCGGAAAGTAACCTGATATCCGCATGATTGCTAGCCTACAAGTGTGACACTAAGGATTATTGCTTGTACAATTGGCATACGCTTCTCGGAGGATGTGATCGCATTGCAAGCGGCCTGAGAGCAAGTACTAGTCCGTGGAAGTCATTGACAGCATCCGTCCTGCTGACCCCCCACCATACGTCGTCGGCCGACGCGGCTTCCAATCCTATACATACAATGTCTTTCTCTGTGGACATGAGAATCTTGCGGGCACGGAGGGATACTTTGACAGATGTGATCGAGAATGTGGTTCCGGGAGCGCCAATGCGTGGAGGAGGCGCAGCACTCAGCGCAGTGCCACCATCTCGTCAGGAACGTCAACTTCCTACTCGTGTCCCTCTCACGGCCAACTTGCTCAGCTGAGGTTCCAGCGTACATAACCTTACCCTCCTATCTACTCCCGTCATAATCTTGGTGCAGTACACCACCCGCAAAACCTTGCGAAGCTCTCCAGACTCTCCTTCACTTGTCTCGCTCATTCCTACGAAAACGCTCGTCGTATAACCTAACCATCCACATCCGAGAAATCCGTTAACGGTCCACAATACCCACCAACACGGACGCTTGACGACATCATGGCTTCCACGAGTGACGACATCTGCGCTGGATGCTGTGCTGGATGCTGTAACTCCACTGTTCGCTTACCGCAGAATATGAACGAGAGCTGACCCTCTTTCCACAGGCATAGCATGTACAGAGGCCCTTGAACAGTGGTGCACACTCAGTATGCCCTAAATATGTCATTTGACGTGGCCGTCTCAAGACTAACCGTCTCCGTAGAATCCTATGGATCTGGCGGAGGCAGCCAACAGGCTGGCTGCTGCACAAAGTGCTGCGGAAAGTCGTTCGACGAGGACGAGTTCGCAGCCGCCCAGAACGGCACAGGAGGGAACACCCAGGACGGCGACGCTGTTGCTTCCCAGCCTGCTCCGCAGAAGCCCATGGCGGAGAAGCCGACGGATTCTTGATACACGCATGCTACCATACCTAGAAGCATGAGTTAGTTACGCATTCGGTGAGATGCGTGCAGTAAACCACTCAAGGACCCGTCACTGACGGATATTCCCAGTTCACGACGGTTTCCCCTATCAGACACGGGCATGATATCCTTGTCGTCGGGCTATACACGTTTTTGCCATGTCTTATCTCGTAATGTCCAGCTTCACATGCAGGGTGCTTTCGACCGTGTAAATACCACGGAGACAGTCCGGGTTGATGCATCATCACGGACGTAGTAGAAGGGTTCACTGTGCGGATCGTATACGGCGAACGGCGTGCAATACAATGTGCACCTGTTTGCGTTCAGTAGCTTACCTGAGGAAGGGTAAGCGCACAAATTGTCTGGCCCTTCTCCCTGCTGCGGTGCCGAGTATCGAATACAGAAGCGTGGAAGGCTGCACAATTTCCCGGGAACAAGGATGCAAGGGAGGATAGTTGAACATGCACGTGATCGCGTCAGCATGGCGACTGGGCGGAGAGAGCGGTCAGAAAACGCGCGCATCTCCATCTCCATCCGTCTCCAGTGGTTTCCGTCTCGACTGCGACTATATTCGCCGTCTTATATGCCCATGCTTATGCCCCTCACGCAGTAACGCCAATACTCCTCTCCACGCACGCTCCTCCTGCGCACTCCCCACGCTCTTTGTACACTCCACCCTCGTTTTCTGTCCGCTGGCTCGAGAAACCCTCTTCATCTCATCTCTTCCGCCACCTTGTACTTGATCCTCTTTCGCACCGGACCCGCTATTTTTGACAATGCACGCCACCGTCTTGGCTGTTCTGCTCTTCCAGAGCGTATTCGTTTCGTTGGTGCAGGCAACCCTCTACGTGAGTACCCCATCCCCCTTGAACGGGTGCAGTATCTGTCATCGGGACGCGCGACGATCCTTGTACATGTATCTAACCGCCCTCGATCGCCCGAACACAGGTCATTGAGCCCACCGCGGGCTCTACGTGCAGCGGCGGCAAACCATGCACCGTCGCGTGGCTGGACGACGGCACGGCTCCGCTCCTCACGGAGATTGGGGCTACCCATGTCGCGCTCTACAACGGCGAGCACGTCCTCGTCCAGCAGATCGACCCGGTCGACATCTCTGTGGTGCATGCCCTCACCTTCACGGTGCGTCCGTCACACGCATGTCGCGTGTCTCGTCATCTCCTGATACAAGTTGCTTTAGCCGGACCCGAACGCAGGCTCGAACTCTGCTAACTAGTGCGTACCCTTGGGTTCTTCTCTACGTGTCGATGTTCATACGTTATGTCATAGCTACATCAACTTTACTTCGGTGAACCCTGTCGGAAACCCTCCCGTGCAGTACTCACAGTTCTCTCCCAGCTTCACGTAAGTATTCCTTCGATTTATTCGCGATCTACGGCTCCGTACCGACATCTTCCCACTCAGTCTCGATTCCATGACTGGCAACCTCAAAGTGCCCGTCGCTAGCGACACCTCCGACATCCCTGTACCCCCGTCGGTCCTTTCTGCGTCTCCTAACCCCATCGCGGGTACCTCAACCGTGCATAGCGCGTCGAGCACCACTGATGCTTCTCAGTCTACTGTGACCGCGTCTTCCGCTTCTACATCCGTTGCATCTTCGGGATCGGTTTCCTCGTTCCAGAGCAGCAGTACGCCTACATCGAGCGGCTCCGCTTCTTCCACTGCGTCCGGCGCGACCACTACCAGCACTTCCGCCGCTACATCTGCTTCGACGTCCGAGTCTGGTTCGTCCTCGGGATCTCAACCCACCGGCTCTGCTTCCACCTCGGCGACCGGCTCGAGTAGCGGTTCAGCTGCTTCCGGAGCTACATCCACGGGCAGCGCGTCCTCAGAGAGCACTGGCAGTGCGTCCACCGGCACAGCGACGTCAACCTCGTCGGCAGCGAATGACCTCCCTACGACTACGCTCACAGTTGCTCCGATGACCTCGGGCTTCGCGACCGCGCGCACGTCGAACACTGCGCCGCCCTCCTCGGACGACCCGCTCCCTACTGACGCGCAGTCTACGGGTGGGGTTTCGGGTTCCTCTACTTCTGGCGGTGCGCGCGCCGTCGCTGGGATGACGCTCGTTCCCGCTATGTTGTCGTCGATCGCTCTCGTGCTTTCCGCTGCGTTCTTGCTGTGATATGTTTTCGATTTTATTTTTGCCCTACGCGCGCACATATGGCGGGATGCTTTCCGCAGCAGCGTCTTTCTTCCATGCTTACGCGCGCGACCCGTTCCCCACCGACATCAGTGGCGTTCATCGGCTTTCACCGATCGTTTTCGTTGGTAGTCTTGTATACCATGGACTCTTGTGCCTCTTCGACCCCCAGCGACACCCCACTGCTGCGATAGACTTTGGGTCCGAGGAGCTTTCTGAGCGTTTGTAGGAACCCTCAGTTGCGATACCTTCTGTAGTCGAGTTTACTTTCATATGCGATTTGTGTTGGTGTTATTGGGTATGGTCGGCGTTATTGCGCCCCGGGCCTTTGGGCGTAACCCGTTTGTCTATCTACAGCGCGGATGCCGTATTGCACAGGCTCAAGTTGTATAACAAATGCGGTAAGTGACATAGACTACGTCTACTGTATAACCTGCCTATATGATACCTGTGAGGTCTTTGCTCAAGTTATAGAGCTCTAATCTGCCGTACGCACTTTCAGTCGGTCTGAGACATTCTCGACAGCCTCAACTCGGTCGGGCGGGCACACAGTGAATCATCATGGTGCTGCTGGATACCATCTGAGGGTAACTTGCTACTGCCGCTCTTGCTGCACCTTCGCTTGCAGGACCTCCACGAGCCGCTTCGCGAGGCCCTCTGTGAGCTGCAAGACACCGTCCGACGTGCACAGACGGTAGGACGGCATCGGCTGGTAAGTCTCCGCCAAGATCTGACGCGCACGCGAAGGAAGGGTCAGCATTTTCCCGCATCCTTTCAACCAAACTAAGCGTACGACCCACCTCGCCATTTTCGACGCGCACCGACGCGATGATGTCGTCTGGGTCCCCGATGCGTCCTAGTGCAGGGATATTCCGGTTGTCTACCGCGCGCAGCGTGCGTGCGTCAATTCGATGCAGCTTACGCAGTAGAAACTTGCAGGAGACGCACCGTGGATGTGCATCCACCCCTCGCGCGTCTGTATTGCACCGTTCTTCTGCACTTCGTCCACCCCGTCCCGGAGTGCGGACTGCACTGCTTCATGCAGCACTTCGCGGAACAGCTCTGAATACACAAGTCATATGGAAAACGACATATGGATGTGAGCTGTGGGGGAGTTTGAGAGTAACGAAGGACATTCCGCGGACGTACCGTTCTCGACAAAGTCATTGAGCCCGGCCTGTTCGCCTTCACCGCTCGCGGGCAGCCAGCCAATCACAGAGCAGGAGAGCACCGAAGGCGGAGACTCAGGAAGAAAAGAGAGCGCGAATACGGGTGTTGATGAGGATATTGAGGTGGGTGCGGGGAAGAGGTGGTAGAAGAGGTCGGGTCGGTCGGGATCGGCAAGGGATTGAACTGCTTTCCCGGCCTCGGTATTATTCGTATGCGAACTCGAAGTATAGTAACGGTGAGTGAGAGCTAGAGGCAAGCACTGCAGAGAACTGTATGTGCTGAGCGAGGGAGAGACAGATCTGAGCGAGAAGCTTGCTGTCCGGAGAGTAGAACCACTTGCGCTTCGGGGTGCACGAGTGATAGGTTTACGCAAGACAGGGCGAGTGATAGTAGAAGTAACGCGCGAAGCCATTATAGATGCGTCTAGGGTATGCGAAGTCGTGCACACTCACAGGTTGTGGTCGGTAACAAGCAAAGAAAGCTGGAGACAACTTCAAGCTTCCCATGGCATTGGGACGTCACTATATTGTTCATCACGTGACTTGATCGACGCTGGAAGAGCGCCACTACCGCGACGCGACTTGGCTCTTGAGTCTTGACCTCGTACTCGAGTAGCCAAGTCTGAAGAGACGTGTTTATCTGTCTCGCCTCTCGCACCGCTACAGGACGCGATGACCGAAACGAATCAGGAACTTACACAACAATTCTACACCCGCTTCCAGGCGGGTACTTCTGGTCGGCAATCCGTCTCTTATCAGTCTCTTCAAGGTCTAAATCCTCGCGACACTAGAGCTCCTCGGCCAGCTAGACTCTTTGCGCAATGGCTCTGCGAGCTTTCAGGCTATTGATAGTGTGGCTGCTGAAGTCGCCAGGATCAGGAAAGATCTGACCGACGCGATCGCTTTCCTGCCAGGATACGACCAGCGTCAGTGCGACAATGTGAGTGCACGCTGATATTGCAAGGAAGGCATAACAAGACTGAGAATGATAGGCTGACTCCCCCATCTACAGAAGCTGAAAGATATAGAAGCTCAGGTAGAAGCTCTTCGGTCTGCGACCGCCCCAAAGTCCAAGTTCGCATTCAAGCGGAAAGCAAAGCCTGCGGCCTCACCGGCGCCCGTTATATCCTCGCCATCTGAGAGTATCGCGGCCTCTACTCCCCAATCGGCCTCACACCAGACGGTAAACGGCTCGTCTTCCGCAAGCCATACGTCAGGCCTCCGTCTGTCAGGACACTCGCACAGTTACTTGACGGTCTCTTCTCTTTCCACTCCTTGGTCTGCTGCCTCAGACTTGACTATCTCCGATCTCGACCACTGTGTAGTCAACCTCATTCCATCTCCTGCGAACCCTGACGTCCCTGCCGACCTCACGTTTACCGCACTCCATGTGCGAAATATAACGAACTCGGTGCTCGTGTTACCCATCATCACAGGAAGCGCGCTGTTGCATGACATGAAGAACTGTGTCATCGCGCTCGGCAGCCGACAGGTACGCCAGACGATTGAACGGGCACCACATCATCCTTCTCACATGGTGGTTTCTGGCAGTTCCGGATGCACACATCATCGGGTGTCGATGTCTACATATCCATCGCGTCCAATCCGATCATCGAGCATTGCTCTGCGATCCGATTCGCGGACTACCCGTCGTCTCTCAGACCGACCTCGCTGTCCGCAACACAGGTGTGTTTGCCCCCAAGTAGATGCTACCTAGATCAGGCTGACCAAATGCCACGTTTTCCCGTAGGATATCAAGAGCAACTATTTGGCGGTACAGGACTTCACACACATTCGCGCCACACCGTCGCCGAACTGGTCCGCTTTGTCGCCCGAGCACCAGATAGCAGACGATGCGTGGCCACTCTCGACAGGAAGTGCGACCGACATGTTACACGCGTTACTTCCTACGCAGGGCTCCTGAATAAGGATCGAGAGTACGGGTTTATGGCAGTGTCTCGCAAGATGGTTGTAGGGGTACTAATGACTGATGAGTACCCTTAACGACACTTGCCTGAAAATCCATGCACATGCTATGTTTGAATGCCATTGACTCTTCCTAGGCTCACGCGTCAGCTCTGACAACAACGTAACCGACTCTGAGGTGGACACAGAGGATGTGACAGCGCGTTCAGACGGCTTCACACAACACTGATAACTTGTATTGATTGTTTGGAATCGTTCAGCGTGCTACTGCTGACTTCAAGTTGCCAGTGCTCTAGAAGTCAGGTAGATCTCCATGACATCCTGGTTCTCTTGAGAGTCATAACCTGAGTGGGCTCATGTCGGTCTACCCTCCTGGCTGTTTCTAGAGACAAGTCTACATGATTTGTCCCTAGAAACACCAAGGCCGGGCTTTGTACGCGCAGCATGCTGACTGGCTCTTCGAGTTTCTCAGGTCAACGAGGCGACTCGAATGTGCGATGTTACGTTGGATCGTCTAGATGGGACCTGGAGTAAAGGGCCGACTGCTTCATCCAGGTACACCGGTGTTACAGGCCAACGACAGTTCAAGCACCCCTTAGCGGCCACCTTCTCGCATTCCTTAACTTCATATCTGCTTTCGTGATCGTGAATCGCGGATGAGTTCAGGCTAACATGAATGCTCACTGCGTTCAAGGGCCAGCCAACAACCTGTACTTACTTTCAGTTCGTGCGTGCAGTAGTTCTGCTGCCGAAGTGCTTGTCGTACATGTCAACAAGTACAATCGGGTCGGCCATCGAAGGCCGAACGCGCTCTCAATCGCTCCGGATGATGTTATCCCGAGTTTGCAGCACTTGCATAAGACATGCCTTTTCAATGCGACTTGTGCTCAACAGCTGCGCTTCGCTATACATATGGCTGGTGATCATGAATCACCAGGGCGGGATATTCTGGTGGATGTTGGTCCAGCATCCGACGTATCAATCTTGCCAGGATTTTAAGTGAGCTTTGACACCATTGCCCCTGGCGTAGACATGAATGTATGGCTGTGACAAGTGCGCGCAAGTGAAGAATGCTGATGAAACATGTACTGGAACCTGGACAGTGGAGGGAATCTTCATGCATCCGTACACAGTTGTAAGCGGAGCCTGAGCGGACTACAGCCGGAGTGCACTTATGTGGTAGCTTTCTCCAGCGGAGATTTTGGCTGACTGGATCCCGAAGACGCTCACTTGGAACTCCGCCGTGGGATTGGTGGCGAACGGGCTCGGCGTCGTTCTCACACTGCTTGCACACTGCCATACCAACGGCGCCGCGACGCTCTCCCTTCCTCTCTCTCCTTTTCTCTCTTTCTACCGTACAAGAAGCTTCTTAACTCGTCCGGGGGAGCAGCGAGGTGCTGCATCACACCACGCCCACGATGAATCGGCAGTCGACGATGCACCAACAACTCGAGTCCGTCACGGACATCGCGACGCTCTCGCCAGTCTCGGAGGACATCATCGTGTCATGCATCCGCGAACGCTTCATGAACGACAATATCTATACGGCTGTCGGGACATCCGCCCTCGTCGCTGTTAACCCTCACAAGTACGTGCCGAGCAATTCGGACGCCGTCCTGCACAAGTATGCCGCCGAATACCGCGACACATCGCCGGACAAGACCCGTCTCCCGCCTCACATCTTCCAGCTAGCGAATAATGCCTACTACCACATGCGGAGGACAGCGCAGGATCAGTCTATTCTGTTCACGTACGTCCTTTTCTCTCTTTCAAGAGGTGTGCTTGTTTGTGCCCGGCGGCGGTTGGATCACTTGCGTGACTTTCACGCACAGCTGGTTCAAGTCGTTCTGGACAACTTTTCCTCGGTAGCTCCCACTTGAGCAGCTATTTTGAGAGGGCTCTCCCATGCGTCTTCCTATAATTGGACTGGCGAGCCCTACCGCCTCGGGGGCCCTGTTCCCATCCAGCAGTATACGTCCGTGATCTCTTGATCATCGCTAGGTCAACCTGTGCACCTATCCTACCCAATGTCTTCTTTCCGGGATGACCACTGACGCATCTTTGCTGTGCATCCAGCGGCGAAACCGCTAGCGGCAAGTCGGAGAACCGTAGACTCGCAATCAAGACACTCTTGGAGCTGAGTGTGAGCCAACCTGGCAAGAAAGGCTCGAAGCTTGGCAATCAAGTTCCTGCCGCGGAATTTGTTCTGGAGACCTTCGGCAATTCTCGGACTCTCTTCAACCCCAATGCGTCGCACTTTGGCAAGTACACTGAACTGCAGTTCACGGAGCGAGGCCGCATCTGCGGTGTCAAGACACTCGACTACTACCTGGAGCGGAGTCGTGTCGCCGGCGCTCCTTCGGGCGAGCGCAATTTCCACATTTTCTACTACCTTGTCGCTGGTGCGTCTCCTGAGGAGCGGCAACATATGCACTTGTCCGAGAAGACCCAATACCGCTATCTCGGAGCGCGACCACCCCTTGGCGTACGAGGTCCCAGTAGTCAAAACGAGGATGCCGTGCGTTTCGAGCAACTGAAGGTCGCTCTCAAGAATGTTGGGTTCTCCAAGAGGCACGTTGCGCAGACGTGCCAGCTGGTTGCCGCCATCCTTCATCTCGGGAATCTGGAGTTCACGATCGACCGTCATCGTAATGAAGACGCCGCAGTGGTTCGAAACCTAGATGTCCTCAACATCGTGTCTGAGTTCTTGGGCGTTCAGGCTGCTGCTCTTGAAGCCGCTCTCTCCTACAAGACGAAGCTGGTTAAGAAGGAGCTCTGTACGGTTTTCCTCGACCCTGATGGTGCATCCGACAACAGGGACGAGCTCGCGAAGACGTTGTATTCGCTTCTCTTCGCATGGCTGAACGAGCACATCAACCAGCGGCTATGTCGCGACGACTTCGCGACTTTCATTGGTCTCTTCGATCTCCCCGGTCCGCAGAACCTGACAAGTCGGCCAAACTCTCTTGACCAGTTCTGCGTCAACTTCGCCAACGAGCGCCTGCTCAACTTCATCCAGAAGAGGCTCTTCGAAGCTCATGTGCAGGAGTACAACAACGAAGGCATCTCGCGCTTCGTCCCCCATGTCCCGTACTTCGATAACTCGGAGTGCACACGTTTACTCCAGCACCGCCCTGGTGGCTTGATTCACATCATGGACGACCAGGCCCGCCGGATGCCTCGTAAGACCGACCACACCATGGTTGAGGCTTTCGTCAAGCGGTGGGGCAATCACTCCTCCTTCAAGGCCGGCGGTATGGATCGCCAAGGTTTCCCGACCTTCACTGTCAACCACTACAGCGGGCCTGTCACGTACTCGGCGAGCGGTTTCCTGGAGAAGAACCTGGACGCGATCAATCCCGATTTCGTATCGCTCCTCCGTGGCACCAGTGCCGGTACCAGCGACGCCCCCGCAGCTGATGGATCTGGCTCGATGAACCCCTTCGTGCGCGGCCTGTTCTCGGCCAAGGCGATCGCCACCCAGGCTCACCCCCGAAACGAAGACACGATCGTTGCGGCACAGCAACCCGTCAAGCCAATGCGCGCCCCATCGACACGCCGCAAGAACACCATCAAGCGGATGCCAACGCTCAAGGAGGGCGACGTCGAGGAGAAGGAGCGCGACGAGGACGATTCGCCGTCGAGCGGAGGCGCGCCGTGTGTCGCAGGCGAGTTCCGTCAGGCGCTGGATGTGCTGTTCGAGACGCTCGAAGATACGCAGTCGTGGTACGTCTTCTGCATCAACCCCAACGACTCGCAGCTCCCGAATCAGATGGAGGGCCGGTCGGTGAAGGCGCAAGTGCGTAGCGTTGGCCTGACCGAGATTGCGCGGCGCTGCGTGAACGTGTTCGAGGCGATGATGACGCCGAATGAATTCACGCAGCGTTATCAGTCGTTGCTGCAGTCTGTGGGCGTTACGGAGGGCGACTCGCGTCAGCAGGTGGAGCAATCGAGGACCGCGTTGGGCCTCCAGGAGCGCGATATTGTGCTGGGTCTATCTATGGTGAGTGCTGATATACGCCAATGAAGTGTGGTCTGATCTCAGTCTTGTATAGGTATTCCTGTCCCAAGCCGCCTTCCACCGCTTGGAAGACGATCTACGTTCGAAGGACACCGAGGAGCTCAAGCGGAATCGGTTACGCGATGCTGAGGCCGAAGCTGGTCTCGACCCTCGTGGCTTGGGCGACCCCTACGCTCCTTACCAGGTTCCTGGCGCCGAGTCTCCCTATCAAGGGGAGTTCGGGGATCCCTTCTCTAACTCCAGCCAGGCACTCCCACTTGTCCAGCATGCCTCTCCTTTCCAACGGGCGGATATGTATGACGAATACGACGAGCGCAAGTCCTTCCGCAGCGACGATTTCGACGGACGTAGCGCCTACACCAGTGCCCGCGACGACGGGTCAGTGTCGAACTTCGGTACCGAGTCCTACGCGCCTTCGCGCAACATGTTCCAGAATGCGGATGGAAAGGGTCTACTGGACAAGGAGGCGCTCGCTGGCGAGATCCAGGAGGGCGAGACCACGGAGGTCGTGAAGGAGACGTCGGCTCGTCGGAGATGGGTTCTCCTCTGCTGGGTGCTAACTTGGTGGATACCGAACTGGGCTCTCCGCCACATCGGTCGGATGAAGCGCGAAGATGTGCGCCAGGCGTGGCGAGAGAAGCTGGCTATCAACATGATCATCTGGTTCATCTGTGCTTGTGCAATCTTCGTCATCGCTATCATCTCGCCGCTCATCTGCCCCACGGAACACGTCTTCAACAGCCAAGAACTGGCGCAGCACTCGGAGCAGAACAACCCGAACAATGTCTACACGTCCATCCGCGGCGAGGTATTCGACCTGACTCGGATCACTTCAGACCACGTGCGGACCGTTACCGTTGTCCCATCCAAGTCAATCCTCAAATATGGCGGCACTTCGGCCGATAACATATTCCCCGTCCAGGTACGTAAGTGCATTCCCTCGAAAAGTACATGCACTGATGAAAACACAGGTCAGCGCTCTGTGCAATGGTATCACCGGATCCGTAAACCCCTACGTTGTCCTCACCTCCAGTAACAACACGGATGTCAACGCTCAATATCACGACTTCCGTTCGTGGACGACCGATCCTCGCCCTGACTGGTATTTCGAGCAGATGACGCGGATGCGCTGGACTGCGCGAGTTGGTTATGTCGCTTACAGCTCGAAGCAGATCAAGTCTATGGCGTCGACAGGACACTCCATCGGCGTGTACAGGGGTTTCGTTTACGACTTCACTACCTACCTTACCAGCCCACCGTCCGTCGCGACGCTGCCGAACAACGCCGTCGCTCCCGGGAATATCGACACGCAGTTCATGCACCAGTCCATACTTGACGTATTCCAACACAGTGCCGGTGGCGACGTCACGAAGCAAATCGATGGTCTCAATATCGGAGACGACGTCCTGGATCGCCAGCGTGTCTGCATGCGCAACCTGTTCATGATCGGCAAGCTCGACACACGTAACTCTCCACAGTGCCTCTTCGCCACCTACATCCTGCTCGCCCTTTCGGTGATGATGGTTAGCGTCATCGGCTTCAAGTTCATTGCGTCCCTCAACTTCAGCGCCCCTCGTGCCCCAGAGGACCACGACAAGTTCGTCATTTGTCAAGTCCCGTGTTACACAGAAGGCCACGCATCTCTTAAGAAGACGATCGACTCTCTGGCGCAGATGAAGTACGACGACAAGCGAAAGCTCCTTTTCATCATTTGTGACGGTATGGTCGTCGGTTCCGGTAACGACCAGCCTACGCCTCGCATTGTCCTCGACGTCCTCGGCGCGAACCCTAACGTGGACGCGGAGCCACTCAGTTTCTTGTCGCTCGGCGAGGGCGCCAAGCAGCACAACATGGGCAAGGTCTTCTCAGGTCTGTACGAGACAGCTGGTCACGTCGTTCCCTACATCGTTGTCGTCAAGTGCGGCAAGCCTGGGGAGAAGTCGCGTCCCGGTAACCGTGGCAAGCGTGACTCGCAGATGGTTCTCATGCACTTCTTGAACAAGGTATGTCGCTCCATCGTCCACCGTAACTTGGTTGCTGACACGAACAACCCAGGTACACTTCAACGCCCCGATGAACCCCCTGGAGCTGGAGATCTACCACCAGATCAAGAACGTCATCGGAGTCAACCCGACCTTCTACGAATACGTTTTCATGGTCGATGCCGATACAACGGTACATCCACTGTCGCTCAATCGCCTCGTTTCTGCGTAAGTCCACCTACAGACCATCGTAAGATCTCACTGACGACGCGTGTATAGCATGATTCACGACAAGAAGCTACTTGGTGTCTGTGGCGAAACTGAGCTGGCGAATGCCAAGCAGTCGATTATCACGATGATGCAGGTCTACGAGTATTTCATCTCCCACCACATGGCCAAGGCATTTGAGAGTCTGTTCGGTTCCGTCACTTGTTTGCCCGGTTGTTTCACGCTCTACCGTCTTCGCACTCCGGACACGCACAAGCCTCTGTTCATCAGCAACCAGGTCATTCACGACTACTCGGAGAACCGCGTCGACACCCTACACATGAAGAACCTGCTGCACCTTGGTGAAGATCGTTACTTGACTACGCTGCTGCTCAAGCACTTCTCGAACTACAAGACACAATTCGTTCGGGACGCCCACGCCTACACGGTTGCTCCGGACGACTGGAAGGTTCTGCTCTCTCAACGTCGGCGTTGGATCAACTCGACGGTGCACAACTTGGCTGAGCTGCTGTTCTTGGACCAACTCTGCGGTTTCTGCTGCTTCTCCATGCGCTTCGTTGTCATGATTGATCTGCTGTCAACGCTCATTCAACCCGTCACGGTCGCTTATGTATGTAGCCTTTCTCTAGAATCTTGATATTCTACACGTGCTAACCCCTTGCAGATCATCTACCTCATCTACTTGGCGGCGGGCGCACACTCTCATATCCCGACGCTGTCGATCATCCTCATCGCAGCTGTCTATGGTGTGCAAGCGTTGGTGTTCGTTCTACGTCGCAAGTGGGACATGGTCGGCTGGATGATCTTCTACATCCTCGCCATCCCCGCGTTCTCGTTCTTCCTCCCTCTGTACTCCTTCTGGCGCATGGATGACTTCTCGTGGGGTCAGACACGTGTCGTCTTGGGAGAAGCTGGCAAGAAGATCATCGTTCATGATGAGGGCAAGTTCGATCCTCGATCCATTCCGCTCAAGTCGTGGAACGACTATGTACGTCGTCTATCTGGCGCTCTCGTTGAATGTCTGCTAACAAACTGTACAGGAGAACGAGCTTTGGGATAAGGAGTCTAACCACAGCATCGGTTCATGGGTACCGCCGACGAAGATGCGCAACGAAGGGTACGCGGAGTCCGCGACCGCGTCCATCTACGGCCGGGAGACATTCTACGAGCCTGCCATGTCCCGTGCGTACTCCCCGGCGCCGTCCCAGATGCAGATGTATCCCCCGCCTGGCTACCAGTCTGGTCGCAACACTCCGCTCTCGCACGTCATGATGCCTGGTGTCCTGCATCAGCCGACACCCTCGCGCCCGGCGAGCAACTACCTCGACGTGCAGATCCCCGCGACGCGGAGTCCAGAAGACCAAGACTTCCTCGGTGGCCCATCCGATGCCGAGATCGAACGTGCCGTGGATGAACATCTGCGCAATGCTGACTTGACAACAGTCACCAAAAGGGAGATCCGTCGACGGCTCGAAGAGCAGTTCGGAATGGACCTCTCAGCGCGGAAGCGGGTGATCAACGACGCGATCGACCGCGTCCTCCTCGCTCGCGCAGGGTGAGCGCGTCAGACTGTTCGAAGGACATGTCGTATATATCGCGGCCGCGCACGCGGTCCGGACGGGCACTCTAGACGTTTGCTGGTTCATGTTACGCCCCTCTGACGTCTTCGTACATTTCATCACTATATCTTTCTTTACCAGGATCGATCGCAGTATGGACATCTCGGACACTCTCACATCCCTCTCTCCGTCCCCTCTCACTCTCGTCTCGTCTCGTCGAATACATCTGGCATTCCCCTCGCTCGTATAATCAACTCCCATTCGCTTACGACCCCTCCACCGACCCTCAGCCTCATGCGCGCGTGCCGCGCCACCCCCTCCCATGTACTTTGCTACGCGTATTTCTTATAGTAGAGCATACTAGCGTCGCTGTCGTTTGTTCGGACAGAAGATGGGGGACTTGAATGTCATACAATTGGGCAATTTCCACAGTCGAGGCGCCGTGGTCCGAAGATGGACGAGTTCATCGTCGCTCACAGCCATCAGGTTGGACGAAGATACTCTACCGCGTCTTGCCCTCACACGCTCGAGCCTTCTGTCGTACTCTGGTGCATCCACATCGAACTTCAGACGAATAACAACACCACCGCTTCAACTTTGCACGCCATCATCCAGTCGATTTTAGCCGCGCCACGCAAGGTCACAGCCACACATAGTATTAGTAAGTACTGTACTTACCCGGGGATCCCTCGAGGTTCGGTCATTGAGCTTGAATCAGCGGCGGCCCGCCTTGGCTCCAAGTGTGAGTTCGGGTGGGGCCCGAGAAGGCTCGCTCGCATTGCGCTCCATCTATCGCGACCGTTACCTCGATGTGCCACGAAGGCTTCCCTGACTCGTGCTGGCCCTAAAAGCACCACGGAGCAGGCTCTCGATATCATGCGTGCCCGAGGACCCCATCTGCGGCTTCCACTCGGATGCGATTCGTATGTAAGCTGTCAAAGGTGGTGTCTCTCGCTGTCTTCATTCATTGCTGCCGACGGCGCAGGGTACCGGAGGAACAGTGGCACGTAATCCACCGTGGCTGACAGGTTGAGCTCACTATGGCAGGATTCTGGTGGTCATCCACGTACTTCTTTCGTGCCGGAGTGGCTGGGGCGTTGGTTATTCCCGTGCGATGAATTTGGCGGAGGATTCAGTGACGTGCCTCGGGTGCGATCTGGGAGTCTACTAGACAGGTATTGCCAGTGGATCCGGGTGGGATGACCACCAGCGAGTGACCTTAGTTTCTAATGCAGCCTATACGACGGCGTACGACTTCCTCCCCACTTGCCGTCGATAACGGTGTTAGCGGCGGCGAGATTTTGCTCTTGGAAGACATACCGCGCGGCGCAGCAGGTTCTCGGAGAGCTCGCAATGCACTGACGGTAGCCACACGAAGGCTACGGACGCAGCCTTCGTCGGGGTGCGTGAACTCCACGGAGGTCGAGTCTGCTGATTGTGTGGTGTGTGAGCGTATAATGGCCGCACAATCGACAGCATGGTGTGGAATCTCTACGAGCGGCTGGGAGAACGACGGGGCGAGTCGAGGGTGCAGGACACGCTGGTGTCCGTTTGATGTCGCTGCAGATATTCTCTGGCAAGCGGTCAGCGTAGGAGCTCTCGCCGGGATTTACGCAGCATAATGACGGACGCACCTTGGGCCGAAGACGAGGATGGAGAGAATGAGAACGGGGGACCATGTCCTCAAGCCTCAGGCTCCCTCCCTACCATACCTCCCAGTACCACTCGCACGACCCCTCCCATCCGCTCCATAATTTAACATCGTACGACTCCCACTTTCATCAAACCAGAGAAGCACGTCTCTACCCCGTGCCCTCGAGTCGACCACCTCGTTTCCTGCCGACTCGCGCCTGGAGCATTATCAGCTTCAACACCAGCGGGAGAAACTAACAAGAAACGATAATAAACGAACGGAAACGAAGCCCGTCTCGGACTCGCGTCCACCGAACCAACTTCGATCGAAGACAGGGTTTACGCACATAGAGACATAGCGATAGAGGCTGGCATATGATTCTCCTGCGACTACTACTAACCGCCGCTTACACTACCTTCTTGACCAAGGCCGCCGTGGACGTCATAATCATCATCGAGTATACTGTATTCGTTGCGCGCGTTCTGTCGCCAGGGCGGTTATCCAGCCCGCGAGCCTAATCCAGTACGTTGGGGATCCGGCTCGCGAGTACGT
Source organism: Cubamyces lactineus (assembly GCA_022376465.1). Lineage (NCBI taxonomy): Eukaryota > Fungi > Basidiomycota > Agaricomycetes > Polyporales > Polyporaceae > Cubamyces > Cubamyces lactineus. The sequence goes on along the minus strand of JACDTU010000001.1, from coordinate 2,882,140 downwards.
TGGGGATCAACACTCAGCCTCACTGAATCCTGATTCAACAGGAGCGGCGAGCGCGGGACCCACACCTTCGGGAATCGGCACGCGGGTAGCAGTGCCAGTTTCTCCGCGCGGGCCCGGGCAGTGTTTTCCAGATTCGGCGCACGAGAGCCGTGCGCGACGCAGCGGTTCTGTCATTTCTGTCAATGGTCATCAGGCCTGGGAGAAGCGTCGCGTAGAGGACGGAGGCAAGCTTGTGATTTCTCCTTGTGTCCTAGGGTACGCAGGCACGAGGCCTGATATAGCAGTAGTGCACAGTAGTATAATCGTGCGACTGCGTTCGAGCTTCGGACGGGTGGTGGGCGCGCGGTTGCGGCATGTCGTACACCGTCTACACGGTTGGTGAGTTGATCGGGTCTCGTGCGTACGGTGGATTTACGGGGTGGCTGCTGGTACTGGTAGCTGGCCGCGAGATGGCTGGGAGTGCTCCGATAGTAAGTCTATGAGTATCATTTTGATCTGGGAGACCTGCGAAATGCTGAGGACTCGGATGGACAAGGGCGCGGTACTTACTCACTAGACTGCACACTGCTATGGAATAATACGGTGTCTTGAAGCGGCGGACGCCTATCCCTTGTACACGATACCACGGCAACATCGGGCTTCATGGAGACACGCACCGTGCGCCATGCAACCCGAATACGCAGCGGTATGTCGACGCCCATTACCACCGCTGCACCACGATGTTGCGAGCCGCATGCGGTGTCATCTACGACGTGCACACCGGGCACAGGTGAACAACCGCCAGTAACCTGACTGAGGGCACGTACCTAGGCCAGAGCGCCTTGCTAATTCCAGCGCTCGAGCTCGGACCAAAGACCTATTGACCTGCTTGCTACCGCTTACCACCGGCGGTCGTAGGCAGGGGCAAGGTGAGATACTACCCGATACCCCACGCCGTTTGCTGGTGTGTCTTGGCTTGACATACGAGCACTGGCGACCGCGTATTCGAGGGCGACGCGCAACCACCCCGTTGACAATACCTGGCAAAGTCGCTTTGGGGATATGAGCGGTAAGCAGTGACCCACGTAACACGCGCGCCGCAATCCCGCTCTCGCGACGCGCGTGTGGTCTAGGGGACTCGTCTAGCGGGACCTCCGCGCGGGAATTGCCTCCGCATCTATCTATGATTCTGTGTCCTGAACGAGAACTATGAGAAGCGAAACGAACTCACCGACTCACCGAGCACCGAAGATTTGGGACTCTTGGGACTAAGCGGCGCGGACCGTGAGGCGTGATAGCCCCGCGCGAGGCTGTACGCAGAAGACGAACGGACGAGCGGACGAACAAAGAAACGCCTCGTGTTGCAAAGCACTGGCATATGATTCCCGTCAGTGGAATCAGCGGAATGAAAACGTCGTACGATGTCTGACCACCGCAGAGCGATATCGATATTAATATTAACGCGAACGAGCCGTTGGCGCTTCGGCTTGTACCGCGGGGTGGGGCTCAGGCGCGGCGGCAGCGACGGCGGCTGTTAGCATTGCGGGAGTTGCTGCCGCTTAGGCAGCACCGCCGTCGCATTGTAACAGCGCCTATAACGGTATGAGTATATCAGGACAGCATCATCATACCGTATACCGTGAATGTCAGATGGGCTCCTGCAAGGTTTGCTGAATGCGTGAAGCTTCTGCGCAGTATTCGGAGCGCCTGCGACCGCTTACTAGCAAGGGGATTACATGGCCGTATTCCAATGACGCTGGGACAGCGGAAGTTGGCGCCGGTAGGCATGGAAGACGGCCGTCGAGGCGTAGAAGCGTCGAAGCGTCGAAGCGGCCGGGAGTGCGGGGGCGTTTGGCAGGGATCGTGCTGTGCCGTGACACCGAGCCCGAGGTGAGCGCGCGGCGGGTGCGACGATCAATGCGACGAGTCGATCCGACTGAATAGTGAACAGTGAATTGCTCGCCGGTAGGAACTTGAGCGCTGCGATTGGGGCGGGGCGGGAGAAGCGGGAATTAGGAAGTGGGGGATGGGCGGTTCTTGGTAGGCGCGTCGAAGGTCGGAATGTGGTACTTGCAGCTGCAATATGAATTGAGCGCCACCGGGGTAAGAAGGCTACCACTACGTTACGTGGAACGGCCGAGCATCCGAGAAGCCTACCGTGAGGTACTCGGTATACGAGAATGGCCAATATGTAAACCAGTGGTCTTGTGAATGATCAGACGTCGCGGGTAGTCGCGAATGTCTTGTCGTGTCACCAGCCGGGACTAGCACTATGCTTGCGTGTAGTCTTCTGAAGATTCTCGAGTCATCTCTGAATCGGGTGACCACAGACTCGAGGTGCGCGACCCAAACATCGCACACGCATAGCTGACGAGGCTAGTCGGCGGGAGCACCACTAGAACATACTTAGCATGAACGTTTCCAGATATTGACCACGTCGTACGCCGACGCATCGGGGGCCGATGATACATACACAAAATGATCGCGGTCGAGCGGATAAGATAGGGTAAGCTGGAACGAGATGCAGGGACTGCGCCGGCAGACGCGCGTCGTTGTCGGGGGCGCGGCAGAGCGCTCGGTCACACAAACCACAGCTGCAGATGGTGATATGTGGATGGTCAGGCACCGCGCACACGCAATTGAGTCGCCGGACGACGACGTCGGGGGGCGGTGGGGGCCCTGGGCGTCGACGACTTACGGCATCTGCTTTGGTATAAGGACGATGTGCTGAACGGCATGCGCACAGTGCTGGACAGTCGGGGTGCGTAACGTCGAGTTGTGTATCCCGGCCGCGGGCCCGTAGATATGGACGAATCACGGAGCGGGCAGCATCGCGATGAGAGAGATCAGAGATTGGGGGAGCCTGGATTGGGAATATCGCCAAGGACGGGCGGATACTGACCGGATGCAGTCGCCGATGGTAAGCCCGTATGACACGGATGCTATGTATCCCGGCATTTTCGGGATTTGGGCAGGGGCAGATGCAGATCGCGCCAATGGGGGAATTGGGAGACTGGAGGACTGACGAGGATTTACGGCATCAGAGAACAAGCCGTTGTTCGCATACTGCGACTGTGGGAGGCCACAGGCGGGAGGAGAGGATGGGGAGAGGGCTTGTCAGCAAGGATGGAGTAAGCGGGGGAAGAGGGCCGGTATCACATGCTGGGATGGCGGGAGCTGGCGTAAGTGCCCTGGCGGCCTCGGTTGGCGCCCAGGCCGATCGACGCTGCCACCGTTTGCGCACTCCACTCGATCCATCCAGCACCGTCCTCGTCCGTTGCCCCGAGTTCGTTTTCTTGATTATGGCCTCACTAATGTTAGCCGCACCGTATATGTCTTGTACATTACATTTTACTCCTTCCCGGCGGCTGCCCAGCCCCCCACTTTATATATACCATTTCTCTTCCGTCCCCGTCTCGCCCAGCCCACAACCTCTACTTAGTCTCTTTTCTAATCGCCCGTCCGCCCCTCGTTCTCCCGCCCCTCTACCATGGCTGACCCTGCTCAGCTAGAGTCCATCGAGGGCCAGGACCGCGTCCCAGAACTCCCCACCGCAACAAACATCGCGGCAGCCTACGGGAACGCAGCCGTGCACAATGCCATACACCATTCCAACGAAAGTAGCACCCCAGAGGAAGAGCACCCACCGCGCTCTCCGTCCATCGACGCCTACGGCGCCCCTCTCAGACGCACCGTCTCCTCCACCTCCCGCGTCGACATCGGTCACTTCGACCCAGAGGGCGTCGAGCAGCTCAAGCGCACCATGACCATGCAGTCCCAGTCCAACGCCGAGCTCGTCCGCGCCGCGACCCGCCATGGAGACCTGCGGAGCGCCCACTCCCAGTCCCGCTCTTCCGAAGCCACCCTCACCCTCACCCACCCGATCGAGGGCCCGTTCGACTTTGAGAAGGCCCTGCGCAATGTCTTCAAGCGGTGAGTTCCTATCATTTGTGTTTCGGTTTCGGTGGCTGACTGGACTGGCGCGTGGTTGCACAGACTCGACGAGTCCGATATCAAGCGCAGAGAGCTCGGCGTCATGTTCGAGGACCTCCGCGTCGTCGGCGTCGGCGCTGCAGCGTCTTACCAGCCCACCCTGGGCTCGTCGCTCAACCCGCTCAATTTCGTCCGCAACATCGGCGCAGCCCTCCACCCGGCGACAAGAGACATTCTCACCGGCTTCAACGGCGTCGTCCGACCAGGAGAAATGCTTTGTACGTCTCTCCCGCTTCTCTCTCCGTACAAAGGAAGCAACGACCGATCACTGACGCCACCCGCGCCTCTTTTTCGTTCATACAGTGGTTCTCGGGCGCCCCGGCTCCGGATGCAGCACCTTGCTCAAGGTGCTCGCGAACCAGCGGCAAGAGTACCACGCCGTGCACGGCGAGGTGTGGTACGACTCGCTCACCCCGGAGCAGATCGAGAAGCACTACCGCGGGGACGTGCAGTACTGCCCCGAGGACGACGTGCACTTCCCGACGCTCACCGTCGACCAGACGCTCCGCTTCGCGGCGACGACGCGCACGCCGCACACGCGCCTCGACGGCTGCTCGCGCGAGGAGCACGTGTCGCGCATGGTCGAGGTCCTCGAGACCGTCTTTGGCTTGAGGCATGTGAAGGACACCCTCGTCGGCGACGCGTCCGTCCGGGGCGTGTCTGGCGGCGAGAAGAAGCGTGTTTCGATCAGTGAGGCGTTAGCTACTCGGAGCCGGCTCAACTCGTGGGACAACTCTACCCGCGGCCTCGAGTGCGTACCCGCCCCCTATTCTTCTCCCCACCCACAAACTGCACCGCTTTTTCTGCCTCTGACACGTCTGCGATTGTTTGCAGTGCATCGACCGCGCTGGAGTTCGTCCAGGCTCTCCGGATCTCGACCGACATCGCGCGGCAGTCGACGATCGTGGCCATCTACCAGGCCGGCGAGTCGCTGTACAACCACTTTGACAAGGTCTGCGTCATCTATGAGGGCAAGCAGGTCTACTTTGGGCCTGCGGACGAGGCGCGCCAGTACTTTATCGACATGGGGTACGAGCCTGCCAACCGCCAGACCACTGCCGACTTCCTCGTTGCTGGTACGTCATTCTCCCGTCTGTCGATACACATGCGCCCACAACTGACGCGATCGGTTTGTCGTGTCCAGTAACGGACCCGAACGGGCGCATCGTGCGCAAGGGCTACGAGCAGCGCGTCCCGCGCACGGCCAGCGAGTTCGCCGAGTACTTCCTGCGCTCCGAGCACGCGCGGCGCAACGCCGAGGACGTCGCCGCGTACCGCGCGGAGGCGGTGGGCAAGCCCGAGCGCGTGACGGCGTACAAGCAGAGCGCCAAGGCCGAGTACGCGCGGCACGCGCCGACGCGCTCGCCGTACATCGTCTCGATCCCGATGCAGGCGCGTGCGCTCATGCGGCGGCGGGTGCAGATCATCCGCGGGGGGATGGCCGCGCAGGTCATCCAGCTCGCGTCGTTCGTCCTCCAGGCGATCATCATGGGCACGGTCTTCTTGCGGCTGAAGAACCAGACAGACACGTTCTTCTCGAGGGGCGGTGTGCTTTTCTTCTCGCTGCTGTTCGCGGCGCTGTCGACGATGGCGGAGATCCCGGCGCTGTTCAGCCAGCGGCCGATCGTGCACCGGCAGAGCAGGGCGGCGATGTACCATCCGTTTGTGGAGGGCCTTGCGCTCACGCTGGTGGACGTGCCGATTACGGCGGTGACGATGATCGTGTTTAGCATCTTGATTTACTTCCTCGTCGGTTTAGAGCAGTCGGCCAAGCAGTTCTTGTGAGTGGAATTTCTTTCCCTTCCTATATGAGACGTGAAATTCGAGCTGACCTGGTTTCCACAGCATCTTCTTGCTTTTCGTGTTTATCATGACGATTACGATGAAGGCTTGGTTCCGCGCCCTCGCCGCTGCGTTCAAGAGCGCCGCACCCGCACAAGCCATCGCCGGTCTCACCACCCTCGTCCTCGTCCTCTACACCGGTTACAGTATCCCGCAGCCGTACATGATCGGCGCACTGCGGTGGATCACCTGGCTCAACGTACGTCGTCGTGCACCTACATCATCTCTGGGTGGCCCTTTCTGACAGCATTTTTCTATCTATAGCCGCTGCGCTACGGTTTCGAGGCGCTGATGGTGAACGAGTTCAGCACAGTCCAGGCGGAGTGCTCGACGCTTGTCCCGCAGGGCCCGGCGTACGAGAACGTCACGATTTCGAACCAGGTTTGCACCACGGTTGGGTCCGTCCCGGGATCGTTGACCGTGTCTGGCACGAGCTACATCTCGCTGTCGTACGGGTACACATATGGCCATCTCTGGCGGGTAAGTGCACGGTTCTCGTTCTATCGTTTCGACGACCTCGTTAACGCGGTACGAATTCCTTTAGAACTTCGGCGCGCTCTGCGCATTCGGCATCGGCTTCATCGTCATCCTGCTCATCCTCACAGAGAACAACACGAGCCTGGCGGGCGAGACGAGCGTCATGCTCTTCAAGCGCGGCTCCAAGTCCGACGTCGTTAAGGCCGCCGAGAAGGAGACGAGCGCGGACGAGGAGAAGGGCGGCGCCGCCCCCGCCGCGGCCGCGCAGAACGGCAGCAACTCGAGCGTCGACGTGCAGGAGATGAAGGAGGCGACCCCCGAGGTGAAGGACGTGTTCTCGTTCCAGCACCTCAACTACGTCGTCCCCGTCGGCCACGGCAAGGAGCGCAAGCTCCTCGACGATGTTTCGGGGTACGTGCCCCCCGGGAAGCTCACCGCGCTCATGGGCGAGTCAGGCGCGGGCAAGACGACGCTCCTGAACGTCTTGGCGGAGCGCACGATCGGCGGGACCGTGACCGGCGAGCGGCTCATGAATGGGCAGCCCCTGCCTCCCGACTTCCAGGCGCATACGTACGTACCCCCTCGGCCTCTTGAGGCTGTGCAGGGAAAGTAATCACTGACGTTCCCCGATTTTAGCGGGTATTGTCAGCAGATGGACACGCACTTGCCTACGGCGAGCGTGCGCGAGGCGCTCCTCTTCTCGGCGTGTCTGCGTCAGCCGCAGTCTGTCCCCCTAGAGGAGAAAAAGGCTTAGTACGTCTTCTCCCCCTATCGCCCATGCGTTCCCACCGCTAACCAAATTGCAATGACTTTCCCCTATGCGCTTCACCTTACTCAGCGTCGAAAAGGTTATCAAGATGTGCGGCCTCGAGGCCTACGCGGACGCCATCGTCGGCTCGCTCGGCGTCGAGCACCGGAAGCGGACGACGATCGCGGTCGAGCTCGTCGCGAAGCCGTCGCTCATCTTCCTCGACGAGCCGACGTCCGGGCTCGACTCGCAGAGCGCGTGGGCGATCACGAGCTTCCTGCGCGACCTCGCGGACAGCGGCCAGGCGATCGTCTGCACGATCCACCAGCCGTCCGCGGAGCTGTTCCAGGTGTTCGACCGGCTGCTGCTGCTGAGGAAGGGCGGGCAGACGGTGTACTTTGGCGATATCGGCGAGCGCGCGACGACGCTGATTGACTACTTTGAGCGGAATGGCGCGCGCAAGTGCGACGATTCGGAGAACCCGTATGTGCCCCGCACATGTCGTGGATATGTAGACGTGATACTGACCTTTGGTGCGCAGTGCGGAGTACATCTTGGACGCCATAGGTGCTGGTGCGACTGCCACGACGGACATCGACTGGTACGACGCCTGGAAGAAGTCTCCCGAGTGCGCGAGGGCGTACGAGGAGCTCGATCGCATCCACTCCGAGGGCCGGCAGAGGCCGCCCGTCCAGGCGACGTTGACGAACACGTTCCCGACAAGCTGGGGCTACCAGCTCTTCACGCTCCTGCAGCGCGACGCGCAGGCCCACTGGCGCGACCCGACGTACTTGATCGCCAAGATCGCGCTGAACATCGCGTCGGCGCTCCTCATCGGCTTCACGTTCTTCAAGGCTAAGACGACCATTCAGGGCACGCAGAACCACCTCTTCGTGAGTTCCCCCGCAACGGACCCAACTCATGTGCTAACGTTGACCGCTTCGGCGTCCCTAGGCTATCTTCATGTCCACGATCATCAGTGTGCCGCTGTCGAACCAGCTCCAGGTCGCGTTCATCAACATGCGCAACATCTACGAGGTCCGCGAGCGGCACAGCCGCATGTACAGCTGGACCGCGCTCGTGACGTCGCAGATCCTCGTCGAGCTGCCGTGGAACATCCTCGGCTCGTCGCTCTACTTCCTCTGCTGGTACTGGACCGTCGGCTTCCCGACCTCGCGCGCGGGCTTCACGTACTTCATGCTCGGCTTCTGGTTCCCGATCTACTATACTACCATCGGCCAGGCCGTCGCTGCCATGGCGCCCAACGCCGAGATCGCGGCGCTGCTGTTCAGCTTCTTGTTCTCGTTCGTGCTGACATTGTAAGCCTTCGATCTCTGGATATCTCGCATGAACTTCGCTGATACATGGGATTTATAGCGACGGTGTCTTGCAGCCGTACAGGCAGCTCGGCTGGTGGAGGTGGATGTACCGTGTGTCCCCCTACACCTACCTCATCGAGGCGCTTCTGGGACAAGGTAAGCCTGCTTGCCCCTCTAAGATCATGGCCATGGGACTGATTTATCGGCAATCCCATAGCTATCGGCAAGATGCCGATTGTATGCTCCCCGGTCGAGCTCGTCACCATCCAGCCGCCCTCCGGACAGTCGTGCTCGCAATACATGAGCCCCTACATCTCGATGGCGGGAGGGTACCTCACCAACCCCGACGCGTCCAGCGACTGCCAGTACTGCTCGTTCAGCTCGACGGACGGCTTCTTGGGCCTCAGCTTCAACATCTTCTACTCTAACCACTGGAGAGACCTCGGTATCTTCGCTGCATTCATTTGCTTCAACGTGAGTTCTCCCTTCCACGTGCGCACTGTCTTGTGAGCGGCTGCTGATTCGCGTGTTTCGCCTTTCTAGATCTTCTGCATTTACTCGTTCACGTACATGTTCCGCGTCCGGAGCGGCAGTCTGTTCGGTTCCCTCAAGAACCGCATCTCCGCCCTCCGCGCGAAGTCGTCTTAATGCCCTCTCCCCTCGTTGCTGTCTCTCACGCACCCTTCCGACCCGGCTCCGCCACACACATTGTTACTAGAATACTTCACGAATGGACAGTCACTTAGTTGGTCACGCAAGTTGCATATACTCATGATGGTCCTCTGGGAGAAGAAGTCGTGCTCGCGCCATGTAGACTACTTACTAATGTGCATAAGGCAATATCTAATGTGTACGCCAGCTCTGTCTGGCAAATGGCCATTGCGTTATAATATGCTGCGTGACGCAGCATACTGAACCGGAGTCGTCTGATGGTATTGTAGACCCACAGTCTGTTTAAGGGCCCCATGATACATTGTCTAGTGAGGAATGCACGGGGCTACAGGTATGAGAGGCTTTGTTTTCGGATGGCTACATGCTGCTTCTGCTTATACAATCTTCTTGGCAGTCCAGAACTCGGCATGATATACATAACCTAGCATGCTCTGCGCATTGTTGGTGTACGTCGTATCGATGGTCCGTTCGTTCTGCGTAGTCGCCGATCCAGTCAGCATCCGAGTTATTCGACACTGAGTTTCATGGGAGGAAGCTTACTGAGATCTCAAATCCCATACGACGAGCGAGCACCTTGACCTCCTCGAGGGTTAACTCGATCGAAGGATCGTTCGTGGTGTTGTTCTCCCAATGCCATAGCAGTGGGCCTTTGCGCCGACGAGTATCGCCCGATGAGTAGAGCGATCCGGAGACGCTTCCTTGGGGCAAAACGTACCTAGGTTGATCCATACTCCGCCCGGTGCGAGGATGCAGTGGATGATACGCAAATAATTGACGATGTTTTTAGCCTGTTTGAACCGCGTCGGCACAGTGCAGCTCAGATGTGCATGGTGTTGCTCACCGTGTCGATGAAGAAGCAAGTCAGGACGGCGTCCCATTGTCCGGTGTGTGGCTCCGTATCATCGCCGTCTTCCGCGCCGTAGATCTCCTCGAAGTCGCCTGGTATGGCCCAATGAGCCTCTTCCGTGTAGCTCACAGAAGAGACACCTGCCTGCTACGAGCGAGAAATCCGACCCAGGAGGTAAGGATGACGGTAGAACGTCCGGTATCCTGATACCGCGCAGCAGACCCTCGTTGTTCACGATGTTGGAGAACGAGTGGACGTATGGATAGATGGTATGCTTGTTGATTTCGTCCGTTCTAGCGTGAGCTATGAGCGTCGTTCCTTTGGACGTCCACCAGACGTGGTGGACATACCTATTCAGCATGTAAAAAGAGGCCAGAAGCATATAGTGCGAGAACTCGTTCCCCTGGCATGCGAAACCTGAGTAGGAGCGGCCCATTGGTGAGCATTAGCGACAAGACATGTTATCGGTAGCCTACCTAGCTTGGCGACATCCCAAGCAAGTCTGCCCAGGCCGGCACCTGGAACGAGCACGCGGAAGTTTCTCCTAAGTTGGAGAATCGAGTCAGGCCACAGACCGCCTCACAAGCTGCTTGTCTATAGTGAGTCTGTACCTCTCTTCCTCGGGGATATCGGAGAAGTGCTCTAGTAAGGCCTCTTTCATGGGCTCATAGCAAGCGTCTCGTTCCGCTTTACCCTGAAGTCCGGTGTGTGAGCAAATACGTACTATATAGAGGATTATGTATGAAGGAACGGTCTAAATACCTCTTCGCTCCAGTCACGGACCAGTTGCTTCAACGTGCTTCGAAGTTTCTCCATATCGTGTTCTGTGGGCCGAAACTTGCGCTTCTTATTGATTTCTCTTCCTCCGCTAGGGGTTGGAGTGGACGGTGTACCATGTGTATGCGAGTTGGACCCGTGCGAATGCGTGTGTGGGTGTTGGTGTGAGTGCGAGTGCGAATGACCTTCACCATGTGAATGCCCTGTCGTCATTAGGAATATGTCAGCGTGGCTTCGCCGCTACCCATCAGAGTAGTCTGTGCTGACGGTCCGGGTGCTGTTGTGGCTCATCAAGGTGATGACCCGCAGCCTCCGCTTCAAGTTCATCCAGGTCATGGCCGAAGATTTCGGGGTTAGCAATGACGCTGTTCAGGAATTCCGCGTTCGCAGCAATCGCCTTCTCAGTCGCAGAAATCCGTTCTTTGTACCCGACTTCTTCGAGGAGCTCCCTGTCTTCGATTGGGATTGTATAAATATCCTTCCTACGGCGGTTGTTTGCGTTCAACTACACAGCAAAGCAGCGCCGTTCGTAGTTACTTGTCAGTAAGCAATCAAACGTAGGGCAGGGGGAAAAGCGGCCCTCACGGCATATGGAGCATATTGCCGAAACGTTTCGATAACATTCGCAAAGTGTACTCGCTCTTCCTCAATCTCCTGCTGCGTGAACGGCATCTCGTGTCGTGGTGAAAGTTCAGGTACAAGTGTGAGATGGTTTGCGACTCGCAAGTGCCGCAGCCGCCACCGCTTACATGACTTGTGTATCTCCCACGTGGTCATCAAGAAGGCCGGGAACTTCGAGGGGCCAAGCGTTTCAGGAGTGCGACAGGTGAAAACAAGAACAAGCACTGTACGACAATTTGGCTACTGATACCCTTCAGTACCCATCGAACCGATGCTCAGAGGCGTCGTGAGCGAAAAGCTTGCAAACAGGTCACATCGTCGATGTGGACACCGTAACAAAACCAGTCGAATACTAAGATAGTAAGATGCGATAGTAAAAGATATGGCTTTCACATTCCATGATCTAAAAACATCATGCAAACGCAGCCTCCGCAGCGTTCGACAGCTCGCTGAACCCATAGTCCTCGCCCTTGACGAATGCACGCGTGCACTGCGCCATCGTGACGGATCTGTGATCAAAACCCGTACTTATCAGCACAGTAGGATGAGCAAACCAACAAGAATAACTCACGCTCGCGAAATAGGGTCCGTCTGGTAAAAGTTGTCAATAGGCTTCTTGAGAGGCTCACCAGTGACCTTTGCGTTGGCAGTGCCCGCCGCAAGCGCCTTCAGGCCAGCGAGCGCGACGTCTACTGATGTTGACTCGAGCGAGTCGTAACGGACAAGCGTCGGTGAGATCTCCCACATGCGATCCCGCAAGCTGAGGATGTCGTCGTAAGGCAATGGCGAACCGATGACCTCAGACAATGCACTGGAGATGGTGTCAGTAAACATGACTGGTTTGCATAAGCGAAAGTATACGTACCGAATGATCTTCCAGTCTTCACGCGATGCACCGGGGGGAGGGACAGCAGCGCGGCCCAACTGTGCCCGACCCTCAGTGTTCACCCACGTCATGCCCTTCTCGGTGTAGGCAGCACCGGGCAGAACAACATCAGCGAGTTGTGCGCCAAGGTCACCGTGGTGGCCCTGGTAAACGACGAAGGCATCCTCAGGGATATCCTTGGGATTGACCTCGTCCGCGTTCAGGAGGTATACGAACTTTGGCTTCGTAGACGAGGCCTTCTTCGAAGGGACGAAGCCAATGTCGTAGGCCGCCGGCCGAGATGCCACCTGTACATAGTAATGAGCGCCTGTGAGTGCAGACGTTAAAAGTGGTACTCACCCTCTGGAGGACACTGAAGCCATTCCACTCGGGGGTGACGAGCTTCTCCTTGTTCGCATCGACAAACTTGGCCAGCGCGTTGTAGATGGCAGCACCATCAGCGTGCTCGACGAGGGAGCTGCCGACGATGATCAAGGGACGCTTCGCCTCCTTGAACTTCTGGGCAAACTCGCCCTTGCCGGCAACGAAGTCCGCAACAGCCTTCGCGTCCGCACCGAGGTAGTCGTAACCATAGGTCGTGTCAACACGTTCGCCGATCAAACCGACTTCGAGGGTGGTGTGCAGCCAGCTCTTGCGGATACGCGAGTTGAGGACAGCCGCCTCGTGCCGGGGGTTAGTGCCAACAAGGAGGATCGCATCAGCCTGCTCGACACCGGGGATAGTCGAGTTGAAGAGGTAGTTGGACCGGACGTCAACAGCATGGACAGGGGCGGCGTGGCCGCCAACATGGTCGAGGGCGGTGTTGTCAGAGCCGAGACGGTTGATGAAGTCCTTCAATGCAACAAGCGACTCCGTGTCGGCGAGGTGGCCCGCAATAGCCTTGATCTCGTCGCCCTTGGCACCAGAGCGAGCGAGGCCGTCGGCTACTGAGGCCAGAGCATCCTCCCACGAAACAGTGACAAAGCGGTCGCCCTGCTTGACAAGAGGGACCGTCAGACGCTGGAAACGGAGACCATCGTAGGCGTAACGAGTCTTGTCGCTGATCCACTCCTCGTTGACGTCGTCGTTCGGCCGCGGCTGCACACGCATTACAACAACGCCACGGGAGTCGACACGGATATTTGAGCCAACGGCGTCCATAACATCAACTGAGTCGGTGTGCTTGAGCTCCCATGGGCGGGCGTGGAAGGCGTAGGGCTTGCTCGTGAGGGCACCGACGGGGCAAAGGTCGACAATGTTTCCGGACAGCTCAGAGTTCATCGTTTTCGCGACGTACGTGCCGATCTGCATGTCGTTCCCGCGGCCAGTCGTACCAAGCTCCTCCACTCCCGCAACTTCGTTAGCGAACCGCACGCACCGTGTGCACTGAATGCAACGGTTCATGGATGTCTTGACGAGGGGGCCAAGGTCCTTGTCTTCCACGGCACGCTTGCCAGTGATTTCGTGGAACCGTGTACGGTCCGCACCGTAACGCATCGACTGGTCTTGAAGATCACACTCACCACCCTGATCGCAGATGGGGCAGTCGAGTGGATGGTTGGCCAGCAAAAACTCCATGACGCCCTCACTACACCAATAAGCACGCGGGGGGCGGGTACAAGTCGACGATACTCACCGAGCTTCATGGACCAAAGGGGTGTTCGTCCATACCTTAGCACCAGGCATAGCAGGCATGGCGCTGGCCCACAATCAGACACACAGTGGGGAGGGCGATTGTCTAGCACTCACCAAGAGGCAACAGGTTTTGGTGATCGTTCCACCTCGACCAAGCACATACTACAAGGAATGTCCCTTCAAGACCCTGACCGATCTTTCCCTTTTTTCGAATTACTCACCGGCAGTTACCAGCGATGGCTAGTCGGTCATGGTAGCAGAATCTGTACGACGTCAGAAGATAAGCATAGGGCGCACATGAAACGAACGAACCTTGGAATCGTCGCGCCCGCGGCCTCGCAAGCCTGAATAAGGGCCGACCCTGTGGAAGGTCGGTCAGAGGGCGTGTACGAATCCGTGGCCTGTAAGCGGATACGTACCTTGGGGTACGGTGACCTCCTTCCCGTCAACAGTAAGAGTGATGTCCGCCTTCTTCGTAGCCGTCGAGGAAAATGTCCTGCGACCTAGATGCGACCAGACACGCTGCGTTAACAAATAGCGACCAGAGCGGGGAAGATATCGCGCACTTGAGCGAGTCGACGAGGGGTTTACGACGACCTTGGCGAGGACGCCCGCCGACGAGGGCTTGGAGGCCGACGACACGAGCCGCAGCATGGCTGTCGCCAGACGAGAATCAGAGGGGTATGGCGGTAGGGAATACGCACGTCGGCGATGTGCACAACGACGAGGAGAGGGTGGAAGACGCTGAGCTCGTCGCCCAACACGATGACCGAACTCCGGCTTTGGCCGAGATGCAACCGCGCGTCGCTGATTGGCTCGAATTTATCTGTAATTCCATTGGTCTCCCCTCACAGGGCCGCGACCCGGACCTCGAGGACTCGCTTCGAGCCCAGGCTGTGGCATATTGCCATGCCTCGCACTCCTGTACCACCGTGTAGAAGCACGACACCCTGAAAGCAGATAGCAATTATCGACGTATGATACATTGCTACTAATACAAACATGTCCGCAATACCAAGCCAAGAGATAGCGAAAAGCGACCAAGACCAGAGAAACATCGGAACTACGGCACGTACACCACCATAAGCACATTCACCACCAGCTTCTCAATCTCCCCCAGCGTAGAAACGAACGGCACCCGCTCCTTCGTGATGAGCCCGGGGAAGGTCACGATGTCGGACACGATCGTAATGTCGGTGTCGTTGATAGGCACCGCACCACTCTTCACTACGCGTTGCCGTAGGTCGTCCACGTCGTCCTCGCCTGGCTCCGAGGCGGAGCTGAATGGACCGCGTATGGGAGGCATGCGGGCACCACTCAGGATCGACAGAGGTTGGCGGGCAACGGAGGCAGTTGGGCTTTCCGCAGCCTCGTTGGCGAACTCAACCGTCTGGTCGACAGCCCATACGTATCCACCCGCGGTCCAGCGGAGCTCTGGCGCCAGCTTGTATAGTTTCAGCGCATGGTACAGAACCGAGTCGCCGCCCTTCAACTGCCATAAGTATAGATCAGTCACTCTGACGACTATTTTGAGCAGCCAAGAGACGCGAAGGACTCACGTCGGGCACGAGAGACTCGGCCAATACCTCTCCTGGGTTGACGCCGTACTCGCCCGTGAGGTAGAACGCAATGCGCCTTCCGCGCGACATGTTCAGCACCGGCGATAGCAGGTCCAGGAAGCGGTCGCTCGGCGTAATCAACGGGTCGGGATGGAGGCCTGCCGCACCAAACGACTTCACCTGCACCGCGTACGAGATCGTCATGCGGCAGCCACTCCGCACGGGCTGGATCTCATAGTCGCAGTCGGAAAGGAATGCTTCCCACTCCAGGTCTCCACCCTTCCCTCCCCTGCCATAAAACTTATCTTCCATGCCGTCCGCGCTCCTCACCACGAGTGATCCTCCCCGGAACCTCACCGGCAGCGTCACGAGAACCGTGGCTACCCGATTGTCGAGCGGTCGCGACTGCGCGGTAATTCCGTTCCCTTTTGGCCAGAGCTCGAGCTTGTCTCGAATGGCCGTCAGGTAGTGCCCCACCGGGAGCGCCGGGAACAAGGTATTCCGCACAGCCTCGAGGATCGGGTGGTTCGCGAGTTCGAGCGTCGCAGTCAGGGGTAGGTTGGGTGGATAGTACAGGGTCTCGTTCTCTGCGTATCCGTTTGCTGATGGATGAGGGGCGCACGCTGCGATGAGTGTATCCAGTGCGGGGGGCATATCGACATCGACATCGATGGGGAAATCCAGCGAGTGGCTGATTCCGCTCTGATCAAGCGCCCCCTTGTGGTGAGCAGTGGTCCGCAGGCAATGAAGGACGATAACGCACCTGCGACCTGAAGAACAGCGTAAGGTGGGCGGGATCCATTGGTACCCGTCCCGCGATTGCAAACGGGCGAGCTTTCGCAGTCACAAGTGTTGCCAACGCCGCGCGATACGCTGCCTGACCATCGTATTCTGGGTCCGAACCGCGCCGTCGCTGCTTGCTTGGGCTTGCTGTGCCCTTCGGATGCTCGATTTCGAAGTCCGTTACGCTCTGCGTGCGTGGGACGGGTAGATCTGGGTACCGACTGGGAGTCGGCGAGGACATGTTGGAGATCGTGGAGAGAGGCATCGTGGGCCACGCAGTAGTGGACGTCGTCGATGCTTGTCAAGGGGGGTAGTAGAGATGAGGGACAAAGGAGGAGCGAGGAACGAGGAGAAATGCAAGGAATAATAGTCCGCTGCACGGCGCAGGTAGCGCGGCGGAGCCTGTGCGGTATCAGTCAGTCCGGCCGTCCTGCGCAAGGGACCCTGCGGGTCTTATGACGACAGGTCGCACAAGAGAAAAAGAGCGCGATCACCATCTTCTCGGACACGCTGCACGAGCGTGTTTTCTCAGATGGGACATCACCACCCGGAACATTCACTGCTGTTCAGTGGCACGGTGGGCGTGATCGCGAGATAGCAGATGCGTGAGGGTTCTCGGAGGCTGGGCTTGAATTCTCCCTGCAGCTGGACCCCTCCCGTACCTAGCCTGCGAGCTCAGGCATGGTCCCCTGAGGCCCCCTTCTCTGTCATATCTGGCCAAGGAGTGAGCATGCTGCGTACGTACGTCCGCATAACGCGACCAACCCGCTTACCATCCTCGCGTGCAAATCAACCGCTGCTTCGAGCAGTCCAGAACGTCCGGTCTGTGCGCCGTATGGAGGCTGAGCGCGCTCCACGCCCGGTCCACCCAGGGAACAGACATACGTACGGACGCCACGCGGCAGCTGCGTGTCTGCGCAGAAGCTGGGCCAACGTTGCGGTTCCCATGTCGCTCGACCTGATTCTTGCTCCGGGGAAAGTCCATCGAGCTTCTCGTCTTCCGGATGAAGTTTGTGGATATCCATTCCAGGTGCACTGTGGCATCTCGCAGGACCACAGGCGCAGGCTGCCGAGTGCGGTAGTACGTGCGCGCCTGGCGGTGACGGTTCAGAAAACATATCGATACTTCTTCGAGCATCATGGGATGAGCGATAGGAGATACGTGATATGTATGCCGACTCGTGGCGAATGCGTTGGGCCAAGCTATAGCTCGCGGTGGTTTCGAACAAGCTGGACAAATCTGGGCAATGAAGTGAAGTTGCTGGAGGCACGGGCGCTACGCACAAACTTCGAGTTCCTGTCCTGGTCCAGCCAGGATGATCTACGCGACCCCAATCGTTGAACTTCCTCGGGGCCACTCTGGGGCCCCGCAGCAGCTGTAATTCCCAATGAGAGCCACAACCATACGGCATGCGATTACCTAGGAATCTACGAGTATCTACGGAGGTGACGTGCGCGAGGAGCGGGTGGTGGTACATCCTATAAGTATGCTGATTCTAAGTGTAGAGTGAATGTCCCACAAACCCAGACCAGACGGAGAGCGATGGATAGAAGAGGCCACCGGTGTATCACCGGTGGAGACGCACAGCAGCTGAAACGACTAGGGCCCTCGAAATAAAGTAGAGGGTGGATGTATGGATAGGTGGGATGATCAGAGCGAGAAGCTCATCTTCTCCCGGTCGTCCGACCAGAGGCGCGCATACTCCAGACATAGTCTGTATACATACGCTGCAGGAACAGGCATGTCGGTCAGCGGTCAATATTGAATGAACGGCGCGAAGCAGCACGAATGGGGAGGGGCAAGCGGTGGGGCAGAACAGGACGCGTACCTTCCATATCTACCCGTCTCCCGATCGTGCGTTTCCACTGCTTTCCGGCGCGGGCTATCCGTCGCAGTCTCCGATCGCCGTCAATGGTCTTGCGCTTTTCTGGGGGCATGGACAACACGGTGGCATTGGCAGCACGTAGCGTGGACTCCGTAGCGCCGGAGAAGAACGCGTGGATGTTATATATCTCGGAGTACGTTTGTGAAAGGGGGATATAGTGCAACCTGATACATGTCAGAAGAGGTCACAAGGCGACAAGCACGCATATACGCACCAAGGCTGTATCCAATCCGAGAAGAACTCCCGGTAGACAGTGGCCTTCATCACAGCGCTGTCTGACTCCATGAAGGAGAAGAAACGGCCTGAGTAGCCCATTCCATCAAGGTCCACGATGTACTTGTGCTTCCAATGGTCGCCTAGATTGACACCACTATCATCGACACGGTGCAACTGCACGAACGCATCATGTCCGCCGGGGAAGTTCTCCGCACCGACGACCTTGACAAAGGCGACGTCCATGACCTCATCGTTGAGTGCTGCAGCCGGGACGTCGGCATAGATGTAGTTAGTGGATCCGGGCGGATCGGCGAAGACGACCGTGCGATTAGCCGAAGACTGGTCGCTAGCGAGGCGAACGAATCTACAGCAGGAGAGAAGCGAGTAAGCACGAGGTGACCCTTGTAGCTGCGGACACGACCTACCTATGACGTTGGTACTGTGCAGCAAATCCGGGAGGCGAGCTACCACCGCCGGTAGAAGCACCTCTCCAAAATATCTTGTCGCTCTTCTCCTCCCAAGGGGTCTCCATGTCATCGACCGGCTTGAGCTGCAGGTTGACTGAATCCCAGCCATAAGTGTACCGGCGAGTCTGCGCGTAGTAGTAGTGGCTCGGGATGCGAATGTCGAGGTACCCAGACGCTTTGGCGGGCGAGAAGATAGGGAAGATAGCCGGGATAGTCCGCCAATCCGAGAAGAAGTGCCCCTGATTGTAGTGCGCCCATGGATTCGTGCAGAAGGAGTAGTTGCCCGCTGTACTGCGGGCGAAGACGAACTCTTCGCTTCGTGCAGAAAGTTGACTCGTTTTGTGGGTGGACGATGCGCGGAACGAGCTGAACAGCCGACGGGCAGCCGTACCAGGTTCACATGTCCGACGGAACGCCTCCCAGACATTCCCTTCACCGTGCCAGTCAGGATGGCGTATACCGCTTAGTTCATTACGAACAGCATCTGACCAACAGAGGAGGCGTCAGCATTCCCATGAATACGACCATTGCGTTTCGTGCATACAACATTGCCGAACGACGCGAGGAGCGATGTTGGCAGAAATATCAACTGACCATCATTAGATTGCATTGTCAGGTTTGAGCCGACACGGCGCTCCCATGGGACGAGGATGCGCCCCTCTGCCATGCCGTTCACGGGGAACTCCAAGTCAGGCAGCTGAGACAATGTTATTCAATAACGTTTCGTAAAGAATGCACGAGAGTTCCGTACCTGATCTTGGAACTTTTCTAGCATAGATAAGAAGCCCTTCGCTCGTGCGCTCACGTCTTCGCTCTCAAACCCGTCCAGGAGGTTCACTGCGGTGGCATTACCGGAGCGGACGCGCACCACGTCGACGAAGGGCAAGTGCCCCGCCTACTTGATGTCAGTACTAATAGTCATATACGCTGATATACATAGACTTACCAGGCCAGCGCGCCATCGCAATTGCTCACCGGAGAGATCCCAGAAGGGCGCGAGGTCCTCTTCAATGTTGTTATACTCGTCGATCATGAGCACGCCGTTATCCCGCGCGAACTTCCACCACCGGTCGAACCCACGAGGGGGCTTCCTACGATACCGCCGCTCATACTCCTTCACCGCGTCTTCCAAGGTCTGGCTCTGTCGTGAGAGAAGTTCGCGGAACTTGTTCTCGGCCTCCGACATGAGTTTGGGTATCGGGTGCTCCTTGATTGTTGGCCTAGCGGTCCCTCGACTGAATGGGAGGTAACGCGTCGAGGACACGACCAAGGAGTTGTCTGGGAAGTTGTCGGTTTCTTGTCGACGCGCCGCCCATAGTCCCCCTTGCATGAAGACGATAATGACGGCGGTCAGGAAGAGAAGGCCCTTCTTCTGGTTTGAGAGGCCCTCGTACATGTCGGTGTGTTCTCGTGCACCGTCTTGCGTCGTGACGAGTAGGTAGGCGTTCAACCTCGACACCTGGTCGATAGCAAGCGTTGCGTAGTAAACGAGTGGACTGGTTGGGAGTAAAGGCGGAGACAAGCCTGGGAGACAGACACTACCAGGAACAAGGAGGAAATATAGCACTGCAGCGCTGTCCAGTCCAGACTACAGACGTGCGCTAACCGTATCAGCCACTCTCCGGCGCTCATACCGGCGTCTATGTCCAGTTACATAATCGGACATCCGGATTGGGATCCACCTGCGCCTGAAGCGCCGGCTGAGCTCAGTCGCAGACCTGTAGTACTGCGGCGGTACGCCCAGCGACCTCACGTCCGACTTTCTCCTTAACCACCATGAGCTCTCCGATATACCCTCATCATACCTCTGCTGGTGCTGGCCCCAGCAGCTCTAGATCCTCTCGTAATCACTACCACAGACCAGCCACAATAGCCGAATTGGCGGCCCAAGCGCAACAGAACCTCTGGGATCCGAACATTGGCCTCAAGCACTGGTTACGCACTGCTGAGAAGGCTAGGCGTCTAGGAGACCAGCTCGTGAAGGATAACGACTATGAAGGGGCATTTGTAGAGTATGCCAAGGCCGCGACCATCGTCCTCGAGAAACTCCCTACCCACAGGGAGTACGATACACTTCTGAATGCCGATCAGCGAAGTAATCTTGGGATGGTGAGCCTCTTGTCCTTCTATATGGCGGATACTCTTTGCACCAGATGGTCGGTACGTCCTCGTACAAACGCCTGTCAAGGTGACCACGAACGTCGGCTTAAACTGCGCTCTACTCACGGGCTCTGTGATACTACCGGGCACATTCTGTGATGTGGCGGCTGTATCCAGTACTCGTGTGCATGGAGCGAAGGCTTCGCTACCAACGCATTGTGAGCCCACAATGACCCCCGTACGGGATGAGCCCAAGTGGTACATGCGTATGACATTCCATAAGGCTGTATACAAGGCCGGCAGTGTCATGGGCCATAGTTACTGCGCGGTCAACGACTGCGAGTGAACCATGGTTCTTGATCCGAACCCACATAGGTTGATTGATCATAGTGCAACAAACCATGATATATATCTCAATCACAAATGGCAGCTATCCCCTCGCCGCCCATGTAAACTCTCGGTTAAATCCACTTACGCACCAGAATGGGAGATCTTGTGTCTACCTTGAAGGATTGAGCTAGTAAAGTTCCGGCGTACGAAATTCACACGACGCTAACTATCCCCTTAGAACGGTCAAGACATCCTGGACAACCTGAGCCAGCTCAAACCCATCCTGGTAGATCGGTTCGAACAGTGGCAAGCAAGCCAGCGCGTGACTCCCGGGTCGAGTCGTGCCTCCTCCACAGACCCAGGACTCAGTCGTGAAGAGGTCGCACGACGGCGACGGGAGGAGCAGAACGAGGAGCGTGCGCGTGAAGCCCTCCAGGCGGCTCGCAGAGAGGAGATCTGGAAGCAGGAAGAGTATGTCCGACGTCAAGCGGAAGAACGGGAGCGACAGGCGCGTGCAGTGGAGGCCTGGCGGGCTGAAGAAGATAGGAGGGAAGAGATGGTGGCGAGACGCGCAACGGAAGCCAGGATACTTCCAGACCCGGACCGTGGGGCTGAAAGACAGAGGCGAAGCGAGGACCAACGGCGCATACAACCTGAGGAAGCAAGACGAGAAGACGATCGAGCACGACGGCGGGCTGCAGCTGACGAGCGAAGACGACAAGAGCAGGAGGGCATCGCACGCAGACAGCAGGAGGCGGAGGCAGCGGCGAAGGCTACCCGTCGAGATATTGCAAGGCATACACCATCGCCTTCGGGACCATCATATCGACCGCCAGATACGAATGGAGGTTGGAACGCCACACAACAAGTGTACGCGCCCCAGCCATCCCGGCCACCGCCTCCCTCCCAAAAGCCCACATTCAACGATCCGTACGGCACTGGCAGTACAGTACCAGTCATGCCTCTAGAGAGTCCGAACAAGTACGACGATGACTCTTCCACTGACGCTGAGGGCGTGGAGCGCAGAGACTCTTCAAGGTCGTATAGGAACGATCAGACCCCCAAGGGTAGACAATTAGTTCCCGGGTACGCCATTCAACGTTGCGGTCTTATTTACAGATTACTCATCGTAACTGTTGCAGGTCCACCCCGCAGCCAATTCTTACGACGACCTCTCCGCCACCGCCGGCACTGGGCAGCATCAAATACCCATCCCTCATGTCGCAGCATCAGTTGAAGCAAGGCTACGCTCCATCGCTACAATCCATGTTCGCGAAGACGCATATATCCGAGCCCCCGAAACCCGATGGCTCCCTCCTCTTCCAGTCCAAATCCAACTCGACGAATGGCGTCCCCTATCCGACTCCTCCATCATCCGTGGCAGCTGTCATCCCACCTCATCCTTCACAATTGGACGGCTACCGCACTCCGACTACGTACGGCCATCAGCACACTCCGTCCTATCCTCACGGACGAGGTCCATCCCCCAACGGTGCGCGCGCCCTACCGTACCCGTCTCCGACGAAGGAGGTTGCGACGCATCGCGTTACGGCGTCTACCTCCTCCGCCTCCGCGCGGATCGTGCCAGGAAACCCCCGAGATGCGCAGGTGCGGGAGCTGCGGACGATCAAGCTTCCGCGCGAGTGTTTACCGCGCTTCCTGTCGATCGCGCGCGTCAACACGCTGCAGAATCGCGAGACGTGCGGACTGCTGCTAGGCAAGGACAAGGGCTCGAAGTACGTGGTGACGACGCTGCTCATCCCGAAGCAGCACTCGACGAGCGACACATGCATGATGGACGAGGAAGAGCTCGTCATGCAGTTCACAGAGGAGCGGCACCTCATCACGCTTGGCTGGGTGCGTCGCACAAACCTTTTCTTTGCGGTTCTGGTTCTTGGGTATAGGGCACGCTGACCGTTGGCAATTCGTAGATTCATACGCATCCTACACAATCTTGTGAGTCCAATGATCGCCGGCCATTAGCCTTGCGCGCGGCGTCCTGACGGTGATCTGCAGGTTTCATGTCCTCAGTGGATCTTCATACCCATTCTGGTTTCCAACGCATGCTTCCCGAATCCTTTGCAGTCGTCTGCGCTCCCTCATCTACGCCACAGTACGTATACTGTCTCCGCCCTTAGTCCGCCTTATTTTCTCACCGTGATCACATCAAGGTTTGGCATATTCCGCCTCACCGATCCTGGGGGCTTGCAGACCATCCTGGAGTGCAACGCCAAGGAGGCGTTCCACCCACACCCCGATGTACCCATATATACCGTACGTCCCCCGTTTTTCACCTTTTTCGACTCGAGTGGCATCTGACGGTATGCGTAGGATTGCGACAACTGCCATGTACAGATGAAGGATATACCCTTGGAGATCGTCGATCTCCGGTAGCATCCTGTGTCACATTGTAAGTCGCAAGTGGGGTTTCTCAGGTCTGTGTATTTCTATGTCATCTGTGCCACCAATTGTACCCCATATACATACATATGCCGCTCTAGTTTGTATCGCATCGCTAGTGTTTTCCGTGACCCGGCTTGGAGATCGGACCACACATTCATACACATACGCATATTTGTCATCATGCTATTCCACGGAGTCCACTAAAGCCCTTTCCGATTCGGTTCGAAGCAGATACTGCAAGTCGGCGCGGATGCTCCTGCGCCTGCGCCTGCTCCTGAATCGCCACCCACTTCGTTGCCGTCCGTACATTAGTGTATATCCATTACGCTCGTATACAAGAATACAGTCGTTCCAATCGTATCAAAGCATTAACAAGCTGGTAAGGTCGTCGCCCGCTTCGGCGGGGTTGGTATGCATGGATGGAGTTCGCGATGCGCAACGACGACGCTGTCGGTGTGACGCGGGTGGGGGATTAGGCCTTCTCCGACGCCTCAGCGCCCTTGGCCCGCGACTGCTTCTCCGCGACGCGCAGCGCACGCTTCTCCTTCCGAAGTCGCTCGCTCTCGCGGATGCCGAAGCCGTGGCGGAAGATGAGGCGGACCTCTTCGAGCGAGAGCCCGGCGGTCTCGGGGAAGCAGAACAGGCAGAAGAGCCAACCGAGGAGGCAGAGCCCGGCGTAGAAGCCGAACGCGCCCGCGGGCGTGATGCGGTCCATGAGCGAGAGGTACGTCGCACCGATGAGCAGATTGCCCGCCCAGTTCGTCGTGGTCGCGAGCGATGTGCCGATACCGCGCACTAGTGGGAGGGGCATCGTCAGAATGATGAAGCGGCGGCAAGAGACAGCGGTGTGCTCACCTTCGAGGCCAAAGAGCTCGCCCTGCTGCCAAGGTACATTCCCAAGGCCAGTTGCATAGGATGCGACGTAGAAGATCATCGCGAGGAGGACGATCGCAGACCATGTCGTCGAGTACTGTGTCCCATCGATGAGATCGCCACCTGTCTTGCGAGTCAAAACTTTGCGGTGGTCCAGTCAGTTAACCATAGCAGCGTAAGAGGGATGAAAATGTACACACAGTGGAAAGCGACGCTAGCAAGGACAAGGCCGACGATCATGCCCGGCGCGGACCAGATCATGATCTTGCGCCGGCCGATGATGTCGATGTACTTGAGCGCGATGAGCGTGAAGATGAAGTTTGTGCCCGAGACGATGAGCCCCACTGCGGTCGGTTGGTCGAAGCCGATCTCCTTGAATAGCGTCGCTATTGTGTTGATGCGGTCAATTGCTTGTTCGCGAACGGTTCAGCTCAGGGGGGGCTATGCATGCTTACCACTGTAGTACATGAGCTAGAGGGCCACACATATCAGGAACAAAGACTACACCAGTTCTGAATAGTACTCACAGTGTTGAAGCCACAGAGCTGTTGGAAGGCTTGCATGCCACATCCAACGACTGTAGAAGGTCATGCCACTTGAGTTCAGGGAAATGAGTGGCGCGGCATAGATACGTACTGAGGGCCCTGCGGTTGATTGGGTCGGTGAGGATGAGGCGCAGACGTTGGAAGAACGTCGTGGAATTCGTGATCTCGACGCTTTGCTTCACTGCTGCCGCGAGTGAGCGCACCTGCAACGCCAGGTTAGCGCGTCCACTAGCCTACAAACATTTATGGCGCAGACTTACCTTGAGATCAACTTGCTCAGGCGTTGCGTGTGAGTAGATTTTGGTCATTGTCGCATGAGCGGCGTCGTATTGATTCCTGCGAATCATAATACGCGCTGTGCTCCTCCGTCAGTCACTTCTGTTTTACTAGAACTCAAGCCATGGCACTTACGAGACTCGGGCAAGAAGAATAGGAACAACGCCTGCAGAGCGGCCGGGACTGCACCGAGACCGACCATCCATCGCCATCCGCCGTGCGTGTTTTCGAACGCAGCATCGATACCATACGCGACAACTTGGCCGCCGGTGATCATGACGACGTTCACTACGACCATACGGCCACGGAGACGCGTCGGAGAGAGTTCTTGGATGTACAGCGGGGCGACGCATGCAGCAACACCGACACCGATACCAATGAGGAAGCGGCAGCCAATCTGGATCCCGCAACGCAGCACGTCAGTAAGTTTAAGCTATGCATCATACCGCTCGGAAACCATACCATAGACCAAACGGTATGGCAAACGGCTTGACCGATAGCACCTCCAATGAAGATGATGTCCGCAATGCCGAGCACAGGTCTCCGTCCGAGGAAGTCACTTAACATTCCTGCGACAAGGGCTCCAAGAAGAGCACCGAGAGTTGTCGCAGACGTGATAAGTTCCTAGATGCTGTTATGTGAGGACGAGTAGGAATTATACGCTCAATAGTGATTGCGGACGAACCTTCTGCCCGGACGAAAGCTCCGCAGGACCCAAATCCCCGCCAATAGTCACCAATGCTCCCGATATCACACCGGTATCGTACCCTACGTGACAAGAGGAAGGACATTCAGTACTTCGAACATATCTTGCACTACGGGGATCGCTCCAGCAGGGATAAGAGTAACTCGTTCGGCCCTATTATTTGTGTGATTTTGTGTGGCAGAAGAGGTAATTCCTCCTTTGCCTGACCACCTCTCTTGCTAGTACTTGCATGGATCGAACAATCCCCCTCGCGCGGAGAAGTACACTCACCAAACAGCAGACCGGAGATACTTGCACAAGCGACAAGCAGCCACACAAACCATGTCGTCCGTTCCTCGCCTTCCGCCACTACGAGAGCTTCGGAGATCTCACCGGAAGCGACCGCCGCGGCGATGCCATCGACGTCTTCGTAGCTGTAGACGAGGCCCGCGTAAGCACCGTATCACATTCCTACGCGCCGTCTGCTCGACACTTTCTCTCGGGCGCGTACTCACAGCTGGGCATCCTTTGCCTTCTCCGAACCGTTGGATGCGTTATCCATGGGCGACTGCTGCTCTTTCTCACTCGTGCGGGGGCGACGGGAGGGTGCGACCGCGGTAGAGGCTCGAAAGTCAAGCAGGAGAGGTCGGCGTCGAGTAGCAAAGACGATTGAGAGACGGTGGAGAGGAATAATAAATATGGGGACCCCAGATGGGCCCGGGAGAAACGTTGATCAGAAGATGGAGAAGCGTTTCCCCGCACGGCCGGCCCTCCATGCATTTTCTTCAAAGTTCCAGTTGCTCGCCGTCGTGTTTCTCGACGCCGACAATCGTTTATCCGGCATTGGGACCTTGTCTTGGCCGTGTTGCGCCGGCGCCGGCTCAAGGGAGATCGTCGCTGCTTCTCCTTACTCAACGCTTACCTTTGCTCAATATTCGCCACACTTGCGTTTTCCGCATTCCAGCTTTCCCCTTCACTTCATTGTTGATACATACTTACGTCGTCTGAA
Organism: Cubamyces lactineus; assembly: GCA_022376465.1. Taxonomy (NCBI): domain Eukaryota; kingdom Fungi; phylum Basidiomycota; class Agaricomycetes; order Polyporales; family Polyporaceae; genus Cubamyces; species Cubamyces lactineus. The sequence goes on along the minus strand of JACDTU010000001.1, from coordinate 2,855,233 downwards.
CCATAATCGACAGCCGACCGAATGTATGCGGAGCAACGGACCGACTTGGCATTCTGTGCTCTTTTCCTCATGGACAGTCGACCGCCGACGCCGTCATGCTGTACGCTGCGAGAGTCACAAGACTGGCCAGGGTGAGCAGGCGGGCAGCAGAAACGGAGCAAGTCGTCGTGGTTGTGGTCAAGCGAGACGCGACACGGCGTTTGGGGGGTGCAGAAGTGTATCCCGTGCTGATTGCGTCGACGTCCAAGAGCGCCTGCCGTATCACCCCAACTTACCGTGAGTAAGTTTCTTTCAATTCGCGCAGCCATTATACTCGAGAAGAAGCCAGCGGAGGCTTTGCTGCTGTGAACGAGAGGACAACTGAAGGCAATAATTGCAAGTACTAGATGATGTGATAGACCAAGGTATAACGAATACGTATACGAGACAGTCTGAGCCTGGAGATGTTTGTGACTACTATGTCATAGGTACCGTACCGTGGTACACCCATATTCAACACCCATATGCAGCTATCTGCCTACGCCTGTATAAACATCCTGTATAGTATTGCGGAAGAGCCGATCGTGACTGGCGAGGTTGTTTAGATTGGATTCCACCTGAAGTTCTTTGAGGCCCGGAGCTTCGCGGTGACGTCGACGACGCGGTTAGTATAGGACGAATTGTGATCCGCCAACCAACGCACTTGCGTACGTTGGCAGAGAATGGAGCAGAAAGTGTGGGGAAATCAGGCACTGAAGGAACTGAGAGAATTGAGAGTAAGAGGAGGGGAAGAGGGAGCAGAAGAATCTGAAGAATCCAAGGAATCGAAGTAAGGCATCAGAGATGAGAAACCGACGGACCAAAGAGTTTTGAGGAAGTAGTAGGGTGATTAACTGGGATGGGTATACAATGCTTCACGTTCCAACATTCACTCTGGATCTGTTGTTGCGTGCTCATGCTCCCGCCAATCCTTCTTGTACTGCATCACCGACGACTCCCTGGCCCATCGTGGCTCGCCGTTGGGCAAGAAATGCAGCACGACGTCCTTCAGGCGCGGGTGGGGCGTCCACGTATCGACAGGCACCCATACGAGGTTCTCCCCTGCCTTCCGCGCGCGTTCTTTCTTCACCACGCCCTCGCCATGACTGGCTCGTTGGGACGCGTGCTCGTCAGCGCCGGCGTTGGCACTGGTGGTAGCACCAGGACGCGGAGGATCACGAGCCTGAGCCCCAGATCCAGACGCACGCCGAGGAGGGGAGGCTCGGTCGAGCATCCAAGCCTGGCGCCCGTTGTCATACTTGTGGACATGCAGACACCCGGCGCGGGCCCTGCGCTCCCGCACGATGCGGCGGATGGGCGCGGGGGGCGCGTCGCGTCGCACCGTACTGCGCGACTCGTACCACTCCGTCCGCTCCCCGGGTATACTGCGGACCTTGGCCCTGTAGGCTTCTGCACACCAGTACGTCTTACTGTCGTCCAACGGTAGGTGTCCAGGAATTTGGAGTAAGGGGGATGGGAAAAGAAGATGATGGCGCGAGGATGTGCATGGTGAGAGGGTGCCGGGCATTGAGTAAGTGGTACAAAAAGTGTACAGTGTGTACTTACGTCCTGACGACACGCTCCTCCTGCGGCGCCGGGGGAGAATCTGAACTGCCACCTCCCTGGCTTGATTGCGGTGGCTGGGTATTGGCGGGCGGATTTGTGTTCGTTGGCTGCTGCCAATTGAGGACTGCCGACTCATTGCGTGCTGTTGCGTAGCTCACAACACTGCTTGCACGAGAATCACGTCGCGCAGCTCGGGGTAGTATTGCAGGTGGGACTGGGGTGGTAGTCGTCTGTCCACGTTCCCCCATGTTGTTGCCGACATTCGTCGAAGCACATTGGATGCGAGACGTCTGAGGCAGCGGGTCCGCGGCAGCGTTCACTGCGTTGAAAGTGATGCTGAAAGGTCCAGCTCCTGGAGGCAAAATGATCGGACAGCTAGGGAGGGCCGACGTCCATAACTATGTTAGTTGAGACAAAGGCCCGGTCCACGACGCTCACAGGAGTACTGCGCCCCGGGCAGCACTAGACCCAGCATCATAGTTGATCCGCACTTCGTTGGTCTGCTCAGGATTGTTATCAGGTTGATTGTTTGGGGTGCGGCCAAGGTTGGAGCCTATTGCACACACAGTGGGCTGTACACCGTCATTGCCGCCAGCGACGGCAGGAACGATCTGCGGAGCCGGAGCGCCCCCCTGTATAGAGAAAGAGGGCGGGGTGTTCTGATCATTGGTGTCGTCGCAGGAAACCTGCATGATGTTGATTTGCTAGTATTGGTCGCAGAACTTGAAGAAGCGCAGGCTAGAACTTGCTTGAGGCCGACACTGCGGGAAAGGACAAGGATGGGCGGGGAAAGGCAGATTGCACGCTCGCTGGTACGCGAGTCATATCGGGCGCGCATCGCCTCGAACGTTCTGCCTTTATAGCAGCGCGCTTCTTCCGCAAAGGGCTTAACCTGACAAAGCTAAACGAGCGCCCCCTGCTGCGGGGGTGCCCACGCAGTCAGTACACAGCTGAAGTGAACATGTGTACATCGCGTCACTCGCCTCCGTATTGACCCTGTGGATACGTCTCATGTAGAGTATCAGCCAACGGCTGCTCCGATAGTGTCAGAAAGAGGAAAAGGTGGTCCGTAATGCGCTGTACGATCCAGAGGGGGTCCTATTGTCAGCGTATGATAGTGGGCCCGGTGGGGGAAATCAGGAAACTCACAATCTAGCGAGTGACGGACTCCTATTCGTGAATGTCCTAGGTACTTCGGCTGTGCGGTGAATTGGCAGCCTGGGAGACCAGCCGCCAGAAAGACGCTGCTACTCTGACCGACATGACACAGAAGGTCGCTGCGCGCGTCATGAGTTGCTATCAGTGAATAAGATAGCGCACTAAGACTGTAGTGCGGGTACCGCAAGTGGCCATTGTACGCGTAATGCGGTATCTGAACCTTCCAGCTGCAGTGCTGATTGTGGCACGGTGCCGTGGTAGGCTGTGATTAGGGGCCGTGATGGCTCACGGTCGTCCGCACCGTCGACTTCGGATATTGAACCTACATTGCAATATCTGCGTGTAAAGAATCATGCAATCAGCCTCCACAGCGTCTAGAAGTTGGAGCGTATACGTATACACTGGTACTCACGAAGGAACGTGCCGCATCGCACTGATGGACGAGCTGCGGCGATGCAAGTTAGGGCTAGCGACTCGGATGCTACATGACATCAGGACTAGTAGCTCGCATGGGTACGACCGACGTGCTGATGTAAACCGGCGCAGAGATAGGTGGTGCTCGTACGGATGGTGGCGCCATAGCCATGGTCACTGGTGGGATGGGACAAGTTGTTGAAGCGCTGCCGCTGTGGTAGTTGCACCTGAAGCGCCCAATATAGCCGCCGGAGAAGGACTACGTTCAACAAGTTCTGCAAGCGCAGAACAGTAGGAGGAAATATACACGAGATACGTTGATTTAATATAGTGCAATGCAGAATATATCATACATGATATGAGAGCCGCTCAGCGGGCCAAGAAACCACGAATCGTACAAACAGGATCGTACACACCCACCGTCGTCGGAGTCCACGCATCCGCATCCAGTCAAGGCGAAACTCGTACATGTGCGGTCACCACGACCTCAACCTCATTCACTCGTGTCGTCCGCAATCATCGCGTCCAGCTTCTTTTTGTCCTGCGCATACTTCTTGAGCGACGCGGGCCGGACCCAGCGCGGCTCGCCGTTCTTCAAGAAGTGCAGCACGAGCCCACGCAGACGCGGGTGCGTCTTCCCCACATGCACGCGCCTCCACACCAGCTTCAGCTCCCTGCGCTGATCCACGCCTGCGGGGAGCGTATGGCGCCGCGGTAGGGGCCCCGAGAGATCGAGCATCCAGGCCTGCGTGCCGCTATCGTGCGTGTGGACGTGAAGGCAGCCGATATCCGCCCCGCGCTCTTGCGCGAGCCGGCGGATGGGTGCGGGGGGCAACTCGCGTGTCCGAGGGCCGTGAGATTCGTACCATTCGGTCACCTCCCCCTCCCCGCCACGGATGCGGAACGTGTAGAGATCGGGGCAGTAGTACGTCTGGCTGTTCGCATAGAACGCCCATGCAGCAATGGTCAATGGCATCGGTTAGCTATGCAGAACGTCGTAGGTGGTGAGAGGACGTGCACTCACGCTTTGCTACCATTAGTGGGTTCTGCCTTTTGCACGTTTGATGTGACGGTGTTGGAATCGGTGTCCACAGACGCAGTATTGTGTTGTTCATCGGTCTGGCGTTGGGTCTCAGAAGGAGCGCCTGGACTGTCCGTCGACTCCTCGTTCTCGCTCCGGGCAGGTAGCTGAGGGGCAGTAGCGTAGCTGACGATGCTGCCATCGGAAAGTACGCTGTCTTGCCGTTCACGTCCGCTCGCAAGCGTAGTAGAAGGGGCTGACGACTCGGGTGCTGTGGTCGACGGTTCCGGAGCTGTCGGAGCAGAAGAGTCTGTGTTTTCTATCGGACTGCGTTCTTCTGTGTTCCCGGGGATGCTGGTAGGGCTCGGTGCGACAGGCTGGTTGAACGTCTGGTTCGCTTGCTGCACAAATGGGTTGAACACGTCCCAAGGCAACGGGGGATGTCCCATCCCAAAAGGACCGCGACTAGGCATGTAGCCCCAGCTGGCAAAGTCCCTTAGTGACGGTTTCGGGCGGAGAGGAGAGGAGCGTGACTAACAAAGACGTCGTGGTCCATACGGGGGTCATATTGGGTCCGTTGTAGCCCGGGGGCATCGAACTTGGCTGCTCGGGGGAGTGGTGGATAAGCGAAGACTGAAGATGGAAGCTTAACGGGAGCATCTGCTACGTACATAGAACTGAGGAGCATAACCATTGGCGTTGTCGACAGAAGGGACGGCTTGCGGGATCGACACTTCACATGCGGAGGAAGAGGTCTGATCTGGGCTGACGAGGGGGCCTTGCATCTCGGAGAGCTGTGGCGTGGCTGATGCTGATCGCGGGGAAGGAGGATCGGGAGAAAGAGCCAATGACTCTGGGAGGCGGTGATCAGTGGCTGGGGCTTTTATAGAGACACAGAGTTAGCAATGGGCCTTTGTCCAGTGGAAATTGCGCATGTCGAGCTGCGAGTACGCGTGTCGACAAAGTAACGAAGACTTCGTTGAGATACGCGCTGTGTGTTCGGCCCTTCGAGTCCCGGCTGCAGCTTGAATTAGAGGACTCGAGGATATGAAACGGACGGATTCCAGTGACGGTGTGCGTACATTCTCTTCGGCAACGGTGGTGTGGAGGAGTCTTGCCCGAAACGTAGGCCAATCTGCGTTCAGAATGGGCATAGGATCGGGCCCGCGCATACATTATCCCAGATCGTGATCGTGAGATCAGGTCAGCGACTGAAGACTGAGGACACGTTTCCTACAACCCAGCAACGAGGCAAGTCGGCCTATCGGCCCAGTGGCCCAGTGGCACACCGGACGCAGGCTAGAAGCAGAGCGTTGCGATACTCCGCAACTACCTGGGAGGGTGGCCGAAGAGCGCAGTGGCACCGTCAAGCATGGGATACTAGCATGGGAAGCTTGACGAAGGCTACGTGGCCGCTGAACCACTCGTCTTCGACGTCGTGTGGGTGCTCATACGCACTCGAGGGCGCGATAACCCCCTCATGCTCAGATACTGCGGCCTTCGTATTAGCATACCATACGCTGGCAACTCAACATCCGGATGTCCTGACCTCGAGCTCACATACGTCGATTGTGAGCCTGAAATCCTTGGCAAGCGGCCGGCAGCGCGACGGTACCGACAGCTCTGAGCGTAACTGAACGCTATGCGGGCATACGAAGGTCAAGCTTTCACCGGTACCGGTGCACATAACGCGGATGGAGATGTGTTTATTGTCTGAGAGGGAATTCGAGGAGCCGGGACCGCAGGATGTGGAAGCGCTTTGGCACCGCGCGCGTCTCCTCGGTGCCGTCGCTCGGTACCGCGATCATGTTCAGGGCTTTCGGAGCAATGATTGTAGCCTTGAACTCCTAACACTTCTTCCATAACCAACCTCCTTGTGCGTGGTTAGAAGAAGACGACTAGGACTGACGGACCGTGATTGCAATGCGCATCGTAGAGCCAAGTTCGCTGGTGCGCTCAATGCTAGGCAGCAAGCAACGTCTCTCCGTCGTATTCACCGGTGCAGAACGTCATGGCAATCTTCAGCCACGCTGAAGGGCGCAATGGCATCGCCAAGCATAGAACGTTTGACGAGGACTACGTGTTCGCGAGATCACTGGTCTTCGACGTCATGATACGAGCTCACCGTACGCGCATGTACGGGTACCACGACTTCCCTAATGTCAAGTACTGTGGCTTCCACGTCAATACACGATACCCTGCGAGGCAGAATACAGACAACACGCCTCTACCCCACATGTGCAGAACACTTACGAGCTCAAAGCCCCAAACCCTCAAGCGGCCGGTAGCGCAACGGTACCGACTTGGTACCGACGGTTCCGAGCGTAGCCAACCGTTATCCGGACATACAACGGTCGAGTTTTCCCCGCTACCGTAAATGGCGAACAAAAAGCGGATAGCGATGGGCTTATTGTCTCAGCAACTAGCAGAGTCCGTCGCAAAGCCAGAGTTCGTGGGAGCCAGGAGAAAGCCGAGGAGGAGTCGGTACCGCAGGAGGAGGATGGAGCCAGATACGCGCGCCTCGGCACCGCGCGCGTCTCTTGCTCGGTGCCGAGATCAGGAGGCCAAATTCCTCCACACTCAGTGAGCCCTCCCTCCCAGCGGTCAATAACGTTTTGTGCTGTCTATTGAATGTGAGAGCCTGAAAGACGACCACAACGGATGGACTCAAGCATGCCATACACGCTATCGAGGTTGACTTTGTTCATCCAAGGTGTTGTGAACGCAGTATATATCATTTCGATTTTCGCATATGGGACCACAGAAGAGATACACATCACTTGTGACTTGTTATCAATATTTGAACCAAAACTAGAGTAGGAGAATTGAGCGAACACCCAGAGCAACTCAGCACTCCGAGTACCGCCTAAGCCGCCTCCGCAGCTTCCTCCCGCCCTCATACGACTTGGCCGAGGACGCCTTCACCCAGCGCGGCGTGCCGTCGTCGAGGAGGTGCAGCACGTACCCCTCCATGTCCGGGTGCGCATCGCCAGGGAAGACCATGCGCCATCCCACTTCCTCATCCACCACCCTCTCTGCCTCTCGCTCTCCGGTTGCCGAGGCGGCGTCGGGCATGCGCACGTCCCCGTCAGCGTCGGCTCCGCGCTGCCTCGTACGGACACCTCCTCGCGTGCCCGCGCTGGCGCTCCCAACTTCGGCACCAGCACCAGCAGCGGCACCGGCGGGGATATCAACGCGCTCCCGGGGAGGACAGACGTACATCCAGATCTGCACGCCCGCGCGGTGCTTGTGCACGTACAGGTTCCCGCGGCGCGGGCTGAGGATGTGCGGGGGCGCGGGGAGCCGGTTGAGGGACTCGGTCGGGCCGTACCACGTCGTGAGCCTGTTCGTCCCCCGGATCTTGCGGAACTGCTTGTGCGGGTGCAGCGTAATCACACTATGTTGGAGGAGGGTCGGTCGGTCAGTCGGGCTGTACGTGAGGAGGGGGTGGGGAGGAGAGAGACGTACCGCTTAGTCGGGGTAGAGGAGCTGTCGTTGGGGTCGCCGTGCGTGACGATCTCTGCCTTGACACGGACGGTGTGGCTTGTAGGACTCGCAGTGGTAGTAGCGGCAGCGGCGTTCCGTGCGGCAGATGCCGCCGAGCGAACTGCTCCACGAGCAGAGCCCTGACCGCCTTGGGCAGGCCGAGCAGGGGTCGTGGGCGTCGCTGTGGTCTCAAGGGCAACTGTGGCAGTGGGGGCAACAGCAGGAGCTGGAGTTGGAGGCGCGGGCGTCGGCGCACTCGACCTCGGTGCGGAAGCCCGCCCGATAGCAGGCTCAGTTTCAGGTTGGGGGCTCGGGGCCTCCGCCCTAGCCATAGCCCTCGCAGCCGCCCTCTGAGCCTGCACCACATTACGACGCGGAAGCGGAATGTACGGGGTGCTGGAGTCTCTCTCGCCGCTCAAAGCCTGTCCGATAGCACTCTCGAGAGTGGGCGAGGTAGGTAGGTTCAGCTGCGGGACGGGAATGAGGTTGCGGGGAGCACGAGAAGCGCCGCCCTCGCGGCAGCCGCGCGAGCATGGGGAAGTTGCACGAGTGGGCGGGGCCGCGGCGTCGACGAGGTTGCTAGACCTGCGGGGAATTTGGACGGCGGTGGTGTTGCGTCGTTCGGCGGCGGCACTGAGCAGCGAGTTAGTGTGGGAACAGCAGTGGACAATTGGGGGAGAGAACTGACCCCTGGGAGGCCCGCTGTGAACTGCAATTGTATACGAGCGTGACGGACGTCGTGCGCCTCTCCCAGTCCTAGATCGGGGGAGCATGTAGCTCATCAGCTTCGGAGCGTACACGTGTGGGCGATGGGACATACAATGGACAAGGTAAGATCGTCCGGCCTGGTGGTCAAGCGTCCGATAGAGAGCTCAGTGACGGCGGCATTGTCTGCGCTGGTGTTCACCAGCGTGATCGACGGCGTGCGACGATGAGCAGGCCCCGCTGCAGATGCAGGCGGGGCGGCGGTAGACTTCTGCTTTTGTTGCATGTTGAGCGTGGTAATTTTTGAACGACGATGAATGTCGACCTCTCGTCCTCTGATGGCGGCAGAAGACAAAGACGAGGTGGGGAGATATGCTAGAGATAACGGGGAGAAGTAGTCGCTAGCACGGGGGATGCCAAAAAAGGGCGTCGGCAACGAAGAAGCGGAAGACTATTTTCTTGGAATGGATATTTGCCGGCGGGACGGGCGGGGGGCGGGAGGCGGGGTCGGATGCTAGTCGGTACCACAAGCAGCCACAGTGTACTCAGCTAGCAGAGCTGTGCACGATCGGGCGGGATGGAGGATCGGCGGCGTAGAATTGCGGGCTTTATACTTTTTGGCGGAGGTCCCCCACCAAAGGGAGTGGTATCGGAGAGAGAAAGACCTTGAATGCGCAAAGGGGGATGCTTCATGTTTGGCCTGCGCAAGTGGTAGCCGAGCCCGCAGGAGGAAGATGGAAATGGGCGCCTGGTGGTTGAGAAAGTAAGGATGTGCCACTGAAGACACGAGCAGACCGCGAGGCTCGAGCTACGCTAGAGCTCGGGAGGTAGGCGAGTGTGTCTGAGTCCTTTGTGGTCGCCGTTGGTCGTACTCTGAGGTAAACAGGATAACGGAGACAGCATCAGCGAAGCGAGGACATCGACGAGACGAGAGCAACGAGGCGTAAGCTGGAGTGCAGCTGTGCAGGCCCAAGGGCGGGGTGCGGGGTGTGTCGAGATCAGGGCGAGCAGACTCCCAATCCCAGCCCGGCGCTAGCGAGCGATCACCCAGATTTGGTCCTGTTTGCTGGTCGATCGATTCAGATCGGGAGAGGAGATCTCAGATCTCGGTCGTCCTCAACGCTCGTTCTGGTCCACGGTCTCGTGCGCCGCGTCATGAATTGTGTTCGCGTCACGAGCAGAATCAAAGTCTGGTCGATAACATCCTGCCAGAGCATCATCAAAACATCATGAAGAGAGACCGACCGTCGCGACTCGCACGACATCAGCGAAATGTCGTCAGCTCAGCGCTCAGTTTGCAGCGCGTCATCAGCCCTGTTCGGTTGTGCATTTGAGAGTTTCTCGCTTTTGCAAGGCGCAAATGGCCCTATGTCATCCAGATCGTATCAGGGCTCGGTTGTGGCCTGTTTGCTCTGATAATTTGCAAATCCCATTCAGGGCAGTGGCCCAGTGGGAGCGTGCGTAAGCGGGCACCAACGTCGAACGAGCATCTGTCTCCAATCAGTATGTGCAAGGAATCACTACCGATCGTCCTGTGAGCTCCTGTGGTGTGAGAGGGAAGGGAGATGAGCATGTTCGATCGCCAAGCAAGCGTATAGTCGCCCTTGGTGCTTAACCACTCGAGAGTCACTCGAACGCTGAGCTGAGCAGCCGCGATACCCATAGAGACGTGGCTGCGTTACATCCACATACTACCACATCAAATCGTCTTCAAGCCCGTCTTGCAGGTACACAGTACACTGCACGACACAAGAAGCCCTCCGAACAAGGCGTTTGGTATCGTCGAGGTTGCTTTGGAGAGCGTCACTCCGATGTGAAATGTATCTGTAGCCAGCTCCGTATCAGAGTTTCAGCCAAACAGGGCACGCCTAGGACACACACATACCAAGTGTTGCAATTTGAAAAAGCCTCGTAGCGTAGCGACTTCACGGCAGCCTCAGGATCCGTCTTGACGGAGGTTACGCGGAGAACTCCGGGCTACGATGGTGAGAGAGTTTGAGCAGAGACTCAGAACGTCATCCTGTAATGACACACGACTGCGAATCTTCAGCGTGTCCCTGACCTTCGTCGCTTGTGTGCAATCCGCTCAAGTCAGCGTCGGAGGTACTAGAGCTCGTGAAATGTGCCACCCACGATCCCCGTCACTGCGAGCACGACTAGCACGTTCACCGCTTCGGTGGAAGCGCTAAAGGTGATTGGAAGGAAGAGGAGGAAGAGGCAGCGGGAATTGATTGATAAAGAAAGCAAGCTGCGACAGACTGGAGACGGAGATGGGATAGCTTCGGTGAATCTCAGCCTCGATTCATTAGACAGAGTTCGACAAAACTGCGTGTACGCGTTGATTGTTGCGAGTACACGTTCCGGGGCATTGTGGTAGAAAGGATTCACTGTTCAGTTCAAAGGAACGTCTCCGAACGCCAAACCTTCTCAAAGGCTCAAACTACCCCGCCAGTGGCACACGCAATGAGGCGCAAGGCATGCTGATTCGCTAAACACCGTCGGTTAGCTGCTGGGCGAGGTCGTTAATGCAAGCGCACTCACCAGACGTTCACATCGCATAATGACGTCCTCGTAAGGACTTGGCCTTTCGTCAAGTACCACATCATCGATTTGTGCGTGCTGTGCGGGAATCACCACTCGAATCTGCTTGGATAATTCGCCTTAGGTAACACTCGTTTGCGTGTCGCCAAGCCCCTAGAGAAACCATATCCGTTGTCGCGAGAAAACGCGCCGCATCGCAGTAATTGCATCTCAGATACAGCTTCCAGAGCATACCAGTTCGAAGCAGCATATCCGACGCGCAGACAGTGCCACTCGAGAAGCGTTGACACTGCCAGAGAGCCCTTGAGATAGCCGGAGAATCATGCCAGAGAGTGCTAGCTAAAGACACGCAAACCACGTTGCAGCGAATGGATGGGCCCTAGCTCAGAGTCGTCCATGACACTTGGAAAAGTGTCGTCGGTGACGTGCGTGTGCCCATTGGCGCCGGATGGACCACACAACGTGACTTGCATGACAGAAACGGTAGTCACACAGGATCACACGTCACGTCCTCTGGCTCACGAAAGCGCCCAACTGCTCCCTCCACACGCCACACTTGTCCCAACCTTCCTCTCACCTCCCAAGCCGTCTCACAACCCTCCAGCCTAGCCAGACTGCGTCAAAATGGTTTGTATATACTGCTCCTATAATAAAAGCTGCGATATTGACTCTGTATCTGCTGTGGTAGGCTCGTAATGAGGAGAAAGCACAGTCTATGCTGTACCGCTTCCGCGAGGCGCAGGCGGCGGAGCTCGGGCTGGGGACGCGGAGCGACCGCAGGCCGCGCATGGCGAGCGCGTGCAAGAGCCTGCGCGAGTGCGAGCGGTGGCGAGGAGAGATATTGCGCGAGATCAGTCGGAAGGTGTCCAAAATCCAAGATGGTGCGTCACCCATCTCCCAAGCAGAAGCCACGGGCGAATACGAATGGACGCTAACGAGGGGACCTCCGGAAATGTGCAGCGGGCCTGACGGACTACGAGGTGCGCGACCTGAACGACGAGATCAACCGGCTCCTGCGGGAGAAGCGGCACTGGGAGAACCAGATCGTCGCGCTCGGGGGCGCGAACTACCGGCGGAACGTCGCGATGCTGGACGACGACGGGAAGGAGGTGCCGGGCACGAAGGGCTACAAGTACTTTGGGCGCGCGAAGGAGCTGCCGGGCGTGAAGGAGCTCTTCGTGAGCAAGAAGAAAGAGGAGGACGAGGAGAACAAGGTGCACAGCTATTACAAGAAGTTCACGAACCAGGGCCCGGGGTATTTTGGCGATTTGGACGAGGCGGATGGGGCGCTGCTCGAGTATGAGGCGAAGGCGGAGAAAGAAGGTATGTGTAGTCTTTTCACGAGCCCCTTTGGACATTCACTTACAGGGATCTACGCGTACAGAGTGGGAAGATGCGTACAACCACATACGTAACGTCCTCGGTCTCTCGACAGACGAACCTATACCTCCCATTCCGCGACCCGTCAAGCCCCTTTCTGCGCTCCTCACCGAGGCGAGCCAAGTGGCAGGGCCCCCAGACACGAAGCGCAAGGCACCAGAATCCGACGGAGACGGGGATGTGTCCATGTCCGCCGCCGACGCGTCCTCTACGGAGATCTCAAAACGAGCGCGCACCGACGGCTCACAAGCACCCGCAGCATCAACAGCAGCATCAGGAACCGGGCCCGCACACGACTTGTCGACCGACGCGGCGATGGAGGCGCATGCTCGGCGCACGGCGGCGTACATCCCTGTGCTCTCGCCCGAGATTCTTATGCCGCCGAAGATGCCGACGAGAGAGGAGATGGAGCAGTTCTTGCTAGAGCTGAGGAAGAAGGCGCTCGTGGAGGAGTACTTTGGCAACGAGTCATGAGCACGGGCGACGGAGATAGTGCGGGGAGGTGTGTTTTGTGTTGTCCCTTCACCATGATCGCACGCCCATCGCTGTTTGCTCTAGAGATTGCTGTTGCCTCTGTATATTATGTGTGTTCTTGTAATTTGTGCTATTGCCCGTCTTTCGTCGACTTGAGTTCCTGCGCACCAACGATGCTCCTTGAGCTGCACAACCGGTACGTACGATTTATCGTCGCGACGTTCGTCTGCATTCTTCCTGTCTGACAACTATTTGACACACATGTAAGTTTGTTTATTCCCATGGGCGATCATCATATGAATGACAGGACTCGATCTTTCTTCATATGCTGCAGGCCCGCAGCAACAGGCCCGGACGGGCACCGCGACTGCGTGCGGAGTTTTGTTCGTTTGCCCGCCTGCAATAACACACGAACACTCTCGCGACGAGTACGGGTCCTGACCGCGATCCCCCGCCGACACTGGCATAACAATGAGCCTGTCAGGTTTACAGCTAATCCGATTCGCAGCCGAGCGCCACACAGCATACCCCGCGTCCTACCATTGAAGCCCTGAGGTACACCGCCGATGCAGCCATGCGGACGCCGATGGACCTCACTGACGCTGTCGCACATCGTAGACTGTATTCCGAATATCTGGGGCTGCGGCGGGCAACAACGCGCTTCGCTCGGAGGACTGACATATCAAATGAAGGCGTCTCGGACTCGCTGTGAGGGTATAAAGGCGCATACATGAGGGTGAGCGACACCTTGAGTCGTCTACTCGACTTTGTTCCACATCCGTCTTCATCCTTCAGCATGGTCAACGCAACAACGCTCCTCGGCGTAGTCCTCCTTGCCCGCCACGGCGACCGCCTGGAGTTTTTCCAGGATCCCTTCACGTATAACCCGGTGCAGACGTTCCTCACACCCCTCGGAAGCGTGCGTTCCCCCTTTCGCTTCGGGATCGCATGGGTTGATTCTGACGAAGAGAACTCTACGCTCAATAGGTTCAAGAGCAGCAGCTCGGGACCTTCCTCCGCGGGACGTACCTCGACCCCGCCTCACCCACATTCATAGAGGGTATAAGCGCGGACGTCGCGAACGTCAACCAGCTCGACGTCCGCGCGGACGCGGGAGGCGGAGGGTCTGTCATCCTGATCTCTGTGCAGGGCTTGCTCCAGGGGCTGTTCCCGCCTACCACGGACAACAATATAACGCTTGCGAATGGTACCACTGTCGTCGCACCTCTGGGCGGATATCAGGCTATTCCTGGTACGCAAACGCCCTTCGCAGGCTTCCACGGAGCTTACATCTGATACATGATGCGACTTACAGTGGAGAGTGTTGAACCCAACTTAGACATCTCCTTGAATAGCTTTACGTCGTGTCCGGTGAGTCTGTAACGTGATCGAGTATTAACGCGTGGAGGCACTGAGAGGGCTTGCTGTTCAGAACTTCGACAACCATATCTCTGAGTTCTATGCGTCGCCATCGTTCATGGCGGAAGCGACGGAGGCCAAGCCTTTCCTTGAGCTGCTCCAGCCGTACTTGGGTAACCGCTCGATCGACTTTACAAATATGGTACGTCCTAACAACTGCGTCCATACTGCTCACTGATTCTCACATACCTATCAGTTCAACGTACGCTAGCTGTTTTGATTGTGTTCACAGCTCGTCATGATGTCTTGATTTCCTTGCAGATCTTCGACTTCGTGAACGTTCAAAGCGTCCACAACGCGACGTTCCTCGCCGAGCTCCCGTCGACATTCGCCGCGCAATCCTACTACTACGCCAACTTCCACGAGAACGGCGTGTTCACGGACTCGCCTCCCGACGGCATCGGTAACAGTGCGTACCTTACATCTCATTCGTCCGATGAGTAACATCTGACTGACTCTGGTGGTTGACACACGAAGTTGGGATCCGCACCATCCTCCCATCCATATTCACCGACCTCACACGCATCGCCAACGCGAGCGACCCGCTGAAGATCATGCTCAACGAGATCAGTTACAAGCCGTTCATCAGCCTCTTCAACGTCACCCAGGCCACCAACACGGACCCGAGCATCGCCGGAATCGGTGAGTCATCCTGCTCCACGTCGGGCGTGATATGATTCTCACCAAGGTGTCGTATCGTCCGTCCGATCCTAGTTGATTATGCGTCTGTCGTCGCCCTGGAGCTGCACGCGCCCGCATCGCCCGCGGACGAGCCGACGGTGAACATGCGCTTCAAGAACGGGACGACGGATCCGGTCTTCCACGACCTCACGCTGTTCGGCGAGACGTCGCTGCCGCTCTCGCAGTTTATCTCGCAGCTCGCGGTGCGTTTTCCCTCCCTTACCTTACAATGCCATGAAACGATCTCATCAAGTATGATCTGCCTACAGCCCATCGCGGTGAACACGACGCAGGAGTGGTGCACGGCCTGCAACCAGACGAGTTTGCGCGGGTGCTCTGTGTTTAACTGATGTCCCTGGATATCACGTACTCGGACTAGACTCTTACATGCTGACTGCTGTAGATTCGCGTGAACTTTGAATATTGGCGTGGACAAATGAACGCTTGTTTTTCATTGAAGGTGTACGACATTGGTTCGCGTACCTTTGAACAGACTTCCCATGTCATGGCTACTCATCGCCCTCTCTAACTCAACCGGATGCCTCGTCTTTCGCAAAGACAGTGAATAGTCGCTCGGCTTGAAGCCTCCACAGCCAATGCTCCTTTCACCTGGGGCACGTCTACCTAGCTGGATCCGAAGACAAGGCTGTTCATTGAACATACCCTTGACACTGACAGCCAGGCGTGCGTCTATCGGCCCTGATTCCTGACAGGCAAAGAATGCAGACATACGCCATCTCGTATTCCGAGCGTCCTCCGGAAAAACACATGCACACCCGGCGCGTAAGGGTCAGCGTCGCCAAATTACTTCCAAGTCGCCCAACTGCAGGGGATCGTCTGTGGCTGAATACGGCCTTAAAGCCGTTCGCACAAGTAGATCCTCAGGATTGTGCCAGTAAGTTGACTGCCTTTCCTCATTCGCAAGATGCTGACCATGACTTCATGACTCGCCTTGCACTGCATGCACCCAGCGCATTTGGAACTCTGACCACTCCGCCCGCCGACTGCGCGTACCTTGAGTGAAAGGTTTAGCGACCAGCCCTCACACTATGACGGCTCCGCGACAAGGACGGGTCCTGACATACGCCCGGGCCCCCACCGCGACAATGCAGAGAGCCTGGCACTTGCTGTACCAGGACGCCCGGCTGGCTCTCGGCGCCGTGGAACGACGTTCCGCAGGAGCGAGGTGCATCACGGGGATGAGCCCCGTTCACAGTGCGGCGGTCGATGAATGGAGGGGTTCCCAGAGGCTTCAATCATGGGCCGATGGTGGCGCGCATATGGCTGTCAAGTTTGACTTTGCCAAGGTGGACTCGTCATATGCGTATACGCAGACGGCGCCAACTGATATGTTTTGGTGGTATAAAACATGGGGAAGGAGGCGCGGTCATGGCAAGTCGGTCTGTACAGCGCGGATCTTGACCCTGATTCCACTAGCAGCCGCCTTTTGCCTCTATCATCATGGTCAACACGACTACCCTCCTTGGTGTGGTGCTGCTCGCCCGGCATGGTGATCGTGTCGAGTTCTTCCAGGACCCCTTCACGTATAACCCCGCCCAGACGTTCTTGACTGCGCTCGGAAGCGTACGTATGCCTCTCGCTTGCTCGCCAAATCCCACGAATATATGCTAATCTCCACCGCATACAGGTGCAAGAGCAAGACCTTGGAGCGTTCCTCCGCGCCACCTACCTGGACCCGTCGTCCCCGACGGCGATCGACGGTATCGACGCCGACGTCGCGGACATCAACCAGCTCGACGTCCGCGCTGACGCTGGAGGCGAAGGCGCGGTGATCTTGACGTCGGTGCAGGGTCTCCTGCAAGGTCTTTTCCCTCCGACGACGGACAACAATATTACCCTTGCGAACGGGACGACTGTCGTTGCTCCCCTTGGGGGTTACCAAGCTATCCCAGGTTCGTTTCCTCCATCTAGTTCCGAAAGAGTGATGTTCACATGGTGGCGAATCATAGTCGAGAGTGTCGAGCCCAACGAAGACATCTCGCTGGAAGGCTTCACTTCATGCCCAGTAAGCCAATATATATGCACATGCTTGTTTGCGACCTATGTTGATCGACGACATATCTTTAACGTGCAGAACTTCGACAACCACATCTCTGAGTTCTATGCGTCGTCATCGTTTATGGCGGAAGCGACGGAGGCCAAGCCATTCCTCGAGCTGCTCCAGCCGTACTTGGGTAACCGCTCGATCGACTTTGTGAACATGGTACGGCTTCCCCACGCTATGACACTCAGGACCCATCGCTGATTTGCCTCTCCTTCTCCTGTATATAGTACAATGTCTGTGCTATCACCCCATCGTGCGATTCAGGCACTGGAAGCTAACTAGATTCACAGATCTTCGACTTCGTGAACGTGCAACTGCAGCACAACGCGACCTTCCTGGCCGAACTCCCACCAACGTACGGCGCGCAAGCCTATTACTACGCCAACTTCCACGAGAACGGCGTGTTCACGGACGGCACCCCGGACGGCATCGGTAACAGTGCGTATGCTCCTCCTTTGCTCTCTACCGCCCTCCCTGTGCCGTACAATAACACTAACCACATGCACCTTGCGCACCGCGTGCACAGTCGCGATACGCACAGTCCTCCCGTCCATCTTCACCTCGCTCACGCGGATCGCAAACGCGAGCGACCCGCTCAAGCTCGCGCTGAGCGAGATCAGCTACAAGCCGTTCATCAGCCTCTTCAACGTCACCCAGGCCACCATCGCCGATCCCGGCATCGCAGGCATCGGTACGTCCCCTCCATCTTCTCTAATACTTGAATATCCGTGGCTCAATATGTACTCGCTCACCGCGATGTAGTGGACTATGCGGCCACGGTCGCGTTCGAGGTGCACGCGCCGGCGACGCCGTCGGACGAGCCAACGGTCAACATGCGCTTCAAGAACGGGACCTCGGACCCGTCGTTCCACGACCTCACTCTGTTTGGTGCAGCGTCCCTGCCCCTGTCGCAATTCATCTCCCAACTCGCGGTACGATTTCTGTGTGATTATATCCCTCCACTCTTCTGACGTTATCTTTCTCACCTCACAGCCCAGCGCGGTGAATACGACGCAACAATGGTGTACCGTCTGCAATCAGACAACACTGAGAGGGTGCTCCGTCTTCTTCGAATGAATAAAAGAGAGAGGCGCTGCGTAGCTAGTACGTAGATAGATAAGCCGGTCAAGTAGTCAGTTAACATGAAACGGGGGTTTGAAGTAGTCTGAGAGTTGAAATGAGCAAAAACATTGGACGTTAAGGGGTTTGAACCCTTGACCTCACGCATGCAAAGCGTGCGCGCTACCACTGTGCCAAACGCCCGTTGTAATTGGTGTTATGCAAATACAACATATAGTGTCTTCCGCGCCTGCAGTCTCGCCTCGCGATGATTATTATCTGGTTTGACTTCCCGAGTTGCATACGACGGGACCTCCCCAGTAAGAGCGCATATATTCCTGCGGGTGATTTACCTACCCTGCTGCTGTGCTGGTGACTGTCTTTTTCTCCTTTTCCTAACTCAGCTAGAAAAAGAAAAAAAAGAGAATCAACAACATGCAACCTGGAGCAAAGGCGTGAGTATGTTCGCGAGCCCATTATACTCTACGAACAAACTACATGCATGTATCTAGCAGTCATAACGTACACATCCAAGGGCGAGCTAAAAATCAAGAAGTCCGAGTCCTTCGTACCTATCCCTCCAGAGCAGCAACGATACCGTACGCTGCCGCAGCGGCAGCCCCACCCACGAGGAGTGTGCTGACCGCACCCCAGATGTAACCCCCGGCATTGACTCCCGCCGCGCCTGTGACGCGCGCCTTCACGGCGCCGAAGATAAGAAGGACGACGCCGGTGACGACGCACGAGTAGATGAGGGCGATGTGCGCGGTGGGTTCGAAGAAGTATGGTAGGAGGGGGATGAGACCGCCGACGAGGTAGCCCATGCCGATGGTAAACGCGGAGGTGTACATCCGCACGGTGGACACGTCCTCGAGGCCCTCACCGAACTTGAGCAAGAACGCGGTGAGGCCAACGTCGCGCGACCACCGCAGCTCGCCGCCCTCCTCTGCGGTGAGTGTCGCGTCGCTCGCCGTGCTCGCGCGTCCCGTTCTCCGCCCGGAACTAGACTCGGCTTCGTCCGAGGGTACGGAAGAGTTAAACTCAACGTCGCGCAGGCAGGACGCTACCTGTCGCGACACCTTTTCGTCGACACCAACGGGGCCGAGGACAGCGTGTACTTCGCGCTCCATTTCGCCGTCGCATGACCGGAGTACTCGCGCAGCGGTGACCTTGCGAAGGTATCGGTAGTGGTCGCGCTCAGCTTGCGTCGCGAGGAAGCCACCGATACCCATAGAAATTGCACCGGCAATCAGCTCCGCGATACCACCGAGGATGACGAGTTTTGACTCTCCAAGGGAGGACAGACCCGCAGTGAGCGCGAAAGGTACGGTGAGACCGTCTGACAAGCCAATGACACTGTTGGGAATTCTCAGTTAGCATCGTGGCTGATCATTCAGGGTCTCGAGATACCATGGACCATATGATCGACAACAGAGAAGACGTTCACCAAAGCACGACTCTCAATTGGACGGCTCTCGAGGAGCACTTGGCGATAGAGGGGCGCCAGTCCATAGATAGAGCTGAAAGAATCAATGCCGCAGCGACGCGCATGACTTGCCACAGCTTCATCCCATCCCTACCCACCTTGTCCTGGATAGACGCGTAGCGGGCGCGGGCACGAGTGAATACCAGCGAAGTGCATGGTGCGAGGACGCGGTGCTCAACCCACCGTTTAGGTGGGATGTGGTATGGAATGATACAAGATTGGGGTCCATAGTATCTCGGGGAATGATACGGAGAGCGACGTACACGTCACGGACAACGTCAGGGTCAATAAGGGTGCGCTCGTCGTCGCCTTTGAGCTCTTTGCAGCATACGCCAGAGCGGTTTGGTTCGTGCCGGTCGCATTTTGCGGGTAGTGGAGCGGGTTGCGGGCCGACGGAATGGTTGATAGACCACACGGGAGGTTTGTTGTTTGCGAGTGCGTCTGAGCCTCTGCGGTGAGGTAGAGGGACGGATGGCGCAGGCGGGGTCTGGTCAGGCATGAGTGTAGAGGATGGAGGAGGAAAGGAAGGTGTGTGAAGGAGAACGAGTGCGCCGCAAGGGCTTATTTCCTGCTTGGAGCTCCGGGACGCTCTAACGTAATCGCTCTCCCATTGGCTGAGTTGCCCACACCTGCCCCCGATATAGGGTTAAGGTTTATTGCTCCCGAGCTAAATATGGAGGTACATCATCAGTCCTCCAGGACCTGCGCTTTGCCACATCCGTCCTCCTTGCTTTCCTATCGTCTTCTTTACTAGAAGAGCTCGCTAGGACGCTCGCCGAAGGTTGACGGCTACTCGTTGCACTTACCGCTCTGCGAGAGCAGAAACAGGTCAACGACTGCGTTTGCCTCCAGACCATTCCGAATCTCCTCCTCGAATATCCCGTTCGAATCGCAATGATACGCATCGAATTCATTCCACGCTGCGCGTGTTGTCTTCTCTTCGGTCCTGCATATGTCACAGGCCGTATGTTCTGAACACCTGACGCCTATCGTCCCTATGCCGAATCAGCCGCTATTGCGTCCACGATCACCAAAGCTGGAACTATTCGAGAGACTATCTACGGTTTTGTCACTTCTGAGAGAATCTCAGAGCCGCATAGAGCTTGACGTTACAGTTATGAGCACTTCGATGGGGGAGACCATGCTAATCAAAGTGCGGTTACAATTGTCGCTTGGATAATTGACGTCATGGGCATTTGGCACAGTGGTAGCGCGCACGCTTCGCATGCGTGAGGTCCAGGGTTCAATCCCCTGAATGTCCACGGTTTTGTCTTTTGCACTTTTCAATCCCTCATAATACTTACAAGTCGCGCTGAGCATATGCAATTTGTGCAGTCTGAATCCTGGACGATACAGCTCGTAGAGACCATGGATTATCGATGACGACGCGCGCAGTGCGCTCTGGTAACCAGTCGAAAGAAGCTAGCACAGCCATTGTACCGGGATAGCCGGGAGCGCTGCTTGAGAGACATCGCTTGCCAGTACTCAGAGTCAGTGCCACACTTCTTGTCACCGCCCACTACGCCGCAGCGCTCCTCCTTCCTGTACTTATTGTCTCTCCCCCTCTAATTTCTACGTTCTTGCTCTGGTCTCCTTGCTGTATTTCGCATAACACGCCTCGCGACGTCTGAACTCTCACGAACTCCTCCATCATGAGCACTAGGCCACCCCCGCTGAGAGGTAAGCGACACCTGTGCCCAGGACACGCTCATCCAGCGTGTTGTACCGCCCGTATAAATGGACTTGGGCTGAACGCCGGCTCGTTTAGCGGACGACCGCCCTCCCGCATACAGAATGGTTACTCGAGTGTACAGTAACAGCCTACGACCTGTAGTCATAATCAGTGAGTACCCGTTATCGCTCCCTACTGTCTACGCACGCCGACGGTGGACGAATGGCTCGAAGTTGGAAGTCTAGTCGCAATATGGAGTTTGATATGGTGAGTGATATCATGGGTTCTCACCACGGTGGCTCATCCTGACCCATCGGTCCCTACTGCAGGGCTGTAAGTTCTCAGGTGGTCTATTGCGCATAGAAACAATTCAACTCAACGTATTACGGTGTAGATACCCAGCTTCCAAGATATCAACGAGGACAAGTCTCGTAAGTACTGAGATTACACACATACGCCACTGGAAGCTCAGCTACCGCTGTGCACCAGATGGACAGCCCAAGTTCGCTGTCTTTGACATCGTCTTGGGAACAATATACGCCACGGCGTGTGCGATTGAAGTGTTCGGCGTTATCGCGGCCACTACAGTACGCCGTCCTGGAACCATCCTGCCTATTCCTACCGTGCTAACAGCAAATGGATTGGCTGTAGCAACGGCTAACGCTGGTACGCCTCTACGCCATGCTATCCCTTGTGGGCTCCTTGGCTGTCGTAGCAGCTGGGTTCATACGAGTTGTCATCCACTTCGTGTTCAAGGTATGGAATCGGTGGCGCTGTCCCCGGAGTCAACATCTGATCGGCCGTGCAGAATGGTTTGATCAGCGAGTGCGAGTCGATTGCGCAAGGCCAGGGCATTGAGATCGTATGTTCCGCGGTTCGACGAGGACCCGTGCGGTGCGACTGACACTTGCACAGAGATTCGGCATTTGGTTCCACCACTTCAAGGAGAAGCTAAACGCCGAGGAAGCGAAAGACTGTACGTCCATGTGCCTTGCAGCGTCCTTTGCAGGAATATTCATTCAATATACTCTCGCAGTCTGCACGAGTGCTTGGAACCGCGACTCGCTCAATGAAATCCTCTTCCTCATCTTCGAGATCAGTACGTCCTCATATCCTGCTGGAGGGTCAAGTTTTGCGCATTGCTGACCACGCGGCCGTGTAGTCTTCTCGATATTCTTCACTATGATCGCGTTCGCGTACTACCAACAAGTCCAGGACCCTACCTCCGCCGCGAACGTCTCCCGTGCGCCCGCACCCGCAGGCGACGGCTACCCCGACCACTACAACCGCCCCTACGACGCCGACCCATACGCAACCCCGTACGCCCCATACGACCCGGCGGCGGCAGCAGGCGCCGCGCCCAGCTACCAGCCGACGTACGCACCACCCCCGGGCCCGCCCCCGGCCGCATCGGACCACGGATACGGCGTCGGCATGGGCGCGGGCATGGACGGCGACAAGAAGGATAAGGACATGCGAAGAGACGACGAGAGCGAGATGACGAAGTTCGACGACCCGTTCGCGGACTTTGACGAACCTCACCTGCCGAAGAAGGGGCATGATGAGTCCGTGCTCTAAGCTAGAAGCCTCACGAGGATGCAGATGAGGCTCGGAAGTCCGCCTCATGTCGCTTTACTGCTGTGATTGCAAGGCTTACTAGCGTCCTTCCAGGATACGTTGCTCGTTTACGATGGTGCTCGATTGTGTGCTGCTCGCTCAACGTTGGACTTCGATTGCGAGATTCGCCGCTGCTCGGATTCATGTGTGGCATTCGCTAGTGCGCTTCCCTTGGCTTCCACGGACCTTGCTTGTATCTACCACGCCGTCTTTCGCCTTGTATAGAATTGTTTTCATTCAAGTTGCTAGCACTAAATTGGGACCATTTGACGGTTATATTCCTCAAGCAGCGCGCGCGGTGTCCATATCGGCAAAACAGTAAAGCATTATGTCTATCAACCACACAGTGAAATATCGCAGAAATCCGGATCCCGCAAACTACAAACGCGCGCTGTCTAAGACTCCGATACGGGACAATGGGCCAACGCCTGCATAGAACGCCACCTCACCCAGAAGCTAAGGATGTCGGCAAGGGGTTCAGCAAACCATTGGCACGGCGAGCGTTGGATCCCTCAGGGTCCGCTGAGTGATTCAGCGGCCACCCAAAGTGCCCACGAGGGTACCATCGAGCCCTCCCAAAGAACCTCCGAGGCCATAACCGCCGCCGAGAGGGCCGTCGGCATCGGCAAGCTGGCCGACACCCGGGACCTCGTCGACCGCGGATGCAGACCGCGTGTTCAGCTCGCCCTGAATGAACATGTGTCAGCTCGGCTAGTCCTAGATAAATTGCAGCGGAGGACAACGTCGCGGGAGCGAGGAAGTGTCTAGTGTGCAATGGGAGTACGCACCGTGGTGTCCGAGCAGACTTGATCAACGTACGCGTTGAGGTTGTCGAGCACCTCGGCACTGCATTCGCTCTTCAAGCAGTCCATGGCAGGTGAAGCTTGGTCGCCTCCGAACAGGCTGCAGATGCACTGGCCGGGCTCGCCGCCAACGACCGAGCTGTCGATGCACTCGGGCTGGAGACCGTCATGCAATGCGCAAACGACCAAGCACTCGGCTGTGTCGTCGTGAAACGGAATGGTGAATATCTCGCCGGGAGAAAGCAGGCTTGTTGTGCCAAGTATCGTTGGGGGTACTCACTGATCGTGACGGTGGGCAATGCCTGTCGGCTCTGCAACCCCTTGGGGAGGGCATACGCGGCAGCGATGCTTGTAAGGACTGTGAGGAGGACGAAGGAGCGCATTGTGAAGTCGATGCTTCTCGGTGAGAGGCTTAGGCAAAGAGTGGCTTGGGATTGGATGAGGGCTGGTAAACGAGAGACTGGAAGGATACTGAAGGGGGTGCACCGTGCGTCCTCACACTTTATAGTCGTCGAACCCTAGGGAAGTGCGCCTCACACATGGACGGTCTTTGCGAATCAGCCCCGTTTCTTCGGGCGCCCTACGCGCCGCAATGCCAGTGGCAGTATGCATGCCTTCCGCGTACCGATGCGGTCGCAGGATCGTATCCTCCTTCGACTTGTAGTTTGGTGATCCGCAAGCTATGTGGGGGTTTGTCCGTTGGAATCGCTCTCGATAGTGCTTTGTGGCGCCGAGCGTCGGTTACACCTTCGATGTATCACCTGCTGTAGTCGTCCATACTTCGTAAGGGATCATGAATCGGACAAGCCGCCTTTGGCGACTGAACATAACAGCCTGTGGTTGGGCTTGAACATACGGACCTCCTCGAAATGACGCTTGCACCAGCCGAGCACCGCTCCCCATGCAAGCTTTGCCACTGCTCCCTAATGTATGGGACGTCAAAATCCACGAGGCAGCACGCGCCACTAACAACAAAGGCTGTCTGAGCAAGCATACACACAATTATGTGGCTCAATGTACGCACATCATGTGTGATTGAATGCCTCGTTACAGATATAGCACGCGTTGCGTTGTCCCCCTCTATCACTTGGTAGACGTCGTACGTGAGCTTCATATTTTCTCCGGAGGTGTTACTGACCCTTTTAATACCTAGATTTGCAAGGCTTTCGAATCCAAGATACCACAGGCGTTGAACATGATGAGCCATCGAGTTGCTGCGAAAAGCCGCCATGGTCGTCGCGAAATCTGACGGGTCGATGTTGGTGTCGTCGTCCTCACGTGACCGTGACAATACGCGTCCGCCGCCGGCTACGTTGCTTCGCATCCAGCGACTCGGCTTTCCCTGTACGGCATTAGGTGTAATCCTTGGCTGGTCGCTGCGCTCCCTCTGTACTTTGTTCTAATCATCGACTGCTGACACTTCGGTATTTTCTACAAGATCAGGCTGCCAACTCAACATGTGTCCATCCGAAAGCTGGTTACTTACACTGAGACGCGCCACAGAGGTCACCAGGTATCAAAGTCCTGACAGCTTTTGAGCCTATACGGCTGCCGTCTGAACATATTCATGGCCAGTAAGTGGTACAATACCTTGACTACGCCCTGGTGAGTTTGATATGAGCCCACCGCAGCGATTTCGCTCACAAACAGCTGACTGCTGCTGCCACATATGCAGCACGAGAAGGCCTGCCATTCTGTTTGAGGAGGGCGTATCAACTGTTCGATTGATAGAGAGATAGCGCGAGCTTCATAGCAGGTTCTGTGGTACCCTCAACTCTATTCGCCTACCTCCCGCCACATCGGATACCAGGTATAGTGTCGGCGTGGCGGCTAGACGACGAGAGCGAGACGGGAAAATTAGATGACCCGTTCGCAGACTTTTGCACCCCGCGCGTGCCGAAGAAGCCTGAGGGGCACGGAAATCCTATGTCCTGAGCTAGAGCATTCAGGAGGCTGAGAAGTACGCCCCACGTTGCTTCATCTCTGTGATCGAGCGGTTGACTGTTGTCCGGCGTCCAGGCTATGCTGCTCGTCCAAGATCATGCTTGAAGTCTCTCTGCTGTTTGCTGTGGAGTAGTGCCGGTACGCTCAAGGCGATCCTTCGACGGACTTTCGAGCCATCCATGCGTAGTGGACAGATTATCGAACCGTGAAGCATTGTGATTTTCCGCCGCAAGCATCGTAGAAGGTTCGCGTACTAAATAATCCGATACCTCTACCGAAGCACACCAGAACCCGGACTCCGATACTTATAGCCCATGCAAGTTACACTGGGTCCACAGTCTCACCCTCTGGTAGCATACAGCGGGACACCTTCACAGGTTGGAATTGAGCGACGGAAACCTCAGGCTATCAATATCGTCACGTCGCACCGTTGAGTTTGGGAACCACAATGGAACCTCCAAGGTCGTCATCAGCTTCGGAGCCTTGGAGACCGCCGTTGCCAGTGTATAGGCCATCGCTAGCACCAGCGGCCAGATCGCCCGATGACTGGGCTTGGGAAGCCCGCGGCAACTTAGCACCGCCCTAGGGGAGCGTGCGTGAGCCCAATAAAACGAACAGAGTGCAATAACGTTACAGAAAGGTCTCGTATGAGAACTCACAGTGATCCCCGCGTCCCGGCATATCTGCTGCAGATATGCTTCGACAGTCTCTTGATCATTGGGGGTGCAGTGCTCGCTAATACATTGATCAATCTGCGCGGCATTGTGTTCTACCTCATCGCAGATGCACTGGCCGGATGTGCCGTAGGGTGTGTTGGTGATGCACTCGGCTGGGCCGCCCGTGCCAGAAGACGCAAGGGGGAGGCAAGCTGCCGAGCATAGAGCTGCGATATCGCGACATGGGATGGTTATTATTTTTCTGCTTCCAGCCGACAGTGATACCGCCTGGGATACTCACGGAGCCCGAGAGTCAAACCCCTGGGGTAGGCATACGCGGCGGTGGTGCCCGACAGGACGGCGAAGAGGGCGAACGAGCGCATTGGTAGATTGATGCTTCTCGGTAAGAGGCTTGGGTAATGAGTGACTGAGGTTGGATAAGGCTTAGTGAACGAGAGAGTCGAAGGGTACTGACGGACCAGGAACTGTGTATCCTCTTGCTTTATAGACCCTAGAAGCCTTGGAAGGCCAGAAGGACGTCTAGGCGGAAATGTTCCGATTCTTCGGGACCTGTACGTGTTACTGGAGAAGACCTCCGAAATACTGCGACCGTACCATGAACGTCCGCTAAACTCGCCTTTGTTCACCCGGCTAGGTCTGGATCGAATTTTTGTGTGATATGTAGTGCAGGAATACGCCCGATTGAACGTGGTCATGGTCAGCCCGCGCGACTCGCTCGTGCTAGAGACGCACGACTGCGTGCAATGATACTCGTAGAACAATCACTCGGAGTCGCACAGTACTCGTCCATACCTCCACTATATTACATGTTGCTTGTACGACTTACCTTTATCTGTTCGTAGAGGCGATTCTGTGTATATTCGTAGCGGTGAACTATTTCCTGCTTGTGGCCCGGCGAGTGCTTGAGGAACGAAAGGCTTAGGGCCCCCCTGCCGAACTACACCTAGGGAGACAGCTAGGTCAGAACCGTGCTCCGAAGCATAGAGTGTTTCTTTCACGTCACCTCGCCTCTGACCCGAGGCGACTACATCCCGCCCGTTGTCCTGGGTGCTCGTGCTCGTTTCCGTATGTTCTCGTCCGACGTTGATATACTTCTATACCGATAGCGCATGTTTGCCACTAATCGGATTGCTGAATGCGGTCTTCGCTAGGATGCCGAGCCGAGTTCCATGCATCTGCTTAGATTGTTCTTTCAGATCATAATGGTAGGGCGTGACGTGGTGAATATCGAAGCCGGAGTGCCAGTGATGTACATCAACAATACATCCTCTTCACTTACACTGGGCTCGGGCCGCTCCCGCGCGACAAGCGAAACGCACCCATATAGTACACAATAATAGGATGGGCAATATCAAGGTAGTCCCCCCGCCCGCCTAATCCAGCGTAACTACGCTGGAGGTGGGAATTAGCTCCTCCAGATTGGCATTGGGAGCTGGTCCGCCTGCATCTGGCACGATGCTGTTGAGATCCACCTGGCGGGCTGCGTTGTCATCCTGAGGGTGATGTAAGTTAGCTCTCCATGTTGGTACCGCTAAAAAGCATCACCGAGGTACGCACCGTGTCCGGACAGTAGAGGAGCGACAATAAGCTATCACGCTCCGTCTGATTAAGTAGTTTGTTCTTGCAGACACAGTCCTCGATATTGGTTTTGATCGAGCAAACGTCCGTCAGTTGAGGGCATCCGGTACTGACGAGGCAGTCTGTCAACCAAGCCGGTGGTAGTAGAAGAGCTGTGTCACGTCGATAGGACGAAGTCAACACCTGGCGCTTGTATAGGAAACAAGATTACGCACAGGGAGAGGGACAAGAGTTTGAGCAAGGCTGTCGGCTATGCAGCATCTTGGAATGGGCGAGCGAGGCGGTGATGCTAGCGAGGACTGGGATGAGAATGAATGCGTGCATCGCGTAGGGCGTAGAGGTCGTTAGGCTGTGCGAGTTGTGGAGAGGCCTAACTTGAGGCTGCTTGAGGCTTGAAACTGAGCAGGACGTGTCCTGCATTGCCAAACTTATACCCAGTGATGTGAAGAGCATGTCCGATATCCACTGACTCCTTCAAGATGCTGGAGTGTATATTCATCCGTAGCGACTTTGATGTCATGAATGTTCGCTTCTTCCGCCGACGCGAAGCTCGAGTGGATGAGTCTGTGTTGCGAGTATGAAGCATCTGGAAGTAATTTCACTCGTGAGCCGCTATCTATCACGGGATTGGGAAGAGCCATTCGCACCTTTCTCAGCGTAGATCCTCGCACGGAAACCATGATGCTAGTGGAAGTTCGCATTGCCAGGCGGTACGTGCTGGCGATAGCGTTGCCGTGACCTTCAAGATCCACCACTGCTGCAAATAGCATGCAGTCTTGACCCGTGAAGTCAGCGGATTGTCGAACTAGCTACAAGCCTTGAGACTCATTTTGAGAGCTATACCTCGCGACGCGCTCCAGGTTCCAGAGCAGCGAGAGTTGAGCGCCCTGCATGAAAGGTTACTGAAGCTCACGTGCAGCGCAAACGACAGGTACACTTTCAAGCTGTTGGGGTCCGGCGAGTTGTAATCGTTCTGTGCTAGTTAACTGAAGGACGTACGACGTACGACTCGAAGTCAACAGACTCGCAGTGGAGTGGTGAGCGCTTTTGCCACGCAACCAAAGAGCGCGCGGTAAGTAGCCTGCGCTAGCGCCGGTCGCGGACTCGTCATGAGCTACAGCTATCACTTAGCTATAGCCTGCCAGTGCTTCAAGTTTACTCAAACTTCGGTGACCTGGCAGGTACCGACCCGTTGCTGAACTGAAGTTTAACGTCTTCATAACCCCATGTTCGCAGATTCTGCGTGACTAGCGCGTTGGCCTGAGTACTACAGGCTGGGGCCATGTACAGTTGCGTGAATTTCAAGGTGAGCCTTGGTAACTGTCAGTATCCACCTGCTACATCTGACGGGAACCTCGTCTCGTGCGTTCGAGACCTGGCTCTCTCAGGAATTGTGATGTTCCTGTACCTCTGACGATCTGACTCGAAATTGAGGATGAGGCATGTGCTTCAGTTCCTTCAGCTTTCTCGGAACCATCTCTGACCCATGTCATCTCTTCAACTTGAAGGATGTCGCAGAAATTTGTCCGCTTCAACACAGTGGCTCGCTTCGATGCATCACCCAGTTGTCAGGAATGTACACAGAGCGAGGCGAACACGAGCATCCGAGGTTTGTGCACCGTCTGGATGTCCATCTCTCGATGTTTACCGACTACGAAATCTCGATAGATATACGCATAACGGCGGGAGATACTACGAACAACAGTGATCGTTCCGGTGGAGAATTCTGCTGCCGCTCGCTCGGGATGAAGCAACGATGAATTCCAACCTCCCTCTGTTTCAAATCCGGGTCACCGTCTCAGATCGACGTATCCTGAAATCTCAAAGTTCGTAGCACCGCCTGTGTCAGTCGCGAGGCACTTCACTCGACATACAGTGCACGCAGAATCCTTCACAAATTGCATGAATCGAGGTATAAGCCAACTAACAAGCGGGATCGTCGCCCAGAACTATCAAGCAGAGGCCGGGCAATATAGACGAACCTTCTACTAGACGTTCTCGAGACGCCCGCAAAGCGAACATCGGTGGCATGCGAGCAACTATGGCCGATATGTGGTGGATCGTGTTCGAAGTCCAACCGAATGCCGTCGGCTGCTTCACGTAGTTGCGTATAAATACGAAGACGCAGAGCACATCCTACTCAGTCTCAACCCTCAAGAAGCCTCAGAACCATTCTGCAACTAGCACAGCCTAACGACCTCTACGCTCTACGCGATGCACGCATTCATTCTCATCCCAATCCTCGCCAGCATCACCGCCGCGCTCGCCCATTCCAAGGGGTTGCAGAGTCGGCAGCCTTGTTCGTCGGACTGCTCCTCCCCTTCATCTGACAACCGTGAGCACGAGCTCCTGTCTGCTGTTACCGTGCTACTATTCGATGTTTACACCATTCGGTCTACGCGATATAGCTTTCCCAGGCTTCCCGTTTGCGGTTGCCAGGTGCCTCATCGCTGCCGGATGCCATGACGTGAAGGACGTCTGCTCGTTCACCGACGCATTGAAGAACTGCGTCAATGCCACCGCCGCCGCCGAGGTCCCAGCGGACGCTAAGAACCTGTTGTCGTCGGCCCTCCAGAAATGTCCGAACACGGTGCGTGCTTGATGATGTTTCTTAACTGCATCGATACATGGCACTGAAGTGCACCATCCACAGAACAGCACAGCGGCCGATAACTAAACTCCGAAGCCCTTTAATAGGAGCATAACCGGGTAGAGATGATAACCTCTTTGAGACCGCGCACAGTACTATGTATGATGACAGTTATATTTGCCGAGTCGCGGCAACGAGCGGTGACTTTTGGTGCCGAAGCGATGCCCCCAATGCCCATTGCTTACAGTGAGTTGAGTCAGAAGAACTCTATCCTACGTCCACCTGTAAAGCTCAAAGCGGCGGGAGGACACGTTCGGATACACCGAGCGTATCACGGATGTAAATCAAGGGCTGTGAGTCAGCGAAGTCCCTCGCCAGATGAGATTCATCATCCGCTGCTATCAACTTTGTGATTGTACCCAGAGCTTGCAGCCTCATGCCAGTGAGTACCAGTTAACGTGTGAGCGTTGAAGGAGACCGAGAGGTACGGCAACACGGCGACGTGAGCAGGCCTCCCGGCGCGAAGGCAACAAAGTTGACACAAGTGAGAACGTTTCTAACGGCTACCCTCCCAGAGATGGCTACTCGGCGGGCATCGTTCCGTCTGGCGTGATATGGCATTGCATCCAGAACATCACAGGGAACCCCCGCCTCAAGGTTCGGCATACCTCAGAATACCATCGCGCTTGCAACTTCCACTAGCACGCGCTTTTCTTCGCGTGTGACTAGGAGTAAACCCACTCAGAGTCAACTGATTTCAATGGCTCCACTGTACTGTGCTACCCCCACCCTCTGTGAACCACGGCAGAGCGTGAGCTGGCTGAGTCCCAGCTATAACACTACTACACTGACAGGCTTTATTCATGCGCCAATTTACAGGTCGCCCAAGCCGCCCAAACCACCTAAGCCGCCCACGTTGCCCACGTTGCCCAGGTCGCCCAAGCCACCTGAGCCTCCCACAAGTGGAAGGCCGGATACAATGGGCCCCAGTGGTCCAGTTTCGCTACTGTTCGTACCCGCAGCCAGCTCGCCAGAAGTCTCGTCTCTCGGGACGTTAGCCTGGGAAGCGCGTACGTCAACGTAAATACCGATATCGAGCAACCCGTTGACAAGAGTGCGTGTGCATCACGACACTCACGGTGTATTGGCACAACGCTGGGTATACCTCAGCGAAGTCCTCTGCCCCGGTGACGCTACTGCACGCTTGGGAAAGGCAGGACGTGACGGCTGCCTCCGCGGCGGGGTTGCACAGACACTGTGCAGGATTGCCACCATTCGAGGCAACAGAGCAATGGATATCGATGCCCTGTTGGGCGAGACAAGCAGTCAAGCAATGGTCTGTGGTATCGCATCAGAGATACGGTCAGATCCTCGACCAGATTGGCAGAGTGACTACTTACTGAGGTCGCCTTCAATAGGGTCCTGCCGGTTCTGCAATCCCTTAGGAGAGGCGTATACGGCTGTAGTCATCGTGGCCGCGAGGGCTGAGACGAGGACGAGGGCGCGCATAGCGTAAGTTCTGTTACTTGATAAAGAGACTCGAAGGAGGAGAGGCTGGGACACGAGAGGTTGAGAGCGCAAGGCTTGAGCAGCCTCCGCTCTGCAACTTCGAATCTTATATAGTCTGCGACGCCTAGCCTCGAGAGGAGTGACTCCGGGCACGCCCCCGGAAAGTGCATAGATGGCTATATTCACGTTCACGATGCCACCTCAGAATCAGGATTCGCACATTACTCTCGAACACACGTCGAGATGGATTAAATGTTGGTAGAACTTGGATGTCATATGTGTCGCATTCAAGCTACTTCGATAACGGCAAGCGACGATTCCGCCCGCTCATAGCTGTCTGCTGCCAATCATGCAATTGTTGAAGGGTGCATCCATTGCATACGGGCTTCCTCATTCAGACGTCTGCGTTTGTCTGTACGCAGTATGACCTCGGCAGCGAAGGGAATCATGAGACGGACCGACGGCGTGCTGCCATCTGGCGATCAACCGATCATGTCCCGTCCGCAGGGCGAAACAGTTACAGCCACCATGATACCTCCTGCTAAAGCAGATAAGAAATCAGAAAAGGGGGTTGCGGTGCTATATAGTAATACAACACTATGCGTACCATATCCTTACGGAATCGAAGCCGACGGGCACCTCGGAACGATTCCACATGGGAGGATACCGACGTCAAATATGCATTCAGAGTCTCTGTCGCGAGCTGACAGGGAGGTTCCCTCGGTTCCAAAGCAAAGGAACGTTTGGGAAACATTGAGCGTTCGTCGAGTGAGAATCCTGCCGAGAAACACAGCATGATCAATTAATCTGTACATGTATTAACAAGACAGGTTGCGTACCGTGAACTCGCGTGTACTGGCAATGTAAACACCTGCAAGCAGTGCGTATGCGTATAGACACCGGGAATATTGCCAATGCACGAGTAAGTCAGGCCGAAGGGTACGTCCCTCGTTCCTGCAGAGACGCTGAGAAACGAAGAGCTAGGGAGATGCTTGTGTGGAATGTGGGAATGGACCATGTTCTCGCGTGTACTTTTCTTCGATGTAGGATGCCCAACGGGATACCGTTGTGCTCAGACTCAGGAAAAGACGGCCACGGTGGATGTTGCGATGATTGCATAATTGTAGTTCTCTCAATGACCGGAGTTCCCTGAGCTATAACACCAATCTGAGGCGATCGCGGGTAGTGAAAATATGTTCAGCAGGCGTTCACCAGTCGTAGGAGATCGCGGCGGACCAGAAGAGAGTTGACTCGCAGTGGTAAACGCTCAAACACTTGGTTGCGCCGCACATGACCGCGCCAGTGCGCGTCGTTGGGCGTCTCTCTACTCATGACCTCGAGACTACCTCCATCGATATCGTATACCATGGCTATTACTCCCGCGACGCGCATACATCGAGCAATTTCATCTCTGGATACAGTACGTGTAAAGTGGTCCGAGGTAGCTAACTGTACGCATATACCACACGCCTACCAGTTCGAACGGCTTGGTGAGCACTGCGATCAGCTCTTTTGGCCCCGGCTCAGCCCAGACAGCGAATGTGAGTAACTTTTTGTCTATACACGCCTCGTACTGCAGGCTCAGAGTGTCGCGTTGTTAATGAAATCTCTTCCTCAGAAATGCCACTACTTTCTCCCCTCGTGAAGCCTCATGCATTGAACAGGCGCATCATCCGCTAGTAACGATTCAACGGCCTCGGCATGATGCAGTGACGCAAGCTCAAGCCGTATCTGACGGTATGTTCTCAATAGGAGGCCCTGTCAGACACGGCACGGGCGTGTTTGGCTTGATGACAGCGAGCAGGTAGCTATGAACCGCTGCAGATACAGCGATGACGCCGCACGGCGTACGTCCATCTACGGGACGTAACCCCTATAGGAACGTTGGATGACACGTCGCGCGCCCATCGCCCACTGATGACAGAGCTACCACACGGTTTCATTCGAAGGTAGTCGCCGTGTGCATTCCAGAGGTGTACTTGCCCATCCATCGCGATGCCGATGCCGTTCCGGCGGCAACATTAGAACCACCGGTCGCCCATGATGCATATCAGGAAGCTCCACGAAGGCCCTGCTGTACGCGCTCGGTCTGGCCGGTCCCAGTATGGAGCTTAGAGTTCGCTTCTCCAATTTCAAGCTCGACGCTCGTACCATACAATCACTACTTGCGGAAGATGCATGCAGGGATCGTACACGGTACGCGGTAGGACGGATATTTGGCGCGAGCGCACGTTCCATGGCAATCTAGGATCTTGCCATGCACGGCGCACCGCGATGGCAACAACAAAGGATTACGTCGAAGCCGTTCTTCGATGAGCGGAAGAATGCCAGTCTGAAAGCTAGATGACGCCGAGAGGGAGCGGTGGAGGTGTTCGACGACGTTTTGTACGTTCGTATTGACTGATTGATATACCGGACAGTG
Source organism: Cubamyces lactineus (assembly GCA_022376465.1). Taxonomy (NCBI): domain Eukaryota; kingdom Fungi; phylum Basidiomycota; class Agaricomycetes; order Polyporales; family Polyporaceae; genus Cubamyces; species Cubamyces lactineus. The sequence continues at coordinate 2,820,948 of JACDTU010000001.1, read as the reverse complement.
ATGAGTGGGATGACCGTTGATGTAGATGCGCACCGTAGCAGAACTCGCGATGCGCATCCTCGCCATCTACTCCATCTACTTCCACCCTGTCGTGCCTGCTTGGCGTTCTATCAACAGACGTGCAGCCTCGCTGGAGTTCCTATCTCCATCCGTACGATCCCGATATCCCCGCATCCTCGCGCGCCACACAAATACCGCCGAGTCTCGTACGCATAGATGGAATCCTCTGCGCTCACGTCGAGCGCTCGGTCCGTATCATGGTAACGCGCTTCGGAGTCCCAGGTGACCGTTTGCGGGAGGGGGCTCGTTCGCGGTCTCCAGTCATACCTCCAACTTCCAATTGACGGAAGTGAAGAAAAAAGCGCATTGAGCGGTCCTGAGGCTCGCGATCGCGCGCCGCCTGCCAGGCGAGAAGAGGAACCTGAAGGCGGCTCAGGTCGAAGCAAGAGCTGCAGCGCCCAGACAGGCTCGGCGACCCACCAGCGCTACTTACTGCCATGAGAGCGAGCAGCAGAACCCTGCCAAATTCGCCTGTTGGCAACTTGGCATCATGATCATGGAAGCATCCCTGCTAGCGTTCTTACCCCACTCGCGCGCGCGGAGGCACAGCGGCGCGGCCGCGCGGGGTCCCAACTTTGGGCTCTGAATTCTGGAGCTTCGAGCGAGCGTCGAAGCCTGCCATTGCCAAGCAGGCCCTGGACCGTCCGATGGAGCTTCGCGACCCTGCAGCGCGCTCGCGTTTGGAAGTCTGGGACTCACGCGTGTCGTATGGTGCGAGTCGCCGCTGCCGTACATCAGCATATCGTGTTGGGAGGAATTTGAATCGTTCACTGCGGCGAATCTGGTTGATATCATTTTATTTCGAACTTCGATGCGCGCAAACTTCAAAGCACAGCCGTTCATCGACAGTCTTGACGCTCAGGTAGGTCATGAGGTATCTGTTGTGTGTATTGCGCATTATACGAGGTGCTGGTGGTGGGTGATAGTGGTGAGAGGGATATCCACGAACGAACACGAGATGCTACAAGAAGCCGAAACCCAGGTCAACCAGAGAGAGGGAGAATGATACACTCGCGCACGCGCGGGAGGACGGGAACGCCAGAGTGGACCAGCGATAGCGACAGCGAAGAAACGACGATGACTAATACTAAATGGGCAAGTAGGGGGAGACGATGAGCACTGGGTAGATAGCTATATATGAAGGTAGATGGAGGCGAGGTAAGTAGGTATCGGGTGCGGACGGTGGGGAATAGCGAATGTATAAACATAGCGCGAGCCAAAAAGTTCTCTCGGCAAGGAGCGTGTGGGTGCGTGAGTACGGAGCGCTGATGTTTTGCTCTATGACGGGTGCAGGCGGTCGGACTTAGAGGACGAAGGCCGCAGCGCCGACAGCAGCGAGAGCAACGATGGCGTTCGCGGACCGCGAGGACGCGGCGTTGGGGGTGGAGGTGGGGGCGGAGGAGCTAGTGCTGGCGGGGGCGCCGGTGGTAGAGGCGCTGGTGCCAGTTGCAGCGGGTGCAGAGGAAGAGAGGGTCACGCCCTGCGGTGCGGGGCACACGGTGTCAGACGGAGGTTGGAGCTGATAGACATGGGAGCAAGGTGATACTCACGACAGCAGCGCAAGCTTGTTGAGCGGCGGTCTCGGCTTGCGTGAGGTCCGCGCCCGAGCAGGACGTAACGACGCAGTTGGTGACGGAGGAGACGAAGCCCTGGCTATGGCACAGGCAGTTGTCGTCGGAGGGGTCGCAGCTGCCGAAGTCCGCGTTCAGCAGACAAGGGCTGGCGCAGTCTACGATGATATCACGCGTGTTCAGGACAGGATCGACTTAGATATGAGAAAGAGGAACGTACCAGGGTAGCCGGTCTGCCTACGCTGGAGGCCAGCGGCAGAGGCGGAGACGGCGGCAGCAAGAGCGATGACGGCGAAAAAGCGCATGATGGGGTGTGTGCGGCTGTAAGGTGGGTGCACAAAGGTGTCGCGCAGAAAGGCAACTGGCGGAGGGATGAGCGGGAGAGGGCTGAGGAAACTCTGGGTGAGTTGGAGGAACGGGCTAGAGGGACAAGGGAGGCTTTATAGCGTTGGCAGGGAGGACTGAAGGCCATCTTCCAAACGATCAGGGAATGGGCCATTGTGGGAGACGAACAAACAGATTGCCCAAAGCAGGCAGCGGAAGCCCTCGCTGCACGCGAAACGACCTTCTCTCGCCCTAGCGGTGTTCCTGATCTCTCGTCCATCTCGCGTACGTACACAGTGTGCGACGCTCCCGCTGGGCGTTGAACAAACAGCAGCTCACGGCGGGGACATAGCGTCGGACAATAGGGACTGGTTGGAGACAAAGGACGGCCAGACCTCGGCGGGCTGCCATACTAGCGGATGAAAGGGAAGGCCATTGTGGGTGAGCGTGCCCAAACATCTTCGCGGACGCAAACAACGCCTTCCTCTTTCGCTCCAGGCACACCCCGGATTCCCCCGGGCCCCGCCCACCCCCATCACGGCCCTTTCCGCCGTCCCCACGCGCCCACCATGTCTCAGACGCCCGGTCTCTCCGCCGGCCTCCTGCCTTTTACAGCTCCGCCCTCCGAAGAACTAGCAAGCACCACTCAAGCCACTGAACCTTATTTTCTCCGCCACCGCGAACAAACAATGCCAAAGAGCCCGAGTGCGCGCTCCTCGACAGTTGTGCGGTTCCCGACAGCCCTAGCTCACCGACTCCGACATCCTCAAGACATGGTGCGTTGCTGTCCCGCTCGTCCTTCTCGTCGTTATCCGTGCTGAACAACATACGTTAGGCCCCCTCCGCTAAGACCACCAAAAAGGTGCGCACGATTGACCGTATATCGCAGGAACATAACCCTCATGCATCACATGAATCTTTGCTCGTCTGGAAAACCCTTGCCTCCGCCCTGCTCGCATCCTCGTACTCTGCTCTCTGCTGTGCATTCTCTCGATTCTAGTCCGGCAAGACGCGCTCGGCCCTCCAAGATGTCGTGACGCGCGAATACACCATCCACCTCCACAAGCGCGTCCACGGCCGCTCCTTCAAGAAGCGTGCTCCCTGGGCCGTCAAATCCGTCGTCGACTTTGCGCAGAAGGCGATGGGCACCTCGGACGTCCGCCTTGACCCTAAGCTCAACCAGGCGTTGTGGGCGCAGGGTATCAAGTCCGTCCCCCACCGGATACGCGTAAAGCTTGAGCGTGCGTACATTTTCCCTCTTGGCGCTACACGCACGGCGCAGGAAAGATGGTATCATCATCGAGGAGCGAAATGCTCACGCATGTAATCACCCATCACAGGCAAGCGTAACGACGAGGAGAACGCGAAGGAGAAGCTCTACACGTACGCGTCCTACGTCCCCGTAGAGTCCTTCAAGGTCAGTACTACCCTTTCTCAACCTTCTGCCAGTCTTGTAAATTCAACACATCCCTTCTCCAGGGTCTCGAGACCGTCGTCGTCGACGCCGAGTAAACACCCTTTTTTTCCTCATGTGCGCACTGTGTCGATACTCCGCCTCGGGAGAGGTGGCACCCGAGGGAACACCGGAGGGAAGGGAGGGAAATGGCCCTTTTTCTGAGTGGGCTGGCCACTGTCCGATGATGTATTATGCCTTGCCATGCAACCTACACGTACGTACGCTCCGCCGCCACGCGCTACTACTGCACCCTCCATATGCTATGTCGAGCAACCCCAAAACGCACTCTATATTCGACTTTTCTTCCTGTGTGTACCATTACTTGAGGTCGGTGTGATCTGTCCCTCTATTCACTCTGCTCGGCGACCTTGGAGAGAACGTTGGTCATTCCTTCGACTAACCGGTCATGCCCTCAACCACAGGAGGGACTTCACTGTCAGTACACCAATGTCATGTGCGATTCCCCTCTGCCTCCCCTCAATTTAAGGCACTGTTATGTACCGCGGTGATGCTGCTCTACGGTCGACATCTTAGCGGCCATGTTCAACAGAGCAATTACGATGCGTGCAGCCTATGTACAAAAGTGCGTTCTATGAGTACTAGTGTCCCCCCGGGATCATTCCTTCGCCCGTGCCATTTACCCATCCATCAAAGTCACCACCATGACGGATCTGAACTGTAGCGCTGCGACCACACGGCTTGTCTGCTCTGCAGCGCGATATGATAGCAATAGCTGATGCATCGAGATCATACGTAGAGCAGGCTGCGATCGTGGCGGATCTTGACGGCGTCCGGCCGCGTCGACTTGTTCGACATGCGCTCCCAAATCGGGTCCACGTCCGGTCCGTCGAGGTCGCCTGCACCGTCCCAGCCCCAGCACCACACTGCATTGATGAGACGTCCGTCAGCACACTGTTTCTAAAGCGCCGCACACAAGATAACAAGGAGGGACGGGAAAATAGAACACAGCGCGGAGTGGGAAGAAGTGGAAGAAGAGAATGTGGGAAGACGTAGGGAAAAGGGACGACGACGTACCGTATTCTGGGCCCGGCTGGAAGTCGATGGGCTCGGCCTCTTCTTCGGTGAAGAGCCGGTCGTGGGGGCCGAACCAGGAGCGGTCCTGCGGGTCGGTGCGCGGGTTGTCGGGCAGGCCACCGAGGCGGACGTACCCCCGGATCGCGGTGAGGTTCCTACGGGCAGGGTGGATGATATCGAACACGCGCTGTTGGTACGAACGTCCATGTTAGCTATCACTGAAAAGGTCGAACAGCCAAGGGGGAACGTACGTGGTCATACGCAAGCTTCACGCGGGGCACCATCAAGATGCGGCCGTATCCCGCCTCCCAGTAGTCGTTGCAGATGAGCGAGCACTCGGATGCGGAGCACTCGCCTTCGGTGATGCGCGCCATGCGGAAGCGGACGTGCGGCGGCGCGTAGAACGGCGCCGGGTCGAGCACGGCGATCCCGTTCCAGCACGACTGCACCTGCAGCGGGAGGTGCTGCATGAACCGCTGCTGCGACGGCCCGTGGTGGAAGATGGACTCGAAAGGCGCGTTCTCGAGCGCGGTGCCGTTGATGTCTCGCGCAACCCAGTTGTCGTAGAACACGGGCGAACCCTGCTCGAGCGTTAGCGCTGGGTGAGCGGGAAGAAATAGAGATACGTACGAGCTCTTCGTGGTACATGTAGTCGGCCGCACAGGTGATACCGGCGTTGTTCCTGCGGCTCTGCCAGATGAGCTCGAGGAGGTCGTCGACACAAGGAAGGATATCGTTCATGAATATGATCGTGTCAAAGTACTCGTTCTCCGCGTCGCGCAGCTCGTGCAGAGGTACGAACGCGGCATTCCGCACTTCCGCAAGGTACTCGATACGGTGGTTGAACGCGCCACGGGTGCGCATCGACGTACGGATCGTGACGCGCATGCCGACGGAGCGGCAGAGCGCGTCAAAGATACGGAGGAGCGCCTTCGTCTGGTCCGTCGAGCCGTTCTCGTAGATCGACACGTAGACGTTGTGGTAGCCGAGGATCGCGGCGACGCGGAAGAGCGTCGCGAAGAGGTCCGGGATGATGTCAAATGAGTTGTACAGGTTGATGGCGAAGAAGTATTTGTGCGAGTCGGGCCCGAAGCGCCGCGCGGACGGCACGTAGTCCCCGTCCACACTGCTCCCTAGGCCGAGCGCATCGAGCCAGGACGAAGACGCAGGAGACTGGTGGCCAATCAAAGAGGCATATCGCTCCGTGGCTTGCTCCTTGTACATTGGTTGAGCGGGTCGTGTGCACTCTTTTGTATAGTGCGGCGAGAGGTGCGTGAGTAGTTCAAGGACTCTTCTCCGTTGGTCAAGCGTTGGCAGGGTCAGAGGGGTCTTTGCTGGTGTCCTGGATGATGGAAGCACTGGGGCATGGCGGCCTCTCCACGCTGAAGTGACGGACTACAGGCATGTCAGTATACATTGACATGTTACCGAGGCGGGGTGAAGACACTGAAATGACGAATGCACTGAGGTAGGCTCTACAAGCCACGCCAAGGCTCTACGGGTGCGTGGAATCCTTGTCTCGGCATCCTGATGCCCAAAGAGCTGCTAGACTATGATCACGATGCGTATGATGCCGGGGAATATTGCTGTGCTGTGTAATAGTGATGGCCGTGGTAGACTACTGTTAGGAGCTGCCGTGCAAGTGCGCCTAGGCTGGAGGGCTAGACGCAGCAGCCCACTTGCCAGACAGCTCACAGAGATACCACATCAAGAGCCTAGAGAAAAATGTACTCACCGAAGAGAACATTTTGGATACGAAGAGGCCGACCATGATGCCTATGGAGAGCGCGACCCATGTCGGGATCCTGGCTAGTGGATGTTTACTCCGAGGTTGCATTGCGTACAACGGGAGTCTGTACTCGCGATAAGAGACCATCGTTGGACAGCGCAAGAAGAGTGGATCAGACGTACCACTCGGAAACAGTGTGTAGTGCAAGGGTTCCGACGCGCTACCTCCGACGTGACTGCCTGGAATGTGCGCTGAGGTCGGTGGTGTATATGCGCGGTGTCGACGAGTCGCCCAGAGGAGCTACGATATACCAATTAAGAGAAAATAAAGATAGAAAAGCCTGTAGGGTATACGAGCGTTGAGCTGACTAGACTGCGGATGTCAAATGGAGGGAGAGGGCAGGAGGCAAGCGGCTGCTCGACTGGAGGAGCTGCCAGAAAGCAAAGGGCGGAGGCGCCCATTTTGTCCCGTTTTGGATCGGGCCTTGGCTGCCACCTTGATCCAAGTTCCTGTCCGTCTGCTCACTCCTCTCCTTCACCCTCTTCCTCCCCCTCTCCTCTACCCGCCCTCCTCACCGTCGCGGTCCACGGTGAACAGCTCGCGGATGCAACGCCGCGCAGGCAAGGCAGTCGCCCACATCAACGTACCCTCCACGCCCGTCCGCATGGGCTCCGACGCCGAAAAGACCCCTTCGCGCCTCCACCAGAAGAGCCTCGGAGTCACCAATCGAATATGGCTCATCCTCGTCGCCTTCGTCGCCCTTATTCTATTCACTCGCTCTATACTCCCTACAGACTCCTCTAATTCTCGACACCGTCTTCTTCATACCGACCTCAAGCCCAAGAACTATCTCAACGTCTCCGACGACGCCAACCCCTTTCCTTTTTGCCCTGCTCTGGGTCCCGGCGACGAACTTGCATCAAAATACGATCCTATCATTCTCTCCCAAACGCGCTTCCACACAGGGAGCGGTGCACGCATCCAGCGTGTCATTAACAAGGCCCTTGCGGGCCTGCCAGTGACTATTAGTATCATCGGAGGTTCAGGTAAGCACCTTACTTCGTACCGTGTCTCCACGTCTTTGCGCGCTCTACTCCTTCTGCTTCTCCATCCGAGCTGTCCAGACAAGGCTGGATGGTGATTGCGGTGGTAGGAATGACGTTGTCGTCAAATGCTTTCGAGTGGTATCACCCCTGCATATCAAACTGTCCCCGTTGCAGGAGTTAGAGCGATGTTTCATGGTCTATGGTACCATAGAAGTCGCTGCTCTTACTTCTCTGGGACGGTGCCTCGACGTATGACGTCTCCAAGGTCGTCTGGACTGCGTTCCTCAAACGCCTTACGTTTCGTTAATATAGTTTCAAAGTTCGGGTCCACCAGCGCATAACCTTCGCCCTGCTATCTCCCTTCGCTGTCTGGGGCAATGCTGACATTTCTATAATAGTCTCTGCTTGCCACGGTGCCGGTGACGATCCACTTGCACCTGGATGCTACCCTGCACGCTTCTTCAACTGGTGGAACGGTGTATTCCCCCACCCTGCATCTGAATTGACGAACGGTGCCATGCGACGAACCAGTTCTTCGTATTTCTCATTCTGCAATGCGCACCATATACCTGACATCACGGACCTCGTTATCGTCGAGCTTGATGTGGACGACGCAAAGTAAGTTCGCTCTTAAAATGGACAACACTTGGTCTAACAGAAAATCACGCAGCACGAATGTGTCAATGGATGAGTTTGAGCTTCTCATACGGTCGATCCTGATCCGGCCGGACGCACCAGCCGTCCTGATCCTTGGTCACTTCAGCCCCCAAGTCGCGCAGTCCAAAGGTTTCGCCGGTGCCGATCACTGGCACAGTTTGGTAGCGCACTTCTATGATGTCCCCCACATCAGGTAGGAGTATTGGTCGTCTCATACAGCGCATATACCCACCTCGCTTGCAGCGTTAAGCCGGTACTGTACCCACGTTACATGGCAAATCCAGCATCTATCAACAAGTATTTCACGGATCCTGTCCTGGCAAACACGGCCGGTCACGAAGTCATCGCGGATGTCCTCGTCTCGTACTTCCAATCACAAATCTGCAACGCCTGGGCAGCCATCACCGGCCACTCTGCGGAGGCGCTCCCCTCTGCTGTCGCCCCAGTATTGGCCGACAACCAAGCGAAGCAGCCGACGGACGCGCGCGGGCTCTTTGGAGGGGTCGCTCAGCGCAAGGGCGCTGCGGCAGGCGTTGTTGCCGAGGACAAGGAGGCTGCTGGCGTGGCTAACCCCATTGTTGCAGACCGCGACGCGGCGGGACGCCCCCCGGCCTCACAAGATCCCCGGCTACGTGTACCCCCGGTGCGCATCAACAGCCGGCCAGCGGACCTCGAAGCGGCACCCTTCGAGGAAGTCGCGCCGTATTGCGTGTCCGCGAACGATCTCGTAAACCCGCTCCCGCTTTCGATGTTCGCAGGCTCAGGCTGGGCGGCATACCATCCCCCACCGGGCTCTGCCGAGCTATCGTCGCACGCGCACTACTTTTACTCGTCCCTGCCGACGAGCAGGTTCCGGGTGAATATTCAAATCGGCGCGGGTGACGTCGGCGTGTACTACGTGAAGGAGCCGAGGGAGCAGGTTGGCGAGGGCAGCGCGGTGGAATGCTGGGTGGATGACAACTACGCGGGTGCGGTCGTGATCGAGAACGCAGGGGACGTCGGAGAGCCCACGCCTTCGTAAGCATTACAGCATTACGCTCGGTATCTTTCTCACTACAATGTGCTGACGTCGTTCACGTTCGTGCAACAGACTACAGATGATCGACCACCGAGTGGCGCGCGGGACGCACTACGTCGAGTGCCAATTGCTAGGCGAGGAGGACGACCGGAACGTGCCGCCATTCAAGATCATCGGCATCTTCTCGACGTGAGCCAGGGAGCCTGCAGGCCCGGGGCCGCGTCAGCGTCCGCGCCCTTTCTTTTGTGCATACGACGTTTTATGTGGCGTTTTATGGTAGACATAGTTGATAGACATTCGGTAATGGGCGTGTTCGAACTCTACGGCACTTGCTCGACTGCGACCTGGAGTCAGATTGTGTCAAATGAGATCTGCACAGCACGATGTGAAGGTCTGAGGGGCAAGTGAGGTGCGTCTGCTGCTGTGCTCTGTGTGTTCTAACACTTTGGCGCGCTGTGCCTAGGCAAACACTTGGCTTAAGCCTTAAGCCATGAAATGCCCAATTGACGAAGACGCCAAGAACTCGAACCTGACTTTGCGACCCTGGACCGTAGGCATTTGTCGGCGTCCGGCTGTCTCTCGCCGCTCAATCCCCATACGCCCATAAGCACCCATATGAGCGCGTAGCCGGTACCCGGGAGTGTATCGCTCCAGATTTGAGGCTGACCAAGCCCCCGAGCTTCATCCTGATCGATCCTGATCGTGAAAACACCACCTACAGCTGCAGGCCCAAGCTGGTCGCGCGTCCCAGCCGCCGGGAAGGGGGGGGGGGCTGGCAGTGGCAGCTGCCTGCGCTGCGGTCGATATCGGCGTCTGCGTGGTTGTGGTGTTGTGGCGTGCGTCCGGGTGCGGGTCCTAGGCCCTATAGCTAGGGGTATCGCCGCGTTGAGCTATCGCTTTGGAGAGAGTTGAGGGCGTCGGAGGGCTGGGGGCGGCTCATCGTTTGCCAGTGCCCTAGATTCGGACGGTGCCCGAAAGCTAGCCCAGCTCGAAGCCTGACATGCGCATTGCGCAAAGCCCGAGCTCGAGCGTGCTTTGAGCGTAATCCGCAATCCGCAACCCGCAAGACGCTCGAATCAAGCTCACCGCTTCCGGACCACCCGTCCGGATATCGACGGTGGCGCGGCGCAGTCTACGCACACCGATATGGCCGCACACTACGCGGCACTACAGTAGTAAGTATACAGTACGTACAGTACTAGTATGCTTCGTTTCCGGACACTGGCCACTCTGCTGGTGCCGGGCCTTACCGCAACTCCCCTCTGGCAATGTATGATATCCGTGTCGCCACGGCGTATAAGTACAGCGACGTCGCAGGGCGGCCGTTCGTTTCTGCTCGTCCGCCATATATCGAACGGTGAATAGAATGGCCCCCGTGAAGAACGGACGCTACCTCTACCTCTCAATCCCCGACGGTGCGTTCTCCCTCCCCACCTCATTGAAGATACGAACATAGAGATGCGACGCACGCACACGCAGGCTTCCCCGAGCCCGGGAAGACGATGGTCTACGACGACTCGCGGACGGCCGACCTGGGCGCGCCCCTCGAGCGCGGCGCGTTCCTCGTGAAGGTGCTCGTGCTGTCGGTCGACCCGTACCTCCGCGGGAAGATGCGGGACCCGAAGATCGAGACGTATACCGTACGTGTGCCGTCGTTTTCTCCATCTTGAACGGGGTACGAGAGCTCACGATCGACATGGGCTCGGACGCGCGCGATGCAGCCGGCGTTCGTTGTGGGCGAACCGTGAGTCTCGACAGTTGCCTCTTAGGCCGCTCGCGGCGGACCTGTCGTTGAGCGGTAAGCATGTCAAGCTGAACCTCTGGGTGTTCGTGGTCCGTTAGGCTCTACAACTACGGCATCGGCTTCGTCCTGCGTTCCGAGAACGCCGCGTTCAAGCCGGGCGACCACCTCTACGGCGTCTTCAGTGAGTTTAACACATCAATCCCTGCTCACCAGACAGGCCTCACATTCACGATATCGCTCCCCAGAGTTCCAGCAGTACGTGGTGGAGAGCGACTCGCAAGCGTTCCGCGTGATCGAGAATAGGGAGGGGCTGCCGTGGTCGGTGTACCTGGGCGTGTGCGGCATGCCGGGTGAGTAGAGATGGTAATCGTGATCTCGTGAGGGGTCGGGATGGGAGACATTGGGCTGACGTTTGGTGAGGATAGGTGAGACGGCGGTGTATGGGTGGAGGGAGCACGCGCATCCGAAGAAGGTACGTTGTCTGTTCGAGGAATCTTGGAGGGTATCCGGGCCGATGGTTTGGGGGCAAACTATATGCTGACGGTATGTTGATAGGGAGAGACAGCGTTCGTGACAGCTGGCGCAGGTGCGTTGGGACTCGCAAACTGGCATACACGACTAGCGTACTAGCTTCGCTGACAACGCCGGCTCGCGCACCAGGGCCTGTAGGATCGTACGTACCGCCCATTGAAATCAACACGGCTATAGGACTCACCCGCGCGCCCATCAAAGGACTGTCATCCAGCTTGCCAAAGCCGACGGGCTGAAGGTCATTGCGTCGGCAGGGTCGGACGAGAAGGTGGCCTGGCTGACCGCGGTCGGCGCTGACGTCGCGTTCAACTACAAGACGGTCGACACGCGGGCGGTGCTGGAGAGGGAGGGCCCGATCGACATGTCAGTGTTCTCATGCCCGTTTCGACCTCGGACGAACTGCTTACGATGAGGACGGTGAATGTATGCGAGCAGCTATTGGGACAACGTCGGAGGCGAGACGCTCGAGGCGGCCATCGAGTACGCAGCGCGACACGCGCGGTTCATCGTACGTCCCTCCCCCGCCTGATCACGGCGCGCATACCGCAACTCACCAACGGACGAACGGTGCATCGCTCCCACCGACAGGAATGCGGCATGATCTCGCAGTACAACGCCGCGCAGCCATATCACATCAAGAACCTCAAGAGCATCGTCGGGAAGGAGCTGTCGCTCAACGGCTTCATCGTGACCTCGCTCCGCGCAAAGTACGAGGCCTCATTCCGGGCGACGATCCCGCGTCGCGTCGCAGCGGGCGAGATTCGGTATAAGGAGGACGCGGTGCGCGGGCTTGAGAATGGGGGGCGGGCGATTGCGGACGTGCAAAGAGGGAGGAACTTTGGGAAGAGCGTCGTTGTCGTTGCCGATGAATGAGCGCCACTGGCGTTGTACCTACACAGTATCTGGCAAAGAGATGGCCTTGAGCGTGAAGGCGTCCCCGCCGCGTGTAGCCTAGCCCTGTTGTGCAGACCTGTAAGATGGATTTGGACATCGTATGGGCTAAAGGCTGCTATGCGCGTCTATGTCGAAGGGGAAGCAGGGAAGTTCTGGCCATGCGTCGCATCCTTCTGCCTTCAACTGGATATACGCTAGCTTCTGTGGGTGAGCGCTGCGGGTGGGAGCAAGGCGTGCTCACAAGATCTGCACTAGCCCTCGTATCGGCGCATGAGCGGCGCAGGGGGAGCCGAACAGACGGCCTACACCACGCTCGTCGATGTCGGTGCTGCCAACGAGGTGCACATCGATCCAACGAGCACTTGGAGCACCTGGCCTACACTTCGGCCCCGCACCACGCGGTGGATGTGCTCTAAAAGCACCAGCAGAATTGCTCACAGTCCTGAACCCGGTCGGGAGTTCATGAGTACCCTTGATGTTGGGGCTAGCGCGAGCATTCAAATTGATGAGCATGCAGGGATCTCGAAGGCACAAACTGGGTCAGACGAGGCCTCCACGATACAAACTGACCGGTGCACGCCCATAAGGCGGGGAACCAGCAGCATTCTCCGATGACCTCGCTTCTAGGTGCTGTGGCTATTGTACAGCCTGAACGTAGTGCCCACTTACCATGCACAATGCACATAACTTACCTGCCTGTTGCAGACACTCCGGGCGGTAACGAGCCGGGTCTTGGCGCCCACGTACCGTGCATGTGTTGTACGTCGGTTCGTCCTTGACCCCGATGGTTGTCTGGCTCGTACTGTATACGCGTAAACGTCGGTTCGAGGAGGTGAGTGTGCGACGATGCGCATGCAGGCCCAGTAGCCTCTACTCGAACTTTGTTTATCAGCAGACCGTCCCCGGTCCTAGGCCGAGCCGGGTTCCCGTCAGGCCCTGACAACGTACAGCCCGAGATAACGCGTCGACGTCGTCTTTCAAACGAGAGGTTCTATTGCCAATCCATAGTTTGCGCGTCGAGGGTTTCAATGCAGCTGAGACACGGGCAATGGGCATGTCGACAACAGTCAATGCAGCGGCTTTTCAAGGAAGCCGAGCCGGATCCGGAGGGACGATCGAAGGAGGTTGCTGATCAAGAACAGGATGAGCTGGCGAGGGACGTCGATGACCTCACTAAGCAACGTCAACGTCCACCATCCCATCCGTCGAAGGTTCTCTCCGGTTTCCCCACGGTCTCTGCATTCAAAACCCTTGCGCAAAGTTCGACATTGCCCACGGTTTATAAAGCACAGCACTGCGCACACGAGACTAGCAACTGTGTAGTTTTCCTCCCGCATCCTCGCCCCTGTATCTCGCACAAGACATAGCACAAAGTAATTCTCATATATAACAACTGACCAAACATGGCCCCTGTAAAGAACGGACGCTATCTCTTCAAGGAGGTCCCCACCGGTAACTAGCCTCCGCCGCTCATATCCACTTGTAGCGGCAAGCTAACCATCACACAGGGTTCCCCGAGCCGGGAAAGACTATGGACTACGACGAGTCAGAGACCATCGACCCTGACACCGTTCCCCTGAACGGCGGTTTCCTGGTCAAGGTCCTCGTCCTGTCCATCGATCCCTACTTGCGCGGAAAAATGCGCGACCCGAGCATCAAGAGCTATTCTGTATGTACCTGCGGATTCTGGGCCCGAGCCCCTCTGTTTCGCATGAAGCTGACTGCCCGTTTGTATAGGCACCTTTCCTCGTTGGAGAGCCGTGAGTGACGAACCGCCGCGTCCCTCTACGCGGACTTGCCCCGTAGTAAACATGATTTGTACCGTACAGGTTCTACAACTATGGCGTCGGCGTCGTCGTCCGCTCTGAAAACTCGTCGGTCAAGCCGGGTGACCACCTCTACGGCGTATTCAGTGCGTTCTCGTCCTAACACACCACTCGTGTCTTGTAACCGACCGCTCACACTGTGTCCTCGTCGTGCAGAGTTCCAGCACTACGTGATCGAGCAGGAGCCCAGCAAGTTCAAGGTGATCGAGAACAAGGAGGGCCTCCCGTGGTCGGTGTATGTCGGCGTCTGTGGCATGCCGGGTGCGTTCTTGAGCTACCCTTGCCCCTGTGGGGAATACGTTTCTTACGCTCGTGATGATCCCTCCAGGTGAGACTGCGGACTACGCGTGGAAGGAGTTCTCGCGCGCGAAGAAGGGGGAGACCGTCTTCGTCACCGCTGGTGCAGGTAGGTGTTTTCACGCAGCTTGACGCGTCTCACAGGACTTGTGCTGACTGCGTCTCCTCCAGGGCCCGTTGGAGCGTACGTCGCGCTACGCTAGCCCATGAGATTTCGAAAGTACGTTGAAAGCTGACTCGTCACTCTGTCAGGACCGTCATCCAACTCGCGAAGTCGCAAGGCCTCAAGGTGATCGCGTCCGCCGGGTCGGACGACAAGGTCGCGTTCATGTCCGAGATCGGCGCGGACGTCGCGTTTAACTACAAGACCGTCGACACGCGCAAGATCCTCGAGAAGGAGGGTCCTATTGACATGTACGTCCAGTGCTCTTCAGGGTGAGTGATAGGTACTGACGTGAGGGCACGCACCGTAGTTACTGGGACAACGTTGGTGGCGAGACTCTAGAGGCTGCTATCGACTACGCTGCCCGTCACGCGCGGTTCATCGTAAGTGCCCCTCCTCCCCTCAATCTCTCCACCCTCACAGCGTTCTCAACAACCACCCAACCACAGGAATGCGGCATGATCTCGCAATACAACACCACCTCCCCCTACCCCGTCAAGAACCTGCTCCAGATCGTCGGCAAGGAGCTCTCCATCAACGGCTTCATCGTCGGCACGCTCCGCCCCAAGTACGAGGCCGAGTTCTACGCGACGTTCCCCGCCCGCGTCGCGCGCGGCGAGATCCGGTACAAGGAAGACCGCGTGCGCGGGCTCGAGCGCGCCGGCGAGGCCATCGTCGCGGTACAGAGCGGGGGGAACTTTGGGAAGAGCGTGTTGATTCTTGCGGATGAGTGAGTGCGGGCGCGGGGTGTGTGAGGGCTTGATTCAACCAAGCGCGATGGGGCGTTGGGGAAGAGGGTACGGTGCAGTAGTCGGGACAAGCAGCAGCGCACGAGAAAATGTACTATATCGATTTTTTTAAATCGCTGACGCCACGGGGCCGTCCAGGTTCACAACATTGCAGCTCACTACTTGACATGAACGGGGCTTATATTGGTCGTCTGGATCCAGCGTTCAGCGTTCAGCGGAGTCCAGAGAAACGCTAGCAAAAATGTGACGAGGACCAATTTCGATGGACATTCAGGGGATTGAACCCTGGACCTCACGCATGCGAAGCGTGCGCGCTACCACTGTGCCAAATGCCCTCAGGGCCATTCTGTGAGCCGTACCGTGGCGCTTGTCATAATTGTGTGAGAGATGTCTGCTCAGGGCCTGACGTCACGGTCGACCTGAAGTCAGTCGTCTTGGCGCGACGCTTTTGTGGCGGATGCTTGGCAGATCTACCGCCTACGTACTACCACCGCTGCAGTGGCATGTTATACGGCGTCCAGACACCTCCACACAGCACTGCGCTAAGTACTAGCGCCTCCGACGTCGCCGTAGTCCGCCGTTTGAGCTAGCTCTTATGTCTTAGAGATGTGCTAAAGTCTATGCATGGCCGATGCGGTCCTTGCTTCGAACTTCGAAGTCTCTCCGGTCGGAGGTGTTGACGCTTGCATTTCCAACTCGGCCTCTGCGAAACCTGTACCGATCTCTCTCTGCGAGTGTCGTTTGCAAGTTGGCCTTGAGGACGAGACGACGAACGCAGTCTGCCGTCGGGTATCTAGTGAACCGTCGGCGTGCGGTCTTCAGAGGACCAATACACTCCGGCTTCTTAGAGACCCGTACCGGTGATCTCTCACTTACGGCACAGCAGTTTGCAAGTCTCGATCGAGTCGCAATCGTTTCGACGGTGAAGAAGACGACGAACAGCGCCATATGACCTATACAGCACCAAGACAGTCAAGCCCATCGTCCGACGCGACTAGATCCATCAACGCGCTGACTGAGCCCGACTCTTGCAGATCCTCCTTTCAGCCGCACACGAGGCTCGGGACGGAATAAGTGCTCTTACGCATGAGGACATGCGTCGACCTATCCCGACATGGCGAGGCAGCGGGGAATCCGTGTCTATCGGCCTGGGAGCGCAGAATGAGGTCATGGCGCTTGGTGGAGACGGATTGGGAAGAACGTTCGCAGATCGGCAGCGTCGATCCGGGGATGCCGTGGAGTGTGCATGGCGCCACGTCCGACGCCCTCTTCGATTCGAACACCGTACACGCTGTGCGCAGTGTGCAGCCCAAGTGCAGCACAGAACAAGCATACCCCGTACTGTTAACCCGGTATCATCTCGCTCCCAAATTCTGCTCACGCGACCAGTCCTGAACATTCATGCCGTTGCAGGGTGCCCGCAGAACACGGACTTCGTATCTTGGAGAGACCGTTACAAGACCACGCTAGCACCATCGCCCTTACGTCGGAATTTTCGTACCGCACAGCAGGTCGATTCTTGCTCGCTATCACCGAGGAGATTCTGACCACGCGCGAGCGGCCGATGGAACCTCCCTGAGTAATCTGAGTAATCCACGGCAGGAACGTCTTTTCGACGCGTCCTTCGCCATCACGAAGTTCGCCCCATTCAAATCGCACAGGCTAGTAGTAGGCTATCCAGCGGAAGTCCAGCCATGCGGCACCGTACGAGCCGTCGGTCACTTGTTGATACCGCAGCCGCGGCCTGCAAGACGTTGCCCGTCGTCATCCGATGTGGCCTACCCACAACGCGCATTGAACTCCGAGCTGCACGTCCCCGAGCGCCTGGCACTGATCCGATGCCAGCATCCTAGATTCGTGCACTTTCATGGGCGCTCCCGAATGTGTGGACGGTCCGTTATAATGTGCCTCCGCAGAAGACCGATGGAGACATTCCTCACTCAGAATCTCAGCTGCTTCCCTCGCAAGCGACACTCCTCCTCAGCTTACCACTCACATCTGCTCAGCAGACTTAATTACCAGACCAGACATCGCTATTCACACCATGCCTCTCGTCCCCGCCGACCTCCCCTCCCACCTCTCGACCGAATTCCGTGCTCCGCTCGACATCCTCGACGCGGGCGCCGCGCTTCCACAGGTGTATGACTGGCATGCGAAGGAGAACCCGAACTACCCGCTCTTCACCTACAACGACAACGGGAAGCGCGAGTTCATCACTTACGCCGCCGCTAACCAGGCCATAACCCGTGCCGCACGCTACGTCGCGTCCGGCCTGCGTCCTCGCGAGTCAGGCGCGACGCCTCCCGTCGTCGGCGTGCTCGCTAACACCGGTACGTCTTCCCCGTGCCCGCTTCCAGGCCGGTCTTCACAGTGACGGTAAGCTGACCGAGCCTCACGTCATCTCGCGGTGCAGATACGATCACGTACTTCTGCAACACCGTCGGCACGCTCCGGGCGGGCGCGACCGCGTTCCTCATCTCGACGCGGAACGGCGCGCCGGCCGTGGCGGACATGCTGCAGCGCACGGGCGCGGCGCAGCTGTTCGTCTCGCAGGACGTCGTCCTCCGGGAGGTCGCGCGCGACGCGCTCGCGCTCTTGGCGGAGAATGGCGGGCAGGAGGTGACGCTGCGCGATATGCCGGTGTTTGACGATTTGTTCCCGGGCGAGGGGACGGCGGAGAGGGATTCGGCGTTTGAGGCGGAGGTCGAGATGCCGAAGTCGTTTGACCCGGAGTCGCACTCCGTCATTTTGCACTCTTCAGGTGAGAGTGGTATGCTCATGGGTATCTCGAAGTCGGTGTACTGACGTTGAATTTGATTCATAGGTTCCACCGGCCACCCTAAGCCACTCCGCTGGACCCACAAGATGCTCGCAAACTTCGGCCGCGAACCCAGTACGTCTCGGTCATTGCCTTCTATCAAATGCTTGCGCCATGGCTTACCTGCGATATCCAGTCTACAGTGGAGCCGACGCTTCGCGATGCATCTTCGGGTGCCACGGCACGCCCATGTTCCACGCACTGGGCACGTTCATGTACTCCGCAGTGGTGAGTGTCTCAGTCATCCCTTCCCCACCTGACTTCTCAGGGCTGAGTGCCGAGTGCTCATGACTGTGCTGCTTGCGTGATCCTAGGCCGTCAACGGATGGGTGCTCGCGACGTTCAAGCCCGCCTGCCCGCCAACGTTCCCCACGCCCGACGCGGTCTGGCAGGAGACCGTCGCGACGAAGTGCGACTACGTCTGGACGGTGCCGTCGTTCATCGAGGTGAGCGCGTTAGTGCACGCGTCTTGGTGCTGTAGGCGGAAGGCTGACGGGCGTGGACGTCTTGAACGAACGCAGGGATGGGCGCGCGACCCAGAGAAGATCGGCGTCATGCGGCGGATGGGCGGGCTGGTGCGTTATATTGGCTCAAAGCGGTCAAGTAGTGTCGCTCATGGCCTTTTTGTTTTGTGTAGCTGTTTGGAGGTGCGCCGTTGAACAACGAGGTTGGCGATGCGTTGGCGGCGCAGGGTGTGAACTTGTTCACGCTTTACGGACTGTGAGTTCCTCTCCCTGCTCGGTAAGACTGATCCATTGCCGGACGATGCTGATGGCCTGCTTAGGACCGAGGTCGGGCTGGTGAACCGGTTTATGGAAAGTACGTACCGTTTGCATCGCCGTATCTGGCGTGTAATTGACTGTGCCCGCAGAGAACGGCAAGGACTGGTCGTACTGGACCCCAACACCCTCCAAACCTGTCAAGTTCGTTCCCCAAGGCGAGGATAAGTACGAGGTCGTCGTCGTGGTACGCAGCATCCGATTTCCTCTGCCGTTTACCGCAGGAATATTCATCGTTGTGTCCTGCAGTCTCCACCCGAGATGCCCCTTCCTGCGGTGAACACGAAATTGGACGGACAAGACGCCTACGCGACGAGCGACCTCGTCGAGCCGCACCCCACCAAGCCGAACTACTGGCGGATCTTCGGCCGTGCGGACGAGCAGATCATCCTCTCCAACGGCGAGAAGGTCGGTCTCATTCCCTGCCGCTCTCCTACTGTATCTCGACTCTCGCGATGTTCACCTTATGCTGACGACGAAACGCCTCGGACAACAGACGAACCCGCTGCCGCTGGAGAAGATCGTCAACCAGGACCCGCATGTGAAGTGCTCGCTCATGTTCGGGCGCGGGAAGTTCCAGAATGGGATACTTGTCGAGCCGCATGACGAGTTTGCGGTCGACCCGAACGATACTAAGCAGGTTGAGGCGTTCCGGAATGCGATCTGGTGAGTTTAGTTGCCCCATGTACGAGCCATGTGGGTTCTAAATGGTGCTCTTTGTCGGACAGGTCAACCGTCGAGCGCGCAAACGAGTTTGCCCCGCAGCACTCGCGAATCTTCAAGGAGGTCAGTCCTCTTTCATCCTAGTAATATTTCAGTATAGTATGCTAACAAGGAATCGCTATAGATGATCCTTGTAACCAGCCCCTCGAAGCCGTTCCTCTTGAACGCCAAGGGCACCCCACGCCGCAACGTCATCCTCGGGATGTACAACGACGAGATCGAGGCGCTCTACAAGCAGGTCGAGGACAGCGCCCAGGGCGACTTGGAGCCGCCCGCTGCTTGGGACGAGGAGGGCACGCGGGCGTTCGTCCGTGCGGTTGTAGAGCACACCCTGCGTCGGTCTATCGCAGACGATGCAGATATATTCCGGAACGGCGGTGACAGGTACGTGCTTTCTCTCCCAGTGTGTTCGCTGGTATTGACTCGGTGGGACCGAACGTGCAGCTTGCAAGCCACTTGGATCCGCAACACGATCTTGCGGGCGATCCGCGAGAAAGACGCGGGTGCGGCGAGACGCCTCCCTATGAACCTCGTCTTCGCGGCGCCCACGATCTCCGCCCTCACCAGCGTCGTCTACGGCGTGGTGAACAACGCCGACGGTGCGTCCGCGTCATCGCGCACCCCTCAAGACCTATGGAAGTACGTCGAGAAGTACTCCGCCGACTTCCCCGCACGGCCTGCCGACCTCGTCGACCGCCCGGCCGGCGTGAAAGACGTCGTCCTGATCACTGGCACGACGGGCGGCTTTGGGTGTGACGCACTCGAGCACTTGCTCCGGGACGAGAGCGTCGAACGAGTGTATGCGTTCAACCGGAAGGGCTCGAACGCGCTCGAGCGCCAGCGCGCGCAGTTCCGCGCGAGGGGGCTGGACGAGACGCTGCTGGACTCGCCGAAGTTTAGGATGGTCGAGGCGGCGTTGCACGAGCCGGGCTTTGGGGTCTTGCCGGAGCTGTTGGACGAGGTGCGGCGGTCGGTCACGCATATCATGCACAATGGTGAGCGATGATGGTCATTCGAGTGAGTAGAGTATGATGCTCATGAGAGGGCGTGTAGCGTGGAAGGTGGACTTCAACATGTCGATCCAGTCGTTCGAGGTCGACATCCAGGGCGCGCGGAATTTGGTGGACTTGGCGATCAGCTCGCCTTACCGGCAGGCACCGACTGTCGTGTTCGTCAGCTCCATCGGCGTCTTCATGAGTACGTCCCATCCTTCTCACCGCCGATAGCGCCTACTCACTATTATATTTTCTTGACCAGACTACAAGGGCCCTGTCCCTGCCCCAGAAGTTCCCCTCGAAGACCCCACGTCGCCGTTCGGGTCCGGGTACCCTGAAGGCAAATGGGTAACGGAGCACGTCCTGCAGAACGTCACGAAGGAGAGGGGCGTGCATACCGTCGTGATGCGCCTCGGACAGGTCTCCGGGAACCGCGTCGGCTACTGGAACGAGAAGGAGTGGTTCCCTTCGCTCGTCAAGTCCGCATTGTTCACGCACTGTTTGCCTGATGTCGAGGGGGTGAGTTTACGCTTCTGTTTTCTGGTACATACACAAGATCCTGACTGGAATAACGTTGCAGAGCGTCGCCTGGATCCCAGGATACGAAAGCGCAAAAGCCTTCACCGAGATGCGCCACTCTCCCGAACCAATCGTGCACCTCGTGCACCCCACGCCCGTCCCCTGGCACACCATCATCGCGCCCATCGCAGCCTCGCTCGGCGTCCCGCTCGTCTCGTTCGACGAGTGGCTCGCCGCGCTGCAGCGCAGCCTCGCGAGCGCGTCCGACGCGGAGCAGGTCGCGCTCATGAAGGCGAACCCGGCGCTGCGCCTGCTCGACTTCTACAAGGAGCTGAAAATCGAGCCGGGGCGCGAGCCGTTGGGGATGGTGTATTTGTCGACGGAGAAGTCGACGCGGGTGTCGGGGACGCTGGCGAGCTTGCCTGTGCTGGATGAGGAGCGCGCGAAGGGGTGGTTGGAGGCGTGGAAGAAGGCGGGGTTCTTGTGAGATTTTGGGAGACGGGGAGCGAGCGGGACGTGGTTTGACGAGACGGGTTCTCACTCACGATTGTGAGGTTCCTGTACGTGAAAGTCAACACCTACGTTATTCACCTCAGACACTTTTCTGCATACTAGGTTCACACATTCTACATCGACCCCTTCATAGATACGCAGTAAGCACATCTGTAGCATACGTCAATCTGACAGATTATCCCACATGTCCAAGCTGGTGCACGCGTGCCAGAGGGCTTGAAGTATATAGTACGTAGTAGGTCCCAGGGGCAAGAACCTCAAGGCTCATGGTCTCCACGACCTTGCAGGGTGCATGCCTGAGTCGCGAATCACAACGAATCGCTACACAGTGAGTGCCATGTAGTACAAGACTCGACGAGAGGATTCTGGTCTGTCGATGTGACCCTGGAGAGACGCGCGCTATTGAACGTAGATCGGTAACCAAGTGTTATAAAGCTCTTCAGAGCATACTGACAGATGCAGCAGGATTCATTCAGCTCTGTTGTTAGTCGCCCTGCGCTCTACCAGCGTCGCTCTCCGAGTCGATGTACTCGTACGTATGCGCGGCATGACGTGAGCCGTATAAATTCATCACAAATCACACACCAGAATATCTCTATCACTGTTTGCGTGGACATCCTACCCTGACCTACATGGGACGACGTAACCGTCGTCCTACAAACCACTGGAACTATTTGTCTCGGACCACCCGATGATGACCGGTCGGCGAATGAATCATGACACAGTCACCAGCGGCGCTTGTGGGCGCACAAAGTCAGCCAGCTTGAAGGGCCAATGCGGTGGTTACCGCCATACAACCCACAAACCGGACATGTCGTCTTGCAACCTCGAAGTTGCTCACGGACAGGCTGCCAATTGCCCCATCACCTAATCGTAGTAAGGCCGGCGGCAGGCCCCAGGGACACGAAGTCGGAGGCATGCCACATTTTGTATGATGTATGATGTATGATGCATGACGACTTGATGACTCGATGATTACGCCGATGGTCCATAGAGACTAGGCGCAGTAAGATTGACGGAGAGGATGTGGCGGCGCCGCTGATTGACGGACCGAGCAAGTCTCTGGGACAGGATACCGTGCGTGAGCGGGCGTGTGGTCGATGTGCGTACGTACCAGGGCGCTTTGAACGTCTCCGAATCGGCGTCGCGACAGGTATGGTCGCCGTAAACCATGATGATGATGCCTACGAAGAGCGCAACCTTGACTGACACGTCGGCGCCGCGATCATGTCGTAATCATGTCATATCATGTCACCGTGCCAGGTCATTGATATTGTTTGCCGTGCTTGTCCGAGTCTTGACTCTTCTTTGCGCGCTGATGATGTCGCCAAGTAGCGCGAGCGCAGGGTGGTTGCAATAGCGCCAATGTAGCATCGACGGATAGTCTAACCCAAAGCGTGCATCGGATTCGAGCTCTCTCCCGCATCTGTCAACCTTGGAGCAGGGAGCCGTTCTGGTGCCCTGAGGCCCTTGGACGCGTCCGAAGAGTGGAAGGGCCGTGACGGACCTAGGCACCATCCCACGACCACGAGAAGATTCATCACTGAGAGCCTGGGGTTGTAACTTTGCGAAATTAATGAACTCGGTTAGCTATAGCATGACATGGCCAGTGCTCACCGTGGCAGGAGCCTAATACACACGGACCACGGGCCACAGACCGCGGTGACGGAGGGGCGAACAATGACAGCATAGTAGCAGCCACAAAATTGCAATATGGCCATACGGTATGCTTGCGTCATACCGCAGCTCGAGCTGGGACGCCGGGCATCCTGGGCTGGGTGTCGACATTCACACTGACAACGTCCTATAGCGTCCGACGGCAGATCCGCCGCGCGTCTGTGTCTAATGCGACCGCCCGCGTGTGTACGGATTCGGACGTCAAAGGGCAAAAGGTCGCGAGCTCGAGGCTTCATGGCTCAGCCTCTTACAGACGGTCGTCTAGATTGGCCATCATCCTCGTCGTCTCGGTGTCTTATCGTGAATCAAAAGGACAGAGGCCGGCATCGGCGACCTACGCAAGCGAGAACGCGTTCCTAGGACCCCGCAGAACGGCGTGCCTTGAGACTCGCCACGACATGGATCGGAAACATGAGACGTCTGTGGTGGACACTGCGCCGCGTCCAATGCCGGAAGCGCTGAGTATTCTGCTTTGTGGCCACGGCACCTAGACCTACTGCGGGGTCCATTTCGCGCTCCGCCTTTACGGCACTACTTCGAGTCAGGCGCTCGCATGCACGCCCTAAGTCGTTCCCGCGGGCATGGATTTTGCCGCGGGGGAGTTTAGGAGGGAGTCGAAGGGGAATCGGCTGGTTGAGTGGCGGGGTCCGAAAAGGAGAAGAGAGAGACCGGGAACTCGAAGTGCAGCGGCAGTGCGGGCCTCCGTCTCGCGATGGGGAGTCGAGTATGATGGCCGGAGTCAAGTGGGTGGACACGAGGTGGGCAGTTTGACGTGGCGGAACTGCGCTCATGGCGATGGTCTGACAGAGAAGACTGGGTGACTTTCCAAGAGCGGGAGGGACAGGCAGGGATGGCGCAGGATGGGCGCTGTGGCGTCGGGACGATCGTGCAAGGGCGCTGCTCGGCAACATTCGCGGACCAGTTGCAGCCCGGCGAGCGCGCGGACGTGCCGCGGACGCACCTGGGTATCTGCTCTTCGCCTCGGGCTCTGCGGAGGAACGAGCGGTTGGGTACGAGGATAGGAGGCGGTATAGGGGCTACGCACCATGTGGCGAAGCATCTGCCCGGCGGGACATCAGAAAGCAGTACGCACTGCGATCGAGGGTCTGTTTCTTGACAAGACTTCCGGTGAATTTTGCACTTGTGGCTCAGCGCGAGTGCTACATCGATAGTTGCCGATGCGCGTCGGATCGTCTCGTCGACGTGATCAAGAATGTCTTGGAGCTAGTCTCCCGGTAGTGCAGACGGAGAAAGCCACCAGATGCTCGAGGTTACCATCGAGGTTCTCTTGGAGACCTCCGGGCACACAAGGTGTACAAGACATATGGCGGTCGCGAGCGGGGCGTCGCATGCGCAGGGGAGACGGAGGGAAACGCTCCGTACGTGAGAGACTGCAGGGAGGCAGAGCGGAGGAGTAGGGGCCCCAGAAGGGAAGGAAATGCCCCGTCTACAGATGCCGCCGGCCCAGACACCTCTCCTCGCGTGGAACGTGCTCTGCGGCGCGTCTTCTTCCCATGATGGCTGCGATGGCTGCGGTGGAATGGGGATTTGCGGTGGGAAGGCCGGCGCGCTGACGCTTCGCTGGCTCTTCCCGCGCGCGAGAAGGCCCAAGTCTATCATGCCCACGAGTTTCATATTTCGTGAGTATTTTCCGGCGCAGAGGGACGAGTGACGTCGTGCAAGTCAGGCGACGTGCGGAGACGCTGCAGTAGCGAGGCTGGATGGAGGAGGGGACGTTACCGTACCTTGCTGACTGATCGAGCCTGAGAGCGGGGGGAACAGGAGGGGTGCTTATGTTGCTGGTCACGAGCCGACCTGGATAACAAACGTGCATGGACTCGGTTTGTTGCGGACGGCGAGTAGCCGCATGGCACGATGCGCACCAGGTCGGGTGGAGCGCCACCCGCCACGGAGACCTATGTTGGGCAGGAGAGCTGCAAAAAGAGAGAGGGCTGGGAGAGGACGGGTGCAGCTGATCGCGGCATGGCCCTTCTAGATCCTCACCAACAATGAGCCCCCCGGATCCGAGAATACTTCTGGATGCCAGATGGGCGGCAGGTATCCGGCCATAAGATGCGCCCTGGCGCTACGACGAAAATGATTCATCGACTCTCAGACTCGAGGTTCAGGGGACCCGCGCCCGGCAGCGCTTTCGGTGCAGTGTTAGTGTGGGAGAGATGGGTGGACATGTGCTGGTGGCATCGGAGTATCCAGAGCAATGGTTTGGGGACACAGAGCGCATTAGGAGGCAGGAGCGTCCGGCTGTGAAACTGAAGGGCTGTCAGATACCATTGTCATGCCACGAGAACAGCCAAAGAGGGTCAAGCTCGAAGGCGCGAAGATTGAGCGCAGTTCTGGGTTTACGGTGTATGTCGTGTGTGCCGTATCTTGATGTTCATTCCGGATGGCGGAGTCTATCGCGGGTGACCGCGTGGTTTGGAATACTCAGCGAGCCTTCTCCCGCTCAAGAGAAGCCCAGGGCTTAGGACGAGGGGTGGATTGCTAGATCCCCAGACGAATCTAGGCTATGCAGGGCGGCTGGTCGTAGAGCGCAGACGGTGCAAGGGTCGAAACAGTTGGACAGACGCAGGGGGAGTCGCGGGAGACCCCAGGTACTTTGACCGCAGAAAGTGGGTGAATTAAGTTGTTGAGGGTGGCGGTGACGAGGGTCCCCATCCGGTTCATGAGATCGGCTAGGAATGGCTGGACGCTCAGGCTAACTCCCGCGCCCCTCCTCCTTGTCCCTTCCCTCTCTTCCGCTAACCATCACCTCCGCTTCCTCCTCTTCTCCTCCAGTGCCGTCTCCCCTCCTCCCTGCTTTCTTGCTGCTTGGGAACGGCCGACACACGCTATGGAGGCGGCGCCCGGCCTCGACATCGACTCTGTACACCATCATCCTAGCACCCCAGCCGCTGCAGCCATGTCTTTTGTCCCATCCGCGTCATCGTCATCTATGCAGAACGGGCACACCGCCGACCCCTCCTCATCAGCCTCAGGGAGTTCACAACCTGCCCTCTCCCAGCAGAAGAGTTCTAGCGGAGCGTGCGTACTCGGTCCCCGCGCACTTGCTCCATCTCTCCCACAACGCCTGAATAACGTTCTTGTAGACATATCCGCTCCCGCATCACCGTCGTTTGTGCAGAGGTAAGCGATCGTTTTTTCGGCATGGTCAGGATGGGTCTGGGGTGCGACTGTGCCGACTGTGGTCCCCGCTGGGCGCCTCGTATCGGACTAAACAGCGCGTCGATCGTGATCAAACCCCTCACCCAGGTTGTCAGCCGCAAGGAACGCGTCCGAGCTGGGCTGGAAGTCATGCTTACCTTTTTGCCCATAGTGCAAACGGCTGAAGCTTAGGTGCGACCGACGGACACCCTGCAGCTCCTGCCTCAAACGTGATACCGTACAACGATGTGTGTACTCACAGGCAGCAGCAGAGAAAGTGTAAGTCGCACTGCGTGAACTCGCCGCTCCCTGCATCTCACATGCGCGCCAGTGACGTTCAAACGCTGCATAATCGCGTCATGGAAATCGAGAGATTTATTGCCCAGCTACAATCATCTTCTCCCTCAACGTCAGTCTCTGCTGCGCTTGCCGGACTACCTTCGTTGCGTCAACCATCAGCAGTCGCTAGTCCCAGCCGGGCCGGTCCTGCGACTTCCTACTCTAACCAAATAGCTGGTTTGCCGTGCAACGACCGCGCATTGTTGGCTCAAGGCGCGTCTGGTAGCTCTGTGGTCATCAACTTGGAAGATGTCGTCAGTCTATGGCTCGGTGAGCTGGAGGACGATGCTGGCGATGCCAAATCGTCTAGGCGGTCTATCCAGGACTCCAGCGCTGGTCCCATACGCCCTTCTGCGTCTAGTGCAGGTGTAAAGCTCGAACCCACAGCAGCCTCGATACCCACTTCATCATCTACACATGGAGGTAGTGTACACCTCCCTGTCGGCATTCTGGGCACCTTGCACCCACCTGCACCCTACGAAGTCTTCTTGCCGCCTCCTTCTGCTGGCCCGTCTGCTCTACCTCAGGTGACGGCCAGTCTCGTGTCTTATCTCCCTGCCGAACCTGAGCGCTCGCGATACCTCAAAGCGTTCAGGGAAACGATGCTACTTCATCCATCCTTCAACATTCCCAACTTCGAGCAACGGATAGCTGCGATATTTACTTGGGCAGAGGGCGGTACTGTCTCGCTCAGCACTGGGCCCAAGTCCAAAGCTGAGCTTGCTCGCGACATTTTCTTCTCGAAGCCTGGTGGGAAGAAGGACCAAGGCCGTGCGCCTGGGCCGCCTCCTGGCTCAAGGGGCCCCGACGACAACGCTCCGAAGCCCACCCTCAGCTTCTTTTCGGCAGCATGCGCGGCGTTCGCCCTGGGCGCGCTCGTGACCCGTAACGAGGAGCCTGACCGTACTGACGCTGCCGGTGGTCTCTCAGATCCTTCTTCTGCTCCCCCGCCTCCACCGCCCCCAGCAGATGCTACTGGCACGTCCGCTACGTTGTTCGCTCTATCGGAGCAGTCGTTGCAGTTGTATGAAAAGACGGCTGCGTACGACCACGACTCCGTCATGGCTATGATTCTACAGGTCTTGTTCATGCTGCATGAAGGTCAGATGAGCGTAGCACAGAACGTCTTCCCATTGGTAAGTCTATACCGCGGAGGCAGCTGGACGGGAGAAGTGTTGATCCAAGGTATAGGTTGGCAAGATGGTTAACGTCGCGCGAATGATGGGCCTGGCCATCGACCCTGACGAGTTTCCCGGGACGTACAACCTGTTCGAGGCGGAAACCCGAAGGCGGCTTTGGTGGGACGTGTTCTACTACGATCTGTAAGTCCGTGCATCAACTTCCGCGAATTGGCGTTCTGACTTCTTTCCGGTAGCTTCGTTGCCGATTGTATGGGGCACCCTCCGCTCATTGCGGACAACACGCATACGACTCGGGTGCCTGCGGACGTCGACGAAGAGAAGTTCACGCCGTCGTCGACAACTCTGCCCATCCCGGAGAGCGCGGACAGCGACACGTCATCAGTGTACTTCGGGCTTAAATGCAGGTAATGCACCTCCCCTTGCTCCCATCTCGTCTTCGTGCCCGCGCTGAACACAAGCCCCAGGCTTGCGCAATTGGTCAAGAACGTCAAGAAGCAGACGTTCCGGGATCCGCTCGGCGAAGACGGGTTCGAGCTCTCCATCGATCAGGCGGCAGTCACCGAGGGCGAAGTCACCACCTTCCTCGGCGAGCTGCCCGCTGGGTTCCGTCTGGAGATTACGGAAGATATGTCCAAGCCTCTTCCCCCGCTGTCCGGATCGCCCATCCGCCTCGCGCAGAAGTGCGAGCTCGCGATCCTTGCGCAACGCCTCATCATGAAGCTCTACTTGCCCTTCCTCAAGGAGGCCGCGGCGGCACAGAGGCCATCGCACCAAGCCGTCTTTGGCACGATCACTGCCGCGCACAACATCGTGTCCGCGGCGCGCGTGCTCCACTCCGTCTGGGGCCAGACGCGGCCGGCGGTGTTTGACTTCTACGACTTTGGGCGGACGTTGTTCGACGCGGCGGTCGTGTGCGCACATGCGGTCATCCAGGAACCGATGAGCATCATCGCGAATGAGGGCATGAAGAGCGTCGGGTGTGCGTTGGACGTCCTCAAGCAGCTTGGTCCGTCGAGGTTAGGTGTTGAAGGCACTCGCACGGACAAGAATGGCCCTGGAAGCAGGACGGAGGCTGTGAAGATCGTCGAGACTATGAAGCGCAAGGCTGAGGCTGCGCGGAGCAGCGGGAACTCTGGTGGGAGTGCGTCGACGGGCAGCAAGAGGAAGCACTCGGAGATCGAGCCAGAGCCGCTCATCACTTCGTCGGGCTTCCAGCTGCCTTTCGTCGGCGCGTCCGTCAGCTCATCGAGAGCGGACGCCACGCCACGCGCTTCTGGCTCTTCATCGTTGTCTCGTGCCTCGCAGTCGAGCAAGGATGCGTTAGCAGCCCGGGAGGGGAAGACGAAGCCAGACGCGAAGAAGCAGGCGAAGGAGAAAGACAAGGAGAAAGGAAAGGAGAAGAACAGCGCGAAGGCGCACGACGGCTCGCTCATCGTTCGACAGATGACTGGGCAGTCAGTGCCGAGGCGGCAGCGTACGTCGTCGGTCTCCACCGCTGCTGGGGCTACGCCTGCTCCCTCTGCGCGTGCGGCCCCTCCACCTCCTTCTCCCTTGACGTCGACTATCAAGATTTCATTGCCTCCCAGCAATTCGTCGCGTGCGTCTGGCTCGGTCCCCGAGTCGCCTTCCGTTTCTACGCCGTACGACAGCTATCCGCCATCTGCTCCGACTACAGCGTCGACAGCGCAAGACCATATGCAGCAGCAGGACGACTACAGCATGCCGTATAGCAGCGGGGACGACATGATCGACGATCGAAGGTACAGCGCTCACAGCAACTACGACTCGCCTCAGTCCGCGACAATGTACGAACCCCAGCCGCAGAGCCGGTATCCCCAGCAGAGTCCTGCGACCGCATACCCTCCTACAAGCCAACCTGGGTATTACATACCCTATGCACCCTCTGCCGGGCCTTCCTCGGGGTACGAGAGCGGTCCCGTGGGTCACCCGCATGGTATTGGCATGGGCATCATGTCTGCTCCTGCGCCCATGGATCCCTCCGGGGCGGGCACGGGTAGCATCGCGCCGGCGATGACGACGCTCCCGCACAGGCACGAACAACAACAGCAGCAGCAGCACTACATGCAACCACAGCAACCTCAGCAGGACCGGACGCACCACTCTGCGTACGCGACGTCGCATTCTCACCCGCATGAGTACGTCCCTCCACCGAGCTCGCACGGACATGGGCACGGGCATCATCCGCATCCGGGGATGGGCGTGTCGTCCCATGTCCAGGGCTGGGCGCAGCAGCAGCAGACACAGCAGCCGCAGAGCGAGCCCGTCGCTACACCTGGTGCGGAGATGTGGGGCGAGTACAAGTTCTACAACACTATGTCTGGGTGATGATGCGCCGTGCGGTCCCGCTTGGGAGCGGCTTTGGATATTTATCTTTTCATATTCGCTCATGTTCGCGTCTTCACTCTGTCTCCGTCTCCGTCTCTCTGCCTCTCTGTCCTTGCGCGCGCATAACACGACCCGCCACCCATGCATCCCTATCCTCCCCTCGACGACACCACTATGCATATCCCTCCATCCTCTTTCCTCCGTCATCCTCGTGTCTCTCATTCGTCCTCCTCCCTCTTCTCTCTGCCTACTCCTCTATCCCCATCTACCCCGTATGATCTCCTTGCCATCTGGAGCTTGATCTACCTCCTCGTTTCACGCCCACACTACCCCGTCCTATCTGTCCTCCCTTTGACTACTTCGCAAAACCTTACAGGCAGATTAGCCCGTCGCCCCACTTGCCCTCCTGGAGATATATCACGTTGGATCTCCTAGACACTTCTTCACACCTGTCTGTTTCTGGCCACCACCCATCCTCACCATCTAGATCGGAGTTCGTCTCGTTGTACTACCTTATTAAACCGCCTCTGCGGTGTTTGTTCTATCGTACCAGCCGACCTATGCCTCTCCTCCCGTTCTCCCCCTCTGTATCCTTACATGCACATACGCACATTACTGGTGAAATATTAGACGCGCGCTAGCGCTTTTCAGGGTCGCGCTGGACTTGGAACGGTTGGGACGGCTGACGTTGCGGGGTGATTCATATTGCTCTAGCGACGGGTCTGGAGCCGTCCATCGGGACCGCGGGCTGGCAAAGAAGACGCGGTAATATACGCACGCCCGGACTCCGTGCCCCATTTCGACTTTGAAGAGACTTCCATTCGGGTGCCTGCCAGGTCGAGCCGCAAGCGTGAGTGCGTATGACCCGTCCTGCGGCTGCCGACGCTGACAGCGATTGGCCCCCGCTTCAACTAGGGTTATGCTTCGGCGGCGGTGTGAGAGCCCGCAGAGGCGGCGGGCCGCTCTGAGCCTTTCTGCCAGGTCGCCCAGGTGGCTGGCTGGGTATGCCTGCGTGGACGCGCTACCGAGATTGGGTTCATTGGGCACCGGTTTGGCTAGCGGCGACCGGGGCGCAGGAGGCGTCCTGGACAGCGGGCGTAAATGTCGGGGCCTTGCTGCGTTCGTATGAAGGTTCTGCGCCCGCCGGACCGTTGGGCGGCCCGCGAGGTGGGTGGGCCCTGTGGGGCGACGGTGCGAGAAAGGGAAGCGGAGGGCGTGCTTGGCTCGGTCGTGGGTCCCGCGACACTTCTTTTGGCGATGCTACCGTGCGGGGTAGGACGGATATGACGTTTGAATGTGGACAACGTGTAGGTGGTCTGCGAAAGTCCACTTGTATCCGTTGAGGATTGCTTGAGCTTGGACTCGCTCGAGCGTCCATTGCCAATGCTGTCGTGTTACAGGCGATGATACTCGTTTTCTAGGTTTTTGGCAGAGGTGTCGCGGCTTGAGAGGCGGGTCAGTGCTTCCTATTGCGGGGGCGCTACCATAGCGATATTTGGTACCCCCCAGGTTCCGTAGAAGCGGCTTGGTAAATCAGGTGAGAAGCCCTTTATTACAGAACGGGCGAGGCGATGATCGGTGGATCTGACTTCATGGTAGCTTTAGCACCCGGACGACGAAATATGTGCTATGTGCGGTTGTGGGTTGCTCTCTTGCTTTCCGCGAGTGTCGTCATTCAACTGGTGAGGCTCACCTCAGCGCCGTGAGGATTTATCTCTGTTCCCTGCTGTCTTACTGCGAGAACGCACCATATCGTTCTGTAAGTACTACCACATCCGTGGGTAGGTCGAGCTTAAATTTTCTCGTCTTCCTGGATCGTTGGCAGAGCGCGACTCGCCACGCGCCGGAGAGAACCGAAGCGGGACCCATTGTGGGGTACGGACGCCTTCCTTCTTCAAGACATCGTGTTGTCCATTTCAATATCTCCGCGTTCTCACTGCCGGTGCATGTGCTACCGTGTACTGGTGAATGTTCCAGCATCTCATGACACCGCGCGTGCATGATGTGCGAAGCGTTCTGCACGAAGCTGCGATGCACCTCGTCCCGCAGATTTATCCGATGCGTTGCTTATAAGGCCAGTGTGCGCTGGAGGATTTGGTCGTGGTCCCCAGGTCCTCTGCACAGTCAAGCCCAACAACATGTCCGCCTTTCTTCGCCTCGCCGCTCTCCTCGTGTTCGCCCGCGTCATCTTCGCCGCACCCGCGGCGAGCGATTGCACGGGCACGATCTCGTCTCTGGACGACGTCGACGACGCGGTCAAGTGCACGACGGTGAACATCAACTCGTTCACCGTCCCCGCCGGCGAGACGTTCAACCTCGACCTTGCGGACGGCACGACGGTGAACATGCGTGCGTCGGCAGATCCATCCGGCAGCAGTGCTCAGTTTAGCTCACCTATTCCTGGTGTGACACGCAGAGGGCGACGTGACCTTCGCCGTCAAGGACTGGGAGGGGCCCCTCTTCCAAGTCAGGTAAGATTTGCACACTGCGCACCGCGTTCTGTGTCACTGAAGGACTCGGACCTCGCGCAGTGGGAAGTCGATCACATGTAGGCTTCGAGTATTTGCCGTGGCACTGCAGCCGCACTCACGCGCGCATCCCCGACAGTCAACGGCAACGGACATACCTTCGATGGGAACGGCCCCTCGTACTGGGTAGTTCATCCTCTCTGTGGATAAAAGAACGTGTACTGAGGACTGAGGCAGGATGGCCAAGGAGGGAACGGCGGTGTGACGAAGCCGGCTCCTATGATGAAGTAGGTTAAGACGTGGCTTGCTGTGTCTGAGAACATTAGCTGACAAGGTTCCGTTATTCCTGTCCAGGATCAAGATTTCGGGTACATACTCCGTAAGTGCTTCGTCCGGTACTTCCTGGACTTCCCAGACTCATTGCTCCGGTGCAGAACGTCAAGGTTCTCAACTCGCCGGCCCGGGTGTACAGCGTGTCGAACCCGGCTCCTCTGGTGATGTCTCAGCTCACCATTGACGACTGTACGGACGCTTCAAAACTTGCGCTTTACTGCTTCATACTTACATCCCTGACAACGACAGCCGCTGGCGACGCTCCCAACTCCAAAAGCGATGGCAAGGCTGCGGGCCACAACACTGATGGCTTCGACGTCAGCACGACGGACCTGACTATCGAGGACAGGTTTGTGCCGTTCACAACAGGTTTGCGTCTTCCTATTGTTGACACACGTAACCTGTCATAGCACGATCCACAACCAGGACGATTGCCTTGCTATCAACAAGGGTAGCAACATCGTCTTCCAACGTAACACCTGCACTGGTGGCCACGGCATCTCAGTGGTAAGCCGAGCCCACTCGTTTATTGAAGTCGAGTGCAGCGTTCAACTCTTCATGCACCTGCAGGGATCCATCAGCTCCGACGTCACTGTGTCTGGCATCGTCATCCAGGACAACACCATCACAAACAAGTATGTATTCTCATCTGTCCTCACCAGCTGCGGGACCAATATCTCAATAAATTCACGAACAGCGACCAGGCTCTCCGCATCAAGACCAAGGCCTCTGCTACAGACTCGACCGTCACAAACATTACTTACTCTGGCAACACCGGCACGGGCCTCCGCCAGTTCGGTGTTCTCATTGACCAAGTACGGGTCACACAGTTCTGATTCACGCAGGACTCTTCTAATTACCCTCACTCTACCTTTAGAGCTACCCCGACACACTTGGCACCCCTGGAAATGGCGTGAAGCTCTCCGTGAGTATGAGCCCCTCAGACTCCAGAGAGCGCTTGTCACCTCACGCCATGCGACTAATCGATATCGTACCCTCTTTCAACAGGGTGTGAACTTCGTCGGCGCCACGAACACGCTGACCGTCAACAGCGACGCGATGCGCGTCGCGGTGAACTGTGGTTCTGGGTCTTGCACCGGTCAGTCATCCCTCCCTTCACCCCCCTCTCTCTCCGAGACACTTCCACTAGCATCTGTGAGTAGTGACATGTTCTGACGGTTGCCATGACCGCTTTCCACAGGTACCTGGGACTGGTCCGCCCTGAAAGTGTCTGGTGGTTCTG
This sequence comes from Cubamyces lactineus, assembly GCA_022376465.1. Taxonomy (NCBI): domain Eukaryota; kingdom Fungi; phylum Basidiomycota; class Agaricomycetes; order Polyporales; family Polyporaceae; genus Cubamyces; species Cubamyces lactineus. The sequence continues at coordinate 2,786,791 of JACDTU010000001.1, read as the reverse complement.
CTGGTCCGATCACTAACTTCAACGGCATCAAGAACTTCTCGCAGTGACCTGGAGTTGCCGTGCAGCATGGGAACGGAAGTGGGTTTGTTGCAAACAACGTCGTTAATGAGCTCGGACGTGGCTTCTTTTCAGTTGAGTACTGTGATTCTGTGGGTGCTGCTGTATCAGGATCGTGTGCCTTGCCCCGTTATGTTGTACGATCATGTCGAGAGTGGGAGAAAAATTGAACATTGCTTGGCAGCGGGAACACGGCGACTGCGTGAGTCCGTACATGGTATCAAGGCACATGGTAAGTACACGTAGTTTGTGCTGTTGCGGCGCAGCAGGTCCGCATCAATAATCTACAGTAGACAGTAGACAGGCCGAACCCAGCAGCAACCCAATTAATATATGTCCGTTCAAGACTGTTCACAAAGTATGAAGGTCCCGAGGCGGCGATGACGCGAATACGACGATAGACAACATCTACAACAGCTGGTGCCAAACAGCAGGCGGCGTGCAAAGTCGCACCCGCATGACGGATCTGAGAAGCATTACGCTCCGAGAAATCTCGCGGTCCCGAAGAATAAGTTACGACAGAAGCAGAGTCGAGGCAGCAACAGCAGCCGCAGCGGCCAAGAGTGACCACGGCCCGCTCAGCGCAGCCGCACCGTTATCGTCCGGGGCCACCATGCCCGTCGAGCCGTTATTCGCGGCGCTGCCCGACTTGGAGCCGGACGCGGCGGCCTTGACGAGCCCACTGTCGGAGAAGGGCTGGTTCCAGAGGAACTGGGCATCGGCAGGGTACGTCGTGCCGGCGTTCTGGCGCATCCACTGCGCGTAGTGCCCGTCGGGGTCGCCGTAGACAGCGCCGACGGCGACGACGTTCGGCCAGAGCTCGGACGCGGTCTCCTTTCCGGCGGGCTTTGTGATCGCGTAGTCGAGCGCGGACTGGATCGTCGTGCCGTTGGAGGTGGTCAGGTTCCAGGCGTCGTAGCCGACGTATGCGCCGATCTTTGCGTTTGTCTGTGAAATGGGTGGGCGTTCGTATGAGATTCTGAGGGATAAGGCTGATATCAGGTGAAAATGCGACTTACAATCATAGCTGCGAGATTGTACGCGCGGTAGTGGTATGGCCGAGTGCGAGCAGTCTCAAGAGGCTATTGGAAGACACAAATCGAAGATTAGCGAGTGAAGTTACGCTTGAATTGTTGCTATTACATACCTGGTCGCCATTCCCAGCGATTTGCCACTTGTACTGGGTAGTGAAGTACTTCTCCACCGTCTGCTTCGCGGCATCCTTGTCGCCTACGAGGAGCTGCAGCGCCGCAAGCTGGTTGTAGTAGAACGTGCCATGGTTGCTATATGTAGACGTGAGCCTCTGCCTCTATATATGGGGTGTATTATCGGGATACGCACTTGGTAGCAGACTCCTCCTCGAGGGCGATCTTAGCGGTGGTCAGCCAATTGATGTACGAGGTAGTCCAGTTCGTGAGCTGAGTGTCGAGATCGGACGTCCACTCGGCGGCCTTGCCTTCGCGCAGGATCAACACGCCGCTGACGAGCTTGGACATGCACTTCAAGTCCCTAGACCACGTTTCCGCAGTCAGCCCAGCCCGTTCCGTTCAATCCTAACCGATCCGCAGAGACACTTACAGGACACCGGTATGCTGCCCAACCTGCCCGTTCGGACCGCGCGCCATCTGGGCATAATTCAAGTTCGGGTTCATCGCGGTGTCCGGGTCGACAAACCACGTCTTGACGAAGCGCGCGACGTTGGCCGAGTACTGCGCGTCGCCGTCGAGCACCCACGCGATCGCGTTGTACAGGACGGCATCAGCGAGGTCGCCGAACTCGCCGACGTCGTTAATGAGGCGGCCGTCCGGGTTGAAGAGGCCATCTCGCGTGTAGTACGGGCATGTCGTCCAAACTACACTCTCCCAATTAGTACCCGTCAGATGTTGAATGGGTAGATGTTCTTACTTTGCTCTGGGGTCAGCTCGGTGGTGTTGCCGACCTTGGAACAGTCGGGCCAAGAACTATTCGGTGGAAGTCAACATGTTGACTGAGCAGAGTGATGACAACGGTGTGCATACTAGGGTGCCCAACTCATGTAGTCATGTTTGCTGCCCGTCGGCGGGGTGACGGTCTTGTTCATTACAGCTGCATGAATCTCCTGTCAATACACAAATCCGCCTACCGCTTTCCAATCGCGCCACACTCACACCAAGGGCCTTGAGCCGCGAGATCCTGTGCCCATTGCACAATGGTGGCCTGCGCCTCGGTGGTGGTGTTGCCGAACTTCTTCCCGAGGATGTACGTCGGGTCAACGAAATCGTTCGCGTAGCTGGTGAACGAGTGTGCGGGGAGTGGCTGCGTAAACAGCACACCCAGGGAAGCAGCGAAGGTCGCAGAAAGCACTGCTCGAAGAGCGTTTGTGCCTGAGCCGCGTGCGCGCATAGCCGAGTAAGATAGAAGTGAAGTATAGGGGGGGAGAGGGAGAGGAACACTAGTCGAGCGAGAAAGGACAGACGGACAGCGTCAAGGCTGGCGCCGCACGCTTCACAACAAGAGCAGAACGGCGTCGAGGAGAGACGGAGAGGAAAGAAAGGGGGAGGCAGCGGGGAGGCATGGCCGGCACTAGCTAGATATTTGTCAGGGGCCCGGGGCTCTGCATATGCATGCCTGGCTCAGCCACGACCTCTTGGTCCAGCTGGTATCCATCTGCGCGACCGGGGCGAGTGCCAAGTGCGGACGGCCTGGTGCGCATTCCCGGCGCCCCTGATCGTCTGCACGCTGCCGGACGGAGAATGGGCGGCCTGCGGCGGAACGGGGACACGGTGAGCACGTTCATTTGTCCCGACGGGCCTGGTGCCGCGGCGTCTGCTGGCATCTGGGGGCCGAAAACTCAAGAGGCTTTTCAGTCGACCTAATTTTTGATCCCTTGGGTCTTGGCTGGCTGGTTCGCATGCGACGTGCGCGGGGGTGGTTGCAATCTGGCGGGGGAGCCGGAGGGGGATGAAAGGTGGGAATCATTGTTGCGGCGATTTTCCTGTGCGCCATTCGGAGCGTAGGCCGGAGATGGCTAGAGATGGCTGTGAGTTACGAAATGGATGGAATGCACATCTCTCCGTGAAAGGCAGGCGCTGTGGTTCGTAGATTGCCTATTTGCGTTTCTGGCGTCGAAGCCCCACTACCCGTCCCTGACTCCAGTTCAGCCAGCATTCCTCGACGCAGCGTTCGGCCTTCGGAATCACAGAGTAGTTGGGCGTCGCTGGCACTGAGCTCGGCCGTCGGGGCGTCCAAGACGGTAGTATAGCGGCCGAGCCGCCATCAGTGTTTCATCGATTACAAGGGGGTTAGGAGATGGTGGTCGATTGCACCTTGTGCTCCCTTGAAACGCTTCAGAGCGGTCCCGCTTGGGGGTGACTCGCAGGGAGCGGTGCTGCGCATAATATATTTGCAAGCTAAGGCGCATTCCCAACGCATTAATGGGGTAGTGGTAACCTGGGTCGTTGCCATCGACCCGCCGGGGGTTCGATTCCCCCTTAATGCAATCATCTTTTTTGTCCTTTTTACACTTGGGAAGCATCGTGCATCTGAATTCCATGGCCGACGGGCAGCCTCATACATATATACGGTCACGAATCTCTCCGAAAACGACATGGCTCATGCAGTGTTTTCATCCTTGCTTGCGATCATTGAGACAATTTCCAGAGCTTTGGCTCATAAGCTGAACAAATCCACGTCTACTACATCGCACATTCTCCATATGATCTCAACTGCATCGTTCGAGATGCGCATGCACCACTAGTATGCAGTTATAACAGTATGGACCTTTGTCATAGTCGCTTCGCAATGCTCAAGTCTGTAGGTACGAACTTCAATCTGAAATTTAGAAAGGCGATCCAACAGTCCGTCAGCTGTACGTTGGAGTCGACTCGTTCGGAAAGCGAATGGATCCCGCAAGGATACGATGGCGTTGGATTGTACGATTGTACGAGACACTATGCTTATCACCTTCGACATGGCCTACAGATCTAGAAGGGATGCTGCAGGAAGTCATGGCTGTTGAACGCTGCGACATGAAGTGCATGAAAACTGCTGTTGTTGTGAGTGAGAGATACACGCCGACACAGGGCCCATACTCTACAGCATCGATCCCGGCACGCACCTTTGAATTCATACCCTCAGTTTCATAATCGTTCATCCAATGATAGAGTCGTGAGCGCAGTACGCTAAGACTCGGATCCCGAACGATCTCCGTGAACGTTCGTGCGAGGCTGCTACCACCAGCAAGGCCATCGCCGCCCATGGGAAGATGCCCATAGTGTCAAGGTTTGTGGGCGCGTGTGTGCGCCGCAGACATGCCTTCGGCTACCTACAATCTATCATTGTGGCCACAAGTCGAGCGCGGCAGGCCTTCTGGACCATACAGGGTCGACGTCGGCTCTGAACTCATCTGCCAGATCAGACGGGCGCAGGTCGAAGTGTACAAAGACGCACAGCGTGTAGAAGCGTCGTGACTCGACAGGGCAGTGTTCAGGGCAGCTTTTCGTGCGAGCGTGGAGGCATGGGGTCGATGGGGGGAGTGCGCGTGTATCGATGAAAGCCTATAGGTAGCGTCTCGAGTGCAAGGAGCGCTAAGGAGCTAGCAGATGAGAAGCATGACCGTGAACGTGAACCTCAAACGGCCTTCTTGGACCCTTGGGTGCGCGACTTCGCGTCGTGCGCTAGTATGCGGTGTGCACCTGGGGAGCAGTCAGCTAGCTATAGCTCGTATGTCCAAACCTCTTTCGTCGAGTCGGCGCCACATTAGCGCCATCCCAGTAGTACCATCTCAATACAAGTGAGGGCGCTCCGGACCCCAGGCGAGCGGATAGCTGAGAAGTGAAGGGATGCGAACATCAACATGTGCGCCAGCGTGGTGGGAACGAAGATGGCGCGCGTTCAGACAAGTCCACGAATGATATCCCTGAGCCAACGACGGTCCGAACCTACCTCAACAGGCGTCGTCATCGTTCCGAAGCGGCCGATAGGGAAGACGCTGCCCGCCTCGTTGCAAGCCGCAACCTCTAGTTTCGCATGGCTAGGCCTCGGCTGTCATCAGGCGTGCGCTATGGGGTTGACTGACCGGCATACAACGACTACCAAGAGGGGGCTTAGCGACATCATACGTGCTGATTGCACGAGCGGAGCCTGAGGCGAGCACATCAGAAGGACGAGGACTATGACTAGGGCGGAAAGCTGGGGATGCGCGGACTTGGGATGACGAGAGAGCACATGTGAGAGGGAGAGCGGATTGAGCGTAGCCGCAAAGATTGCGCAGAGGAGAGAGTTCTCGAGACAAGGACGGAGGGGGCGGGCGTCAGAGTGCGTGCGGAGGAATATGTGGTGATGGAGGACGGAGGAGAAAAATACAAGGCGAGCCATAGTCGCGATGGAGACTGGAGAGGAGCTAAGAGAGGGTGCGCAGCGGGGAGGAAGATATTGGAAGGAAGAGAGAACCCAGCGGCGGTGGACGAGAGGCTGAGGCAAGGACGAACTCTACAAACATGGCCAATTTGGGCGAGAAGAGAGGCGCCACGTGGGGGCGGGAGGACAAACGAGTGGCCGAATATGTCCTTCCTCTTATTCCTGCTCTCTTGCGCACATCCATGTGCACTCGCGTTCGCCTTGTACTATGTCGCGTATAAGAGCCCGAGCTCGCGTTCTCGACGGAGCCATCAACGACGAGCGAGAACAACGCAGACGCGTCTCCGGATACCAGCTGCATTCTACTACTACTTATCTGAGTCCGTCTCAGCTAGTCTCTTGCGCCCACAAACTGCACCGCCCGCTTCTGCATTCCCCCTCACGCCTTACCTCCGATCCTGAACAGCCAGTGAATCCTCCCGCCTCGTTGCTCTCTGCCTCGCGCGCTCCCCGTGTCGATCACAGCGCGCCCACTTACACATACGCTATTGTCCGCCCGCTTCATCCGACCATACCCATCATAGTCCCCTCCGCCGCCGCTGCAGCCTAATATACACCCTCCTCTCGCATCTCACAACCCCTCTTCTGCCATGTTCCAAGTCGCTTCTCGCCCCACTCACCACCACGGCGCCGTCCCAGAACCGCTCAACCTCGCCATGTCCCACTACCAGACCACCCCCGTCGCCCAGAAGCTCAACATCCCTCGTCGCCTCGCACGCCCCAGCTTCGCAGAGCCCTCCCGCGACGCGATCACCCGGATTGACCCTGGCCTCGCGGGCGTGCCCCTGGAGTACATTAGAAGATCGCTTGCAGGCAATGCTAATCAGTACGTCGCGTCCCGCTTTACGTGAATCCACGCGACTCTTGCCCCAGACTAACAAAGACGCGTTCGTCCCTCGCTCCTCTTTACAGGATGCTCACCGCTCTATCCCTTCTGACGATCCCGGGCTCGCTTCCGTGCGCGCACCTCCCACCTACGATCGACGCGCCCGTCCGACCGAGCTCTCAAACGCCTGACTTATCGGCATTCCCGACGCACGTCCTTGCCATCCTCTCTTCACGGTCCTCGTCAACTACACCCACCATCGCATCCTTTGCCGACAGAGCATCCATTCCCGCGTCCACAACCGTCCCCCTTTACCCCGCCTCCGCGCTCGTACTCGCCTCGCACTGCGCACTCCTACCGTCGCTGCCCCAGGGCCTGCCTCCAAACGGTCGCCGGGCGGCGCTCACGCTTCCGATCATCCCGCTTACGGTGCCCAGCCCCGAGACGTTCCCGCTCCTACACGCGTACCTGCACACGATGCGCCCCGACACGCTCCTCGCCTCCCTCCTCCCCGCGCTCGCGAACTCTCTCCCGCAGCTCTCTGGGGCGAACACCAGCGCAGGCTCGAACAAGCTCGTGTACGTCTCGCAGTTCAGCTCGGACCGCCTCTTGAGGCTCGCGCACGCGCTTGCGGGCGCGGCAATGCAGCGCGGGGGCTCGCAGGGCGGCGCGATGAGCACGCTCATGGCGCATATCAAGGTCGTCAACGGCCTGTGGCAGAACGTCTGCGCGCTCGGCGTGTTCGACGCGGAGCTGTGGGGCGTGATGGACCTCGCGTGGGAGGTCATCCTCGCTGCGATGACCAAGGTCTCCGAGGGTCGCTGAGGGGTGAGTATGTGGACCGCGCTGCGCGCGGTCTCTGTCGCCCTCTCTGCACTCGCGCTCAATCCCGATAGAGTCGCTCAAAAACGCTCTTTTATGATGATGTCCCTAAAAGTCTTCTTGCTCATGCTGTCTCGGTTTGGTTCTTGTCTCCTTTCCTACCCATGTTTCTTGGTTCGGCCGGACACAACTTACCTTCGTCCTAATACCTAGTACTCTCCTACTCTCCGTAGCCGCGGCGCTCCTGCTGCTCCGGCCGCGGTGTGCACATACCTATCTGCCCCCCGTTCCCTCGCATTTCGCATACATACCCCACTCGTGTATCATTCGCCTGCTGCTAGGGAGGCCTGACGCTCCCGCCCTTGTATCCTTACTCAACGGTTATCCCGCAATTGCACCTGTCTCTCGAACCTACTCTACCCCTCGCCTCGATCTTGAGTGAGCCTTTCAAAACTCTCGGTGAAGTTTTGCCCAGCATGATGGTATGCGTCTCCGACTGCATTGTGGATCTACGTGAAGGGGGTTACTGAAGAAGTCATGTAGTGGCCGTCAGCTTCCCGAATACCAGATGTAGACGTTTGCAGCTCGACACATATACAAGTATTATGGAGCATCATGAAGTTGGCATCCCGACATCCGCAAGAGGGCATGCGGAGACTCAGAACACTCACTAATACTGTTGGGCCGAGCAGCGGGGCAAGCGGTGTTCCCGGACTCCTTCCTACATGAAACTGTCTAGTAGATCAACATCGCAGGCTCAGCGTAGGTGGTTTCGGTCTGTAGTAACTAGTGAATGGGCGTATTGTTCTGACACCCTTGCCCCTCCAGCTTCCGCTATGTTGACTTCTCTAGACTGGCATATATCCTCTTGATCGCCTCATATACTCAGTTGGCATTGGCTTGTCGAGTCGTTGAGAACACACGTTGAGTGTCATACTCCTTCACTGCACGTTTTGAATTTAGCTGCGGAAGACTGGCAAAAGGCATATCTAATGACATTTACTGCATTAAGGGGGAATCGAACCCCCGGCGGGTCGATGGCAACGACCCAGGTTACCACTACCCCATTAATGCGATAGGGGAGCCTGAATGAAGTATTTTCATCTCTTGGGCTTCCAGGTGTTCACGAGAGCGTGGTGAAAATTGCATTGCAAGGGAATCCAAACGCAACAATGATTGCAGGCGTTGAACCGGCGTAACTACCAAGCCGAACCAAGGTGTCCAACGCGTGAGTATGTCTATAAAGAAGAGCTAGTCATGGCCGACTAGCTCAGTTGGTTAGAGCGTGGTGCTAATAACGCCAAGGTCGTCGGTTCGATCCCGGCGTTGGCCATATTTTTTTGCCACTTTGCCACTTTCAAAGTGGTCAATGTCTAATGACCCCGCCTTTGCCATTTGCTACTCCCCCTTCTATTTAGATATTAGCTATATTTTGTATCTATCTCTAGAGACAAGAAGTCGTAGTACCTTCACAACTGGAAGCGCTTTAGTAGTAGAAAGCTCAGTACATATGGGCGCTTATACGCACGCAGTCGCGCGACGCGTACTTGCAACAGACCACTTATCGTCCTTTCAGCCACCAGTCTACTTCATATTCTTAGCTGTTCCTCTGAAGTTGACTGTTAAGAATACAATGGATGTCGATATCATCGAAGAAGAACAGCACCTTGCGCAAACGCAAAGCTCGAGATTAGCCGGCAAGAGACCCATCAGGGTCCCTGTAGACGATGCCCATCCATTCGAACTGGAGACGTACATCAGCAGTTACTCAGGTCAGTCCGTGCAGTGCGATAACACTCACGTCAGCTAAAGCACACGATGTGCAATGACCGAATGGATAGGGCGGACATATGTTGAGCGTTTGCTGCATATCATGTCGGTTTGTCCGACACTCGCGCCACAAGCCCTCCAGCTGGCGATAACGGAAGCCCTCAAGGGACGAGACACTGGCCTGTACCGGGAGATATTCTCCCGCTACGAGCGCGCGCACGCAGACCTTGGGGATGAGATTCCAGAGCTATCGGCTCTGGCATCGTTCGATCACCAGTGGGTGGAGGAGACAAATGCGAAGAACCAGGCGGAAAGGACAAAGCTTGAGGTCGAGCTCAAGACCTACTCCAGCAACATGATCAAGGAGAGCATCAGGGTGCGTCTGTACCTTCTACTTAGCAGGCTTGAACGAAATCCTCAGTATGCGGAAGATGGCGCACCGTGACCTAGGAGACTTCTACCGATCCATCGGTGACCTCTCTGCTGCCCTCAAGCACTACACCAAGTCTCGTGAATACTGCACTACGAGCCAGCATGTGCTAGACATGTGCATGTCCGTCGTTGAGGTTAGTTCGGTCCTAATGTGTCTTGGAAAGCTAGCTTGACAGCCCTCGGGTGCAGCTCCTCATGGAACAACGCAACTACTCGCACGTCGCCACCTATGTGTTCAAAGCGGAGGCTGCACTCGAATCGGTGTCTGTTGTGAGAGCAAACACGGGACCCGAAGCACCCGCCGGCGCCGCCCAAATACAGAAAGAGAAGCGCAATGCTGAGCGCGAGAAGACGCAGACGAAGCTTGACGTCGCCACCGGTTTGTCGCACCTCGGACAGAGCAACTACGAGAAGGCAGCGAACACTTTCCTGAAGGTTGGTCCCGTCAAAGGTATGGATGAGTGGTCTCGCAAGGTGCGATTTGATAGGTCCCGATGAAGTTCTTGGCTTGCTGACGTCTCGCAGTTGATTGCCCCAGGAGATGTCGCGATATATGCAACTCTTTGTGCCCTCGCGACCTTCCCTCGACCGCTCATCCGTACACAGATTCTTGAGAACGATGTATTCGGCATGTACATTGAGCAGGAGCCGTACATTCGAGAACTCCTCGAGTCATACATGAGCAATCGCTTCAAGAACGTGCTCGAGATCCTCGAGCGCTACTCTGTAAGTCTTCCAGCCCATTGCGTTTGACCATACGCGCCTCTAACCGAACCCTGTAAAGACCCGTCACCATATCGACATTCACCTCCATTTCCACGTCGTGGCCTTGACAAACCTGATTCGTAGCAAGGCGCTCGTGATGTATTTCCAGCCGTTCTCATCTATCAGGCTCGAGCGCATGGGCCAAGCATTTGGATGGACCGTGGAGGAGCTCGAGCAGGAGGTTGTCTCGCTCATCCAGTCAGGGGATATCAAGGCCCGCGTAGACAGGCAGAACAAGGTTCGCCGTCGTCTACTAGCCCGTCTGGCATTCGCTGAACTTCGTTGATTTGTCTCGCACCATAGATCTTGAAGGCGAAGGAGACGGACCAGCGGGCTGCTCTGTTCGCCAAGGCGATCAAGTCTGGGCAAGACATGCAAGCGACGGACCGCAAGCTTCTGCTTCGTATGCGACTGTATGTATCATATATTCCATCGCCGCAGTAGGTGGATCTAAGTGTCTTGATAGGCAACAAGCGGACCTTGTGGTGAAGCCGCCCAAGGGTCAAACGGGATACAACTACCCAACTGGGCACCCGTCTGAGATGCTCAGTGGTGACTATTGATCGCTTTGTGATGCGAGGACTCTATCCGAGTGGCGGAATTGTACGATCGTATTCTCATTTTTCCTCCAAGTGTAAGATGCACAGTGATACAAAGGGGATACAGCAATGACAGCTATCATTCAACCGACCCGGCCAAGTCAACCAGTTCTTGACAGCACATGCTAATGAATTCTGCATTACAGAGGAACCCTCCTATGTGCGATAGAACGTTACTACTATACATCGGGAATTGAGCATTCAAGTCCCAGAAGCACCCTCGCTGTCGTGCCGAGCTGTCGCCTTAGCTGCGGCCTCCAGTTCACCAAAGGTGCCACTCTTGATACACATGCCCCTGAAGATACCGCCCTCCTTCTGGATCAAGTTTAACGGCGTATCGAACTCGGCGACTTCGCCCTTGTCCAGAACGATAAGCCTGTCGTAGTCGATCACCGTGCGTAGACGATGGGCAACTGCACGCGAACGAGGTCAATGGTGCTGCTCTTACGGAGAGTAGGCAACGTACCGGTCAGCAGTAGCGAATCTCCAAATTCCTCACGGATAGTTGCCTGGATCTTCGCATCAGTTGCGAAGTCGATGCTGCTCGTTGCCTCGTCCAGGATAATTATCGCACTGCGCCGAAGCAACGCACGGGCCATCGCGATGAGTTGTCGTTGGCCCTGCGAGAAATTCGTGCCGCCGGGAGAAACTTGAGTGTCGAGGGTGACGACCGTCTTGCCTTCGATCTCCGTGGGTGACGGTGATATAGATGCAGCCGTTGCTTCCCGCTCGTTCTCATGGATTGAGGCTGCGCGAGACGGACGTTGCGAGGCTAGCTGGCTGTCTGATAGCATATGGACGCGGTGAAGTACGTCCAAGCACTCCGCATCCGTATGCTCGCCTGTACATAGCGGGATTAGCTTGACTGTCTGGACTTGAATGAGAGAAGAACATACCGAATGGATCCAAATTATCGCGCAGCGATCCCGAGAATAGCGTAGCGTCCTGTGTCATGATCAATATAGCTACACTAGTGTGCTCGGCGATGCGGTATTCACCTGAGGTATGAAAGTCTGATAGAAGGCTCAGTATGATGCACGAGTCTCGAGAGACTGTAATACGCGACACTCACAATCCGAGAACGCAGATCATGTAGACCAATAGTGCTGATGTCGATGCCGTCGATAATAGTACGTCCACCAGCGGGATCCACCTGTGTGAAGAACGGTGAGCACGTCGACATGCCCGGCTTGCATGCTGATAACTCACAAAGCGCAGCAGACTCATCGCGAGGGTAGACTTTCCACTACCCGTCCTTCCCAGCAACCCAACACGCTCTCTAGCCTTCAACGTGAAAGAGATCCCGTGCAAAACTGGAGGCAAATCCGGCGCATATTTGATGACAAGGTTCTCTACCGCCAGCAAGCTGTCCTTATTTGGACTTGTAGAAGAGGGCCAGTATGCCGGCGGCCTGTTCGACTCGATGATCGTCGGGGGCTCCTGGGGGAGGTCGAGGTATTCTACGACGCGTTCGACGGAACTATGCGCAGTCTTGAGTATCAATAGTCGGTTGCATCGAAAGACCACCTACTTGAATTCAAGCTCCACGTCTGTCCAAAAGCGGCACGTCCAGGAGACACTTTCCGTGAAAGTGATGGCCGAGGTGATACATACGCCTGCCATGCCTGCATCCTTGTAGCCCGCCAACGCGAACAGAGTGGCCGCCAAGATGGCCGTCGCCCCAAGAGCGTCAAAAGTTACGAGCAACCAGCGACTTGTCATCCAGGACATGTACCATATTCCCGTGGTCAGATTGACCGTGTCGTAGAGATTGTCCAGGAAGCGCTGCTCTGCGCCGAACGCACGCACTGTGACAATGCCCTCGAGGAGCTCCGTGAAATTTGCAAAGACGGGACTTCGAGTATTAGACTCCATCCTCTTGAGGTCACGATTGGTATTGAGGAATGCGGTAGCGACACGGTAGTAGAAAAAGCCGAGGACGATGGCTGGGAAGATGAACAGCGGGAAGACGACACTACGTTCGGTAATGATGAGCAACTTTAGATGGCCGTTGATGAGAGGCAAAGGCGACTCACATGATGGTCACTACTGACACTACAGTCAGGATAATGTAGTAGTTGACAGGGTGGAACGTTTCAGAGATGGAAGTGTCGATGGTCTCAATGTCCTGTTGGACCACACGAAGGAGTGAGTGCGAGCCAGAACTGCGGGCGCGGGCTTTTCACCGACCTTGCTGAATCGGTTGAGAATACGACCTTGCGGTGTAACATCATACCACCTCATCGTCGCCCGCACCACCGTCCTCAACAACTTATCAAACAGCACTCTTGAGGCCCTCAATGCACCGATGAACTGAGTGGCAATGTCGGCTGTGTTCACCAGGCCTCCAATCAAAGCGATCGCCGCATAGATACCGATGTAGAAGTATGGGTGCTCCTGAACAGACGGGAAGGTGATCCCCGTACTGTTGAGAGGTGTACCGGGGCTATCTGCTGTGGCGAGGCGTCGAGATTCCGAATGCGGGACGCCATGGTCCATGACATGCTGGGCTGCGACCGCCTTGTAGAAGTTCGTCAATTGGGCGTAACCACGTCCAGATTCGTCAGAAGTTGTGTACGCTTCGCCCCATATCTGGACAGGACGAGGACGTTAGCATCCTACGAGACTTGGGCAAAGACTGAGTCCTACTCTGATCCAAAGCTTCTCTCCGACGCCGAGCACATGAGTAAGCACAATTAGGGCCAAGAAAGTCCCCCAGATCCAGTACGAGGACGTTTCGAGATAGGCCTTGTATGTTCGCCACTTCACGCTGCCGATCTCGCGGTGTTCATCCTCGACGAGCTTTCTCGGCTTCTTCTTGGACATAGTCTCAGTTTCGCCAAGTGTGTCTGAGTCAATTTCAACGGATAAACCCTCCGTCGTCTCCGCAGGCTGATGCTTCTGCGCTTCCATCTCTTCGAGCTGAGCGATGTCGTCGAGAACTCCACGGGCTCGAAGGTCTGCGACCGTACCCTGTGTGTCGATGCGCCCATCAAGCATACGCACGAGGTAGTGAGTAACAGGAAGTACGAGTTGCACATGGTGGGTGACAAGGATCTGCTGCGTGTTCAACATCGCTACGACGCCAATATATGACAGGAAGCTACTCACGACCGTACGATTAGCGAGCAAAGGTCCTGCGAATAGCTCCTCGATCAAGAAGCGAGCAGTATGACTGTCCTAAAGCCGATATGAGCCTTGAGAAACATCCTCAAGCATGAGTCCGACAAGCATACCACGGCGCTCAACGGATCATCGAGAAGAACGTATTTAGTGGGCTAAAGGGGACGTTTAGAGTGAAGCATACACCCATCTCCGCCGTTGCATACATACCGCATATACGGCTCGTGCGAGAGCGACCCTGCGGCAGTTGTGTCTGTTACACGCCAACCCTGGCTGATCGGAAGGAAGCGCATGCTTACCGTGCTTTTTGACCACCGGACAGATTGACCCCGCTGCGAACGCAACACTCAGCTAGCGTATCCTAATTGGCGTCAGGTTCACGTTTACCGTGCTCCAATTTCGGTCGCGTCACCATCTTCGAGAATGTCCAGGTCCGGCTTCAGCGCGCAGCATCTCACAACAGCATTGTACCGCTCTTCGTCGTACGGGTATCCGAATAGAATGTTGTCCTTGATTGTCTGGTGCCGAAGCCACGGGTTCTGGGCCGCATACGAGATCGTGTGCGAGAGGCCATGCTCGTCCACTTTCGACGCATTCTTGGACATGATGATCTTTCCCTCGAGCGTCGTCAATTCGCCGAGGAGAGCCAGGAGGAGAGCCGTTTTTCCACTGGCGGTTGGTCCAGTGATGACCGTTAGCTTGCCTTCCGGGAACAAGACATTGATATCTCTCAGTTCGAATCGCTGGTCTCCGGCGGAAGCGAGAGCGGAGGCGCTTTCGGAAACCGTAGACGTTCCTTCGGAAAGACCAGAGCCGATAGGCCCACTTGTGCTCCTGCCATCCTTCCCCTTCCCTTCTCTGTTCTCCACCTCGGTTTCGTTCCACTTGAACGTTCCGTTGACGATACCCAATCCTGCTTCACTTTCCTCGGAAGGAGGGACATGGCCTTTCTTCAATGTAGACACCTGTTCGTCAACCTCGTCCTCGTCCAAGAACGCTGCGATGCGATCGATGGCGACTTTCGTCTGCAAGCACAATTCAGCGAAGCACTATAGGCAGACGGACATAGATCTGACCTGTATCACTTGGACGATGAACGCTGGTATGACGTTAAGAGGGAGGCGAATCATTTGGAAGAGTGCGAGAGACTACGTAGTACTCAGTCAGCTTTCCACCGCTGAGTTTCAGGAGCTACAAGGGCATACCGTAAATGCTGTACCGATGGTCAACTCATTGCCTTGTGCAATATACGTATAGAACGAAGTAAGCGAGACCATTATTGGGGCGCATATCCAGATGAGCGAAAAGCAGGCCGAGTTCACATACGCTAGCGCTGTTGGTTAGTATCCGACTCTCCGGGCTGCACTGATCGGAACACGCGTACACTTTGCCATCCACTGCAGTTCAACCTTGCGAGCTTCTGTTACGCGCTCAACCCAGCGGTCCTCCCATGCAAAGAACTTGATGAACTTGATCTGAGGGAAATCCGTGAGCTCGTGATACGCATACAAGCGCGTCAGGACATACCGCGCCGAAAAGCTCGTGCAGCACTCCCATCCGCTTGTCGCGGGCCGCGGCAAGACTTTTGCTGATATTTTGAGTGCGACTCGCGAGGAGCTTGTTCAAGGGCCAGGTCAGAAGGAGGACGATGTAGCCTGTGAACGCAGCCCATCCGAGAAGACTTGCCGCGAACACTCGAACTAATTAGTCAAAGCCCTAGCGTACATTTCCACGATTGTCGATACTCACCGGTACAAGAAAATGCTAGCCACAACAATCTCAAAGGGGGCTATGATTTCTTAATACAGCCATACCAGTATAACCACAGAAAGCCCGCTTACCCCCATACAGATAGTATATTGCCGCGGCGAACACTGATACACGATTCGCGTCGCCCGCCATCAGGTTGACAATCTTGCCAACGCCCGCGTTCTCCTTGGAATCGCTTGCTGTCGCATTCGACTGCCTTATCGTCTTTTTGTCCTTCTCGCTGGATCCCTTGTCAACAACGCCCGAGAAGTCTTTCCTCTTCAATGCCTTGTCGTATATGGAGCTCATCAGTTCCAAACGAATACGTGTAGCAGCGCGGCGGCCGAACCACAGGTGCTGGGTGTCAGCCTGAGACTGTTTGACTCGCATTAGCAACTGTGCGTGGTGCCTGCATGCGACACACCTTGAGAAGAGAGCTAGCAAAGGCAAGAAATGCGTACACGAAAGCCAACGCCTTCTTCTCAGGGCTGCCTTCTGACGCGTCAAGCGCATCCAGTATGCGTTTCAAGAAGAACGGCCTAGCGTAGCTGAAGACAATGCTGGCATAGGTCAGAACGAAGTCCATCACGAGATCGAGCGAGTTCGCCCGCCAGAGTCGTTTCACTAGTTTGCCAGTCGATCGCGAGAACTTTATGTGCAACGGGCGTGCCTGCATCGTCGGGCTGAGAGGCCAAATGTCCGCCTCGTGAAGAGTATGATGGCTCCCTCGTTCCACAAGCGGGATGACCCAGCGGAATGACAGCCAGCCCCAGACAGTCGTGTAGTCTTCGGGGGATACGGACTTGCCCTGTCGCATTACAGTCAGATGCGTCGCAGATACTCAAATGCGAACCTTGCCAACTTACAATGTCCTCCTTCTTGACGCGCCTGCTAGGAACTCTAGTCGGCATCGTTATCACTATCGCAAACGCCGCCAGCCCTGTTACTAGACCAGCGCTAGTCACTGCAATGACGGAAGTGGGAGGGAATGCTATAGCATGGGCGTAATGGTCGTAGACATGGCCGCAGAGAACGAAGAGACTGAGGAGGATGTGTAGGCCATAGATGAGGAACAAGTCAATAGGAACAGTCGCCTTAGGTCGCACTATAGGGCACAGCGCGGCATATAACCAAGTTATCGCTATGAGGATGTCACGTCCGCCGTTCCACAAATCTTGTGGATTGATGGCGAGGTTATAACACCCGATACCGACCCAGAGCAAGCATTCGACCAGAGACAGAGTGGAGAGAACCAAGGTGCGCCACAGTGGGATCAAGTCTGTTCTCTCCGCATCCTCATTCGCAACGGCCTCGCCAAACAGTAGGGCCTCAGCCTCGGGTAGCGGTAAATAGTTTTTGAAGGGTTTCTTCAAAACCCGAAGAAGCGCGGGGATAGGTGGTATGACAGAAACGAGGAGGAGGACAACCAAGGCGAATGGTAGAACAGCGGCCCAGATCCAACGCATGCATGGGTCAGAGAGAGATGTAATGCTCGCACCGTTGCAGACCGTCATGATAGTAGTCGCGGTGAGAGATATTCAGCAGACGGGGAGCGACCCCGAGTCATGATGAGGATCCGGCAACTTCATAGTCCAGACCTGGAGTCAGTGTGCGGACCCGATGAGTGGACAACAACGGTATCCCAACATCTTATGAATTCAATGGATGTTGCGCGTGAGAAGTTGGTCAGTGCCGTGGGACTTGATTGCACGGCGCAGGTGCTTACCGGTCTCGCCTGAACGTTGAAGCGCTGTACCAATTCACTGCTGACTTCAGTAGCGCCTCTACAGAAATATTTAACGAGGGCGAGCAGGGAACACAAGTCGCGAACGGCAGACTGGAGTTGCCTTGCATGATCAAACGAACGATAAATGCCAGCGAATGAAGTCGCGGCGACTAGCGATTACAGAAACAAATAAGACACAATAGTATTTAAGCTGTAGTAATTTCCCGGCGATCGCGCTCAGCTTTCGCCCGGGCAGCGGCTTCCAACTCGGAAAAGGTGCCACTCTTCAGGCACATTCCCCTAAAGATACCGTCCTCCTTCTGAATCAAGTTCAAGGGAGTATCGAACTCGGCGACCTCGCCCTTGTCCAGGACGATCAGCCTGTCGTAATCGATCACCGTTCGCAGACGATGGGCAACTACATAGTGCGAATGATCAGACGTATGGTCTTCACCAGGAGATGTAGGCCGCCTGAGCTTACCTGTCAACAATAGCGAGTCGCCGAACTCCTCACGAATGGTCGCCTGGATCTTCGCGTCGGTTGCAAAGTCGATACTGCTCGTCGCCTCGTCCAGGACAATGATCGCGCTGCGCCGAAGCAACGCGCGAGCCATCGCGATGAGTTGCCGTTGACCCTGAGAGAAGTTCGTGCCGCCGGGAGAGACCTGGGTGTCGAGCGTAATGATGACCTTGCCTTCGGTCTCCGTGGGCGAAGGCGACAAAGACGGGGTCGTTTCCTCGCGTTCATCCTCACGTATGGATGCCGCGCGCGAGGCATCGCGCGACGAACGTTGCGAGGCAAGCTGACTATCTGATATCATCTGAACGCGGTGAAGCACGTCCAAGCACTCCGCATCTGTATGCTCGCCTGTGCATGACGGTATGAACATGACTGCCCAATTTCGAGCGAGAGGAGCATACCAAAGGGATCCAGATTGTCGCGCAGCGTTCCGGAGAATAGTGTAGCGTCCTGAGTAGAAAGTTAGTATGGTTGAGAATACGCTGAATGTCGTCCCGCTTACTTGTGGAATAAACGTCTGACGGAATAGTTAGCATAGTCGACCTGGTGGGAATGCAGTTGTAAGTTACTCACAATCCGGGAACGCAGGTCATGTAAACCGATAGTGCTGATGTCGATACCGTCGATGACAATCCGACCGCTAGCGGGATCGACCTTTCACATATGGTGAGCAAGGCAACATTCTTTGGCAAAAACTAACACCTACAAAGCGCAGTAGACTCATCGCGAGAGTCGACTTTCCGCTTCCCGTTCTCCCCAACAAGCCGACGCGCTCCTTCGCCTTCAAAGCGAACGAAATACCGCGCAAGACTGGTGGAAGATCCGGTGCATACTTGACAACCAGGTTCTCAACTGCGAGCAAGCTGTCCTTGTTCGTGCTCGCGGAAGAGGGCCAGTAGGCCGGCGGCCTGTTCGACTCGATGATCGCTGGTGGTTCTTGGGGGAGATCGAGATACTCCACAACACGCTCGACAGCGCTGCGTAGCGGTCGTCAGCAGACGAAATCCCATCATGAAAGGATACCACATACTTGAGTTCGAGCTCCAGCGCTGTCCAGGAACGGCATGTCCAGTAAACACTGTTCGTGAACGACATGGCCGAAGTGATACACACGCCTGCCAGGCCGGCATCCTGATAACCAGAAAGCGCGAACAAAGTGGTCGCCAAGATGCCCGTAGCGCTCAGCGTGTCGAAGGTCAAAAGCAGCCAGCGGTTGGTCATCCAGTTCGCGTACCACATCCTCGTGGTCAGATTGATTCTGTCGTAGAACCCGTTCAAGAAGGGCTGCTCCGCGCCAAACGCGCGCACCGTTACTATACCCTCGAGCATCTCGCTAAAGTCGGCGAAGACGGGGCTGCGGGTGTTGGACTCCATCCGCCGGATGTCGCGATTGGTGTTGAGGAAAGCAACCGCGGCGCGGTAGTAGAAGAAGCCGATGACCATGGCGGGGAATATGAATGGCGGGAAAACGACACTGTTTTGCGAGCGTTAGTGCCGTGAGACGAGAGATAGGAGTGGCGGCTTACATGACGGTGACCACCGACACTAGGAACAGTGCCATGAAATAGTTGATAGATTGTAATGTAGCCGAAAGCGTAGTGTCGATGGTCTCTATATCCTGTGAAAGCGCGCGGGCATAAGTCAGAGACACAGCAGATCATGCAGGCATCGACGAACCTTGCTGAACCGGTTGAGTATACGGCCTTGCGGCGTAACATCGAACCACCGCATCGTTGCCCGCACTACCGTCCTCAACAGCCGCTCGAACAGTATCCTTGAAGCCCTGAGTGCACCAGTATACTGCGTGATTATAGCGATGATGTTCGCCAGGCCCGAGGATAGGGCAATTGCTGCATAGATGCCGATGTAGAGGTATGGATGCTGTCGCACAGGCGGCAAGGTCACGTTCGTAGAACTGAAAGGCGGATGCGGGTGTTGCGCAGCGGCGCCGTCATGGAGGTAGGACAAGCCACCATCCATGACAAGTTGGTTCGACGCATACGCCCCGGACGAATAGACCATTTGCGCACGTCCGCGGTCGAATTGGTCGGAGCTTGCGTATGCCTCCCCCCAGATCTACGTAACGCAGAGACGTTAGTCTTGCTTTGGAAACCGAGTTATGTGCTTGGGCTTACCCTGATCCACAGCTTCTCACCTAGGCCGAGCAGCTGGGTAAGTAATATGAGCGTTAGAAGGATCACCCACGTCCAGTATGACGAGGCCTTCAGGTAGGTGTTGTACGTATGCCACTTGACCCTCCCGGTCTCGCGACGCTCATCCTCAACCAGCTTCCTTGGCTTCCTCTTGTCTTTCGGAGCGACCTCCACCCCGTTGGCGGCGTCAGCGACAGTCGGTTCTTTATCTCCCTCCTTCACGACCTTCGCGGTCTGCTCCTTCTGTAACCCGACTTCCTCGAGCTGAGCGATGTCCCGCAGCACACCGCGAGCTCGGAGGTCCGAAACCGTGCCTTGAATGTCAATACGTCCATCGAGCATGCGTACGAGATAGTGGGCGCCAGGAAGCACAAGCTCCACGTGGTGAGTGACGAGGATCTAGGAAGTGTTCAACGCCACTAGCATCTCGTGTGAATCGACAGAAAGGCAACTCACGACTGTGCGGTTCGCCAGCAAGGGTCCCTTCAACAACCTCTCGAACAGAAAGCGAGCAGTGTGGCTGTCCTATGACATACATGAGATGCAAGAAGCCAAGGACGAATGCGATCAACATACCACAGCGCTCAACGGATCATCGAGGAGCACATATTTGGTTGGCTATTGGAAGTTAGTACACAATCTCTCTCTAACTCATGGTACGTACCGCGTATACAGCCCGCGCAAGTGCCACGCTATAAGAAGAGCGTTCATGTGGTTAGCTGCTTTGCATTAGAAGCAGTGAGCAGGACGCTCACCGAGCCTTCTGACCACCAGACAGATTGACACCGCTACAACCACAACAATCAGCTAGCGTACCCTGACGCGCGTGAGGCCCACACTCACCGCGCTCCGATCTCAGTGGCGTCACCATCCTCGAGCACCTCAAGGTCCGGCTTCAGCGCGCAGCATTCCAGAACGGCGTCGTACCGCTTCTCGTCGTACGGGTATCCGAACAAGATGTTGTCCCTGATCGACTGATGCCGGAGCCATGGTGACTGGGCCGCGTACGAGATCGTGTGCGAGAGACCGTGCTCGTCCACCTTCGACGCGTTCTTGGACATGACGATCCTCCCTTCGAGCGTCGTGAGTTCACCGAGGAGCGCCATGAGGAGCGCGGTCTTTCCGCTGGCTGTCGGCCCAGTGATCACAGTCAGCTTGCCCTCGGGGAACATGACATTGATATCCCTCAGTTCGAATCGACGGCCTCCAGCGGTAGACGCTACCGTAGAAGCGCTCTCGGCGATAGTAGAGCCCGCGTCGGAAGTACCGGCTTCAGCGATGCTGGCGGCAGCAGAGTCGACGCTCTTGTTCTTGCCGGTCCTTTTGTCGCCTTTCTTCTCCGTGGCCTCGTTCCATTTGAACGACCCATGTATGATCCCGAGACCTTCATCGCCCTCCTCGGAAGGACGCACGTGGCCCTTCTTGAGCGTAGAGACCTGTTCGTCCACCTCGTCCTCATCCAAGAATGCCGCAACACGGTCGAGGGCGACTTTTGTCTGTGTTTCAGCTCAGCGATGGTCGGGCAGAAAACAATGCTCAATGTGACTCACCTGAACCATTTGGACTAGGAACGAGGGGATGACGTTGAGGGGGAGACGGATCATTTGGAACAGCGCAATAGACTTGCGCGCGTGGTTAGCATCAGAGCAGGGACGCAGAATAGCAAACAACGTAGACCTACCGTGAACGCAGTGCCAATAGTCAGTTCGTTGCCTGTAGCGATATACGTGAAGAACGCCGTGACGGAGACGAGGATCGGGGCACATGTCCAGATGAGCGAAAGGCAGACGGAGTTCACGAACGCTGTTTTCGGTCCTTCGAAAATGATCCTTGAGCACAGAGGCAGGAGATGGGCGTACATTTGACCATCCACTGCATCTCAACCTTACGGGCCTCCATCACACGCTGAATCCAGCGTTCTTCCCATGCGAAGAACTTGACGAACTTGATCTGCGAAAGAGTGATGGGGTGGTTAATGCGACATTCGCTGTGAGACGTCGATGTACGCACAGCGCTGATGAGTTCGTTCAACACCCCCATACGCTTGTCGCGTAGCGCGGAGAGACTCTTGTTGATATGTCCAGCACGGGTCGCGAGCACCTTGTTCAACGGCCAGCTCAGGAAGATGACGACGTAACCTGTGAATGCAGCCCATCCAAGGAGCCTTTCCAGAGGATTTATAAGCAACATGCCAACGCGAGGATGATCTGTGTGTCGTTCGCTCACTGGTACAAGAAGATGCTTGCGACAGCGATTTCCACAGGTGCTGTGAAGTATCAGCGAACATGCACAAATGGTCTCTCGCGTGTGTTGCTTACCGCTATAGATCTGGTACATAGACGAGGCTGTCAACGCGATACGACCCGCGTCGGTCGCCATCAAATTCACGATCTTGCCAATGCCCGCGTTAGCCTTCGAATCGCCTGCCTTCGGACCGCCTTGCTGCCCTGCTGCACCTGCGCCCTTCTCCTCCGCGCCCTTGTCTACGAGACCCGAAAAGTCCCTTCTCTTCAGTGCCTTGTCGTATATGGAGGTCATCAACTCCTGTCGTATACGCGTACCGGCGCGGCGGGCGAGCCACAGGTGTTGGACGTCCGCTTGTGCCTATGAAGACAACGTCAATAGCTGTGTCGAACATCGTCACTGCGTCACATGCCTTGCAAAGGGAGCTACCGAACGCAAGGAATGCATACACGACCGCCGACGCTTTCTTCTCAGGGTTGCCGTCCGACGCATCGAGGGCGTCCAGAATGCGCTTCAAGAAGAATGGACCCGCGTAGTTGAAGATGACGCTGACCAAGGTGAGAATGAAGTCCATGATGAAGTCGAGCGAGTTCGCCTGGCAGATCCGCTTCAGCAGCTTTCCTGTCGATCGCGAGAACTTGATGTGCAAGGGCCGGGCTTGTATCGTCGGACTTAGAGACCAGACGTCCGCCTCGTTGAGGGTAGTGCGATTCCCTCGCTCGAGTAGCGGGAGGACCCAGCGGAAAGACATCCAGCCCCAAAGGGTTGTGTAGTCCTCCGGAGATACGGACTTGCCCTAGCAGCCGGGAGTGCAAGCGTCAGCGGACTATACTACAAATAATGCACACTTCGCCCACTTACAATCTCCTCCTTCTTGACGTACTTGCTAGGAATCTCCAATGGCATATTCATCACCACTAGGAAAATACTGATCGCTGCGACCAGGTTGAAGATGTACGCGCCCACGACGAGAGGAGAAGGGAGTGGCGTAGCGAACACGTAGTGATCATAAATGTGGCCGAAAAACACTAAAGATCCGAGGAGAATATGTAGACTCGAGAGAACGAACAAGTCGAATGGGACTGTAGCTGTGGGACGGGCAATTGGACGTAGAGTAGCATAGAACCAAGTGACAGCTATAAGGAAGTTGCGTATGCCGGTCCAGAGGTCGTCCGGGTTCACGATGAGCGCATAGCATCCAATGCTGATCCAGAGCAGACATTCGACCAGAGCTACACTGGAAAGAACCAAAGTACGCCAGAGGGGAATTACGTTCTCCCTGTCGTCCTCCTGTACCGCATCGTCCTCGCCATAGAGTAGCGCCTCGGCCTCAGGCAGTGGTATATAGGTTTCAAGAGGCTTCTTCAAGATTCGCAGGAGAGACGGGATAGGTGGAATAGCCGAGACGAGTAAAAGGCCGATGAAACCAGACGGGAGGATAGCCGCCCAGAAACCGCGCACGCACGCGTCAGAAAGCGAAGTCAGATCCGTGCCGCGACAGACCGCCATAGAGGCAGCAACCGGCGTAGTGAGCGACGTTAGTGTACACTCGTCTAGAGAGTGGATCGTCCAATTATATGGACGGGACGGGTTGGTCCGGCGAGAAGGACCGCGTGAGATGGAGTGTTATCTCGCCACGAGACATGGGCAGTACTCACCGCGTACAGTCACACATCGTTGATGCTCCCCGACTTCACGGAGGGGTACCTGTACTTCAAATGGATCCATCACCGACTCAATGATGTCGATACGGACATGAAATTCCCTTGCTCTAAATCCCACTGCGTGCACGTCGTGTGAGCGCCTTATGTGCTCTCTTGCGTCATAAATTATGTTGACTGCATGATCGTCTCTTCGTGCGCAAAGTCTCAGCATAGTGTGATCAGGCCTACTGATCTACCCTCGCCGACCTCAATTTCTTTTCGAGTGTTATTTGTGCTGGTGCTTGTTGAGCAACTGGAACTTGAACTCATCTGTTCTAATAATAAGGCGCGCCCAAAAAGCCAGTCAGTAAATATCAGCACCCACTCGGAGAATCCTTATACAACCGCACGGTCTGTGCTTACCGCCAAATCATCCGGCCGCCGCGCTCAAGCCATGTCGTGATGTTCAGGAGTCCGATCACAGAGGAGTACATTTGCCACAAGACAGACATCGCCATTACGCTCGTGAGCACGCCATCCGCGCTCAAGGACGAGTCTCGTCCTACATGTATATGTCTCACAGAAAACACCAGGTCCAAACACGCGACGGCCGGGCGCGCTCAGGTGGCCTAGCATATGGCCGATGAGGCCTGAGGCACTGGCGGTACGAGCAAGGAGTTGTGGTGGTTATGGTTGTCTTTCAAAGCCAGGTTCAAGTTCATGCAAGAAGCTTAACAGCATTGCCGCAAGCCTCATGTTTTGCAATACGAAATTTTTGGCCAAGGGCATTTGGCACAGTGGTAGCGCGCACGCTTCGCATGCGTGAGGTCCAGGGTTCAATCCCCTGAATGTCCAGCGGCTTTTTTGTTCAGGACCGTTCGATCGTAGACTACGACAGTAGGTTCAACTTAATAAGTACAGTGCACGGGCACCATACAATGGTTGTGCTTTCATGAGAACCCATCAATCCGCCCTTCTCAGTGCTACTACATAAGATGGATCTACGTCTGCGCCGTCACGCGTGTAAGTATTTGTTAGGACGAAGGGGGCAGACAGCACGAACATCTACACTTTGTATATCTGCTCCCACTGTCGGCCAGCTCGCGTGCTCCGAATAGGTCACATATTCTCCAGCCACACCACGCGTTGTAAGTTTGGTATGCAGGCGGTACGCAGCATTGAGCAGAGAAGCTCCCGTGTACGGCGGGGGCCCCATCCCGTGCCACAGGAAACGACGTTTGTATGCTGATAGAACTACCTGTCACTCTCACCGAGCAGGTGTGGACCCTGCTGTCGCGTGACAACATCAGCTTTGCTACGGAAACTGATATGCACAAGTGCAACGGGACGGAGGCACTCACTTAATCTTTCTAAAGTGTTGATGAGGCTCCCACTTGCCCGTTGCGTGTACGAAGATGCGCGGTCTCCGGCAGGAATATGAGGTGTTGGAGGGGGACTAGGCCGACTGGTGGACAACCCGCTTTCTTCGTGCATCGCATTGGATGACTTTTGCCGGGGCCGGGACATAGCGTGTGTCGAGCGTGCGGATGTTTGACCGCGGTGTTTGATGGCCAACTGCGCCCACTGCGATTCCATACGGCGTCCATCAGAGACGATTTCCCGTAGTGCCTTACGGAGCTGGGGGATAAACTCAGTATAGGGCATTCCGTAGACTGCAAGACTCGGCCGGATAATATACGTCCAGTCTGTAGGATGACATGTAGATCAGCCGTCTGTGGCATCTACCAACGAACAGCCAAACGCAGATGGCGAACAGCGTCCAGTACGAAGAATAGTACTCACCCGACAATATCCAGTCTTGCGCCCTACCAGCATCCTCCGCTCTGAACACGATCTTCGCGTTGTCTCTTTTCCCCTCCACATCTGCGCCGCGCACGACAATGAGGGAGATGGTCGTCTTGAACTTCCGCAAGATGTCTTGGCGAATGGCGCGTCCCCCGACGCTCTTCGCCATGCAGTCCAACAGCGACATGTTGGCGCTGCGTCCCTTCATGGGGCCTTCGTTGAGCGTGTACGGCGGGTCTGGATGGCGGGTGAGGGGCGGAGCAAGTAGCGCCTTGGGAACTGCCCTCATCATAAATCCAGTGTACGATCGCCAGCGGAAGACATGCGAGAATGTTGTACGGCCGTAGCGTAGAGCAGGATGGGTGGGGTCAACGACGGCGGAGGGTGGAGGAGGTTTGTTGCCGTAGAGGACGCGGAGGAGGCTGCCCGGTGTAGTACGTCTGAACTGCGATGCAAAAGATCTGAACTTGCTTTGAGAACAGAGCCAAGTCCACACATACGTTGATCGACTTCAGCTCGCCTGTAATCTTTGGGAGGCGTTTGAGCTCATGACACGCCTCCCTGCGCATCGCGAACGTCTGGGCTCAACGTGCGTGCGGAGGCTGTTTGCTGCGCGTACTGCCTACAACCTTGGAAAATTCTATCTTTGTTGCCGATGTGGTGCCGCGAAGTACCAGTATGCATTATCAGTTCAGCATGTCGCGTTGAACAGGTCAAGGTCAAGTTACAGCAAGAGTGAGCCGAGTGGCAAAATGGGTGCCCATCAGGTGGGCGCTGGGTGGGACCAAAATGCATTAAGGGGGAATCGAACCCCCGGCGGGTCGATGGCAACGACCCAGGTTACCACTACCCCATTAATGCGATGACGAGTATGCTCAGATTCAGTCCTAAGGACCGAGGCGCCCAGATTCCCTAGACATATCATCCCATTCCAGCTCGACTCCAGCCAACGTCTTGCTTCTTGAACGCCATGTTCCGATTGCACTCAATAACGCCGCCTCAGGCTTCATGTCGCACTCTCGAGACTTGTCGACGAACTGTTACGTACTTCAACTCTAGTTTCCCAACACACCATAGGCTATGATTGGCGTTCTACTCGTCAGCATCTTCGAGTTCGTCGACGTCCGTCGTCATCCGCTCGAAGCCTCAAGAAAGTGCGCTAAGCTCGAGGATACAGATCGCCACGGCCAGTGTGGCCGTAGTCTTATGGGCCGGCCTGGGAAGACCTGCTAAAGCACATGTGATGGCAGTATGAAACGGCTGTATTGTGCTAGTCTTGAAGCACGAGTTGCCTACCACTAACATAAGTGCGCCGGCGTGCTATCGTCTCCCAATACACGTAGCCATGTGCGTACTGTATCAATCCCGCTTCACTATACTTCCTTAGCGCACTGAGTTCAGAGCAAGTATCTTTCTCCGGCAATCTGGTCAAACCATTGTGAGCAGAAGTCCTAGGAATGCACCCTGGTGAGGTCACGACCACTAGCCAATCTCAAGCGTGTGCGACAACACAGCTAGTGTCATCATATAGTACGACGTACGTCGAGCCTTCTATTTTTTCCACGCAATGCACGGTCTCATGGATAATCTTGTTGAAGTTTATAGGTACCAGAGCAAACGAGGCTTCTCGAGAGGCTCGCCATCATACCCGTGCTATCCCCGTGGTCGAATTCGCGCATGATCATCAATTTCCTGATATTATACCGGAGCCGTTTGAAGCGCGCATCCATCCTTCCGAGCCCTTTGGGCATCCCAGTACAAGTACACCATAACCCGGCCCGCTATCCTCGTGACCGTGCATCCTGACCTTCGGCTGCCTCCTCACGGCGGCCCATGACGGCAGTGAGCAGCGCATATGACATGTGTGCACTCCCTCCGTTATGCCCGAAGCCGTGTGTATAAGAGGCCTCGGTCGGCGACGACGATGCTCGACGTATCTGAGGAGAGCATTGTCCCTTTGCGTGCATCACGATGGGGTTGTCATGTTCACTGTCGCTGGTCTTTGCTATTCTCGTGGTTCAAGCGTCAGCCAAGACATGCACGCTGAAGCCCCTGGGACACGGCAAGAGCGACGTCTCGCAAGTAAGTAATTGCGTACCTCGTTCGATGGACTGAACAGGATATGAACACGCACTACTGTAGATTGAGGCGGCTTTAGCTGCTTGCGGGCACGGCGGAACCACCGTCTTCGAAGCCGGAGATTACAACATCACTAGGTTCCCTTTCCTATGAAGTTCTCTATGGCAGAAAGTAACGTTCACTTACCCGTTCTTGGCATAACACAGGAAGATGCATTGGGACCTGGTTGATTCTCGCGTGGATCTGCACGGCCGGCTCAACGTAAGCATGCACCTGACGTCGTACACCTATCCCACCAACGCCATATCATAATCGCAGTTCATATTCGACCTCCCGTACTGGATGGACCCCGCGAACACGTATCGCGCGATCTTCATCCAATCGCAGGCGTCCTGGTTCGTCGTCTCCGGGCGCGACTTCACGCTCGACGCGCACGGCACGGGCGGGATCGTCGGGCACGGCCAGCGTTGGTGGTCGTGGTACGGCAACGCGACGCGCCTGGACGGGGACGGGCGGCCCGTTGCGCTCTCGCTCGTGAACGTCACCAGGGGGACGGTGCGCGACTTCACGGTCGACAGCCCTCCGTTTTGGTGCAACGCGGTGGCGGACGCGCGCGATGTGGTGTATGATGGTATGCGTTGCATCGCGGAGAACGCGGACGAGACTTACTTTGGCCAAAAGTAAGTCTTTCAGTGCTAAGTCGAGGTAAGATGCATCAGGGGCGATTGCCTCGTGAGACGTGGATACCCCTGCGTCCGTCTGCAGTAGCTTCAGTCAACATCCCCGTCTGTGGCGGGAGACGTTCACAGCGCCCATATACGTACCTTACAATGACGCCTATCGCTGACTTGTCGTCCCGCCACGCCATCGCTCAGCATCGTGTGGAACACAGACGGTACGTACCTCTCCCCACACGCCCAACCTCGAGAACCCTCGGTCTCTCGACATCCCAGAGAACACGACTCCGGAAAGGGCCAGTCACTTATCCGCGCACCCACGAGCAGGAATCGACACTTTCCGGGCCACGAACATCACCCTCCTCAACTTTGACGTGCGTGTCCTCCGCTCCCGCACCTCTTCCCCGCGCGCTCCCACACGCGGGGCCGCGCACTCGGTCCTGAGCACGGATAGGCTGACCAAACTCGCGGCTTGTACTTTCTGCAGATCACCTCTGGGGACGACTGTCTAGCGATCAAGGGGGTGAGAGCGCTCGCGCGTCGCCGGTAGGTCATCGTGGGTCCCGAGAAGCTGACGGTGAGTCCTCTCTGTAGAACTCGACGAACATTTTCGCGAAGAATATCACGTGTCGTGGAGGCACTGGGATCGCGTTCGGTTCCTTGGGCCAATACGAGGATCTGGTAAGTCGGACACGCTAACAGCGACGTAGAGGACGTCAACAGCAGCGAACAAATGAACGACGGATTGACACGCTGGTGGACTGTTGCAGCCGGATTATGTGGACGACGTCGTGCTCGAAGACATCACCGTACGCCGCGGATAGCATTTCCGAGTTTGATTGATGCGTGTGCAACGACAGGTGCTGTGCGTTTGGACAGATGATACGCCCTGACCCGCAGGTGCAGCCGTTGATGGAACACGGGGTAAATGCCTTCCGACCCGAGCTCGAGCTCGAGGGGGATACAGCCTCCCGTTCGCGGTGATTGACTTGCGTGCGTTTGACAGGTCTACTTCAAGTCGTGGACGGGCACTAGGATAGGTTTCCCGCCTACTGGGGGCGGAGCCGGTAGAGGTACGTCACTTATGCCTGTCAGTGCTCTATCGAGGACCTGGACGTTGACATCCTACTTGTACTTGTCAGGCCGCGTCTCTGGCGTTGTCGCGCGCAACGTCAAGCTAGACCAGGTGTCGACTCCCGTCCAGCTGTACCAGACGAACCTCGGACATGCGTGAGACATTTACTCTCGCTCCGTTCGCGCGCCGAATGAGTTTAGAGCTGACTACCCCACTGTAGAGGCGACGCACCGTCGAAGCTGCAATTCGCCGACCTGACATTCGAGAACTGGACGGGCACCGCGCAGGACGCCACGCGTAAGTTGGCGGCAGCCCTCTGATCCATCTTTCGGCGAGAACAGTCACGCTGACCGGGAGCCTCTGTGCAGTCGTTGATCTCCAGTGCAGCCCTGCGGCACCATGCGAGAACGTCGCATTCGAGGCGTTTGATGTCGCGCCGCCCGACGGCATGGCGGCGGCGTATAACTGTGTCAACGTAGCAAGCTTGAAGGGGCTGCCGAGGGATGGTGAGTAGTGACCGTTGCAGTGGCGATTCGTCGTGGATGTCGGTCTGTTATTAATACCTGTCGTGCCTGAACAGCCTGCGGGGCGTGATACAGTGGGCGAGGCGCAGAGTGCCGGCGGGGCCGTTGGCGGCTGATTGAGAAGGAGGTGTTCGTCGCTGGCTGAAATGATTAGATAGCGATGATGCATTATACTCTTGTCGTCCGTTGGCGCAGCTGGCGTACTAGTCGACGCGTCGACAAGACGCGGTACCCGTCTGCCCTGTCAAGTCAGGCCACAAAGTCTACGAGATAGGAACTGGCACGCACTATTAGTACCTACGTCCAGCGCGACGTGTCCGTTTGGGACTTGGGCCGGTGCCGGTGGACGTGCACGTTCATTTTGGCATGATGAACGTTAATCTAGGATGTCGGAGAGGGTGAGTAGTTCTCTAGGATCCTTCACAGTATCTGTTACATGCAGCAATGATACTAGGACCTCCGAAGGGATGGTATGATAAGGTATATATGCTTTGCCAATGTTCTGTTTACGTATTGGCACTGTGGCTTGGAAGTCCAGACGCACTGCAGGCTGTTCTCGGCCCTGAGATCTGCTTTCCGGAAGTGATCTTAGTTCGCGTATGGACGAACACCATGAAGAACCTAGCGATTGCCCGCAAGACCTGCTCTCGCGAGTCACGACTATCTCTCGAGCGTACACAACTGGATACGACGTCGACGTCGTGAGAACGTCGAGCATGGTTATGAGATCCGTAACATAGGCACAGTGGCGGGAAAGTACTGGTAACAAGCAATGGTATCGGATCCGAGCAGCTCACGCCCTCGAGAATTCGTCATATCGTGCGGGATCACTGACCACAGGTACTTTTTTGCTGACCGTAGCATTAGTAGGGGGTGTACTGCCAGGACATCGCTGACTGGAGTGATCAGAGATGGGTGATGTACAGTACAGCCGTCAAACGTTGGCGCAGCAGGTGTTGAGGAAGAGGAACGGTGCGACACCCGTTTGTCGGCACGTCTGATGCCGAAAACATTAGATGATCGCCGCAGGCTGCAGACGTCTGTGTGCGAAGTGTGGACAGCTGGAGACAGGCGTGTTGAGCGCAGACGTGGAATATGAACGGCTGCATGTTGGACGGGATGCCACGAGGTGGAGCGGAGTGCGAGAAAGGGCGGGGGAGGATGAGAGAGAGCGCGTGTTGTCGGATCCGGCGCAGCGCATTGGAGGATCTGGAGGGGTCTATTTGTTGGGATTACTTATATTAGGGCGTGTGGGTAAGAAAGTGCCATAGCAACTGTAGCCCAACCCCGGCCGTCGCGCCGTCGCCTGTCCCAATCCGTCTCCTCCATCCGTTCCCTTGGCTTTCGCCCACGCTCCTTCCCTCAATCACATAACGCCTCTTCCGCTACCACCACCTTCCCCCTCCGCCCACTCCCTCCTCCTCCCCTTCCCTTCGTTTTCATTCGCCTCCCTTCCTCTTCTGTCTCTTGCTGCAGGCCGGCCCTCATTCTGCGCAGGACGTCGTCTTTCGCACCTCTCTCCACAGCGACTGGGTTTTCTTCCGAGCCGTCTTCCCGAGCTGACCGCCCCCGACTGCCCACCGCATTTAGATGATGCCCTTTAACAAAAGGCGCCAGTCCAGCATGGATTTCTCGGACGGCAAGATACCCTCTCTTGAGCAGCACCCCGACATCGTCATCAATGGCAACCAGCCCAGCCACCTCCAGCGCAACAAGACCGAGCGGCGCAGGCTTCAGGGCCTTCAGCGCACCAACACCACCACCTCGGCCCCCGTCGCGCCCTATGTGCCAAAGACGTTCATGGACAAGTACAGGCACTGGATGATCAACGAGGGTGGACGTCGCATGTTCTTCTTCGTCTTCATCTTCCTCCACTTGCTCGTCATCGCCTTCGGGTTCATGAACTACGACCTCAAGGACAACTCCGTCACCGCCCGCGCGACCTTCGGTATCACCTTCCGTGCGTAGTGGCTCAATCGTTCTCTTGCAGAGCAAATATTGAATACTCCTTTACAGCGATTGCTCGTACCGCCGCTCTTGTCTTGCACGTTGATGTGGCCTTTATCCTCCTGCCCGTCTGCCGCAACTTCATCTCCATCCTTCGGCGCACCCCGCTCAACTCGTTCATTCCTTTCGACAAGAACATCACCTTCCACAAGGCCGTCGCCTGGTCCATTGTCGTCTTTACCGCTGTGCACATCATCGCGCACATGGTCAACTTCGCCGAGCTTGCCATGGCCGACACAAGCGCGCACACGACGGGTCAACGCATCGTCGCCTTCCTTGCGGCCAACTTCGCTACCGGCCCTGGTGCGACTGGCTGGATTATGACGGCTGCGCTTGGTATCATGGTCTGGTACGCCATGGAGAAGCGTCGTCGTGCGCACTTCGAGTGGTTCTGGTATACCCACCACCTCTTCATCGTCTTCTTCATCAACTGGCAACTCCACGGCATGTTCTGTATGATCAAGCCCGACCGCCCGCCGTATTGTTCGTTCAACACTATTGGTGTCTTCTGGGTGAGTCGCATGCGCGTGGATATTCGTGCGAGCATCGTGTCTGATGATCGCATGCGCAGCGCTACTGGCTCGTTGGCGGTGTGATCTGGATCTACGAGCGTATTCTCCGTGAGGTCCGCTCCCGCCACCGCACCTACATTTCCAAGGTCATCCAGCACCCCTCGAACGTCATGGAGCTCCAGATCAAGAAGGAGAAGACGACTACTCGCGCTGGCCAGTACATCTTCATCTGCTGCCCTGAGATCTCGTACTTCCAGTGGCACCCCTTCACCCTGACTAGGTCAGCGAAACTCCGTTGTCTCCGCATATAGTAACCGCTGACCTTGTTATAGCGCCCCCGAGGAAGACTACATCTCGGTGCACATCCGCGTCGTTGGTGACTTTACGTCCGCTCTGGCCAAGGCCGTCGGCTGTGACTTTGAGAAGAAGAAGGGCGAGAAGGACGAGCTCGGTGGCAAGGTCGTCGGCACCGCCGCGAACCCGCCGATCAACCGCGTCCTGCCCCGGATCATGGTCGACGGGCCGTTCGGCTCCGCGTCGGAGGACTTCCTCAACTACGAGACGGTGCTGCTCGTCGGCGCGGGTATCGGCGTGACGCCGTTCGCGTCGATCCTCAAGTCGATCTGGTACCGGATGAACAACTTCAACTCATCGAAGCCGACGCGGCTCTCGAAGGTGTACTTCACGTGGGTGATCCGCGACTTTGGCTCGGCGGAGTGGTTCCACTCGCTGCTGCACGCGATCGAGGAGCAGGACACGCAGAACCGGATCGAGATCAACATCTACCTGACCGCGAAGATCAAGGAGGACGACATGAACAACATTATCGTCCAGGACGTCGGTGCGGAGAAGGACGCGATCACCTCGCTCAGGGCCCCGACTCACTTCGGTCGCCCGAACTGGGACCGCGTGTTCAGCTCCATCGCCGAGAAGCACCAGGAGACGGACGTCGGTGTGGTAAGTCGTGCTGCTTTGTCTCGGTAGAATGGGGCGCGAGGCTGATTGCTGTTGTGTCTGCAGTTCTTCTGTGGTCCCGCCGTGCTCTCCAGGCAGCTGCACACCATGTGCAACAAGTGGTCCTCGCCCAAGGGCACCAAGTTCTTCTTCGGAAAGGGTACGTCCATCCTCACCTCCCCTTCGTCTCCGTTTTCGCTCACTCATTGAACTTCCTTGCAGAGAACTTCTAAGCATCCTCGTTCCCCCTCTTATCCTATGTGTATCTCGTTGCGCGTCTCCACACCCTGTCGCGTCCGCCGGGCATGCGGACGGCCAGGGAATGTGTGCGCGCGCGCCGCGTCTTTGGTTGGAAGAGTATATCGTATCTCATATTGGATATATTTGGACGTTGGATCTGGAGACTGGGAGTCGCTCACATCATTATATATGTACGATTGTCGTGTGCTCGTTCGCTCGCCCCCTCGTTGCTGCATTAGGATGTGCTGCTGCTTTATATGTAGTCGTTGCCTGCAGGGCGTGTGCTGCTCATTTAGGATGGGTTCGTCCGTCTCTGCGACTGCATGTGATCTGAGACTGAACGATGAACTTGAAGAAGTTGAACAGTACATTGTATACACAGCCGGCTGTTCGTTGTCAATAGGGCAAGCAAGATGGATAAGCTGCGCCCTGCTTATTCGCGACAATGTGGACAACAGCGTACGGTAATCTTGCGCGACAAGAGCGCATTGCGATCCGATATCCCATACGTGAGCAGTCGTTGCAAAGTTTGAACTTGGGCTTCCCGCTGCTAGCTAGGGCTTGTTTGTTGCCGTTGCAACCTGTCGTCGCAATTAGGCTAGTACTAGTAGTAGCGCCACACACGACCAGAAGTACTAACTGGTTACTGCGCCCAGGATCTCGGCCACCCTCCTCGCCTCTTGTACGACATAGTCTAGCATGGCCTGGACTCTGTCGCGATTTGCGGTGGCCACTTACGGTAGATGAATACGAAGTAACGTGCGCACCGGTGCTGTCCTGACTCCTGACGCCTCGATACACAGGTATGAACTTGATATGCCAGTGAGGCCGCGAGGGCGCTCCGCTCCGCCACTCGTCCGAGGGTAACCATGGTATGCGACTAATGCAGAACGTGTGAGTATGATACGTACCTATGTAACGAGTTACTCAAACTCCCCCGGGCTAGTGTCAGCGGACCGACGAGTCGTCGACACCGCGGGCATGTATATGCACAGTGTTGGCATTGAACCGTCCATTGGGTGTCCGCGCACGTCGTCCTGTCGCGCAAGATGAACGAAAGCATCGTCCAACCTAGAGCGCGGAGCCGACGGTCGAGGCTCCGGAAGCGAGACTAGGCTCGCGGGACGTCTCGGCGCGGTCGGGGATCCCTGTGTGCTGCAGCGGTTCCATGAATCGCTTACGAGCCACAAGCCACAAGCCACGCCACGAGCCACAAGCTAGTGGTACAATACAATGCAATGCAATACACACACCATGGAAGTGGGAGTGGGATTGTTATCGCCTCGGACGTGCAGTGCGTTCGTGAGGTTGCACGATGTCGTCGGGTCGGGCAAAGCTGCACGCTCCAGACTATGTCAGGTCCTGGCCTCGCTGCATCGTTGTATTGCGCATTCGTGTGGGTGGGATGTGTGCATGCATGTGCATGTGCCTGCCGCTTAGTGCTAGCCGTTGACGTGCTTCACTGCACGTAGGTCGCAAGATGCGGGATGCGGGATGCAGGACACGGCAACGGCCCCGCACGTAGCACCGTACGCTGCACCCCGCGTACTCCCCTGTCATGGATGTCCTGGACCAGAGCGGCCTGAACGCTCACCTGAACTCGAAGCGTAGGTACGCGGAGCGTCAAAATGCCGACAAGTGCACTAGGCTGAAGTTGGTCGCTTCTGCGTAGAGGGCTGCGAGGTGAATGGCGCGCAGCTCAGCAGCTCATGTGGCCGGTGCTTCCTGTCGCTAATGGAGTCGCGCGGTACGCATGGCACGCATACGTACCTCGGGCCCGAAGAGGTCTCAGAGGAGCTCGAAAGGACGCTCGACTTGGACCTCTGATCTCTGACCGCCGGGGCGCGTTAACGCAGAAGCCTCGAGCGCTCGGAGAAACCTGCCATGTACCATCATACAGCTGGTATGGTGAGCGTTAAGGCCAGAAATGGGATAGTATACTCAACATACCAAGGGCCCGGGCGAGCGTCGAATGAGCAGCACGATGAAGTCACTGCTCTCAGATTGAGCAGCGTCCAGAAGCACTCACACTAGCCTGCAGCGTTCACTGGCAGGAGCACTTGAAGTTCAGAATGGGGGTATATTCTTGCGTCTCAGCGTCCGTCGAGCGATGCGTCACCGTTTACGACATCGCAGGCGGTATGGAACTCGAATTTGAAGCTAGCCCGAGCTTGTTTGGCCGTTCCATCTTGACCTCATCGTAGGTTAGTGCTAGACCGTTGCGAGTAGCCGCCCGCAGCGACATTCGCCATCGACGGATCCAACTTCTTCTCCGGGTGCGTTCTGTCTCCGCTTCGAGTCCGTCCACACGACGAGGATGTCAACGGCGCCGGCCATCCAACTTTGCACACCAAAGCCTGACAGCGCCCCAGTCGAACTGGTCACGGGAGGCCCTCCTGGACTCAGCCCAGGCCGCGCGCGCAGAGTCGGCACTCCACCCTTTGGCCGCGCCGTGCTGTGTACCGTCGTCGTTGCCGTCGCCGTCGACACGGCGAACCCTGGGCCACGAGTTCGAGGTGTCTACAATGGTTGATGGTTGATCAGCCCGGAGTGCGTATGGGCGAAGAAGTGGCATTAGGACTGACATGGTGCGCCTCTTCCCTCAGGCTCGTCCTACAGCCGTCACAGTTGGCCACGACGGACGGACGTCGACTGCGACCAGACCGCGGCCCGCGTCCTCGGAGTCCGAGCGAGTGCACGAACGCACCGCGTCTCGAAGGGGGCGCAACGTTCAGCGTTCAGCGGTCAGCGTTCAGACCGGTCCGGGGCGAACCTAGCTGAATTGTTCACGGGCTTCCAAACCCACGCACCGGACGGCGGACGGGCCTTCCCCGCGACCGCTGGGCTCTGCGTCCAGGGCCCAGGCGCGGAGGGCATGAGGCCTGAGGCTGCACTTACACTTATGGGAGTAGCACTCGAAATGGGCTGCAGGCCCTTCCAGGAATTTGAACACGTCCGAATCGGCTCGCTGCCATCGCAACCGCCCGCGAAGCTGGCTTTGCGACTGCGCCGTCGTGACCGTGTTGACTCTGCTTACGCACCCCCCGCGCCTTGGTCGTCCTTGGTCGCCTAGAACCCGCTGCGTGCCCGTGCAATACGTGGGTGTTCGTCACTTGCCTTGTATGTGGAGCAGCGACTCCCAAAGTTGGGACCGCTGGTAGTACGGCGCTCGAAGCCCAGAATTCGAAGACGACGACAACGAAGACAGCTCGGCGCCGGGCGAGGCGTGCCAAGGTGCGTGTGTGCATATGTTGATACGTGCATGCGCATATGCTCTGGACCACCCAAGACGAGCGGCGGCCATTGTAGGAGGAAGTGCGCATGGGAAATCAAGCGCTCTTCTCTTGAGGCGTGTTGGTCTCTGCAACCGTGGCCCGTGCACGTCTCCCGGAAGGCCAATGGACGCCTGACATGTGAACCGCCGAGGTAGAACACACGCTCCAGGGACGGCCGTCGTCCCGAAAATATCGTCTCAGCGGAGGTCAGGACCGCATTGGGTTCGGGGGGTCGCAGGTGCGTGCACGGTGCTTACCTCCTCGGCGACCGAGAGGTGGTATGATACCGCGAGCGTCGGACGTCTGGCGTCCGGCCTCTCCTCTCACCTCAACGCCTGGCGCGATGCACAGCGACAGCGATTCGGAATTCGAGAGGGCGTCCGAACAACGATGGGCATACCGCAGTATGACACGAGCGGTCATTCGAGGCGGTGTGGGCCGAGGTTTAATGGGCGGGCGCGGATGCAAATGCGGTAAAGAGCTCTGCCAGCAATAACCTCGAATCCTGACTGAGCACCAATGGTCGCCGATCGATCCTCGGGCTTGCTCATCCAAGCCTGCTCGGGCCCTGCGTCTTTCTACGTAAAATACGTCGACGACGCTCCGCCTGTCTCCGTCTGTCCAGGTGCGTTAACGTTCGGCGTTGGAAGGTTGCCGCCCCACGAGCACTAGGGCACCGCCTTCCGAGGCAGGATGCAGTAGCAGCTGGTATCGATTTGTGCAGCTCTCGAACTCAGTCCATACTGACTGACGCGACGGAGCGCGCGCGGGGCGGCTTCGAGCTGCTTCCCTGCTGCCGGCCTTGCCAGACTCCTGGCTGGCTCAAGCTCCTCGCTGCTGCCACAGGCGAGATGCGCCCGAGGCTCCGAGCCGTCGAACGCTACGCCGTCGACGGCGTTTCGGAGGAAGCCCTCCCCTGTGTGGCAGCCGGGTGCTCGCTGGAGGCAAACGAAGTCGCGAAGCGTGCAGATGCCAAAGCTCTCCGCTGGGAAGGCCCGAGGCCATGTGGGGCGGCCGACGCGCGGCATGTGCTAGTGAGACTCGGGTGGGGGGCACGAAGGTGTGGGTGGAAGAGAAGACGCGCCGGGCACCCCTGAAAACGCGAACGTTGAGCGTTGAACGCCGGTTCGAGCTCCGCGCTGCACGAGCCTTGCGCCGAGGAGCTTCAGTGGGAGGGAGTCGAACGCAGCCCGGGCCTGGACGCGTCGAACATGGCTTAATTGAGCTTACAGGCCCGCGAGCTGAGCTCCACTCATCGATGCTGCTACCGACCCGCAACGCCGGTAGGCAGGGATAGGCTGGAGCAGCTGGTCTCCGCGGGCGCGACGGGCGACAGGTTAGCTGAGGCTCGTGCCATGGCCAGGTGGGTGGACGGTCGGGTGCTCGAGTGCTCGGTAAGTGCTATCGATTGCTGCGAGGCGTCTGCCGCGTCTCTTGGCCGCACCAGAACTCACCTGCGCGCCGTGCGAGGCGTCTGGCGGATGGGTGTCACACGCGGACCTTGAAGCTTGAGGCGACAGAGGCGACCGATCCGACGTGCGTCCGAGCGTGCGCAGTGGATGGATTGGTACAAGAAGCTGACGAAACGGAAGACGGAAAAGTGAAAGAGGAGCCCGGATGGGGAGAAGGCGGGGGTCGGGTGATAAGGGACCAGGGTAGGTTGTTTAGCGATGAATAAGAGAGCGTGGGGTGGAAGAGAGAAGGAGGAGGAGATGCATGGACTGGGACTGGCTATGGCTTTGGCTGAGGACTAGGACCGGAGGGAGTGTGTAGTTAGTCGTGGTATACGTACTATCAGTAATAGTCGTGATATACGTACTATTAGTAGCAGTCGTACGGATACTAACAGCTTACCGTTACAGGGGCCACTCGACGCGATCGATGTGGGGGTCCTCCTGATCCTCGGACCTCCGCGGTTGCAGCCAGATCGGTGGGCCACTGCCGGACTCGGACGCGGACATGCTCCCTCCGTTCTCGGTCATGTATAAGTACGGCAGGTTTTCCGCCTCCTCCTCCCTCGCCCTCCCTCCGTCCGCCGCGGTCCCGCTTCGAACACCTACCACCGCTCCTCACCACACACGCCATGGTCCACGTCGCCGTTCGCAAGCTCGTCGACCCAACAGGTACCTAACTCCGTCCGCCACAGCCTCCTTCTTTCCGTGGCGGCCTTCTTGACGGTGGCTTGTACGCAGATGAACAGGTCGAAACCGCAGTCAAGATCCTCTCCAACGCCTTCCAAGATGGTCCGTCGCTCTCCGGATGATCGTCTTGTTTATTTGGGGCTGACGCGCCGCAACTCGTGACAGACGTCGGGATGTCCTCCTTCAGTGGCGGATCCTCGCGCCTCGAACGCGACATTTATCGGCGTACCATCAAAGCATGTCTCGCCCGTGGCGAGGTGTACGTCGGCCTGGTCGACGACGAACCGCACGGCGTCGCCGCCCTGATCGCACCCGGCGTAGATTGGGCATTCTAGTCCGTATGCACCCCTTCTCACCCTACCTCCGCGTCCCACTTGGGGACCCACAACGTCTAGTAGAGCTCTTGGCTGATCGAGCGTGCCTTGGCTGCGCAGCGAGCAAGACGACTTTACGCGAGATCTATCGTCGTACCTCAAGGAGTGGTACACCTGCCACGTGCGTGCGCCCACAATGACACAACTTGCGTCCGCCGCCTCCGGGTCCGCTGATCATCGGGCTCGCGATCTCGTTCTGCCTCCTTAGTACGCCCCGGTCTACGAAGACCTCTACAGAACCGCCTTCTCTGCCGGGCAGCGCGCGCGGCGGGACGCGTGGAACCTCAAGTTCTTGGCCGTCGAGCCCGCTTTCCAGTCCAAAGGCCTAGGACGCGCGTTGCTAAGGGCCATCTGCCAACGGGTACGTCTACTCGATCCACACATCTGTTGGGGGGCTGGCTGCTGCCACCCGAGCTTAACGGATATCCGCTGATGCTATCCACCATCTGTCTGCCTGTTCATCGGTTTATCCGTATCCCCGGGCGACGGCGTACAGGCGGATACAGGCGGACAGTGCATCACCGCAGACGTGAAGAACCCGAAAATTGTCAGCGCGCGTTTTCTCTCTTCCCTCCGACCGGAATGCCCTTGGTTGTGCTGACGCAAAGACTCTTTGACATACTCGTTATACTGCGCCTCTGTTGTGCATGCAACCTGAACCATGCAACTGCGTCACCACGTCCCCTCGTGGCACTCCAACTGTGCGACGCCCACATCCGGCTGCTCCGGTCGTCGGTCACGGTTGATATACCTGCAGGTGCAATGGCTGGGCAAGTTCGGCTTCTCGTACCGCGCAGTGAGGAACTTCACCTCGAAGGACTCCGCCGGCTTCCCGCTCTGGTGCAACGTCCGCGAGCCGGGCGCGTCTACAGGACCCTCCTCTTCATGACCGTTCGCAAGTCTGAGCTTGAGTAGACGTCACCTCTGCCTTTCAGTTCATCCACCGGGCATGCGCTACCTCCCTCTTCTCTCCTCACTAAAGCCGCCGGCCGTCTTCATGGTTTCTTTGCTGCTGCTTATCCACCCCCTCCCCCCCCCTCCAATATCTATTTGCCTCCCATACATTGTCCGTGCGCTCAGTTACCAGCCACTCTTGACCTCGTACACCTCATCCTCATCATCCAAACCACGCATATACGCATGTACGAGTACCGCAGAAGGACAACAAACAGGAATTCACTTACATCTTTGACCGTTCAGGAGCTTTGTGCCATCGCACACTTACAGCCAATGGTTCGCTCGACTACGCATTTACTTCAAGGTACAAACTGGCCATCCAATGCTACAGTCGCCGTACAATAGCCAAAGAACCACGTCTGAGCATGAACATAGCCAATTTCGTGTCAATGTCGCATCGCCGGAACTCTCCACGACCCAGCCCATTACCCGTCTCCAACTGGCTTGGGTGGGGGAGCACAGTGCGCAAGCTCGAAGAAGTCGCACCGGCTTGTGTACACCTACGTCATCGCCACTACTCAGTATGCGGTGAACCATGGCCGGCGGCCGGTCCACGTCTTGTGCTGAACTGGTGCGTTCTTATCATGGCGACTATGCTGGATTCTGACTAGCACGAAGCCTCAGGTTGTGATACGGATTATTTCTCTGCACCGTCACGCCAGTGTGTGCACAACGCCGGTATTCGCTGCCGCACGACTTGTGCTATCGATGACGCCTACAACGATGCCTACGCGCTAGTACCCTAAAGGTATGAACTCCTTATTTGATCATGGAAGTTCGACTGAGATGTGAGAAAGGTACGCAGAGAGGCAAGTAACCTGAACCAATCTTCGACATCCAAACTTACCTGAAGGTCCTCGAACGACGAAGGCCCAAAGTCAAAATCGATATCACCTGCGTGCCAAGCTCAAGAGCTCAGAGGACTCGGAGCCACGGCGACTCGAGCTCGCAGATCAGATCAGCGCTGCCGCCAGCTGCAGCGAGCTGAGCCTGGTGTTAACATGTTGGCACTATGTAAGCATATGTACCTCTGTCCGCCCCCGCCTCCGCCTCGCGCGCATCATACGGCAAGGCTAGAATCCGCAGATGAAAACGAGATGAAATGAGATGAACTGGGTCCCATGCGCCCATGCGCTCATACGGCCCATGCGACCCATGCGACCCATGCCTACCCTCGATTGTCCTTAACGCCTCCCGCGTCTTCCGCGTATCTGGTACCTTCCATGGGCTGCCCCTGGCCCATTTGCATTTGCCTTCCTCGTGGGCTCGCGCGAATGCACCCCGATGCGCTCGCGCTCGCGCTTGCGGCCCCCGCATCGGGCTTCGCGCAGCTGTAAACAGCGTGCAGCGTGTGCGTGTACGGCATTCCCATCGCCAGCCATCGCCGACGCCATCGCTCCGCGGCGCGCGTGGGCCATTGTTGGGTGCGTGCAGTGTGCCTAGTACCGCCTACCGAGATGGGAGAGATGCGATATCGTGGGCAAGATGAAGATGAAGATGTCGATGAAGGAGAGAGATCGCGCCATCCGAAAGCGAAAGCGAACATCGATCGCGATCGTATGCTGTTGTTCGCTGTAAGACTTGCTCTGGAGTCTGGAGTCTGCGGACGCCGGGCGCGCTCGATGGTCGATGGTCGATCGCTTGATGTCACGATGTCGCCCGGGGGCCGGCTCTACGCGGCGCGGGGCGTTATGGCATGCACCACGCCAAGCTTAGCTTGCAGCCATTGCGGACAAGAATTTCATGTTCGCATGGAAGGCGAGGGATGCCGCTCCAAAAACTCGAGTTGCGAGTGATCCCTGAAGCACGACAGGTGGAGGAGTTTGTGCAGACTGACTGGGTCTCGAGAAGTAATGCTAGAGATCTTGGGAGTTCAAGGCTGAGCAGGGCTGAGCGACCAGGGGCGGTAGAGTCTGGACCGACGGGCAGAGAAGCGTACGTAACGCTGCTATTGTGGTAACCGGGCGTACCGCCATCTGGACTCTTCTCCTGGCAGCCTGGCAGGTCCAGTCGTGTTGCTTCTATGCCTACACGGCAACCTCTCGGAACTTGTTGCTCAGCGTCTGAAAATCCGAGTTGGACGTGGTTCGGACACGGTTTACCAGGGTTTACCTCGAGGCTTCTTGCTGCCAACTCCTAGCTACGCGCAACACGACAAGGTGCTCGCACTGTAAGTACTGGCACTTACCTCATAGTCAAACCGCATATGCCGAGAGGGACGGCGTATAGCTGCGTGCAGGGCCCCATGCATTGTGCATCGCGGGGCTGCATTTCGCCAGGAGGATCGAACGTAATTCCACGAGGAGCCAGTGTTAAGCCGCCGGCATACATTCGGCGCTTGTTACAAGCGGCACTGCCGCTGTCATCGCCGCCGGGGAAGATGGACTCGCGTTATGGTCGATAACGACCAGAAGCACTTGAATGTACACACGAGATGTGCAATCATCAGCGCACCCCAGTCCTCAGGGACGAGAGATTAACAAGCGTGCCGCGCGAGACGTTCCTGGATGCGGACTCAGATATGGGCTTTGGTGACAGGCCTACGGGCGATATTGCAATTGTGCGCGAGATGCTGGGACTCGAGCAGCGAGACGAGACGCTTCGAAGCACTAGGTGGCTGACCGGGAACAATCAACAAGCGTGAGCGCATACAATCTGATGTCGAGGTACTCACCAATCTTGCCGACTACATGACCCATGGGCAAAGGAAGGCTCCCTGAACAGCGGACGCGGATGTGAATGGGAGGAGAAGCCATCATGGCACCTACCCGAGAATCACGATCGGCGAACTTGACCTTACTGAACGCATGGAGACAAGTTCCAGAGGGGCAGGAGAAACGCACTGTGTAAAAATATGAATGTTGATTGGCACTCTGACCCTGGACGGAGAAAGCCAAAGCGATGAGTACCCACCATACTAGAAGCTAACAGAGTAGAACAGGCGGCGTAAAGGAGGACCTTGAGAGCGTGTCGACAGTCGACGTAACAACCGTTGCCCCGTACCTTGTGTTGTCCTCGTCGTGGCCATCGCCGCCGTCTCTTCTGATCCCGGGCAACAGCGAACCGAGACGGAGGAGCGTATGGTGAGACGAAAGCGACACCGCCAGGACCATCGGCCGTGAATACTTGAGAACCGCGAGGGGGTTTGGCTGCTGGGACTACTACTAGCATGGACTGACCCGTCGGCTGCCTTGGAGACGTGGGATCGCAGAGAAGGCTTGATGTGTGCGGCGTGAGTCTGAACCGGTCCATGCTAGTAGCGAAGCGGAGGTGTGCGAGTACATTGACCTCTTCCAAGCTAGAAGGTACCTGCAAGTCCTCATGCAAGAGCCTAAACGACGTGAGGAAGATCGCGTCGCCTTTGAACGATGGTAACCTGTAGTCGGACCGCGTCCTTCCATAGCAAAGTGTACCATGAGTAGAACGCAATGCGATTTGAGTGCGGCGGTGGTTCATAACCGTCAGCACCCCGCGGATTCAGCATCTCAGCGGACATATACGCCGCACCTCGAGGCTATGGCACATTGTTGCACCATAGCAACAGATACCATGCGGAGAACTCGGTAGGACGGACAACTGCGATGACGCACTCTGAAGTTGTTAAAACAGCCAGCAAGTAGTGCTGTTAACACGCGGCAGCGAGAGCAAGGGCATGCACGTCATGTACCGGTGAAGATCAAGTCGACTCCGTTCTCGCGGAACATAGCCCGTCGCAAAGTATTGGAAACACGAGGTTCTGTAATTCGAGGAACCTGAGCAACGAATGACGACGGTGAGCCTTAGCACTATCATCCGAGCGGTGACGGACCATGGGTGAGCACCAGGCCTGCCGCCGGCAAATCGGAGGCACGTTATCATGGTCGAGCCTCGGGGAGGGCCCGAGGACGATCGCGGAAATTCCTTTGCATCGTCGGTCTCTTGGGACCCACGATCGTCCCATTCCAATGGCACGTCCGCCAGGACGGAATCTGCAATGACTGAGCGAGGGCGAACTTGAAGGGGGAATCCGATTCCGACTGGTCAACCGTCGCGATAGTCGTCATCGTGCCGGCATGCGCTGGTCCGATAGAGGTGAAGATCACGACGCGCAGTCTCGTTCTCGATTTTCGCCTCGGCCAACTGAATACGCTAACGTCAGTCGCCGGTACGGGGTACTGTACTTACAAGATTCGCAGCAGCAGCACGTACATTCGTATCCGGAACGTCCGATAGCAAGCGCGAACTGGGTCAGGTACGCAGAGGGTACGTGACCA
Organism: Cubamyces lactineus; assembly: GCA_022376465.1. Classification (NCBI taxonomy): domain Eukaryota; kingdom Fungi; phylum Basidiomycota; class Agaricomycetes; order Polyporales; family Polyporaceae; genus Cubamyces; species Cubamyces lactineus. The sequence continues at coordinate 2,742,091 of JACDTU010000001.1, read as the reverse complement.
CACAAATGAAGCTCTGAAGGTCTGAAATTCAGAAAGCATGCGAACCGTAGCGAACCGTCCGTGTCCGTGCCAGCGCCGATAGCCCTCGATCCACGGTCCGCGACCCTGCAAGTCAACGTCACCAACGTCACCGACATCGTCCAAAATCAATGGTTTGTCTGCGGCGCGTACCTTGCTCCTGGTGCTCCTCGTCGCGAGCATCTAGTGCTCAGTACTGTAACCCAGGCCTTCCGAACGCGTCGGGATCGCGCTCGCCGCGGCTTGAGTACGAGGCCGATAGTGCGGCTGATGACGAGCGAAGCGTGGAATGCGCAGTGCACAAGGTGCGACTCCGTCGTCGTCATCATCGTCGAGGCCTCGGGGCCCATAGAGGCTAAGTCATCATGAGAACGATAGGAGGAGGGGGATGGGGATGGGTGGGGGACGTCGGATGGCAGCCGTGAACGTTCGACTTTGCGAAAGCTCCTGGCACCGCTCTGCCATGCTGTCATAGCCTCCGACAATGGCCATTGACGACGACACTGCCTGATGTCGATTGGAACGAGCCTGGAAGACGATAATTGAGCGAACACAGGCCGCGCCGACCCATCAGCGGGATGCCGACACCTTGACCACCGTGGTCCGCGACCACCTTCTGCGGGAGGTTGGATGTTTCAGAGAGCGGGAAGGTTAGTAGCGAGGAGCGGGAAGGCGATCGCGACGAGTTCGGAGTGGCCGTCATTGCAGTGATAGGTGAGGCGAGTACCTTTGGTCCTTAGCACTGAGCAGCACTGTATGTTTGATGCCTGATGCCTGATGATCGAGCAGTGCCGGCGGCGGTGAAGGCTCCCCGCCGCCACCGTCCTCCTCGAGCCCAATCGTCTTAGCAAACAGTAGACATCTTCACATGGCATGACGCAGGCAGCAAATGGCAACAATCGCGTGCCGACGACGATCTGCGAAGTTTGAACAGTCACACATTTTCAGGTGCAATTCTGTGATATCGAGTATCGAACGACGACGTACATACCGTGCCATGCGCGCCGCAGCACAATGATCGACGCCGTTCGGATTTGTTCTCTCCACTGGCTCGGCTATCGACGACTATCGACATGCCCTTACCCTCTGGCCACGGAACGCAAGTTTGCAGTGGTGCACACGCGAAATGAGGTGCATCGCACGCTCCCGCACCGGCATCGCCCCCGGGTGTCGTCAGGAGTCGTCGCGGTGGCGGTAATAGCTTGGTCTCGATCGCCATCCCCACCCCACCCTGGCACCAGCACCGGTGACTGATCCCTGATTCACGTTTGTGTGTGTCCGCCGTCGTCGGCGTTGTTGCCAACACACACGAGCCCAGGAAGTCGGATCGCGCTCATTTCCGCCGGCGGGCAGGGAGGCAGGCGGGGAGGCAGGCGGGGAACGCGGCTGTAGCCTCACGCTGGGGGTGGTCAACCGTCAGATGGGAATGGGATTTCGAAGTTCGGCCGCGGGCTTCCCGGAACCAGAAGGAAATCTGACGATGCGCGCGAGGATCCTAGAACCAATATCTTGGTAGTCGTGCGAGAGCCACGTCCAGAACCAGCGCGCGGACTCGGACGAGAGGGAGGGACGAACCTGACGGAGGAGTCTCCACAACCAGAAACCAGAAACCAGCACCGAGTGACCGTGACCGCCCGAGCGCGGGCGGGAGATGCAAAGCCACGAAGTTCGAACGCGAAGCCGCAGCGGCCTCCCATTCTGGGCGTCGAACCGTCGACTCGGAGCGAACCAGGACGTGTGGCCAGCCAGGCCTGAGGTCTTCTTCCATCCAGTCCTGGTCCTCCGATCGTGCGCGGAGCAAGTGAGGGGGGAGGGGTTTGTGAAAGAGGTCTGTGGTGTGAGCCCTGGACTCTGGATTCTGGAGAGGCAGAACTAGGGAGCCTCTCAATCCTCGCGGGCGGCGGTGATGGTGGCGCCGCCCTCTTCCTCTTCGTCGTGGTCTTCGAATTCGAACTCGTTTTCTCTTGGGAGTTTTCGTCGTTCGTTTTCCGAGTCCGAGTCCGACTTTGTCTTCGTCCGACTTTATGTCCGATTCTGGGTCGTTATGGTCGTGGTCTTCGCCATCGTCACTACGAGCCTCGAGCACAGGGCGGTTCTGGGTCGCTCCCACCCTTCGACCGCCCACTTTTACTCCGCCATTATTCTCCATTCCCTTCCGTCCCAATCCGTGCGTGTGTATCTTCTGAGGTCTTCACCCGCTTGTTTCGTCGCCCTCATTGACCCTGGCACTTGCTTCTCGCTGATCGCCAGACTCGGGCAACTCCCTACAGGTCCATCTCCTTCTCCATCTCCACGCCCATCGCGTCGCGCCCGGGCACCATGCGATGACGCTAGAGAGAGTGCGATTTGTGGGTACAGCCGCCGACGTGGACCGCAGTCAGTCCAAGTCTAAGAGGCCGAGATACAACAGTTTGAGTTCAGCACAGGGCCGCGTCCGAAACGCGCGTATCATGCGTTACGGTCTATGGCTCATGGTCCCCGCCCGACACTGCGACAATGAACCAGTGACATTCAGTACCGCACATTGGATACTGAACATCCCGGAATCGGCGGTGCGGATGCACGATTGCACGAATGCGCACATCCCCACATCCGCACCCATCGTCAGTGCTCTCCCTCTCCCGGCCATCGACCATCATCGCCCTCCGCGCATTGTCATCCCACATTGCACACCGCAAATCGCGCACCGCGCATCACATGCCACGCCCCGACCGACCGACCGACCGACCGGCCGAGCGCAGTCGTCATCGCCGCACAGTCATCCCCAGTTCATACCGTGCCCCGCACCGCACCAAACCGCACCAGGCGCGTCGTCCAGCGGCACTGGCACCGCATCGGGAACGCGCGAGGCTAGCGGGGCTGGCTGTGGTGCGCAGTGCGCACGCGGTGTGATCCCCCCTTCTTCCCTCTCTTCCCACCGCGCCCTAACTTGGAGGACCAGTGAGTCCAGTAGCTAGAGGCTAGAGGCTAGAAGCCCAGTGAGGCGGAGGAGCCCCGAGGGAGTTGGGTCCAGAATCTCCAGATTCCAGGCGTTCAAGAATCAAGGCGGTGACCAGCGAACGTTGAGTATGAGTATTGGACACCGAATACGGGGCTGGGGCGGCGAACCAGCATCCGGGGCACGCGCGTGGTGGTCCTGGGTCCTGGGACATAGGTCCGTATTAGCATCCGGTCCATAGGCATTGACAACCGAGGAACCACATACGGCGGGTCTCGACCTCTGCGTCCGCATCCGAGTGTGAGATGCGAGGTGTGAGGTGTGAGGTGCGCGGATGAGCGCGCAGTCGGCGGACCTAACCTAAGCCAGGGTCACCGTGGAATCTGCTCGCGAAATCAAGGATATACATTATAGAAATGAATATAGGCGAGAGGGCGAGAGGGCGTACCGAGATAATGGACGGGCCTTGGATGATCATCGTCAAAGAGACGACGAGCTGGCCGACCGACTCGCTCCGAGTACCGAGTAAATGGGCATAATGGGAGTACAGTACTGTAATGGGAGTGAGAACTTCTCGTGGGCGCGGGCAGGCGGGTGGATCACCATCATCGCGTCTGGCACGATTCCGGGGCTGCCACCTGGGGCAGGTGCAGGTGCGACATTGTACTACATACCCCGCACGGTACGCGATACGCGCCAAAGTCCCCGGAAAAGTGCGAGCGCGAAGGTCACTGGTCACTGGTCGACGGTCACTGGTCGATTGGACAGTGCTGATCCCGATGGAGGAGACTCGCTCGGGGTGCGCGCGCGTCTGGATGGTAGAGAGCCGCTCCGCGATGCGTTCGGATTCTATTGCGAGCCTCGAGCCTCGAGCCCTGAGGCCTGAGGCCTGAGCCCTGGTGGGCATCGGTGGCGGCGATGAAGCTCGGAGAACTTGGATCTTGGGGTTCGGGATTCTGTATTCGGGATTCGGCGGAGGCGCGCGCCATCGACCCAGCACTGCGCAGCCTGAGGCCCTGAGTGCCGGTACCCAGTACAATGCACTGTTACCGCGCTCTAGTGCTAGTGCCAGTGCGCACTCGTTTCCCTGCCTTCCTCAGCCTCGCTGACGAAGGAAGCATGACCAGCGCACATCAGGCCCTAGTCAAGGTGCCAGCGAGCCTGCCAAACCTGGGTCCCGGCGAGGGACGCTCGGCTCCCAAATCGAAAGAGAGGACCGAGTGCTACAGGGTCTACAGGGTACAGCCATGGATTCGGGCAGGAGTGCAGGCGCCGGGGGGAGGGCCGACCCTGGACGAGTTGACCAACGGTCGCAGGCGCAGGAACGTCAGGTCCACAGACGCAGGCGCAGGCGCAGAACCAGAGCCGCGCCGCCGATAAGGCCAAGGCTTGGGGAAAGATTCGGATATGGATTCGGGTTCTGGAGGGCCTAGCTGGAATAAGTCCTAGTATGGAAATGCGCATGCGATATGTGCGGTGAGCCGTGCTGATGGAGATGGAGGATTCAGAGGGGTAAAAAAGCAATAAGTATCAAGTTATACATTTAGTGGATGAAGTGGTGGTTATTATTGTCACGCGTGTCAATGGCCCGACGTCGCCTAGCGAGGGCCGCACTGGGAGCGCAAGTGTGGGACAGCTGCTAGCCAGGATAGCGCGAGGGAGCGCGAGGGCGAGGGGGCGTGCGCGTGGCCATGGGGTGGGAGCGAGGGGACAAAGGAGGCAGCGCTGAGGTTTATGCGCGCGTCGCGATCGCGTCGTGCGCGCAACGTGGTGGATTACATCTTTGACTACATCTGCGTTATGCATCTCAGGCTGGTTCGAAACGAGTAGCGGAGAGAAGGGAGTGCGAGCCTGGGCTGGCGTGGGGCGTGGGGGTGGCTGGCGATGGAAGAGGAATGAGGATGGAGATGTAGAGATGGCGATGAGAATATTGATGGATTAATTCGAGAGGGACGGAGTGGATTGAGAGGAGAGGAGAGGATGGCGACGAGGACGAGGACGCAGTTACCGGGCGCTCGGCCCGCGCCGACTTTCCAGGCACGTTGCTATCCGAATCCGAATCCGGCCAAGTTGTCCTCCGCGTATGGCAACGCCTCCGGATCCTCCGCTCCTGCCTCTCCAGTCCAGCTTCCCGCTACGCCCCGGACGCTCTCGCGCGCAGTGGCAGCGCCGGCGGCCACGTTCCAGAGAACAGCCGTCTGGCCGGGCTCTATGCGCGCACGGATGGGTGTCAAGATTCCGCCCGCATCTCGCGCAGCGCTGCAGAAGAGGGCGAACAAGGTTGAGCGAGGCGGCAGAGAACGCGAGGAGAGAACGCCGTGGCAGGCGATAAGCGCAACTCGTGGCCAGAGGCCGTCGCGGAGTGCGGACGTGCGGGCTGGCGAGAGCCGCTCGCCGCTCTCACACTCCTGCGACCCTGCACCATCTTTCCACGCCCACGCCCCTCCTTGTCCTTCCTCATCCCATCCTTCTCGATCTCGATGCGACGCCTCAGTCTTCCGGTCGACTCCAATTCCCCCGCCTTTTTGTTTTCGTAATTCCTCCTTATTGATTATTTTCCAGCCGCATCATGCATGCGCACGCACGCACCGACCGGACGGCGGTCACGTACGGTGCGGGAATCTCCCGGGCTGCGCGCTCGAGGAGGGCAGAGAAAAAGGCTAAGGCGACGGGCGGGACGAGTGGTCTTGATGAGCTTCGCGGCTCTGCAACTTGAAACGCGATTCGAGTCCCGGCGAGGGATTGCATTGACTTGTTACGCGTCCTGCCCATGTCGAGTCGAGTGACCGGCACACACAGGCAGCGAGCGTACCATTGCCACGGGCGAGCGCCGCGGGGGAGTGATGCGAAGGGGGAAGCGTGCAAAGGCTGTGTGCTGGAAGCCGCTACCTGCCCCGATCGGCCCTGCTGCTCCCAAAATATGGGCAGAGATCTGGGATGGCTCGCTGCTCGAAATTCCGCCCGGCTTTTTGAGAAATCTGGGCAGACGGCAGAGGCAGACGGCGGAGAGGGCTTCACCTCGGCCAGAGCCTGAGCCAGAGCCTGAGCCCATTGGCAGGGTCCACACAGGCGCACAGTCGCTCCCCCGGACTGAAGCGGCGCGTGGTATTAGTATTAGCTTGCCTTGCCTCTGCAGCCTCCTGCCTGTCCTCGTCCGTCCGTGACCAGAAAACGATCAGAATATTAAATCGCCCTCTACGTTCGCCGCCGCCGCCTTCTCCTCCTCCTCCTTCTGCATTTGCGCTCCATCCGCTCCCAGCCCTAGCCCAGCTCCAGCAGCGACGGCTTCTCCCATTGCTCACATCTCCTCGCCGGCGGCTACGCGATTCGCGCTGCACCCATATAAGCGTTCCTCTGATCCTCCCTCCCCGTGTTTCCAACCCCGATCGCACTTCGCTCCCCCCTTTGCCTACGCCCTTACGTGACATGACGCCCATGTCGTCCCTCTCTGCCGACTCCCAGCGCGACAGCTCTTCCGACCACCAGCCCTCCTCCCAGCCAGATCGCCCAGAACGCTCCCGCAACGCAAAAGGTACGCCACGCCCTGCCACAACACCCCAGTCACCTGCTCACCTGCGCCACCCACCCCTCCTACAGCACAGGCCCGCCATCGCGCCAAGCGAAAGGCCTACATCGAGCAGGTGCGCTACCCCGCCCCCGCCCCCCAATCCCCGCACACGCACCGCAAGTTACTGACTAGCAACGCGCGCGCCTCCCTCGACCACACTACCACACGACCACTTCCGATCACGATCGCACCCGTCCCTCCCGTGCCCCCCGCTGTGCGTGCAGCTCGAGCAAACCGTCACAAAGCTCCAGTCCGTGCTCGCGCTCTCCCCGGACCAGGTCGCGGCGATCCCCCCGCCGCTGCTGCGCATACGCGAGCTCGAGCAGGAGAACGACATGCTCCACCGCGAGGTCGAGGAGCTCCGGCGGCAGCTCGAGATCAAGAACGCGCAGCTCCGTGGTGGCGGCGGCGGGCCCGATTTGGGATTACGCCGCGAGCCGTTCGGCGCCGCGCTCGACGACCACCGTTCCGACCGCGAGCCCAAGCGGCGGCGCACGTCGGACGCGAGCGGCCTATATGTGGTGCGTCCCCTCTCCCCCGGTGCCGATTCCTGGGGCATGCGTGTAGCGTGCTGACGATCACCCTCCACCCCCACCGCCGCCGCGCCGCCAAACGCGAACAATCCGCGAGGACAGACGCACAGCCCGCCGCCGCCGCTGACGATCCCGTCCGTCGCGAGCCAATACACCTCGCAGAGCCCGCCGCACAGCTCCGGATACGCGTACTCGTCGTCGCGGCCGGGGTCGGCGTCGTTCTACCCGTCGTACGGCGTGTCGGCGTACGCGGTGCCCGAGACGCCGTCGTCGAGCACGGCGTCCAGCCCATCGTTCTCGGCGAGTGTTCTCTCCGTCTCTGCCGCGGCGGGCTGTGCTGCCGCTTCTGCTGCTGCGCCCGCGTCTGTGTCTGTGTCTGCTGGGGGCCCGCTGCACCCGCATCAGCACCACCAGCACCAGCATCTCCAGCAACAGCAGCAGCAGCAGCAGCAGCAGCAGAACTGCGCGTATTGAAGAACTCGGGATCCTAGTGACGGCATGTTTTTTTCCTCCCCCCCCCCTCCCTCCCACCGACCCTCGCCCTCTCTCTCTGCAACTTACATCCCCCTACACACACCGCTATCGATATGTACAGCCGGCGGACTACGCACCCTCGTCATTGTCCCAGCAACAGCAGCAGCAACAACAGCAGCATCACCACCATCAAACGTCCTCACACCACGCGTCCCACCCCCGCGCGGCGACCGCGGCGAGCCTGTCGTCGTCGTACGGCCACGCGACGCTCCCGCCCTTCTCGTATCCGGCCTCGCAGTACGAACTTGTCAAGATAGAGGACGAGCAACAACAGCAGCAGCAGCACTACTCTGTACGTATCGTCTCGTCTCACATCCGCTCCCCGCGCAACCCGCTACTCCGATCGACGATTGACGCTCGTCTGTTGTATTCTCTCTGTTAGCATACGAGCCATCACCCGACGTCCCCCTCGCACGCCACGACGAGCCCGTACGCGTCGCCCATCCAGCACAGTCAGCAGTCCGCGGCCGTCGGGCACTGGCAGTACCAGTCCGATCGGTGAAAGGGCCCGTCGTGCCCGTCGGACCCTGGGGTGCCACACCTCCATGCCCCCATGCTCCACCGCACGGACACGGCGCAATCGTGGCCGTGAGTCGTGGGCAGTGTGGTATGCTATATGCGCCCCGAGCGTGTGCGCGCGCGCGGGTCGTGCAAAACGTTGTAGTTTGTGTGTCTCGGTCTCGGTTGCTCGGTTGCTCGGTTGTATTCCCCCCATCCCTTCTGTGCCCCTCTGTGTGTTCGTTGTCGCTCTTCGCTCGCTCTCGTCGTGCTGTGTCGTCCGTTTCTCCCTATACATCCCCCCGCCCCCTGCCCCCCGCCCCCCACCCCCCGTATCGTGCGCTCGTCTGGCCTAACCCGAACCCGACTCAGTCCCCTCGTGGTTTTTGCTATCGCTATTCAACTGCGACGTAATGCCCCTTCGCCCCATACTACACGCCTCCGCACCCCCGCACCTCCCACCTCCCGCTCTCCCTCGACCCGAATCGCGGACTGTAGCCCCGCGACCACCGCTCACCTCGCCTCTCGCCCCCCGCCCGTGTACACAGCGCGCCTCTTCGCGCGCGCATGTATGATATGTAGACATATTGGATTGGATTGGATAGGATCGGATAGGATTTCCTGGGATCTCTCTCATATATCGGAACTTTGCATTTTTCGGATTATTAGATTCGGAGTCGCTCTCGCGTTCGAAGCACGCTCCAAGATTGGGATGTTCTTCGCTCGCGAAAGAGCGGGCGCGCCGCAGAAGTTGGATACTGGTACTAGGTACTGTATTCGGTTCACGGCGCCCCCCACGGACGCCGACACCGAAGTCGTAAAGCGGGCATGGCCGACGACGACGGTTCTGCAGCTGCATCTGCGCTTCCATGCCAGCGACCTGCTCATTGCTCACCTCACCCCGAGGCATTCGCCTTCGCGACGTCGACGAGTTTAACTTGATGTGCACGCGGCGGCTTGTCGCTTCTCCGATTCAGAGCGCAAGAGTCCAAGAGCCCAAGCTTCAAGTCCGCACGTCCGTCGTTTCCGTCGCCGTCCATCTATGGATCGTCCATTCCGCCGGTCGAATACAGTACTATGTGGCATGCACCGGCAGTGTGTACACGCGCCACAGTCCCCTTGTATTCCACGGTCACGGTCTACTGAACTCCGCAAGGTACTGGTGCCGGTAGTGATGCGTTGCTGGACGGGGCACGAGCCACCACCACACCACCGCACCTCCATAGCCAGCACCATGCTACCAGTACGTACACGTACCTGGGCATCCTGGAAGGCTGGCGCACTAGCCAAGGCCCTTTGCCACACCTGCGTCCCGCGGTTTCCCAAGGCGCAGAACGCCGCCTGATCTCGTCCCTCGCGCGTCCCTTCGCTCCCATTCCAGAGCTCTCCCCGTTTGAATGCGGGTGCCCCTTCATTTCTGGTGGTAAGTTCTGTTTCTGCGCGGCGCGATGTATGACGAGTGCGAGCGTTCCTGCAACGTGCAGCTGTGCTCCGTCGGAACGAGACGCGATGATGCCCTTGAGGACTTATTGCCTCCGGTATGGCTCACACACAATGCATGATCTGGCGATGCATGCATTGGCACGATGTGTTAGGACGCGGGCCTGAAGCTTGAAGCTTTTTGGTCGCGTCGGCGCTTCCAAAGGTGAAGTATACTCTAGCAACCGGTTATAGCCACGGGTAGGTTCACACCCGCACAAAGGTGCGCCCTTCCTGGAACTCATGACACGCAGGAGCATCCCGGGACATCGTCGACCCTCGCCCCGTCCAGTCGGACCGCCCGCGAACTTCTGCTATGACCAAGCCATTCGAGACTGCAGCGGTCGGAGGGTCTGGCCAGGCAGCCACCGCACACCACGCGCACCGATCTGGCAAATCACTGGCATCCGAAGCAGGGCGGTTGACGTTGCAGAAGGTACGCGATGACGGTGCATATGATTCCGTGAACCCCCAGTGTAAGTATAGGCCTCGCGGCTCGGGAAGACGCGTCGCAATGAATAGCTGAGCATTGGTGAGCAAGTACTGGTGCGAGCCGGGTGTGCTCTTTGAAATTCGAAGGACGCGTCGACCCTGGACGGAGGGCGATTACAGTTACAGTCACAATTACGGTTTCAGCACTCACCGCAAGCAAGTAAGCACAGGAAGCTTGCCTCTGATTGCTACGGGTGCGTGCCGGTGCACACTGCACACTCTTGATTGCTGACGAGCGCCGACGAATGAATGGGCGATCACAGTTATAATAACGACCACTTCTCGGGTCTCTCCACCGCTCGTTACTAGCTCCGTGGATTGACAAGCGACGCCCCCCAATTCAGCTGCCGCGCGGGGTCAGCGGCGCCCAGAAGCCTCGTTCGCATCGGCACGAGCACAGGTCGTCGGCGGCGCCCAGCTGGACGCCCAGGGTGCATTGCTGCTGCTGCGAGCCCTGCGAACAATGTATCTCTGCGCGGCCCTTCCCGACGCTATTTGTGGCAGGCAGGGTGGGTTCGAGATCATGGGCGCAGCCGATCCGCATCGAGCGAGGCCGACAGCGAGCGGGGAATGGCGAACGCCTCGGGTGCTCTTGAGCGAGTGAACAACGTCGACTATCTGCGATTGAAGGCGTCTTCGATGTCAAGTGCTCGCTGCTTGTGCCCTCATCTAGGCCAATAGAGTAGCGCACTCCCCGTCATATTACAAGATGCGCATGACAGAGCGGTGCGATTTGCGTATGGCATGGGGCGAGCACGGTCCCCTGAGCCGGACAGCATCGAGCCATCTGCATCGCGACCCTCCTGATGGGTCCTCTCCGGGGACGACGGGACGGCGGCGATGTCATGCATGCCGCTGCTCTGCTGCCTGCATGCTACGGACATCCTAGGCGTTCCTGGCGGCTCCCGATCCGCTATTCGAACCATGCTCGCGGCCTCATTCGTTTTGTCTCTGGGGCGCGGGGTCTTTACACGCCCTAGACGTCTACGCCCGCTTGGGCATATAGAACCCAGGGAAGGCGTCCCGAGTAGCAAAGTTTATTCCGCCCGTCGGCCACCCGCCGGGGCACATCGGCTCGACGTTGGTGTGATGGCTGGCGGGTGGTGGCGGCTGGGAGAAGGCTGCGGGTCGTTCAATGCTTGTTCAGGCTCGTACTATCGCCCACTTGCGGCCGTGCTCACCTATCAGCTACTTACACGTCCGGATGCGACGACGCGCCAGACGAAGAGTGCCTTTTACGTTGCGCCGATCTCGGATGGAGCGTGAGTCTCGAGGGGACTAGGATCATTTAGCGCACGAATACGCGAGCTTCCCGCGTGTTCGCGGTGGGGACCACACTCACAGCGCATCGGCCCTGAGTTCCAAGTTGAATGCCAGACTCAGCGCCGCGTACGCCGCCAATTCAGTCCCAGAAGGCGACTGCTACATCATACGGGGAGAGTGGGTCGAATCTGTCCCTCCCCGCTCGTCCTTCGGCCTTCCATCTATCCATTTTTCAAGATGTTCCTAATTCGAGGCCAAGGTCCAAGTCCAGATGCCAGCGGAGACGCACCGATTTTGCCCTGAGGATCGGGCGTCCGGCGCAGTGTCGCCCGGAAGGACCCTCGAATCGCCGTGAACTTGATGTTCGCCCCATAGTTGGGTAGCCGGACCTACCAAGTTCCCACCGTTGCCCCAGATTCGCCTGAGACCCGTGGCTCGTGCCGCTGTGCTGGTCGCCTCGCGCACGGGCATGGCACGTCATGGAGCGTATCTCGGACGCTATTGACGCATGTCCTCTCGCCCTCCGCCAGGGCGTCGCATTTCAGGACGCCGGTTATGACAAGACGGGGGCGTCGGAGCCTCAGGCGCACAGGCTCGCAGGTGCAAATGGCCCGCCACGGATGTGATTGCCGACTGACAGTCCCACCGGGGCGATGCCCACATTCTCAGCCTAGCTGCGTATTGAGGGTCATGTCGGGCGCGCAGACGTGACGCGAGCTGTGCCAAGGGAAGGGGCCAACCAAATGTTCGTTCGTCGCCATCGCAGTTGCGCGGTCTGATCCGGGTGGGAGGATGCTACCCAGAGCGCACGTCAGGCATCTCCTTACAGTACGCTTTGAACGCGTGAAGCGCATTTGACACGCACCAAGCTGTTCATCCCTCTTGCGAATAGTGCAGACTAGCAAGACTTTTATTGCAATTTGGCCATACGCGACAGCACAACTTGCATGTATCGATGGCTTGGACAGCCCGCATAGGCCCGCCGCCCGACGAATTCTGCTATGCTGAATGCTTCGAGTGATAGGACCGTCAGGACCGCATCCCGAACTACATCTCGGCGTTCATACAGCAAACCCACCATGTCTCCTCGGAGCTTAAGGAGGAGAGCGTCCTCTGTCAAACAGGCTTTCCACGGTTTGAATGGCCCGGGCAGGCCTGCTGAGCAAGTCGCCGTTCTCGTTTAGGCTACGCAGGCCTCATGCCCACGCTTCTCTGGGAGGGCTTCCGGCGGAACAGTCCGCCGAGCGGCTCCGTGCTTCCCGCCGCTGTAGGTCCATTGCGACCGAGCTTGGATGACCTACCAACGGCTCCAGGACAACGGGGCAAAGCAGGATGGTGCCTATCTAGAGAGGGGAAAAGAGCACATGAGTGGCCTGACAACTTTGAGGCAGCGTGGTCGTCTGAAGATAATGCGCACCGCTGATCCTTTTCGTGGCGCTACAACACAAAAATTGATGTTAGTGTGGGAGGGAGCAGTACATTAGCAAATATGAATGATGATGCTAGAGTACACATTGGCGCCCCAATCTCGGAATGGTGGTCGTTCATGCCGGATTGTAGTTGTACGCACGCGTACCATCACGTCCAATGCTGTAGAGGAGGAGAAAATTTGAGGGCCATTCGCAGAATAGCGGTTCAAAAAGTTCCAAATTGAGATAGCTATGAGAGCCTTGAAAGTGGTGAATGTGCTAGAAACAATGAGCCGCATTCATTGTTGTACAACCCCGACATCGACGCTTGAATAGCCTAATATGGGTATGCATTAGCTCTTCATTGTTGGTTCGGGGTGGCTTTGACTAGCCACTCGCGAGTTTAGCCACACAAAGCCCATAGTTAAGTCGCGCAGCCTGCGGCATTTGAACGTGAACACCAACCATGTCTGAGCGCCCCTCAACCGATTCACCATCCGACGACCCCGAATACGCGCCGCTCAGCCCGGCAATGCCAGTATCCACCCTCCGGGGTAGGCGCAGGTCGAACGCCCACGACGAGAATGGAAGCTCAAGCATCCCGGTCACGTCGCCGGCGGCGGGGGCATTGACCACCACGAAGACCGCTCTAGTGCGCGGGGAACCGGAGCATGAGATCCTCCTGCGGGGCGGCAAGCCTCTGCGGCCCGCTACTGAGAAGTCGTCGATACTGTTCCCCACCAGTAGTGGCCCCGCGCCACCCGTGCTCACCGCCACCCATGCAGGCTTCGCGGATATAGCGTCCCGGCTGCTCAACGTCCCCAGGCCACTGAGCAAGACCGCCGCCAGCTCGACCGGTTCGACCAACTCGCCGGGGATAGGAAGGAGGCCCCGACCAAGCGCTACGAAGACCAAACCCAGGGACCAGGATGGGCAGAAGAGGGCTATTGCGCAAGCGAGTCGGCCCCTGTGGCGCGCGCTCGAGGCCAAAGGCCAGTTGGTGATAGCGGCAACCTTAGAATACGAGCGTGAGTATCGGAGCAGAATTTCGACGTTCCATGGCGCCATCGTGGTGCGGCGGCGTACGCTGACAATATTCTTCCCTGTTGCGCGTGTAGTGCTCGGAACCTTACCCTACGGCGGGACCATGGTGACGCCCAGTATGCTACGTGAGGGATTGTTGACGGCGGATACGGCGTACCACGCCTGGGTGGGAGCAAAGCGGGCCATCGAGGAGCGGTATGTCGACAAAAATATTCAGGGTTGTGGCAACTGAGTCTGAATGTGGACTGCATCCTACGCAGACCCGGCGGCGAATGGGACATGGCTGTCATCCTGAGGAAGGCAATGCAATTCTACGTGAGTTCCGAGCCTTGTCATGCAGACTACAGGCTTATCTTGTGTACCAGCTGGTGGAGTTGGGCGTATCGATGCTTGAACGGGTGGAAGGGCCCCACTACACGTTCGTCGACCCCAAATTTCACGACGACACGCCCTCGATGGTTGGACAGGCGGTCCGCCTTGTGAGGTTATTCGTGGATAAGGGAATCAGCCGAGACCGTATCGTGATTACTGTGAGCCATCTTTGCCTTCGTTCGAGAATGCCTGGAGCTTGATGGGGAAATCAGATTCCCTCTACTGAGGCTGGCGTCCAAGCTGCAAGGACCCTAGAACGCAAGCATCACATCCAGACCAACTTGTCGCTGGTATCCGGGCTGGCCCATGCAGCAGCTTGTGCCGAAGCTCAGGCCAGCTGCATCACGCTATGTTACAAAAAGGTAAGTGGACTCATTCAGCGGTAATGCGGATGTTTGAGACTGACATGTGGCACCAGCTGTCCGAGGTGTGCGGGCGCAAACCAGCGAGCAACAATCCGTTCATCAGGGCGTGGGAAGCTGTGTCTGGGGCTTCCAGGAGGGCTGCAGAGGAGGCCGTTCAGGAGACGGCGGCCTACTTCAAACAACACAAGCTACCGACAGCAGTAATGGTGTCAAACCTAGTGTCTGTGAGTACATCCGCGCACTGTACTTCCGAGAGAGTATAACATCTCACGGAACCGTATGGCAACAGGTTGACGATGCGGAGAGGCTCGGGGACTTTGACGCTGTCGCTTTGACTGGAGTTCAATCGCTGCGGGCTCGGGCGCCTGCGCCGAGCGTAGCGCCTTTCAACGCTGGGCCATCGGCGAAGCAACGGGCGAAAGAGGCGCCTCACCCTACGACCTACCTGGGACCAGGGGATGGCTCGTTCCTGTCAGCCATGCCTGCCGATGAGCGCACAGTGGCCAGGGCGACTCTAGCGGGAGGGCTCAAAGACGCCGTGGAACAAATGCTTCAGGCGTCAATGCACATGCTCGAGTTCCTCCAGGGTGAGGCACAGCTGGCTCACTTGGACGACGTCGGACTCCAAGATATCTACGAAGAGGACGAGGAGGAGGTGGCCAGGCTGAGCAGCCTCGTGACCGCCGGGGATAGCGAGGAGCAACTGGTTCCTATCCGCTGGGACGACGTAGGTTTCCGAATGCGCATGAGCACCTGGGACAAGCCAGATCAGCTACCGTATCGCGCGTGGGTCTTCGATGGATCAGACCAGTGACGTACAAACCAGCAAATTTGTCTCTGGGATACCCGCAGGAGCATACAAGGATGGATCATCGACGAACCGGTGAGATGTAGTAGAATGTCGCACAATATGTTGCCAATCAGCTAGCCTCAGCAGTTGTCCGCGCAGCTCCTCAAGACTGCTACTACTTTGATTGATCGACATTTGTCTTTTCCCCCAGGTTACACGGCTTGGGATATGATTTCTCTGTACGTTATGATTTGCCAAATATACGCGCGATAGTTTGAGTATGGAATGCCTTCGAGCATGTTCTGTGATTGCAGATGCAGAAGACAATCAGTAGTAGCTCTCCCGGATGGAGATACAAAGGGATTCGACTGAACGTGCACACCACGATGCTCGGGAAGCGGCGCGAACTTGATGCCGCACAGTCAATACAGCAGCCGCAAAAGCGTAAGATGGGCCCAAAGATCTGTCACATGGCCTGCGTGCTTGTTTTCCGCCGCGAGAGTATATGGATACACCAAAGAACCTCCGAGGGTAGAGCGGAGCGCTCAGAAGCTGAAAAAAGGGCCAGTGTGTGAGATACATGGTGCCAGAGATCGCGTGCCTTGAGGTGAGATGGTCTCCCCAGCACAATCGCTGCAGCGGGCAAGGGAGGGGGCGCTGGAGGCGGTTCTCCAGCGCGTGTAGAGATCTTCGCATCCCATGCCAGCGTCAGCTACGTGCCGTGTGAATGAATGAAGATGGCGGCGCCAGGACGGCAATGGGGCGCCAGAACTATGTTGCTGTGTAATTCTGTAGACGATTGAGTTGGGTCGAGACAGGGAGCGCTATGCAGAACAACGCGGTGGCATAGGGTGCGGAAGTTAACTTGGCTTCCCAGTAGTTCTCGGGCGGCCGCAGCCGCTACTGAGGGGAGGACACTGAACGTGACCTCCAACCTGACCATGACCCCGTACTAATAAAACCCACGAACCCTGGCGGAACCATATCAGTCACAGATAGCTTCGGTGTGCGGGACGATCGATGGGGAGTAGCCCACGGTTGCAGACTAACTAGATATTGAAGCATCTCGCAGAGTGCTATAGGTAGCTTCTACGAGGCTCGTCGGCCCAGAAGCGCTTCCAAACGGCCTTCAGTTCGCCGGACTTTCCAACGCGAGACTGTGGAAAGAACCACCTCTTGGCAATCATTGGATGAACATAGTATCTAGAAGAACTGTCGTACAAGCCGGTAATTCGTTTACGTACCCAGTTATATGTCCGGCTACTTGCAGTTCTCGCTGCGTACTGCAGCCGCAAACGCCTCGTGCTCGAGCCACTGGACTAGAACATTAGACCTAGCATATATCCGAGTATGGTTCGTCTCTAATAAGCCTGACTTACCGGAGTGCTAGCGTTCTCTTCGAGGCTCGCGCGGCTCACAGCTGGTGTATCACGGAGACCGCAACAGTATTGCAAGAATGTGCATGTATGATGATGGTGAATGAGAAGATTCGACCGACGACACTGGACGCGTCGGACGAAACGCGGGCTGTGATGGCGCGCGTGACGCTAACGCGACTCGCTCCCTCATCTCGACCGCCACAACTGGAGTAGCGGTCCCTTCCCAACTCGATGCCGAGGACGATGCCAACACGTAAAACAAAGACTGCAACGGCGAGCAAAGCTCCAGCACAGCAACAAACCACAGTCTCGCTCGAGACAGACTCGTTCTTCCCATTCGCGCGGTACACCTCTCTTGTCGGCGTACACACCTCTCTCCTTGCGTTCAGTGCACTCTTACTCCCAACCACGCCAACCTCATTGCTACTCAAAGGGGTATCAATCATCCCAAGCTCTGGCCGCGACGCAGCTACCCAACCGCGTCGAGATGTCGTGCAAGTTCTGACTGAGAATCCCGTGCGGACTGTGGCATGGATATGCGCAGGCGTCCTCATCTTGCAGGGCTGGTGGGCAAGTTGGGTGAAGACATGGTCCCTTGACATGCGAAGCACAGCCAAAACTGCTGCCACACTAAACAATGCTGAGGCCACCAAGCAAAAATTGGAGAGAAAAGGTGGGAGTTATGAGCAAATCGTGGTACGTATCCTAGAAGCTATTCCACAATCCGTCAGGAATGATCGAACTCTTCTGCAGGTATTTGGCAAGGCGGCTGCAATGACCGTTATGGCCTCGATGCTGTTTCATGTGGTTGCTGTTCTGTTCGGAGCACCAATCAGCAGGTGGGTCACTATGCGCTACATTGCTTCTAGACAAATACTCAGCGCGAACCGCAGCCATCCATTGCACACGTACATGATGAGCCTTCTGCTGGCCATCTTGACCGTCTTACCTCCGGCGTACACGCTAGGCGTGCCTTCTCTGGGATCTGACAGCCCTTCGCTAGTCTCGAGGCTCACTTGGATCCGTCTGTTCGCGGAGCTTTCGTGAGCTCTGATCACCCTGCGCACCGTATCTCTGTGCTCATGACGTCCCATCCACGCAGGCCGCGCAACCCGGTCGAGAGGGCGCTCGTCTATCCCGCTATCGGAGCCATGATAGGATGCTGGGCGGGCGCGATTCCCATCGGGCTCGACTGGGAACGTCCGTGGCAGGTGCGCACCGCTCATGTCCCCGAATCCTTGATCGAAGGGCGTTGACTGATAGTTCGGGGAAGGCATGGCCACTTACGCCCGCGTTCGGCGCGGTGGGAGGATGCATTGCAGGGTCTCTAATTGCCCTCGTTGTGAGCGCGATTCTTGCATTCGCACAGGTCGACCGTCAGGCGCAGCAAGCTCAGGCCCAAGCAGGGATAGCCAAGAAGTCGTGATGCTACAACAATTGCCTCCGTAACTAGTCTACGGCATCTATCTTCTACTACGCAGTGGTCATCTACTTTGCGGCTTCCTCGCGGACTTCTAAATTATACCTCTTCTATCCAATCGCGGTCTAGCAATGGCCTGTCAAGAGGACAATGCGCGCAAGTCTCCGATGGAGTTCGTGACATAGTCCGGGACGGTCGGAGAGGCGTTGGGGCCCGACAGTTCGCTCTCCTTCGTGATGCCTAAGAGGAAGACCCAGCAGTTAATCTTTCACCCGCGGACATGGCTAGCGCGAAAGATGCGACGCACCAGTGAGAACGAGAAGCGTTGCAAGGCCACCCGCCTTGCCGAATTCAATGTCAGTGTTCAGCCTGTCGCCGACCATGATCGTTCTCTCCGGGTCGAACGCATGCCTGACACACGAAATCTTGTCAGCAACATGAGCGCAGCTTGCATTTGCAACAGCGGCACTCACTTGGCCCGTATGCAATCGAGCATCGTGCCCTTGGGCTTTCCGATAGCGATCGGGTCACGGCCCAGCGCGTACCGCAACGGCGCACTGATAGAGCCAGCCCCGGGAAGGAGGCCTTCCGCGGTCGGGTACGTGCTGTCTTCATTCGTGACGAGGAACGCGCAGTCCTCGTTGCGGAGGATATAGTTGAACGCCTTCGAAAGCTTCGTGTAGTTGATGGACGTGTCGAGTCCGCACAGGACCGCGCCGACCTTCGGGTCTAGTGTCCAGTTCGCGAGCGAGAACGAACCCAGCGTGTTATCCTCTGGATCCTGGAAATACGATAATCGGTCATATATCGCGTTCATTGATCGTGTCGAAGTCTTGGAAGAGCACGCACCGTGCCGCCGATGTAAGAGATGCCTTCCTCGCGGAGTTCTTCCTCGAGACCGGCCATACCGATCACGTACACCTTCTTGTCCTTGGGCATCTTCATGACCGAGGAGATGTACACAGCGGCGGCGTACGCAGAGCCATAGATCTCGTCCTAGATCCCCGTATGCGCCTTCCGTGAGACCCCGCTGTGAGCTCTAAACAGTAACCGTTCCGACGCACGACATGGGCCTCCACGCCGAGAGAGTCAAACTTCTTCTTGTAGTTGACTCGCGACTTGGTCGCGTTGTTCGTCACGAACAACACGGACTTCTCTGACTCGCCGGAGAAGGCACAGAGAGCAACATGCACGACGGAGATAGATGGGCGTACGTAAGGTCCGTATGAGTAGGTGTGAGCGGCAGGTTGAGAGGGGGCGGTCTAGTACGCACTATGATGACGCAGGAGCTGGAGGACCTCGACCGCGCCGTCGATCAGCTTATCCCCTTGCCACAGGACGCCATCGCAGTCGAACAGCCAAGTATCGTACTTGTCCAGCAAGTCAAGATAATGTTCTCGAGAGCTCAGGCGGGCGGCCATGATGGTAAGTTTAAAGTAGAGATTACGGCCGACGTGCAGGAACTGGAAGCGTTGTCGAGGGAATACCTGCGGCGTCGTCTCTATATCTCGTTCTGTCATCAACCGGCGGCTTGCTCGACTCTGCTCAAAATACATTGACGACGATTTGACTGTCTCACACATGTACCGCAACTACACCGAGGTTAGCCAATATCGTACGCGCAATACTATCGCATCTTGTTCAACTTGAACGTCGGCTCAGACTGAGTGTATGGAACGCGCAGGAGCGTCAGAAATACCGCATACCGACCTCATCGGTCATGTTTTGGTTGCAACAGTAAGCAGTACACATGCATGAGGGAAAGCGAGCGATGGCATGGCGTCGTGGCAGGATGAGGGGATGTGGTAGGATAAATCACAGGCAAGGGCAGCCCCGCCTGCCCCGTCCGTCGTAACATGGAGAGAATACAGAACCGCGCAGAAACACCTCCCAGACGTTTACTTGCGGCCAGCCTTCTCCTGCGACTTGATCACCTTCTTGACGATCTTCGCCTCCTCAACAAGGAATGCCCGGAGAATGCTATGGTTCGGTTAGACGGAAGCACTGGGACGGGGTAGGTCTAAGTACGTACCGGGACTTCACGCAGTCTCCGCATCGTGAGCCACCGTACGCCCGGCGAACAGTCTTCTTCGTCTTGGAGATAGTGGCGTACTGACGAGGGCGGAGGGCGGGAATCTATGGCGGTCTGTTTAGTACCGGAGGTTCCATTTCGTGTAATGGTATACATACACCAGGCAGGGCAATACCGCAGTCACCGCACTTGGGCGCGCTGGCGAGCTTTTTCAAGTGGTGGTAGACAAGCTTGCCACCCGGCGTCTTCACAACCCGACGGCGGTTGGAAGTGGTGTTGTAGGGGTTGCGCTTGCGGAGAGTGACGCGTTGGGCCATTGCTGGGCTGGAAAGAACCATACGATCAGATGCTGTACTGAACGGACCTTTGCCCTGTGCGACCCGATCCTGGACCTTCTCCGTGCTCCTTCCTCATATGCCCAAGATCCACATTCGCCTCTCCAGCCTCCGAGTATTCCACCTTGGTTCCCCAATTCTTCCCGCGGGCCGCACAGACACAGTATGAGCAAGCATAACTCACTCTTGGTGGCTTCAAGGGAGACTGCCTGCGGGGTAGAGTCTCAGTATATCGTGGTGCAACGAACGGGCATAATTTCCACATACCTTGATCTTGAACTTGCTGTGGGCCGCCGCTGTCGAGTATATTCCCCTTAGAGGGAGGTCGGGTGGCTGAGTGGTACTGCATAGTTGCCGGCGTTTGCCGAGGAGCCACTCCGCACCCCACTTTCCATATTGAGACGATGTATTGAACGCCGAGCACATGTCTCCCTGTCGGACTCTATGATCTATCTGCTGTCACTGTGCGGTTCAGATCTATCCGCCTTAGTATCTCCACACTGCGTACTTGGGAGGGATACTGACCTGATTCAATTACCCGACGTCAGCCTGAGGTGCAGCAGTCTGTTCTTTGTTACGCTTTCAAAGCTTCTCTGTTGTGCTGCTGTGGTCTCGAATGTGTTACTCTGGGAGTTTCTCAGCTTGTACTGTCAACCGGAGAAGCAAGCCATATGTGTATCCTTATGCTATTCTCCGCGCTGTGCGCAAGGACCCCGCTACGGGCGTTCTTCTACTATCACCAGTGGCCCCATCTGCTCTTGTCCGCTGGCTGGAATCATGCACAGCCTGTTATGGTACTGATTCATGAGACCCCGTCGCAGCAATTCCGAATACCCAAGGATAAGATATCGATCACCCCTGCTAGCTATCAGCATCGTCGATGGTGTGCTCAATGAGTTCAGTGGCGCCGCTTCCACTAGTGCAACGGTGTACTGCATCGGGGCCATAGTGGTGCTGCTTAGACTTCACGGTGGGCTGTTGAGATATCCGCTAGTCCTCGTACAATGGCTAAACCGTCTAGTCCTGCGCCACAAACCAGCAGGTAGAGCGTTTGTCCGTCGCGAAGGTCCCACCTTCTGCCGTGCGTTCATGCCGGCCTCACATTCTCCGCTGCGCTGTTTCTCAACGCCACCATCCGAAAATCCAAGAGACCGCAGAAGCAGATCCATGTTCTCTCCGACGGCCAGCGGTTCTGCAGGCATCTCTCAGAAACGACGTTGCCTCGCGTTGCGCGCGGCTCCTCAGGTCCTGGGTCTCACAGTGGACAGCCCTTGGGAAGCCCGAGGGACGTACGCAAACTCTGCGGCTGCGTCATACGGTGACCTGTTTTGCCGATGTTGTGTTCCTGGCCAGGCATTGTCGACCACACGCCCAAGATAGCTCCCCAATTGTCGCCGAGACTTCTTCTCGTCCTCGCGATTTCGTCCGTGGTACAGGAGGTACAGCCGATCTCCGTTGGGTCTTGGGTACCACTTGTGGACGTATCCATGTAACTCGCTATATTTTAATTTCCGCACTCTCAATAACCAGATCGCCGTCCCTTCTGCCAGATCGCAGTCATTTAAATGCGGGATCCGAGTATATGCGGACCTTCACTATAAGGAACATGCGGACATAGACTGTGGGTGCTCATACAAAAGATGATCGTAGGATGGATGGATGCGTGGATGTCGATAATGCATAAGATCGGTAACTGGGGCCTGAAAGACACCTGGAAAAACCTGCAGCACGAATAGTCACATAGCGGAGACACACGATAGGAGGCATGTCGCTCAGAAGCCTCGATCGAACCGCTTGTACGAGTGCTTCTCGTATTCCTTCGTTTTGCGCCTCGGTTTCTTTGCCCTAGACGTACAATTATGGTGAGCTCCGTCCACGATGCTAGTATGTGAAAGAACGTACGGGTTGGGGGCGTGCGGCTCGATGAGCGCACGCTGCTGCATGTTGAGGAAACGATCCCGGAACAGGTTGCCCTCGGGCTGGCAGGATCATGTCTCATGAGTATCCCATCGAGGACGACGAGCAGCGAGGGAGAGACGCTTACCTTCAAACCCCGCAAACTCTCGCTCAGCTCTTCGCCGAGTTGGACGTCAATCTCCCCTTCGGGCACGACGTGTTTACCAATTCTCTGGCCCGCCAGTCCGCTCTTGAGTTTTTCCTGCAGTGCAGCCTGTCGTTGCGCCCGGAGGCGTTCTCGTGTAGCGAGGTTGCGAGCGATCGCTTTGCGGAGAGCCTTTGCCGAGTCAACGGTCGCTAACATCCGCTTCCTTGCCGCCTTCTCCGCTAGTGCTCGTTTCTGGATGGGCGAGCTGATTCAATACTTTCATCAAGGTGGAGGCAGAGAGCACTAACCTCTGCACGTAGACGCTCGGCTTTCCGCCTTTGCTGCTTCGTCTTCCTGGCGGGCATTTTCTTGGGAGGGAGGGGTTCTGTGGACTCCGGCTCGTCCGCTTGGTCCTCCACTGGCTCGTCCACCTTCATGCCAGGTGCGACGCCCTGAGCCGCTGCCGCTTCCGCCGCGGCTGTTGCCCGTGCCTGGTCCAGCTTCTTCTTCAGTTGTTCCACTTCCTCTGCGGACTTCAGCTTCTGCTCCTCCTTCTCGTGCGCCGCACGCAGGAGCTGCTGGTGGGCCGTGAGCGGGGGGTTGTAGGATGTGCCTTCATGAGGCGATGGAACGGCGGGAAGGGCGATGTGGGTGCGGGGATTGTCCGTTTGCGGTGCCTGTCATTTCGCCATAGATCAATGAAGGTCCCTATAAAGAACAATAGAGAGGCGGGCTGGATCGTGCAGCGTACCTTGACGTTCGGCTTCTCTGGAACATCCTCCGACCAGACATCATACGTTCCTGCCTTCTTCGCCGCCTCGCTCAATTCGAGCAGCGCACTCCCCTCGCCGACCTGGTCAGGATCCACATAGGCATTAAACGGGCCTTTGCGTAGCCGCTTGCTCATGCGGAGCAGCCGGCTCTTGTCTTCATGCGATACCGCCTTCCGCTTTTCCACCTTTGCCGACGATGTTGTCCGCGAGAAGACGGCCGGAACGGCGGAGCGCTCAGACAATATTTTCGTGGAGGTGAGGACGCGCTCAGAGAATTTGGGTAGTGTCCTGCGGACTAAATGTCATGGCATAAAGGGAGTTAGAGACATCTCTTCATTCGACTTCACACAAGCCAGGAACGTACCCTCATCGTCGCCTTGGACATCGACTTGGAAGAGTTCATCGTCCTTCTTATTTTGAAGGAACGTTCTACAAACCGTATACAATCAGCATCACTGTACGTCAACCAAGGAACGCCAATACGCACCCCGTAACCCGCTCCTCCGCCCTCAGTCCCTCCAAGCCCTCCTCTACCGGCTCGATATCGACATTTTTCCGCCAGGCGCGCTTGCCCTTGCGACTGCTCTGTGTGCGCTGCGCCGGTGCACCATACGCAGAGGATGCCGCCTTCTGCTTGGCAGCAGCAGATTTTGATGTCGACGACGTAGTAGCGGCTTTGGAGACGGCCATGAGGGGGACTGGGAGAAAGTGTGGACCAGGAGGAGATTCTGAAATGGATGATGGCAAGAAGTTCCTGGCCAAGGTGATCGAGGCGCGCACTTGGGTCACATGTCTATGTACTGGTTTTAGCTTGACGCTCATAAGCACTAATGGGGTAGTGGTAACCTGGGTCGTTGCCATCGACCCGCCGGGGGTTCGATTCCCCCTTAGTGCATATGTTTGGTCGTCTTTTTGCCCCTGCTACATAGACCAGTTTAATTCTACCGACGCCAGTAAGCCTGCATACCGGTTCGTAGTACCTGCAGATTGGCTTCTTGTAAATGGCAGAATAGAAGCCTGTTCCTCATCTGAATACACCAGCATGTATTCGTAGATCTCCCTTCAGGTTGGAGTGGTAAGGATAGTTACAAAGTACACGAATCGGTTCTACTGGCAATGTCCATATTGTGAGCGGCGCTACTCGTTTAACCCGTAGAAAGTGGTAAAAGGTGATGAGGAGAAGTGGAAGTTGAGCATCGGTCGGTGTGCGTGACTCCGGCACGGACACAAACGAGGATCCTCCAAAAATAAACCTGCGCTGGAATCATATCCGCGACGATTATGAGTGGAGGTACTAGGCAAACAAGATGCTTGGGGATCGAGGACGGAGATTCAGGCCTGAACACGCAAGCGCGAGGACCGAAATGTCCCACCGCGAGACAAGCGAGATTCTACCGCGTCAACGTAGAGAACATGGGCACAGAGAGGGAGCCGTTGTTCGTCTTCGTCTTCGTGAGCCTGTGTGCAAGTTCAGTGAATGAGCATGCTTCTCTTAATAGCCACAAATTGCCGCTAGGTTAGGTAGCAAGGAAGGGAGCAAGGAAGATGTCGATGATAATGCACGTACTCGTCGAAATGTTGGCCACGTTTGGGGTTCGCGCGTCGTTTCGCCATGGTCTTGCGCACCTTGCTCTCGGGCCGGACCACGATGACCGGTACAGGCGAATGGCTCAGACAGTATCTGCGCCAAGACATTAGTGTGACGGCCTCGCGAATCCGGACGTGTCCTGTACGTACTTCGATACGCTCCCAACACCCGGTGCACCGAAGGCGCCTGCCCATGCTTGCATGACACTTCTTTGCCCGCGCGTGCCGACGACGACCGAGTCGGGGCGATAGAGGGCAATCAACCGGTCGATGGTCTGCGTCACCTTGCCCGCGATGTACTCCACAATGATGGACAATTTGCGATCCGGGTCATATTCGACGCACTTCTCCTGGATCTGACGCATGAGATCGCGTGCGTCCTCGCGATATTGGTCGTGGTCGTTCTCCGCTATTCGTCGTGGTTAGAACATATGAGATCGTCGGCAGAATCGCTAGCTTACCGAAGTCGTCTGGATCCACTCCGCGGAAGACAACGAGCTCGTCGCCATCCTGTACGAGGCTCTCGAGGCACCACTCTAACGCCTGGCGACCACTCTCGTCCGGGCTGGATGCGCAAAGGAATACACGTGTGCTGCGAGTCCGCGTATAGCCCTCGCTTTGAACGTGTAGAGTGTACGAGAACATGCTGGCTTGCGGGTTCTCCAGTGTGTCGAAGGATACCTTCGGTGTATATCCTTGGGCAGCGATGAGCGGCGAACCGGGTCCATTCGGAGAGCCGAAAGTAACGACAGACGATGATGGGTTAGAATTCTGGCCAAGGTGGGGAGATGAATTCGGATGAGTAGATGTCGTCGGGAGGGTGGATGTGGAGAGCGCGGGTGAGGCGAGCGGTATGTTGGGCATTGGAGGTGAAAGAGGAGATGCGCGGAGCATTGGCGAGGTAGATGGCCCAGAGTTCGGAGTAGTGGGCCTCGAAGTTGAATGCTTCATTGCTGAACGAAGAGGCGGGGGCAATGGGATGTAGTGGGGGCGATCCTCAGGTGAAGCCATGGTGGATCTGCAAGCGAGTTCGAGTATATAGCAGCGAAGCGCAAGAAGACGCTATGCACGTCAGCGAAGTATGAGTTTGGCGTCAGAAGAGCGAATACAAGGCGAAGGATTCTAAGCCGAGGGATTCTTCGAAATCTGCTGGTGGTAGTGCTGTTGCCTCTCTGAACTACGATATCTTGGGCGCGATGCTTGCCGCTTCACCACGCAGTGGCGCGAATATGGCTTTCGCTCCTGTTGGGCATAGTCTGAGTAGATAGCACAATGAATCCAAACTGAAGAATCGCTGCATACCTTTGTCAAGGATCGCTGTGGTGGATGGTGGGAGAGGAGAAGGAACGCGGGGTAAATCACGGTATGGGTCCGGAGCAGAGCCCGGAGCCGCCGTCCACTTCCCGTTCGGTACGCCTCGGCGGAGTTTGAATCCCACTTGTTCTCGTCGCTCGACCATGTCCCGCCCATCGTCCCCCGCTCCCGACGCTGCGTCGCCTGCTACCAGCGATAACGAGCACCGCGAGCAGTCTGTCAACAGAGAGGCGTCTGAGCCTGCCAATGGTGCGTCTGAGCCCTCCCGCGACACTTCCGAGGCACCGTCTGGCCAAGACGACGCTTCCGGATCTGTGTCTCGCGAGACGTCCACTTCACCCTCTGCCGTAGACGGAGGCTCTACATCCACATCTACGCCTGTGGCTGGAACTTCTGGGTCTGCCTCCGCTCCAGCATCCGCCGCATCTTCGGCTACTACGGGAACCTGGCAGGCCGTGTGGTCTCCAGCGCACAACGCGTACTACTTCTACAACTCAGTCACTCAGGAAACAACATGGGTGAACCCCCTGCAGCAAGACAACGCGGAGGCAGGGCCTTCTAGTACACCCACAGCCGCTGCCTCTACTGCCCAAGCAACATCAGCCACCTCCCCCACGGCCGACATCTACGCCGCTGCGGCCGCGCAAGGTATCGATCCCGCGCTTGCCCACCTCGACCCATCCCTAGTCGCAGGAACTGGCGCCCCGGGTGCATTTACATATACCGCAAAGTTCAACGCGCGCACGGGAGCATTCGCACGCCAGGACGCACGCGACCCGACACACTTGTCCGAGTACGAGCGGGCGAAGCGGATGAGCGAGTTCTACTTTGACGTCAACGCGTGGGAGAAGGACGTTGAGATGCGTAAGCTCCAGGAGGCGCAGGAGGAGGAGAGCAGGAAGCGGAAACGACCGACGAAGCAGGATTTGGTGGGTTCTCGCTCAGCTCTCTTTGCAGTGAGAGTGCCGTATCTGACATCGTATTGCAGGAGCGATTCAAGGAAAAGAAGAAGCAGAAAAAGCTTGCCAAAACTGCGTGGCTGCGTACATGATCCTGACGGACCTTTGCACCCTGTATTTGTGTAGTGAGGTGGTGCTCGCAACTATCGATATTCTCCTGTCTGTGCGCTGCTGCATGTTTCTGGTTTCTTGTCCGGCTCCACTGCTACCTTCCATCAGCCGCTAGGTCAAAAGGCTTCAGAATTTACCTCGTATCTGGACAAGTTGGCCTTGGTGCTGACGTCTCTGAAGGTGACTGCAAGAATGAATCGCATAGATTGGTACAAGAGGATTATATCGCACTCGTGGTCTGTGAACTGAACTGCTTAGAACACGAAGTTACGAGCCACTGAAGGAGGTCGATTATTCGACGGAACTGCTGCTGCTTGTGCAGGTATGTGACCCACCTCGTACTCACTTCAATTGCTGCCCGACCGCAAGGCCCTGCTATGGAGAAGGAAGTCACTGCAAGTCTACAACTGTGATACATTGATATAAGGCCATGTCCATACGTTCCATCCAGTCATTGTCAATGAGCAACAGAAAGCAATATCGGGAGAGCATTGTAATAGCAGGGTATGCAGAGCAGTGCCATGAAAACAACATAGCGAATTCGACTTGAACTGTTCAGAATAGTTCAAACACGGCATAGACTTTGGTGGATGGTAAGCGACGGCCCCCCTAGAAACAGACTGCGCGTCGAGCACTCACCAAAACGACGCATATAGTGTGAGCACATACAACAGGTAGCTGCAGCCGTCATTGGACTTTCTTCTGCAGGAGTGCAATGCAGTGTTGGCTTCCGCAGGCGACAACCTTCGCACGCCAGCCGCCCTCTCGTCTTACAACGACGGTCGGCGTGGTCACTTCTTTGGGAGCATCCTTCACCCCAATCTGTGCCGTAGTATTCGAGCCCCACGTATAGAGCACCCCTGCACGAGTGACGGCCGCACTTATACGGTCGCCGCATGCTACCTGCACAATTGGGTCCTCTGCGACATCATGCGGAAAGGCCACAGGGACTGGCTCAGGCACATTGTCTGTCAACTGCTGCCCACCGCCAAGTTGGCCAGCCCACCCAGACCCGCACGCAAACACTCGGCCGTCCGAGGTGAGGAACAGCGTGTGCGCCTCCCCGCCTGCGATCTGCACGACCGTCGCGCCGCCCCCGAGCTCTGCACGGTTCACGCGACGCACGCGCTGCGGGGTCCACACGATCATGTTGCGCACCTTCTTGCGGTCGTGCTCGTGCCCCGGACGCGGTGCGGCAGGTAGCTTCCCTGTGCCGGTCTGCCCAGAATGGTTGAGGCCCCACCCCCACACGTTGCCCTGCTCGTCGACGAAGAACGAGGTCGAGCTCCCAGCGCCGACGATGACGGCGCGGTGCCCGCGCGAGTGGCGGAGGACCTTGTGCGGGATCGTGCCGAGGACTGGGTTCTTCTCGGGGACGCGGTATCCGAGCTGGCCGCTGTCGCCGCAGCCCACTGTGTAGACTTCGCCTGCGAGGGTGAGCAGGACGAGGTGGTCGCTGCCTGCGGCGATGGAAGCAAAGCGTTCTTCGGAGAGGTCTGGTATGGGTGCAGGAGTTAGTTGCTTGGGTATGCTCGGATTAAAAGCCTTGAATCCGCCATCAGCATCCGCTGACTGTATGGCATGTCAGCACTAGGCCATGGTGAGGGTCACCTCGCTGTAAACGTACGTGGTAAAGACCCCAGGCGCGTGCGGTTCCTTGGTCGCTGAGAGCGGCGCTGATGCCGTCACCAGCTACGACTCGGACAGCACGGAAGCCCTCGTCTACCAGGCTCTGTATTCGTCGCGGAGTCGGGTCCTGGTCCTCTTGCGTAGATCGACCTAGGGCAGCATGCTCATTGCTTCCGAAAGACCAGATCTACCGCAATGGATCAGCCATGGCCTCTTGCAATGCGAGTATGAAGTGAAGCGTACCGCGCCGTCTTCGCTGATGGCGAGGCTGTGGAAGGCACCTGCAGCAATGGTCTCGAGTCCAGCACCCGTCTCACCGAACTGACCTTCAGCAATGAGCTTCTCAATCAGTTGGTTACGAGTAGGCCTCGGAAGCTCCGAGTACAGAGCACCATCCTCTCCCATGCCTAGTTGGCTGAAGAGATTGTTGCCCCAGCCGAAAAGCTGCCAACACGGTCGTTCATGTGCAGGTCGTTTGAGTGGTTGTGGGGACTGGGTTATTAGATCGTGTCGTTCTTGCCCGGCTTTCTGTACATTTCGCGGTTTGGTTGAAACTTGGACCTCTACGTGGACGTCGTGCGATTGCCTGGCTCTCCGCTTCGCAGGTGCAGATCGTGCAGGAGACGTGGCGGGACGTTTGGAACGTGTCCTGGAAGTACCTGGGCCACTTTCCTGAGCTTTTGTGACGCGGGTGCTTCTGCGAGGTGGCATTGTGGAACAGTATGACACGGTCGTAGTCACGGCTAAGTTGGAAGTGGACGGGAGAACAGTCCACTACGGCCGCGGTACACTGCAGAAGTGTCAAAAAAAGTGGCCAACGCCGGGATCGAACCGACGACCTTGGCGTTATTAGCACCACGCTCTAACCAACTGAGCTAGTCGGCCGTAGTGTACCCTCATATGTTTACACCTCTACGTGCGCTACCACGTGCTGCAACACGGTCACGTGCTCGCGCGGGGGTAGCAGCGCGCTGTCGTTGAAGGTTGAACTTGCTTCCTGCCGCCATCCACTGCGTGAGTCGCGTCCACCTCAACATCCACCGTTTGAGGGCCATATATTCAGCCGAAATGGATGTGTCAAATGTTGGCCGCTTTGGCACGCTTTCCTTGCTGCGTCGCCTACCGGTCGAATCTGTGGCGACTTCCTACCCGATCGACGACGAG
Source organism: Cubamyces lactineus (assembly GCA_022376465.1). Classification (NCBI taxonomy): domain Eukaryota; kingdom Fungi; phylum Basidiomycota; class Agaricomycetes; order Polyporales; family Polyporaceae; genus Cubamyces; species Cubamyces lactineus. Next base: position 2,712,041 of record JACDTU010000001.1, on the reverse strand, counting down.
GAGCTCACTATTGGACGCGACCAAGCCTGTTCTCTCCGCTTGTACTATCCAGCTGTATCTGCCCTTCACGCTAAGATTACCTTCGTTGAACGAAAAGCCTTCCTTGTTGTGCTCGGTACGAATGGCCTACTGCTGGATGATGCGCCTCTTTTCCCTGCCGCGGCGGCCGCGCCCGGTCCTACCACCGTGCCTCTGCAGAATAATTCGGTCATAGAGATACACAAGAAACGATTCCGCTTCAACTACCCTCCGAAGCACCTCCGCCCTGCTCTGATTAACACGCCCTCACGCGCCACACCTATGGCCTCCCGACGCCCTCTGCGTATGTCGATGATTGCTAGTGCACACGTATTCACCCCTAGGCGAAGTGAAGACCCGCAGGAAAACCTCCGCATACTGCAGTCACCGTTGCGTACACCATTTGCCGCTGCGGACGAAGAGATTGTGTTGGTTCACAGCGACACGCCCCGAGTAGTAGAAGAGGACAAGGATCTCATCATTCTCGACGAGGTTGAGCCAGAACCCGAGCCGGTCCTCCCTCTTCCCCTCCCAATCGCATCACAAGCACCCCGCACCCCCGCACGTCGACCCCGACCATCACTACATCGCGTCGTACTTATGCGGTCGGCGCAGCGCGCCGCCATTCAACGCGAGATACAGATGGAGGAAGAGCAGGAGGTCGAAGAAGTCGAGGAGACTATCGCAGCTATTGCTGAAGTTGAAGAGGGAGACGATGATGACATCCAGGAGGTACCTTCACCACATGCTCAAGCACAACCACAGGTAACGGGCTGGAGGAAGAGCTTGGACTTGGTCAGAGGTGGTCTCGGTTGGGCCTTGCGAGGGCTTTCCGTGGAGGTTGGTCCATATACTGCTAGTCATTAGTGCGTGTCTGACAGCGTACCAGCCAAAGGAAGAAGAGCAGGAACAAGACATGGGCCAAGCAGACGAAGAAGTCCAGGAACATGGTGAAGATGAGGACGAAGAAATGCATGAATATGACGAGCACGATGATAACGAGGTCGAGAACTATGACGAACAACCACATGAGGAGGAACACGAATATGAAGAAGAGCATGACGTCCCGCGGGCCTTGGGACGGTTCATGAGCCCACAGATTCCCAGAACTGTCGGTGCTAGGCAGCCTCGCATGTCGCTCGGCGTGGGCTATGACGCGGGCCCTCGCCGGGTACGCTTGGTTGCACCCTGGAAAGTGAGTGAGATCCAGGTGCCAGACATTGTCAAGGAAGAAGAAGGCCCCAAACCTGTCCCGAACACCCCAGCATCTCCTGCGACCCCTCGTTCGCCCGTCAAGAGAGAGAAGCTCACCGAAGAGGAACGTGAGGTGGGTGCCATGATACTCGCCCAATACTGGACCAGATCTGAAGTGCTTGCGACGAACAGGCCATCCGCGCGCGGCGGCGTTCTGCCCTTGCCACGCCAGACAACTTCTTCAAGGGCCAAGCACCTGGCTCTCGTCGCACGCTATTCCCGAACCTCGCACCCCTTCCATCACCCAACTTCGCTCAGCCGCAAGTACCTCCCGCCGAGCAGCCGCAATCCCCAGCGCCGTTTGTCAAGGACGAAACGCCCGCGGCAGCGGCGGCGTCATCCTCGGCTGTCAAGCTGGAGGATGACGAGAAGGAAGACACCGCCGTGCTCCTCGCACGCATGAAGCAGATGGTCGAGGGCGTGAAGCAGCGGCAGAGCCTCGGTCGGCAAAGCCTGAACCTTAGCCCGCGCAAACGAGAAGGCGGGTTCTCCCTTCTCGCACCTGGCCATGCAACAGCGCACGCCCCATCGCGCATCCTAATCGAAGAGGACGACCCTGCCCCTCCGTCCCAGCACAGCGACGAAGAGGACGTGGAGATGCAGGACGCCGTCGCTCAACCGGAGCCCACGGCACACAGAGGATCTGGATGGGTGCAGCCAGAGACGCCTAGAATGTCCGATCTGCGACATGTCTTTGGGCGTGCGCACGCTGAGCCTAGTACACCGGCCCTCGCAGGCGTACGAGACATGTTCCGAGTGCAGGTCCAAGGTCCCACGGAGACACCGAGGATGGACGGTATGAAGGAACTTTTGAGCACTCCTGCTGGTTATCGTCCGGTTTCGCCAGAGCGGCGGATAACACAGACGGAGCAGGCTGTGGACGTCCCCTCGGAGAACGTCGCCCAGGAGCCTGAAGAAGAGGCAGAGCAACCGGGCGCGCCTCTGCCCGCGCGTGCGGCGCGAGGCAGGAAGGTCGCCGGAACTAGTAAGATTGCTCGTCGGACTACGGTGCCTGCTCCTGCGAGAAGTACGCGCGCGGCGTCGCAGGCCTTGGAGGACGCCGGAGAAGGCGATGACCACGCAGCCCGCCGCACGAGGGCACGTACTGCAGATGGTACCGTTGGACAGGTGTGTACACTAATGATTGGGTCAGCAGTATGTCTTTGGTCCTAACGATCGTGGACTAGGCTGCTCGGACGACGCGAGCTAAACCTACCGAGGCCAAAACTTCTACGCCAGAGCCTCGGGAAGATGAAGGCACACAGGCAGCGCAAGCACCAGCAGCTAAAGCAGCTCGCGCAACCCGTCGCACTCGGCAAGCGACCGACTCGTCCGCTACCTCGTCCTACGGCGAAGACTCTGCTGCCGCAGAAGCCAGGACTACCCGCAAGACGCGCGCAAAGACTCCCACTCCTGTACCCGCTACGAAACCCAGCACCGCTCGGCGAGGCACCCGCGCAAAGCCCATCGAGGTACCCGAAGACGACGGTGAAGACGATCCCCTCGACTCGCTCTCGCGCGACGACGGGCCCGCTGAGGAGTCCTCCGTGCCTGCCGCGACCGCGACACGCCCTCGTCGCGGGACACGGAGCAAGGTCCCTGTGGGTGCCGTGAAGCAGGAAGACGTCGAGCCCTCGTTATCCGCGGAGAAGACCGACGAAGGCACGGGTGGTGCTCCAGCGACGCGCGCGACCCGGGCAAGACGCACACCCGTCCCGCGACAGCCTACGCCTTCAGGTACGACTGGCGCAGGCGGACGGACAGGCACCCGGACGCGAGGCGGGTCTGCGACAGCCGCTGTGCCTCCTGCGGTTGGCCTGGGCGTCGAGCCGGCCATTCCGGAGGACAAGGAGAACACCCCGGAGGCGCACGATGACGAGGAGGGGGACCGCCACGAGGAGGCGAAGGCCCCTGCTGCGCGCGTGCGGGCGGCGGCGGGCAGGACGACGGCGAAGCGGGTGAAGAAGGAGCCTGCTGCTGAGGCGGGCGAAGAGGCGTTGCCGCCTGCAAGGACGCGCGTTACGAGGACGAGGGCGGCGCGTTCGTGATCCTGTGGTAATCGACTCCGAGTCTCTAATACGTTCTTCCTTCCATCCCTTCTTTCTTCTTTGTATAGTTTGTACTTGTGCGAATACCCCTGTGCTATCCAGCTTTCAGTTTTCGCTAATACTACGCATCGTACCTGGCTATTCGAGTCGTGCCAACGCCATGTAACCGGTATCAGCTCGCGAAGCGATGAGCAATACTCGCAAATGTACAGTAAGTTGCTCCATGTACAGTACACGTCTAATGTTACATCCGTATGAACAACGATTCGTACAATACATCCAAACCCTCTTCCTCCTAGCTATGATCACCGTATGTAGACACACCGATGTTGCGAGAACAACGCAATCTTGCAATCTACACGTACCACCCCGCTCAAGATCCCGACACTGGCGCGCGCGCAATACGCCAGCCGCTCTCAAGCCTCGAAGCTCAAAGCGTGTACCGGAAGTCCGGCGCACGGTCTCCAAGACGGCGGAGCTCCTCGGGCGTGTACCGCGTGCCCTTCTCGTCCGCCTCGCGCGCGAGCGCATCGCGGTGCGCGTTGATGCGCTTGTAGAGCAGCACGACGATCGGGACGGTGATGAACCCGATGCCGACGAACATGAGCTCAATCGCGTCTGTCAAAGGGTGTTGTTGTCAATCCCTAGCAAGACGGAAGAGGGCAGGGCAGGGCAGGAGAGGCAGGAGAGGTAGGAGAGGCAGGAGAGATAGGAGAGGGAAGACTCACGTCCGGTGATGTACCGCGGCGCGTCCTGGCTGTGGTATATGTTGCTCGCGATCGCGCCCGCGAAGTTGCCGATACCGATGTGCAGCGCCATGCCCACGCCGCGCTTGTAATGCCCCGCGAGGTTGTTGCCCAGCCTGCATCCACGCCAGGTTGCTCAGTACATACGTCTCGCTGAAACACGGATCCGCCGCCCTAGGTAAGGGACAAGGACGAAAAGGGGAAGCTCACCATGCAACAACGCCCGGGAAGCCGGCATACGCGCCCGCGACGACGAGGAAGGTGCCAAAGTACTTCGCTCCGGCGGACACATCCGAGATGTTGATCGCGAAGCCGACGAGGATGTACGTGAGCCCGGCGAGCACGAAGGGGTACCGCTTCTTGATCCGGTCCGACCAGATCGCCCAGACAAGGAGCGTCGCGGCTGTAGGGCGTGCAGTGTGCGATCAGATACGGAATTGAGACTATGTAAGGGGGGAGGGTACGTACTTGCGAAGACGTAGGGCGGAACGGTGAGGAGCTGCGAGATGGCGGTGGTATAGCCGAATCTGTGTAGACGTTAGGGGAGTCTCTTATGCCGCCTTTTTGTGCAACGTACCCGTTGATGATGGATCTGTTGGTCAATAAGTCATTAACAAGGCTTTACGCAGATAGAAGATGGGCTGAGACGTACGGCAAGAACAAGGAGATACCATAGACTGCAAACACCCATCAGAACTTAGCAAGAGGCGAAGCAAATAGCACAGCAGAGGGAGAGAGACGCACGAGGAGTAATGATCGACATGTAGATGAGGATGTGCAGCCACACCTGCCAGTCGAGGATCGCTTCCCAGATATGGCGGATCTCAAAGTGCTCCTCCTCCCCAACGGTCGAATTGTCGTACTCTACGAGTAACCCACACATGGTCAGCTGTGGAACTGCAGACAGTAACGTGAACGCTGGGTACATACTCTTGCGATGAACGACATAGGCGCGCTCCTCGGGCGTGAGGAACTTGGCAGTGTGCGGGAAGTCGACCAAGACTGTGCATATACGCGTTTAGTATGTACTCGCGCGGTCTGCCATTGATGAGCTTACCGAAGAATGCGATGACTCCGACGACGACCGTTGCGAGACCCTCGATGATCTATGCGCCCACGAACATCATAAGCAATTCACAGAGCGAACAGGCTGAGAGAAATGGGGTACGTACGAAAATCCACGACCAGCCGAGCATGCCAGCGGTGCCAGACATGAACGATATGCCAAAGGCCAGCAAGCCCGAGAACGCGCCCGCGAGCGTCGCGCCTCCGAAGAACAGGCCGACGCGGTACTGTATCATGTGGCGCGGATACCAGAGCGTAAGGCTGTCAGACGTAGAGAGGTGAGCGGGTTTAGTCGGTTGTAAGATGTGATGGGGGCACGTACTAGTAGACAACTCCCGGGAAGAGACCGGCCTCGGCTACACCTAGACAGATGCGGGTGCCGACGAGTTGGGGATAGCTGTGAGCAGCATTGAGATGAGATGAAGGGAGCGGCCAGGAATGTGAGTTTCGTGACGTACTTCTTCACCAGACCCATAAGCGTCCTGAAAATATGGTCAAGTCCTCGGCAGCGACAACGTTACAGAGCTAGACTTACATGATCACGCCCCACAAGAGCTAGGCGCAGGTGAAGGTTAGCCCTGGCCAGAAAGAGTACAGGTGTTACCTACAGTGATGCCAGGTAACCATCTCGACGGGCGGAACTTCTTCAGAACCAAACTGAAGTGGTGTAAGTTGGGAGTCGTCTGAGATCAGGAATCGCAGGACTCACTTGGCCGGGCATTCGAATAAGCAGTACGGCTGTTATGGATGGTGAGCATCCCTACGTTGTACTGGCACTTGGGAATGTCAACGTACGATGAAGTACATGGTCTAAGCTCGGATAACTTGAAGTCAGTGTGTTAAGCCTCTACTACAGGGGGTGCGACTTACGAGCGCGATGTTGTACTTGTCTCCATCCAGGTGCAACTGCGTGAGCAGACCTTGCAACTTGGCATTACCTGCCAATCTGCCCGTCAGCCCGCCGCTTTCACCCAAACTATCAGACGCAATGAACGACTCACCGATGTTGCCTCGATCCAAGAATGAGCACAAGTACATGAGCGTCAGAATGGGCATGAGACGCAAGTCGATCTTTCGGTAGAGCGCCTTGATCTGGTCCTCAGAGAGGTCTGGGGGCGGTGGGAGGACTTCCTCTCCGCCGTACGTGATGTTCGGCTTCACCGAGGCCTCCTCCACCATCAACTCGACCCCGGTCTTCTCCAAGCTTGCGCTTCGCGCGTCGCTGTCGTTGGCAGCCATGGTCAGGTCGTGCCGGTCGTCCAGTAGGGTCGTGAAGAGAAAGACGCGTCGCAGAACTTGTACGTGGGAGCGGCGCTCGAGGGTGTCAAGGGCGGCGGCGTATCAGACGTGCACGCTTGCAGCGAGTGGGGGGTGCAAGAGCGGCGACGTGATAAGGAGGTTCCCTAGAGAGTTTTATACCCGCACGTCGAGCGCGTCGGACGCCCGTGTCTCATACTGACGCTAAGCAAGGGGGTCGTGGCCCGAAGGCCAGCAGAGAGCATCGAGGTCACGCTGGTGGGTCCACAATCGTCCCGGTGTTCTGAATCGTGATCGGTGCGGTGGCTGCCCGCGCCGTGCAAGAGCAGGACATACCGCTTAAACGTTGCACGATAAGGAGGACCGCGGGGGAGATGTGTACACCAGCGTCCGCGGGTGCTCATGTGAGCATCGCAGACGGGGGCGCGGGTTGTGCTGATGCGGGGTAAGCTGGGGTAAGCGATGCTGGAACGGGGAAGGTGGGTCCGGGGAATGATCGCCAAGTGTGGGGCAAAATGGCGTGCCTTGCAGACGAGTTGGCGGGACCGGGGGCGGGTTCGTCGGCTATCCTTCTTGTCTCTGAACATTTGCTCTGTCATTCGTCTCGGAGACCTCGCTGGTGCCCGCGCGCAGCCCTTCGAGCGATAAGAAGATCCGTATAGGAGTCGACCTTTGGAAGTGACACGGTCAAATTTCTCTTGGCCAGAAGACTCGTGACCGCTTGTGTATCGTCGTTCTGGAGCTCTCGATACTGTTGAGAGGGCAGCCTAGAACAGCTCTCTGGTCTGTACACGTTTTGTGGGGTTAAGCTCAGAGTTCGGTCCTGCCAACAACTTCTGGATGAATCTTGCTTGTGTCGACCCTAGCATGTAGTACGTACCCGTAAGCCATGGTAGGCAAGTACGAAGGTTCAGTTGATCTCCCGGGGTATCCTTGTCACGCTGCCGTCCGAGTCTCTTCTAGACTGCCGTACACAGTGACCGCTGTGACCTTAGATCTTTCCTCGATTGCAGCCATTGCATGCCTTCGCGAGAGTTGACTGGCTCCACTGAAACGCAGAGTGGTTGCGAACGGAGCACCGACCGCATTGCAATTTGACTACCATGGTCATACCATACTCAGGTTAGTACTCTAAGTCCCGTTCTCGATCAGTGGGCGCTTTACAACGTCTGGATTAGACCACTTTCAAGTTTAGTCCAGGCCCAGCGCATACTGGAAAATCTCACAGCTTGGACGTGAACGTTGCATCACTCCAGTGTACCTCCGTATCGACGACAACGAACCAACACAAAACTCCTCATGTACATAACTTATCCAGGATCTCCGATACCTTTCTATACTAGAGTCAAGTCCCAGACCACCAGATCCACCAGAAACCGAAACCAAGCTCAAAGGGACGCACAAGTCCATCGCAGTTTTTCAAGCCCGAGAGCTTTCCTGGCGATCGCGCTCCACCTTCGCCTTGGCGGCCGCCTCCAGCTCTGCGAACGTCCCGCTCTTCAGGCACATGTTCCTGAAGATCCCGCCCTCTTTTTGGATCAGGTTCAGCGGCGTGTCGAACTCGGCGAGCTCGCCCTTGTCCAGGACGATCAGCCGGTCGTAGTCGATGACCGTGCGCAGACGGTGGGCAACTGCGGGCGAGCGGTGGTCAGAATATGCACTTTGGCGAGAGAGGAGAGATGGGATGGCGCGGGACTTACCAGTCAACAACAGCGAGCTACCAAACTCTTCACGGATGGTCGCTTGGATCTTCGCGTCTGTCGCGAAGTCGATGCTGCTCGTCGCCTCGTCCAGGATGATGATCGCGCTGCGCCGAAGCAGCGCCCGCGCCATCGCGATGAGCTGCCGCTGGCCCTGCGAGAAGTTCGTCCCTCCAGGCGACACCTGAGTTTCGAGCGTGATGACCGTCTTGCCCTCCGTCTCCGTAGGTGACGTCGACATGGACGCAATCGTCGCCTCGCGCTCGTTCTCGTGTATCGATGCCGCGCGTGAGGCTTCGCGGGAAGTGCGCTGCGACGCGAGCTGACTATCTGACATCATTTGCACACGATGCAGTACGTCTAGGCACTCAGCATCCGTATGCTCGCCTGTACAATGCTGGTCAGCATTTTGCGCTCGCTGCTTCGATGGCGCGACGCACCAAATGGATCCAGGTTATCGCGCAACGTCCCAGAAAACAACGTGGCATCCTATACGAACGGTCAGTATAGCCGCGTGGCTCCATCTATATCAGGCTACACACTTGAGGGATGAAGGTCTAATGAGAGCATCAGCATGATGAAGGCAGCAAAATCGCAGATGACATTACTCACAATCCGAGAACGCAAGTCATGTAATCCAATGGTACTAATATCGATACCATCGATGACAATCCGACCGCTAGCCGGATCAACCTTCCAAAAATTCAGCAAGCCAGCTCCGCGCATAAAAGCACGTCTCACCACTCACAAATCGCAGCAAACTCATCGCCAGAGTGGACTTCCCACTCCCCGTCCGTCCAAGCAACCCAACGCGCTCCTTCGCCTTCAGCGAGAACGATACCCCGTGCAGGACCGGGGGCAACTCTGGGGCGTATTTGATGACGAGGTCCTCTACGACGAGCAGGTTGTCCTTGTTTGGGCTGGTGGAGGACGGCCAGTACGCTGGGGGTCTGTTTGACTCGATGATCGCCGGGGGCTCCTGCGGGAGGTCGAGGTACTCCACTACACGCTCGACGGAGCTGATGAAATGTTGTGAGTGTACAGATGCAAGCCCAATGGAGAGACGACGCACTTGAAGTCGAGCTCGAGCTCCGTCCAGAATCGACACGCCCAATACACACCGCCCGTGAACGACATGGCCGAAGTGATGCACACGCCCGCCATGCCCGCGTCCTGGTATCCCGACAGCGCGAACAGCGTCGTCGCCAGGATCGCGCTCGCGCCGAGGATGTCAAAGTTGAGGAGCAGCCAGCGATTCGTCATCCACGACGTGTACCACATCCTCGTCGTCAGGTTCACCTTGTCGTAGAGGTCGTTCAGGAAGCGCTGCTCCGCACCGAACGCGCGCACGGTCACGATACCCTCGAGCAGCTCGCTGAAGTTTGCGAAGACGGGGCTCCGCGTGTTCGACTCGATCCGCCGCAGGTCGCGGCTCGTGTGGAGGAACGTCAGGGCGGTGCGCCGGTAGAGGTAGCCGAGGATGATGGCGGGGAATATGAACAGTGGGAAGACAACGCTGTATGAAACGGTCAGAACGACGGGATGTCAGACGAGTTCACAGAAGGAGGACCTACACCACCGTGACCATCGATACCATGAACAGCGCAAGAGATGAGTTCACAGATTGCAATGTGCCAGCAAGAGAGGTGTCGATTGTCTCTACATCCTGTCGACACCAAGGCTGAGTGAGCGGGATGCCCGGCCTCCGTCAACTTAAGCACACGAACCTTGCTAAACCGATTGAGCATTCGACCTTGTGGCGTAACATCATGCCACCGCATCGTCGCCCGCACGACCGTCCTCAGCAACCTCTCGAACAAGATCCTCGAGGCCCTCAGCGCCCCAGTGTACTGCGTGATCACACCCGCAATGTTCACCAGACCCGTAGACAGCGCGATCGCCGCGTATACCCCAATGTAGAAGTACGGGTGCTCGCGCACGGGCGGCAGGGTGAAGTTTGTGGTGGTGGATGTGTGTGCGGCGGCGGCGTGGTGGAGGTGGGATACGCCGTGGTCCATGACTTGCTGGTGCTCGACGTTCGTCCCGTAAGAGTACGCCATTTGCATGTACTGGTAGATGGTCTCCTCGAAATTTGTGTAGGCTTCGCCCCAGACCTGCGAGAATGTCAATAGTTGTGTGCTGTTATCGTGTGTGTCTCTTACCCTGATCCACAGCTTCTCTCCCAGACCGAGTACCTGAGTGAGGAGGATGAGAACCAAGAGGATGCCCCACGTCCAGTACGACGAGGCCTTTAGATAGGTGTTGTAGATATGCCACTTCACGCTGCCGGTCTCGCGATGTTCCTCCTCAACGAGTTTCCTCGGCTTCTTCTTGCCCTTTGGTACAGCCCCCGTTCCGTTGGGTGCCTCGTCTGGCGTCGTGGCGACGGGGCTCTCCTCATCTTCTTCTTTTGCAGCCTCTACGGCAAGCTCCTCTTTGTGCGCCTCGACCTCTTCGTGCTGCGCGATATCGTCGAGCACACCCTTGGCACGGAGGTCCTGCACGGTGCCCTGCGTGTCGATGCGGCCGTCGAGCATGCGTACGAGGTAGTAGGTACCGGAAAGAACGAGCTCTACATGATGTGTGACCAATATCTGCGGCACGTATGGTGAGCGATGCGAGATCCAGCTCGGCAGACAAGATACTCACCACCGTGCGGTTGGCCAAGAGAGGGCCTTTCAACAACTTTTCGAACAAGAAGCGGGATGTGTGGCTGTCCTGTAGAATTTGTGAGTGTTGAGGGTGCGATGTACATACCCGGCGGACGCACCACGGCGCTCAATGGATCATCGAGGAGAACGTATTTTGTGGGCTAGTGGAGAATATTAACGAAGGTTGCATGAGGCTTGATCTCAAAACATACCGCATATACAGCTCTAGCAAGAGCCACTCTGAGGGACACAAAATGTAAGCTATATGCCAATGCTGCACGGGTCAAAGATGGCACTCACCGAGCCTTTTGACCTCCAGACAGACTCACGCCGCTGGATATCGGATGGTCAGACAATACTCCCTCACACAACGCCCAACGGAAACCTACCGCGCCCCAATCTCCGTAGCATCCCCATCCTCAAAGATCGCCAAATCCGGCTTCAGCGCACAGCACTCCACGACCGCCTTATACCGCTCCTCGTCGTACGGGTACCCAAACAGAATATTATCCTTGATCGACTGGTGCCGCAGCCACGGCGACTGCGCCGCGTACGAGATCGTGTGCGCGAGCCCGTGCTCGTCCACCTTCGACGCGTTTTTCGACATCACGATCCGCCCCTCGAGCGTCGTGAGCTCGCCGAGGAGCGCCATGAGGAGCGCTGTCTTCCCGCTCGCCGTCGGCCCGGTCACGACAGTGAGCTTGCCCTCGGGGAACATGACGGTGATGTCGCGCAGCTCGAATCGGTGGTCCCCAGCGGTGGACGCCATGGCGGAGGCGCTGTCGGCGATCGTGGACGCTGCCTCGGAGGGGCCGGCTTCGTGGTCGTTGGTGGATGCCTTGCCGTTGTCCTTACTTTTGCCTTTGTCTTTGCCCTTGGATTTGTCGTCCTCCTTCTCCTCGACCTCGTTCCACTTGAAGGAGCCGTTGATGATCCCTAGACCTTCATCGCTGTCTTCGGAGGGAGGCACGTGGCCCTTCTTTAGCGTGGACACCTGCTCATCAACCTCTTCTTCATCTAGGTACGTCGCGACACGGTCGAGGGCGACTTTGGTCTATGCGCCGAGGCATTAGCAATGCACGCGACGCCGAAATTGGGCAGACGACTTTACCTGGAGAACTTGGACGATCCAAGCTGGAATGACATTCAGAGGGGTACGGATCATCTGGAAAAGCGCGATGGACTAGCGTACAGCTTATATCAGAGTACGTACAAAGGTCAACAAAAACGAATGAAGCCTACCGTGAACGCAGTACCGATCGTCAACTCGTTACCCTGCGCAATGTACGCAAAGAAGGATGTGACGGAGACCAGGATCGGAGCACACGTCCAGATCAGCGAGAAACAGATTGAGTTGATACGCGCTGTCCGAGCCCCTTAGTATCTCTACACGCGCACACCAGCTAGTCAACAGACGAACCTTTGACCATCCACTCCATCTCGACCTTACGCGCCTCCATGACGCGCTGAATCCAGCGGTCCTCCCACGCGAAAAACTTGATGAACTTGACCTACACGCGCAATCTCAGTTAGCCATTACAGGCCATGTGGAGATCGTGGATATGCATACCGCGCCAATGAGCTCATTGAGTACGCCCATGCGCTTGTCACGGACCGTGGAGATGCCCTTCTGGATGCGGACAGAGCGCCTCGCGACGAAGTTGTTCAGCGGCCAGCTCAGGATAATCACGAGGAACCCTGTGAAGGCGGCCCAGCCGAGAAGTCTACCAAGGAGTATTCGTTCAGACTCGGAGAGCGGCGCAAAGGGGACGATCTACTTACTGGTACAAGAAGATACTTGCGATGACGATTTCAAAGGGTGCTATGAGGAGGTCAGTCTAAATGCGCCGATAACGTCACAGGTTCGTACTCACCGCCATAGATGAAGTACAGAGCCGCGGCAGTGAGCGAAATCCGACTCGAGTCGCTTGCCATCAGGTTGACGATCTTGCCGACGTCCGCCCCGGCCTTCGGTTCGTCCGCCTTCGCGGCGTCCTTCTTCTTGTCCGCGCCCTTCGCATCCTTGTTCGCTGCGTCCTTGTTGACGATGCCCGAAAAGTCCTTCCTTTTCAGCGCCTTGTCGTAGATGGACGTCATCAGCTCCATCCGGATGCGCGTGGCGGCGCGGCGGCCGAACCACAGGTGATTGACGTCTGCTTGCGACTGCGCGAGTCGTCTCAGCGACTATATGCGGTACTGGCAAATGGTGCACAGAACTCACCTTGCAAAGCGAGCTGGCGAACGCGAGAAACGCGTACACAAACGCCAGCGCCCTCTTCTCCGGGTTACGTCCCGAACCATCCAGAGCGTCCAGAATGCGCTTCAAGAAGAACGGCCCCGCGTAGTTGAACACGATGCTGACGTAGGTCAGTGTAAAGTCCAAAAGGAGGTCAAGCGAGTTCGCCTTCCAGATCCGTTTCAGCAGCTTGCCCGTCGACCGCGAGAATTTGATGTGCAACGGACGAGCCTGCATCGTCGGACTGAGGGACCAAACGTCCGACTCGTTGAGGGTGTTGTACATCCCCCGGTCGAGCAAGGGGACGACCCAGCGGAAAGACATCCAGCCCCATACGGTCGTGTAGTCCTCGGGAGAGACCGACTTGCCCTAACGATTGGAGATACTAGCTTGAGCAACTGTGCTATGCGGTTAGCTGAAGATGCTAAACTTATTACTCACAATTTCCTCCTTCTTGACATGTTTGCTGGGGATGCCCAACGGCATGTTCACGACGACTACGAAGGCTCCGGCGACTGCAAGTAGGTTGACAACATACACGGCAATGACGGGCAAAGAGGGGAGTGGGAAGCCATAAACATAGTGGTCGTAGATATGGCCGATGAACGTTACGACGCCAAGGAGGAGATGCAGGGCGAAGAGGACGAAGAGATCGCGTGGAACGGTTGCTGTAGGGCGGACTATTGGACGCAGCGCAGCATAGAACCATGTAACAGCTATAAGAAAGTCGCGTACGCCATTCCAGGTGTCTTCCGGGTTGATGATGAGACCATAGCAGCCGATGCCGAGCCAGAGGAGACATTCGATGAGCGACACGGTAGAAAGAACGAGCGTACGCCAGAGCGGAACCACGTTCTCCCTCTCTCTCTCCTCGCCACCATGTTCATCGCCGTAGAGCAGCGCTTCGGCTTCGGGCAACGGCAAGAAGTTCGTGAAGGGCTTTGTGAGGATGCGCACGAGGGCAGGGATTGGCGGGACGGCGGAGACGAGTACGAGACCGACAAAGGCGAACGGAAGGACGGCGGCCCAGGACCCACGCACGCACGCGTCCTCGAGCGATGTCCAGCTTGCGCCGTTGCAGACCGCCATTGCGAAAAATCGCGATGTGGTTCACGACGCTTTATGGACGGCAGGCGGTTGTCTCCCCTGGGCAGACAATGAATGTGTACCGGCGACTCGTGTGGGACCGACGGAGGTGAATGTGTCCGGACTGATATCTGAAGGTGTCAGCGTGAGAGAGGAACTCTTGGGTCGAGCGACGCACTTGGTCACCCGGCCGCACACCCCAATGCGACGAGACTGCAGCGCTCCGTGCTGTTCGACGATGACGAGCTGGCTGTCTGTGACGACGAGCGCTGTGTTCAGTATGTTGGTGGCGGGAAGATGAGCGCGTCGCGCGTCGGGAGCTGAGGTCTCCTCAGGCCCGGGTTTACTGTCTCAGCCAATCAGAATGACCTAATTCCACCCGAGGCCGACGGTACGCGTAAGTTGTAACGCGTCTTGCTAAGCTTGCTTCAACTTGAACGCTGTGATACTACTCAGACTCCTAACGGACTTATGGTGTACACTCCAGCCTCGTCCAGGGGCCGCTGCATACTCACATCTATGGGCCGGCGTCTTCGGTGGGTCATGGTCATGCATGCCCGTTCGTTTTTCGGTGTCTTCGTCGAAATTCCCGCGGAGCCTGGAAAAAGAATGTACAATGGTAGCGGGCTGTATGACCGTAACCTACCACACCGTAGATAGATGGGGGATTAGCAGGAGCTACGGCCATGGATGGCCTCAGATGCATGCAAAGTGGTTACATGCGAAGCACCTGCTATACTTCAGCTTCAATTGTGGCAAATTGAACCACAGCCGATGTGTGAGTACTTAGGCGCTCTGATATCTACCATCTTCCACCGTCATCACCATCCTGCCATGGCTGTTCTCGCGTTCCTTGACATTTTCATGGGAGATGAAGGCGCACACGCGCATGAACAAGCCGCATACGACGCTACCGCTCTCCATTTCACCAATATGCCGCGATCTACGGCCTTCCCGACTCTCCGTCCTTGCTTTCGGAGGGGCAGCAAGATATCCTGAAAGAACTCGACGTACATCCTTGTCTTACTCGCTTATATACTGGAAACTGAGGCCCGGCTCTTCGTTGCACATGTCTGGTCCGCGATGATCCACTCGACATACCCAAGTGCTCTCTCAAGATGCGGCTCATACCTCCCACACCCCTGCTAGCCGGCCGCTTGGTCTTCGGGCTATGATAGCCAAGGGCTGTCGAACGTCGGCGAACTTCCTGGTCCTTTGCACCGGCGAAAGAGGCATGTACAAGAACGCGCCGAACAAAAAGCTGCACTATCTCGGGTGCCCTGTACACAGGATTGTCAAGGGCTTTGTCGCACAGGGCGGAGATATCACCCAGGCACCGGAGTGCGATGTCAAAGCTGGCCGGGAGCCAGTGGTTTGTTGGCGTCCACAATATCTCCGGGATCGCGTGCCAGCACAGGGAATGTGTCAGTGGAAGGCCGTAGGGGTGAAAGATGTATCTGCAAGGGGGGAGTGAGGTATATGCTAGAGCATCTCGTCATCGGAAGTGTGAGTGTGCAATCGTCGTTCTCGTGCAGCCTAGCGCTGATACGGCGCGTCTGCCAGTGCGTTGAGTCCGAGTCTGGAGTGGGCCGTTGTTTTGCGAGACGCAGGACAATGAACGAAAAGATAAGCCCCTACAGTAAGCACGCGACGCCCAAAAACGAGTTAGGTCGGGCTGAGACTCTAGTGTATCTGGATCGAGCCACTTACGATTAGCGACGGGAAGATGTTCAGACAGGCAAGGTATCCGTCAGCTTGGCTTGTTGAGTAGGTGATCAAGAGTGAAGCCGACGCGACCGTGTATATTGCAGCGGATTGCACGATAGCTTCCGCCACTCTTCGGGCCAGTGCGAAGCGCCTGGTAATCGGAATGGGCACCATAGAACCGTGCGAGGACCTCAATATTCGCCACATGATGAGCACTGTGCCGGTCATCAACGAGAACTGGAATCAGGATTCCACTAAGCAAGGGCAAAGCACAAATTCTCACCGGTGCAGAGCACATTAGTGCATATAGTCGCAATGCAGAACGGTACCGGAAAGCCGTTGAAGTTCAGTATAGATCCTTCAATTAGGCTCCCATATCCCGTCGCTGACCTGCAATGTTAGTTACGTGCGGAGTACCTCGAAGCCACTAGCAGAGGTTTCGACTTACCGACGCCTATTGCAGTGAGAATCGCCGGGGCAACGAGGACGATCCTTCGTCGGGCCCACACAACGAGGACCCGGTACATCTGAATGAATCTCGATGTCAACATGCATTGGAGCGTTAGGCGGACGACAAGGACTCGCTCACCATCATAGCATCCGCAATCAGGGTCTGAGTTATATACACGCCCAGCTTGGGGAGGAGGCCGCGATTGTCTTCCAACTCCGCAGACTCAGCGCCCAAGCTGCTGGCGCCGTATAGAATAGTTTGGAGGCTTATAACGAGATGCTTGATGGTATTGAGTATCATTACATTGACGATACACGTCAAGATCAGGCTCACCACCAAAGCGAGGACCAACATCGTAGTACTCGCAAGCAAGATAGCCCATGCACGTCGTGAGGGCTTGCGTCGATCATTACCCACTCGCAGCAGGCGCCATGTGCCTTGTGTGTATGTGACTACGAAAGCTCCAAAGAGGAGAGATTCGAAGAAGAACGACACAAGGACAGAGACTACTTCTTGTTGCATAGAAGTTCCAGCGAGCTGCTGAGCACACAGTGGCGGTCAGACACTGTCCACGGATGACACCAAATGGACATACTGTATCTTCATCGTACTGAACCCAACGGATGTTTAGTCCCTCCATGACTTGCTAGACCCAACGTCAGATACGGACACTACTCGTAGCCCGGTAAGGCGGACACTGGCACCAGCAAGGAGCTAAGAGCAATCACAGAGAACGAGGTTGAAAGGTGAAGTAGCTTGGGTCCCCAACCTTATACGCAGCTGCTTCAGAGCCACAGTAGGGGCATGTACCTGCGGATGGAGGCGGTATAGGTCGGGGGACATCTTCCCACACCGATGTAGCCCTCGCCGAGTTCGAACCAATCTTGATGTCCCCACGTCGGGGTCTGAGGACGCGGCGCTGCCATGCTCCGTGCCTGGCATAGAAATAACGTAGTTGAAATGGTCGCTTTCATAGCCGCTTGATCTGGCATTGCATGCCAGCCACCATTCTGACGCCTATGAACATTGTGCGTAGAAGACTTCTTCAGCTGCGCTGTGATAGATGTGAGCTCACTGTGGGCATCCATCGGATCGCACGGCGAAAACCTACCCACGACATTGGCTAGAATATGACGCCTGCGTACTACGCGAGTTCAGCTCCAACTCATGATGCATCCAGTATAGAAGATCCATACCTGTCGTCACCGCCTTCCCTACCGCTTCATGCAGCCCGAGGCGAGAACGCGCGATATGACCATCAGGTGGCTCAATGGACGTACGTACCATCAACGTTTGGACCGCGACTAACGCATAGCGATCCGCCAACTCATTTACGCGTTGCAACGCCAGCGTTCTTCCGCATCCGCAGAGGTTGTCTTACACATATCAGGTTTCTACGATGACTCAAGGGCGTAGGCGAGCAGGTACATGGTGGTTGAGGGAACAGAGCAAGCGCTCGGACTGGAGGACCCGAGGCCAACAGTACGCGTCTTGCTTCGACGCCGCCATACTTGCTCAACGGTATACGCCTCGTCCTCGTCCAAAGACTGCTGCATACTCACATTCATTCTCCGGAGTCTTCAATTGGTCATGCATGCTCGTTCGCTCTTCGGTGTCTTCGTCCACATTCCCGCGGAGGCCTTACGAGATTCATTAGAAAGTTCACTAAGCTGCTTGACCTCTGTGGGCTACGTGTCCGCGACCCACATCATCGCAGATAGATTGGGGATAAGCAAGAGTTCCCGTGCGAGGACTATACATGGCCTGAGATGCATGCAAAGTGGTTACACGCGAAGCACCTGCTATAGTCAATTGTGAGTAGGCGCTCTCATGAGTATCTACCAGCCATCACCATTTCTCGCCGTCACCACCATCAGCCACCCTCCTGCGATGGGTGTCCTCGCGTTCCTCGACGTTTTTATGGGCGATGAAAGCGCACACGCGCGTGAACAAGCCGCATACGACGCTACCACATCTCTACTTGCTAAAAATGCCGCAATCTACGGCCTCCCCGATTCTCCACCCTTGCTTTCAGAGGAACAGCAAGACATTCTGAAAGAGCTCGACGTACTTACTTGTCTTCCTTGCTCGTATACTCGGTACTGAGGCCTGGCTCTTCGTTGCCCATGCCTGGCCCGCGATGATCCATCGACATTCAAAGAGCTCTCTCGAAATGCGATTCACACCTCCGGCCCCCTTGCTTGCCGGTCGCCTTGTCTTTGAGCTTGATGATAGCCAAGGGTTCTCGAAAACGACAGCGAACTTCCTAGCCCTTTGCACTGGCGAAAAGGGCATGTGCAAGAACGCACCGAACAAGAAGCTGCATTACCTGGGGTGCACTATACACAGGATTGTCAAAGGCTTCGTCGCCCAAGGCGGAGACATCACACGAGGAGACGGCAGCGGCGGCGAGGTGCGTTCAGAGCCGTCTCACGGAAAGGCTACTCTTGATGACGCCTCATTGAATACGCTATAGTCCATCTATGGCGGGAAATTCAACGACGACAAAGCCGGCCTGAAGAAGAAAATGCGTCGCGGTTCGCTCGCAATGGCCAACTCAGGAAAGAACACCAACTCTTCGCAATTCTTCGTCGTGCTCACGGACGATGAGGGCAAGCTTGCGAAGATGAATGGCAAGTACGTCGTGTTTGGCGAGCTACAGGAGGGCTGGGACGTCCTGGATCGCCTAGACGAGGTTGGAAGTGCGGATGGGAAGCCTTCCGTTCCAGTGTGGATTGGAGGGTGTGGGAAGCTGTGAACTGTGTAAGTAAGTGTAACACGAAAAGCGGGATCGAGGTTTTCGCAATGGTTTTGCACTAGATGCCCGTCATAATGAACTGCGAAGGTATGTAGAGAACCGTTCTTATTGACGTCCTATCGTACATACACTGCACATTATGCGCATAACAACACGTCAAACACTCAGAAATCCAGACTTCCGCCACGCCGCAAGCCACTTCCTCGCGCGGCCCGCATCCAACGCCGACATCCTAGCCAACGTCTCCGACACCTTCGTCGCCTTCTCCGACGACAAGTACACAATTCCAAGAGGTTCATGATCAGGGGACTGCTTTAGGGCCCTGAAGAAGTCGATGATACGAAGCGCAGGGTTCGCCTTCATGAGCTTGACCTCATCCGCATCCCCAACGCCGCAAGTGCTCGCTTCCAAGGCAGGCAGCCACGCTTGATACGAGACCAGCGGTACTCCCAACTCAGCCGCGATCGGTGCGATGACGGTGCGCCATGGGACGGGTCGTGGGTGGACGAGGTGCACGATGGGCTCGGACGAATGCCGCATCTCCGTGAACGCCTTCGCACCTTCGTATCCCGGGATCCACGTAATGTCCTGTTACACGCCCGTCAGTGGTTTTTCAATGATAGAAGACTTGTATGTCACATACCCCACTGACGTCCGGCAAGCATCGAAGGAGCTGGGCAGACTTGACGAGCGCTGGGAACCACTCTCTCTCGTTCCAGTGGCCGACCCTGTCCCCGCAGACCTGACCAAGACGCATTACTACCGTTTTCACGCCGGTCTCCTTCGTAGCATTCTGTAGAACGTGTTCAGCGACCCACTTCGCCTCAGGGTAGCCACTGCCGAACGCGGACGTCGGGTCGTCGAGCGGGACTTCTGGGGCAGGGGTGACGCCCTTATAGTCTGTGAGAAGTGAGAAGTGATATGTAGATTAGCGACGGGTGCGTGTTCGACGGTCGGTAGGGATGCACGCACTGCTGAACACGCCGATAGAGCTGACGAAGACTACGGTTGGTGCTTGACGGAACGGCGAGCTAATCGCGAGGTCGATTAGGTTCCGCGTGCCTTGCAGGTCGACCTCGAATGAATGCAGTGACAGGTTGAAGTCGACCTTCCACGCTATGCATTTGCATCGGTTCATGAGCATCTCTCCGCTCAATGAACCACAGGCCGACGCACCATTATGCATAATATGTGTAACGGACCGCCGGATCTCGTCCAGCAGCCGCGGCTCGATGCCAAAGCCGGGCTCATGCAATACCGCCTCGACCATTCTGAACTTCGGCGTATCCAGCAACGCTTCATCTAGACCTCTCGCGCGGAACTGCACGCGCTGCCGCTCGGGCGCGTTCGTACCCTTGCGGTTGAATGCGTACACACGCTCGACGGTCTCGTCGCGCAACAAGTGCTCGAGCGCGTCGCACCCAAAACCTCCCGTCGTCCCCGTGATCAAGACGACGTCCTTTGACGATGCGGGGCGGTCGACCAAGTTGGCGGATCGCGATGGGAACCCCGCGGAGTACTTCTTAACGTACTTCCACAGGTCTTGCGGGGCGTGCGATGTACCGTTGATCCCGTTCTGGTTGTGGAGGGCCGTCTGCACGACATTTGCGAGGCTGGAGATGGTCGGCGCGTTGAAGACGAAGTTCGAGTTGAGGCGCTTGGCGGCACCAGGATCTACTTCGCGGAGTGCGCGCAGGATCGTGTTGCGAATCCACGTGGCCTGCAGGCTACACAGAGGAATGCAATTAGCATTGGTACTCGTCCAACACTGTAGCATATACGCTGAGGAAGGCGCACCTGTCGCACCCATTGCGGAAGATATCCGCATCGTCCGAGATGCGTCTGCGCAGCGTATGGTCGACGACAGCCCGCACGAAGCCCAGCGTACCGGCCTTGTCCCAGGTTTGGGGTGACGGTACGTCTGCTTGGGCGCTGTCTTCGACCTTCTTGTAGCATGCCTCGATTTCGTCGTGGTATTCCTTGAGGATGATCTTGCGTCGCGGAAGGCCCTTGACGTTGAACTGCAGAGGCTTTATGGGGGACGTGACGAGGACCATCTAGCGTGGGTCATAGGTGAGTGGTGAATGTGCACTCGGGGGATTGAGTACTGACCTCTTTGAATATCCTAGAATGCTGCGGTGCCAACTCATTTGCCCGTTCAATACTCGGCCTGTAAAGCGGATATGCATCAGGTCATACACCAGGTAGCGCGAACTACGAACGAACGACGCACCAGATCTTGTTCCTGAACGCCTCCAGCTGTGCGCTGTCATTCGGATCAATAGCATACTGCTCCTGCGGCTGCACGAGAATCCCATTCTGGAACTTCCTGCTGCCGAACATGACAGAGCTCTTCACGTGTGGGTCCCGGTTCACCACCTGCTCCATAGGGAGTGGGTTCGTCTGTCCGCACCTTAAGCGCCAGTTCTCTATCGTATTAAACGGGTCTTTAAAGGACTAACCTTTTCCCCATTAGACAGTACAATTTGCTCGTCCGTGCGTCCATATACTGCCCAAAATCCAGGGAGGGTCTCGTGAGGCACCGCGAGGTCACCCGTGGCGTACGCATCTCGCCCTTCGTATTTCATGTTGATCACCGGTAGCGACAAGTTCGGGTCAGACTAGCGCGGATGAGTCGTTAGCCAACATTCCGTCCACGGTGGGAATGAACCTACGAGAACAACGACTTCATACTTGTTGTCGTCGTGCGGGACAAACCTGACTTCCCTGGCTGGGTGGGCGCTGAAGTATTCCCAGTTCAATCCTGGGTTGGCTGTGTGCGCAGTGTCAGCATGGAGTCGAGCGTAGCTCAAGCGCGGGCACTCAAGTACTCACGTCGTACAGGCAGGTTGACCAGGCCGACTTCAGTCCTGGAAAGCCCGTGAGACAACCGATTTAATTTTCATGAGACACGAATGACTTACAGTCCGTATATGGAGAAGAGGTTTACACCTTGCGATGCCAGGGCGTCGCCGACCTCCGACGCAAGAGGCGCGCCACCGAAACACTTGCAAGAACAGGTAAGCCTGCCGTATATCACTGAAAGACCAGTGTGCTCACGACTCCGCGCGTCCGCCGCATACCGTCCACCTTCTCAGGGTCGCGCGCCCATTCCTACTCGTACAAAGTCCGAGGTTAGACCCATGAGCAGTAGGTTATGAAGGCCCATACCTCGATGAAGGATGGCACGGCCCATATGTAGTCGCACTTGGTAGCGGCGATGCCTTCCCATACTGCACTAGGTATGGGTATTCTAGGCGGCGTCTGCGGCTTGAACGCGGCCACAACGTAACCGTTGACAGGCTTTCTCGAAGAGATGGTGAATAGCACGATGAAGTCAGTGTTGGCATAGGCTGCCTAGGATATCTCTAACTCACCGATCCAACATAGAGGAATGCACCGAGACCATGGGACATCAGCGTCCCGTGACAGCCCATGACGGATCGCGACGTGTCGACCTCGACAGACACTGGATACAGTCAGCCCAGTCAGGTTCGACTGAGAGACATGGCTCAGAGATGTACACTGACGAGCAACACGGCCAAACGATGTTAGCCACCTATGGGTCCATCGTATTGGCTTCGGGTGGCCAGTAGATCCTTGAAACCATCAAAAACATTTTCAGCTCACATCCAGTGACAGAAGTCATGATTCTACGCCGCAAAGCACGTACCGGACGAGTGGATGATCAATGCGTAAGAGTCTATGTCGTACGTTTCCGGAAATTTCACTTCGCGTTCGAAAGCCTTATTAGCAGACTTCGTGTCCTTCGGGAATAGGTCTCCGAACGTAGGCATAGCTTGAAGGCTCAACTGGCCCGCCGGAAGAAGGCCCACAGTGTCGTGTGCGACCTGACGGACGGCGACATCCGGAGAAACCAGCATCTGGGATACGTTCGTCTTCTGCAACATGTCTGCCACCCCGGCGGGTCCATTGCGAGTGGAGATCAGGAACACGGTGCAGCCAGCTCGCATCGCGCCGATGACGGTGCAGAAATACGTGATTGTATCTGTCGGTCAGGGCAAGGGGTGTTCAGTAAGCTAGCGGTTATGAATTATCGTGACAAGCTAACCAGCATTGGCGAAGACAGCTACGGTCGGTCGATCGGCGTCGTCCTTGGGAGGGTGTCCGGCAAATGACGATACATAGCGTGCCGCGCGGTCGATGGCCAAGTTCGCTATGGCATAGGTGATGTACTCGTGCTTGCCGCCATCGTCGTAAGTAAATAGCGGGTAGTTGGGGTTCCCCTTCGCATGCCAGTCATATAGCTCCGGCGCCGTGGTGCCTTTCGCAAGCAGCTCTTTCGGGGCTCGGAAGTCGGCCGTGACGTGCGGAGGAAGGTCAGTGGCTTCAAAGGGCATTGTGGATTGGCAGTGTCTCGATTTCGAAGGCGGTCGAACAGAAATCATCTCGCACAGTAGCGCACGCTCTCTCATATACTCGGTTCCCTCGTAGGATTGTCTCCGTGCCGAGCCATGGTCGGCACGTTTCTGCAATGGTTGCAGGTGGTGCGTGCTGTCTCATTGCGGGATTATGGGGCCAGCAGAGGAGCGGCTCAGACATGTTTCGTAGTACGGCGGCGCACCGTGGTGACGGTATGTATGCATTTATATATCCTGTCAACACTAGTAGTATACGCGCGTATTTGTCAGCGCGCGAACTTCATCCTTGGACACGATGGACTTGGAAACGTACTGCGCGGCGTTCCGACACTGTCTGGCTGCGGGAGAGGGGGTACAGTATGACCTAGTGCTGGGCGCACTGCGCAGAGGTGAAGGCTCCGGTCCCGAATGTCCGCGGACGTCCGCCGAGCAATGGGTCATGGTCACTTGCGCGATCCCGTGTTTGAGCATCGTCAAACAGTTTCCACAGGGGGATGGTTGTGAGTGCCAGTGATTCGTATATACACGTACTAAATAGTAGTAGGCAACCATGCCGACTATGAAGACCGTGGATATTCCACTCAAAAACTCACCTGAGTGAGTGCAACAACAGTTCTGTGCAGCGGCCATAGAGCTAAGGATGACTCTGTATGGATGTTCGTGCTACCAAAGGCGTGACAAGTTGCCGTGCCACCATCTCCTGACACCGTGGGAAAAGATCTACTCGCTCGTGCTTCCCCTGTGCTTAGCCTCGGGGAGGCTCAGTCAGTGAGGGTGGAACGCTGTTACAGTACTTCGTACAGCCTGAGTTTTGTACCACCCTGATCACCGAGTCGTGTATAGTGTATTGCATTGTTAGAAATAGCCGACACCTCGGAGATATCGAGAGGGCAACCCCATGAGCCGACCCGGACAACGAGCACTGCGATGTGCATGAAGGAATAGTCCAAGCCCAGCTAATGGAAAGCGTTCAGTGACACAGTCACCTTACATAGACCTCTCCGCCATCTCCAACCTCGAACCCCTCGCATCCAATCCCGAAGGCGCGCCTCTCTCCAGAACCCCGCGCCCCTTCACCCTCCTCCGCATCCACCACAACTCCGCCCACCTCGCCGCCGCATACACCGGCACCCCCACCACAAAGCCCACAATCATGCCTAGGTCGCCCGTGCCTCGGCGCGCGATCGGGCCCGTGTACCACACCTGCTGCATGCACGGCACGATCACCGCGACGCTCGCACCGAGCGTGCAGAGCGCCGCGAAGCCGCGCGCGAGGTTGGGGTGCCGTGGATCGTCCCACGCGTCGGGGACGTTGTATGCGGTGCGCGAGTATGAGCCTCGGCGGAAGAGGAAGTGCTCGGTCATGACGACGGCGCAGAAGGGTGCGAGCCAGTAGCCGATGAGCGCTGTAAATAGTACACAGTCAACGACTACGCTGCGAGCGATTATCCAAGTTCAAGCGCACCGAGGATGTCCACAAACGTGCTGTAGAACTTGCCCGCGCCCACAATGGCCAACGGGATCAACCTGCATGCAACACGGGCGTCAGCCTCTCGCCACTAAAGGCTTGCGACCCTCGGGAAGGCGTACTCACACTGCAGTCGACACGATAGCGATCAAAAACCGCGGCACGCGCGCGAACGCCCGGTGCACGGTCATGAAGCTCGTGCACACCGTGTACATAGTCGGCGCGCACGCGCTCGGCGCCGTCAAGCTCAGCAGCACGAGCAGGAACTTCCCGAACCCGCCCGTCGGGGCGAGCACCGCCGCGACCAGACCCCCGACGTCGTTCCCGTCCCCGAGCCCGGCGCCCCATGCGGGCACAGATGACATCGCAGCGGCTGCGAAGGCGGCTCCCAGCATGTGCGCCGGCACCTTATTACAAAACGAAGAACCCCTATCGTCAGCCACGTTTCAAAACACGATCAAGGCAGATGAAACAGGCGTACGCTCGAGACGAAGAACCCTAGGTATGAATACCAAAACACGCGCCACGCCGAGGCAGTACGATCATGGTATACGCCATAGTCGGGCGTGAGCGTCGACCAGCTCACGACGGTCGCAGCGAGCGAGGTGCCGAACGTGAGCAACATCGCGGGGGGTGCGGGCGTCGCAGCGACGAGCGGCGCGTGCCGGAGTTGCGCGCCGCCGACGGCGAGCATGGTAATGAACGCAACGACGTTCGGAATCCAGATGAGTAGCTGGTACCAGTGCAGCGCTTGGCAGCCGCAGAACGTGATCTATGCTCCGGCGGCCCGCTCTTATGAGTACTAGAGGTTGCGGCTCGGGGGAGTGCTATGTGTGTAGTACGTACCGCGAGCGAGAGTAGGGCGATGATGACGATGCCTAGCGTAGCATTTAGGTGCTCAGACACCTCTGCGAGCGTCTGGCCGCCGATGATCGTGTTCACGACCAGGTACCCCTGCAGTACGAGCACGTTGAGGATGCTCGGGATGATCACGCCATAGTACCTGCGAGGCCATATGCCACATGAATACGTTGTCTGTGTGCATAGAGGGTACTTTCAAGATGGAGAATATGTATGACTCACCCCCACGAGAAGCGGCTCTGCACCATAGTCCGTGTACCGAGCTTTGGGCCAAAAGTCGCGCTTATTCTCGGTATCAGCTTCGGGTGTCGGGTCCGGGAGAAGCAGGGAGAGACTTACAAGAATGCAGGAAACGCGCACGATCTGTGAGCATGAGCTATTCAGCGTCTCCCAAACATAAGGACCTCAATACTACCACTGCCAGAGACGTACATGACATCCACGACGATGATCACGCACAACGAGTCGAGGATACCCAGGCCGTAGTACGCAGGTCCGACCGTCCCCGCGCTGAGCCTAGTAATAACATACGTGGAACGTAACGTCAATCGTTAGCACATGCATTCAACAAGCCTGGGAAGCAAAGAAGAACATACGTCAAGATGTTCGCGTTCGCAGAGAACCACACGAAGAAGAACTGGTACAGTCGCTTGTCCGTCCGGTCCTTGTCCGGAATCGGCGCGATCCTTTGGAGAAGCCCGCCAATTGCACGCAAAGACACCGCAGCTTCCAGTTAGTATTCGTCCTGACGGTACTATACTGCAGCTACCGCTGACCACACAGCAGAGCGTCAACGACAGCGGCCAATGATCGAACACTCACCCGTTCACTTCCAGACCCCACCGCGCGAGCTGCGCCGTGATAGCTCTCAACGCCCGCCCGACCCTCGTCTTCGCCTCGCGCACCGCGTTGTCGGCCTCGCTCACGAGCACCGTCGCTCCTGGCTCGTGCGCGTGCTTAGGCAGACGATATCGGGCATTTCCCCCTTTCTCCACGTCGCGCGCACTTTCCGAGTCTACCAACGAGCGGGTCGACGGCGTGGTGTACGGTGGAGGCTCGAGCTCCTCTTTCTGGATCGAACTTGCGTCTTCATCGAGGAGGATGAGCATTGTGTATAGTCGTGAGACTGTGAAGGTTTTTCTCTTCCTGGATGGCTGGGTATCTCTTCGAAAGTAGACGGTATTCCTCTGGAAGTGGTTTTGCGCTATGGAACTTCGGAGGCAGCTAGAGGCAGTCAGAGCGAAGATCACGAATTGCCCGCTCCGAGTGAACGAACGAACGAGCTGGTAAGGAACAAAGAGGAACTGGGGACTCGGACTCGGACTTGGGCTTGGACGTGCAGGTCACATCCTGCGGAGCACCCCGTCCCATGTTCACTCACACGATAACACTCCTGCGATAGAGACATTCCAAAGGACAGGTATGGGAACTCCACGCCGGCCGTTGAGGTACCTCGAGTCGAGCGACTGATAAGCAGAGTAGCGTGCGATGGCTCTCCAGAAAGAATACCACTGCGCGGATAGACTTCCTGCCAGCCGCTGAGAAGCTCAGAGCAGCTATCTGGGCGAACGGCGGATAGACTAAAGACGGTGAGCATTCGCGGCCTGAGCGTATCGAGCGAGGTTTACCTGGACTTGCGCACCTGGATCCTCCACCTCCGCCTCCGCCGTCTCACGAAGGGGAGGATGAATGGCGGAGCGTGGGCGTCGCGCGACCCAAACACCGTGCTCCAGCGACAAACCTTAAGCGCTAAGAAGCACTTACCGAAGATGTCAAGATGATAGGTAGACGCGTGGGACGCATGCGCAGTGCGCGCACGTCTCACTTCACATGCCTAGGCACTGGGCAGGAAGCATAGCGCCCCTTCCGTGCGTTTGCTCCACGCTCTTCTGCGCGATGTTGATTGCCTTCTAGCGTCTCGGAACGAGCGAGGGTGGATGCAGTACCAGAATCCCGCGAGTGGAAATAACATACGATATATAATACAACGCGCGCGAGGGAGTCGCCCTCACTCCCTCTGGATGAGCGCCAACAGTCCGAGTCCGCCCAAAAGGGCATACTTGAGCTGTGGGAAATCGTTCTGGTACCACGGAGCAGGCGTGAGCGTCCCAAACGCAAAAGTGATATATTGGAAGGCGTACCATAGCGATGGTCACGTATCCGACGTACGGCAGGAACCTGAAGAGCACAGTGATTTCGGCGATTAGCATTCATGAACGGCTCACGCCTAGATAGATGGACGTTATGGCGCACCCTCTGACTTTGCCGACGATATGTTTCCGCTCTAGCCATTCCAAGCCTTGGTATAGGTCGATGTCGTCAATCGGGTTGTTGTCTCCCTTAGTCAACAGGAGCTGCCTGTCAACCAGAGGACTCGCGGAAACCATCCTACGCGCAATTGTGAGTTTGACAGTACGGAACCCCATGAGCGGCAAACCATCGAGCGCTAGTTCGCAATATGCGCCGCAGTGGCACTAAGCTGGACCAGGCAGAATACCTCGATGGGGCGAAAGCATGAAGACGCACCCTTTCTTCGACACGGAGTCATGCGTCTCCAGCACTCGATGTACGATCGGGATGTCCGCGCCAGGCACCTTGTACACCGTAATGTCGCCCGTCTGGTATCGTTGGTCTGACGGATTGGTCAAGAAGAGCAGGTCCCCGCGGTAGAACGCAGGCTCCATAGAACCACTATAGACACCCAACCTGACATCAGCATCCTCGACCTCATCGAACCTGCACTGTGGACGCGCACCTGAGCACTACGACGATGGGAGACTCAGTATTCGTGATGAGCCCCAAGCCTTTCCAGATCATGAGCCCGGAGGCGAGGACGGAGACAAAGTTGAGGATCTGCAGCAGCACCTAGAGTCCGAACAAACCAAACAAGTAAAGAATCGATCGCTCGCTTCAGCATTCATACTCCTCGCGTTCAGACCAAAGAGAACGGGGACGAACATGGCGAACACCGAGCCTCCGGAGCGTCTTGAGCTCGTCCGCGAACATGGCTCTCGTACAACAACGACAGTGGCGATCGCGGTGGGTGCGTGGTTCTAGGACTCTAGGACTCGGACGTGAGGCGGGGCGACAAGACAACGAGGCGTAGGTGGTGGAGAGAACGAAAGGATCGGTACGCGGTACGTCTACGCGACTGCGAGGTAGGATGGGGGAACGCACGTGGAATTCTGGGAGACACGTCCCCAGGCGCTAAAACGCGTCGCGCGAGGAGGGCCGCGCGCCAATCGCGCGTCTCGCCCTCGCGCGCTCCGAGCGATCCTCTACTTCGTCCGACCCCAACACTTTGCAATTGGGCCTCGAGAGGCCTCTCGCGAGTCTGCATTCCGAGGACGATTTCGTACAGTTCGGTGCTCGTAACCACATAGCAGAGTAGGTGAGTTCGTGTCCTGTGGGTGAACGACTCCTTGACAGGCCTAGTTTACACCAGCTAGGTCTCGGCCAGTACTAGTGGTGCGTCGCATGGGATACTAGGTACGCCTTCGCTGCAGCTGCAGGACACTCTCTATTGAGAAGTCGTCTCAATCCACTTGAATGCACGCACATCTAGCCCTTGTACAACAAGTCGCATCGTTTCGCCTGTGATCGTTTACCTTCACCGAGCTTGTCCTCTCCGATTCCAAAGACGCTTCCAATCCGGATCTATATTGCACAACAATCCCGAGTCGTTACAAGTACTATACAACTGACTTCGTTCTAACCCTCACGATGCGCGATCCATAGAAGTTACAGATGATCCAACCACTCTCAAACCGCCAACCTCCACAGGCCTCATAACATAACAAGGGTATGCATCCTTTATCCCAGTAAACAGCACCTCGAGCCCGTCCCAAGTACTGACCAATCCGCGCATCCATATCTTCAGTCCCTCATCCCCAGGATTGAACTTGGGGTGGCCGCCTCGAATTGGAGAGGCGCCCTCGACGACGCCCCCACCGCGCGTTCTCTTCCACCCGGACCTGGGACCTCCTCGCGCGGAGTCAACAGCCCAAGTGGGCCAGGCAGCACTGGCGGGCAGCGCGAGCTCGTCGCCGAACTCGGTTTCGAGCTCATGTGCAGCAGCAGCGACGCCGCCGTCTCGTCTTCTGGGGTCCACGTTGGGGACACCGACGGCGAGGCCGACACGGACTTGCGCTGCTGGCGGGGAGGGAGCACGCCTCCGTGTCCTTGCGCGTGCGACGACTTTTGGATGACGTCGGAGGGTATGGTGAGGGGATGTGCTGGCCCTGGGAGGGTGAGCGCGGGCATGTTGGCCAACGTCGCGGTGGGCCGGAAGCGACCGGACGACGGCGGCGATGGCAGTTGAATATTCGTCGGAGACCGCGTCGGGCCGCTCGATGGGGACCCGGACATCAGGCTGCTTGGGTCGACGTATGGATGTGGCAGCCAAGACGCGATAGGCGGTAGACGGGGAGAAGAAGTCGTGGTAGTGGGGATAACGGGAGATGTCGAGGATGGTTTAGAGACGGTGAAGGGGAGGGGCGACGGCTGCTCGTCATCTCCGGCGTTCCCAGGGCCCTGCTCGTCGTCGCCCCCGTACGAGTCATCCTCTTCTTGACGCGTCGGGGGTCGCTTGTGCTTCGCGGCGCGCTGGGGCTCGTCGGCGTCGTCGGTGCGTTTACGTTTCAAGGGCTCCTTGGACTGCTGACTGTGCTCTGCCACCGCAGGACGAGAACGATGAGCAGTGCGACACTGCGTACACGTCGCAGTTTCCAAAGCCTTGATGCGGTCGATGAGGCCCTGCATAAACTCCACCGTCTTGACGAGGACATCGAGCTTGAACTCCTTCTCCTCCGTCTTCCCCTTCCCCTTCTTCCCCTTCGCCTCCGACTCCGCCTTCCCCGTCTCCGCGCCAACCGCTGCGGTGCCCGCGCTGGGCAAGACGCGCTCGCGGTCGTTAACGAGCATGCTGAGCGTGGCGAGAGTCTCGTTGATCTTCGTCCGTCGTGCCTTCTCGATCTTGGAGTGGTTCAGCTTCCGGAGCGACTCGCGGGCGGAGCGGGACATGGAGCCCGGCTTGCGCCCGCGGCGCTTCGGCGCGGGGGCAGCTTCTCTACCTGGCTCGTACTCGTCTTCCTCCTCGGAAGCCGAGTCCGACTCGGGGGACGGGGGTATATGGTACTCCTTGTCGATGGGCTGCTTGGGGAGGATAGGCGGACGCGCGACGCGACGCTGGACGGCCTTATCAAGAGGCGCGGAGGGTGGGGAGGGGCCCTCGGCGTCGACGAGGGAACTGGTGCGGTGGCGCTTCGCGCGGCGCGGGGGGTTGCAGCTTGCGGCGTAGGCTGTCGCGGCGTCCTTCGTGGTCGACATCGTTCGCGTTGTGGGCCTCTGAGGGGCCGTTGGGCGGGGGATGCGGGGCGGGCGTAGGAGCACACGACACTCGAGAGAAGACGACTGGCGTATGGGGAGGAATATATAGCATGCGGTGGGCACATCGGGGACCCGAAGCGAGCGCGTCCGTGGGCGATCTGCCCCTCTCGACGCCCCCTCACGCCGACAAATGGTCGTGTGCACTCGTCTGCCCAAGAAACGTGCGCGTCGCACGACCATCCCCGCGCATCCCCATTGGCTCCCGCCCATGCACGTGTAGCCTCTCTACGCCCCCTTGCCCGTTTCGGAAGGTGCTGTCGTTCGCAGCAGCCACGGTATCCCTCCCACCATTCCAGTCCCCACCAGTCATCTACATCACGATATATGCCTCCTTACGGTCATCGCACGGACGGGAGCATAAACGACGAGCAAGACAACGACACCCATCTCATCCGTCGTCGTGTGCCGGTCTATGCGTCAAACTGCATGCTACTCGCCTGGCTTCCCAGGGAAGCTCCCAGCGCAAGTGCGGCGCAGCGTCAGAACAGCGCACGTCCACCAACGTGGGACTCTCGCAAGGACAAGCTGCAAAGCCACAGTCCCACGGAAGAAGCATCCGCTTCCTTGTCAAACGACTGCGTGCTAGCCACCAGGCTAGGCGACTTGCAGCGTTCCCCTGCGCGCACCCGTGCGCATCGCTGCAAAGGTCGCGTGGGCGTCCGGGGAGCTGAATGGCGGTGCGCCGAGAATTAGGGTGCCTCTGCTCAGAGGCGCGACTGGCTGCTTCCCCCCTGATGCATCGATAACGCGCACGAACGTGTTCCGTCGGCTTAGACGTGCAATGTGGGTGGGCTGTCGCTGAACTCTCGCGGCACACGAACGATTCTGGGGCGAGACCCTCGGTTTATGCCACTGAAGACACCATGTGATGCATGGTTCTGGAGCTCGCTAGGGTTGTGGCATGGGTGGCGATTTCTCTTTATACACTTGGAGGATTGACGCGATATTTCCCGTAAACACCATGAATCCCAGGCCACGGATCCGGTCAGAGCAGGTGCGGCACAACATATCCAACACTCCTACTGGGCTGAAGGTGCACTGTGTTTGTGTTTGTAACCTTGTATGCCATTGACTGCACTCATGTTGTTGCGAGTGTGAATGAGTTGTATAAGTGAACCCTTACAAATGAAAGACCATGAGTAGTGCAACTTGAACTGAAACTAATGGATTGGCGGTAACCCTAACCCACAGCCACGATACTGCATGAGCGCCTATTGAGTGCATTCATTGGCGAGCGTTGCCGTTCTCTTGTTGCAGCCACCACCGGCTGGCAAACCGGTATTGTCTGGTTGGCGTCATAACTCTAACAGACTGAAGGGCGTACATTAAGGAGCACAGCAAGCCTATATCAATACTTCATTGCTCAATATCGTCGTGACGTCAGATTGATCAGGTACGACAACCGTTTACTTTGATGCTATGCGGTGAAGTTCGACCTTCTCGAGTCTTCAATATACTGACTATATGCATCTTTTCGCACGCAGGCGGGAGGAGCTGTGATTCTAGCATATAGCCCCGCCAACGCAATGAGCGGACAGAGCGCAGTCACAGTGCTGTGGCCGTCAGACGTCTCCCCACGCGCGGGCTTTTGCTATGGCTGGCTGCGCCCGCTCATCATCGTAGCGGGTATTCTTCCGCAAGACGACCTTGGAATGAGGGTGCGCAGTACACTAAGTGGTACTCCGCGGCATTCATGCTCATGGTAGCCGTTGTCGCAGGAAGAGGAAGCCGAGACAATCATTGATTCGGCGATCGCAGATCCACGATGGCGCGCTGTGCAGGACAAGTTCAACTCCAAACCGAGCGTCATTGGAACGTGTGAGGATCCAACTTCAAAGGACTCCCTGCCGAAGTTTCTATTGAGCGAACGTCCTACAGGCGGTATGTTGTGTCTGCATGTTCCACAGTACCGCCTGGTCTGATACGTTATACATAGAAGCCCCACATATTGTTCTGTATCAGAGACATAGACGACAGTCTATGCGGTTCTATGCGTTCGACTTTAGCGAGCTTGACATTCTTCCCTCGCAAGGATCGGTGCACGACCCATCTCCTCTGTCATCTAAGAACGCGAACGCCGTTTTCGCGACAGACTTCACGCGTGTTCGTGGTTCAAATCCATCCCGAGCCCACTCCCTAGATGGGGAAGTGCTCAATCAGGTCATTACAGTCCTATCAGTGTAGAATTCTCTAGCAATTACTGATGCATGCTGCTAGGCGAATTTCGCGCAGCTGTTGGCAGAGTTGGTCAACAAACAGGTTTCTAGGGGCGAACCGTATCCCGACCGACCAAGTACCCCTGTTCCCGCTACACCAGAGATACCGGCGGCAACTGCATCTCCCTCGCCACAACCTCTCGGGGAGCCACACCCGCCGCACCGTATTTGTAACGGCGATGCTATCAGCAGACCGCTCATATTTGCGAGAAGCTTTTCTACTACAGGTATGCAGTACGCTGTTTTAGCACACATCCTGCTGAATGGAGATACAGCGGATCAGCTCGACGTGCGGCTCGAGCAAGGTGTCTACGTCGCAAACGAGATGCCATACGTGTACCACGACAAGTCGCGTACTGTCACGTCAATCTCGAAGTACATCAAGTAAGCGGACCGTTCTCCGTATTCGCCGTCGAGATGAGAAAGCTGACTTCGGTGTGCAGGTTCCATAATTGCATGTGGCTCGTCCTGAATGACGTGATCATCGGGGTCGCCTTTGGGTCTTTCCTCTGTGAGAACAAGAACATCTTGGCTTCGTGGCTGGAATACTTGATGCAGGTGTGTTCGACGCGATGCCACATCTCGTACTTCGCAAGGGTCTAACTTAGAACAGTACTACCTCGTGCACCGCATGAAGCTTGCATTGCTATGGCTTAACAACTGGCCTGCCGGCCTCAAGCTGAACACTGAGCTCAGTCAATTCTATTGTCACACGCTCATAGGCGTGGTTTCCGCTTGGGGTTGTAAGTCATCCTCACTCCCCGTCTAACCGCTCTGAATGCGTGCACTCCCACCGCTATCTGACGCTGACCGTATTGCTCATGATAAGGGCTTCTTGAACGGGCAGCGCCGTACCTCCCCGCTCTAATATGGGCTATCGGTATCGCCGGATGCTGCGGCATGACGATGATCGTCTCCCTTCTCTCTGACACCCTCAGCTTGTTCACGATGCACCTCTATGCGTGCTACATCATCTCTGCGACCATCTTCCGCCACCAACTCAGCCTCGCGGGCTCGCTGTGGAATCTCTTCCGCGGTATGTACCGATACTCTTCCTCGCGCTTATGGAGGGGCAAAGCTGACGCGCGATGTACGACGCGGAACAGGGAAACGGTACAACGTTCTGAGGAACCGTATCGACACTTGGGACTACGACCTCGATCAGCTCTTACTCGGGACGATCCTCTTCACGCTTCTCGCGTTCCTCTATCCCACGGTGCTGACGTACTACGCCCTCTTCGCCACGGCAAGTAACCCTCTTTCCCTCCACTTGCTCAGCAGCCGGCGGCCCACTGACCGATGCGTGGATGTGCCAATCAGGCACGACTGGCGGTGATGATGATCCACGCCGTATTGGACACGGCGACTGCGCTCTTGAATCACTTCCCTCTGTTCGCGCTGCTGTTACGTGTTAAAGACCCGCTTCGTTTGCCTGGTATGTCGCTGGTTGCTCGTGCATGCCGGTCACACGACCCATACATTACTATCATAGGAGGCGTATGCGTTCAACGGTCCAAGAAGGGGCCGCTCGTGCTCACCGTGAGTGTCTCTTTGCTGCATTGGTAACGACGCAGAGATGTTCACCAGCGACCCTCCAATGCAGAGCCAGCCCGCGCCGCTCTCTTCCATCTTCAGACACTACGGTATGTGCACCTTTATACGCACAGCTAGAGCGCGGAAAGCCTACGACTCTGACTGCATCCGCCATCTAGCACATCTGGCAGGTCGCCTGACCACGCACTACCACCCTCTTCGAATGCTGCGTCAGCTCGCTTCAGGGCGGCTCATGACGCCCATACCTCGTTCCGCAATCCGCTACAACATGATCCCTGTCCAGCAGCGGAGGCACGATGGCCCGGCGGCCACAGCGGCGCATTCATGGTACGTGCAACAGCCTGAGATGAAACGATAGCTGTGTATTAATCCTGAGCACGTATTAGATCGCGCGACCCTTTCTTTCCCCTCCTTGGTATAGAGTTCCATCGGAGCCTAGGTGTATCTATTGTAATGACGATTATGAAGCGGCCACCCCGTTGCGTTTTGGTTCGAACTTTGAAGATCGTGGGCGGCTAGGTTGTCTAGAGCTTGGCACGAGTCTGCTGGGACGCCGCCCGCAGGCCCTTGCTCTGGTCCCTCAGCACCCTCCGGGGGATCTTCCCGCTCGGGCTCTTGGGGATCGCCTCGATGAAGATCACGCCGCCCGTGAGCCACTTGTACTTCGACTTCGTCGCCGATACGTGCTACCCCACACCATCAGCCTCACGTAGAACCTCAACGCAATGATACCTGAGAACATACCTTCTGCAAACGCGCCTTGACCTCCTCCGCCAGAGCGGGCTTCTTCGCGATCTCGGCGGCCACGGCGGGCTTGAGGACGACGTACGCGAGCGGTGCCTCCCCGGCGAAGTCGTCGGGGATACCGATCACCGCGACGTCCGCGACGTCGGGGTGGTCGAGCAGGTGCCCTTCGAGCTCGGAGGGCGCGACCTGGTTGCCCTTGACCTTGATGAGCTCCTTGATGCGGTCAGTGACGAACATGTCGCCGTTCTCCGCGAAGAGCACTTCGTCGCCCGTACGGAGCCATCTGTGGCGAGCAGATCAGTATCCGCTGTGCAAAGAGTCAAGCGATGGGAAGGGAGCTTACCCGTCAATGAACGTCTCCTTCGTGCTATGTTGTAGGTCAGTAAGGCTGCGTGCGAACTCAGTCATGAACACGTACGCCTGCTCGTTTTTGTAGTACCCAAGGGCGATCTGGGGACCCTTCAAGAGGAGCTCGCCAGGCTCGCCGACACCGGCGAGCGAGCCGTCGGGTTTGACGACCTTGGCGACAATGCCTGGGATCAGTTGTCCCGCACTGCCGAGGGTGCCGACCTTCTGCGAGACAGGGAACTGCGCGCAAGCAAGGCGGTCAACAATCCTGCTATCTGCGCAAGGTATACGACGAAGGCAAGATGCTTACCACGGTGACCGCTGCCGTCGTCTCCGTCATGCCTAGCAAAATGTGCGTGAGATAGAGGTGACGCGTGCAAGACTGTGTGTTCTTACCGTATCCCTGGCCAATAGATAGATTGGGGAAGGCCTCGACCAACTGGGTGGTAAGCTCCGCAGAGACTGGCGCAGCCGCTGCGACTAAGACGCGGAGGCTGGAGAGCTTAAACTTCTTCGTCAGCGGGTGCTATGCAAATCACTTGAGGTTAGCCTCAGATGTGCGCTGGTTGGATATTTTCGACTACCTTGACGAGAAGAACGGCCTGAGGAGGAACGATGCTACATGGTATTCAGCCACGTGTCCTCATGCGGATAACGAGAGAGAAGACGGGCTTACAGGAGGTGCGTGATACCGTAAGCATCGATGCTTTGCAGAAACTTCTCGTAGTTGAACTTGCTGGACACGACGACAGTCATCTGGACACAATCTTCAGAATCGTTCTCGTCGAATTTGATCAGACACGGTACGCACAGCAAGGTAGAACATAGCGTGCAGCTGTGAGGTTCTGTCAGTACATGTTGGGAAGAGAGGCGCCAATGTATGCTCACGTTGATGACAAGGCCATAGATGTCTTCTCATAGCGTTTAGTGTAACCCGCCATACAGAGACATGCATCGACTTACGGTTGAATGGGAGCACTGTGGATGAATCAGTCCCGATATACGACATTCAAGTGATGACTATACGTACCTCCTGAAGCAATGTCACCGGGACGGAATCGCTGCTCCTCCAGGGGCGCGTAGTTCTGGTTCGCACCACAGAAGGTCGAGAACTGGATCAGGTCGCTGATCACATTGAAGTGCGAGATCGCAACAGCCTGTGTCCGAGCGTTCAGATGAGTCCCTCGTGTATGTCTTGAGAAAGAGGCGTACCTTCGGTTTTCCAGTCGTACCGGACGAGAAGCACAGGAAGGCGATCTTCTCGCGCGCCTCAGCGGGCTTGCTCAGCTTGAACTCCGTGTAGGGGGGGAGCGACTTATCGTTGACCAAGTCCTCAACAGACTTGAACGGAAGCTTCTTCGAAGACTTCTGGCCGTCCAGTACCACGATGCGCGAATGAGGGAGCTTGATAGCCTTTGCAGCCTCGATAGCAGCGGGGAGGTTCTCGACGTGCGTCACCAGGAGAGATGGCTTCGCAACCGTCAGCTGGTAAGCTGAAGACTCGGAGTTAGATATGGATATATAGCATTTGTTGTGCCTCACTCACCAAGTTCCTCAGACGTGAGCGACGCGCTCAAGGCCCTGATGGACGTTTCAATAACTATCATGCATCGGGGAGACTCGTGACACGTACGCAACGATAGCGCCTAGCTTCTGCGTCGCCCATGTCAACGCAGGATAATCTGCACATGATACATTTATCAGACATCACACACTTCGCACTTCACGGATAAGCGACTCACCGACATGGTTCGGGATGTATAGCGAAACTAGATGAGCAGTGAGTAGCATTCGTAATCTGACTAACATTGAGACAGACTGATATCCCCATCGCCTACCACTGCATGTAAGTGAACTGCTCAACGTGCGGGCAGAGCTGAATGGGCACGTACGGATGTTAAATAAGGCGCTGAACGCTCGCGCGAGAGCGTCTGTCCTGTATTGAAGCTACGGATCGTTAGCCCAATCGTCTATGTGTTCTTGCAGCAAGCTGTCGCAAATACAGCCGAGCGACCACGACGCTTTCCTACCACCAGCCAGCGCGTCGTCTCGAGAAGTCCTAGACATTTCACGTCACGTGACCCGCGTCGAGAGACCGGCGAGCAGCTACTATCTCGCAGAAATGCGGCTCGGACGTCGTATAGGCTTTGCTGAACGCTCCAGCCTAGGCACGCCTCGCGCTCCCAGGCGTTGTGGTCGCGAAGGGAGGAGACATACCTCTGACAGATACACTTTCCGGCCAGTCTCTTCTTCGATCATGCATGGGTACTTGCCGATCTGCGAGGACTTGGTAGGGTGCTCGAAAGTCTCACTGAACACGAACTGAGGGATGGTGAAGTTGTCGCGCGGCTCGACATAAGGGATGGGGGAGGTAAAGAACGACATGGCGAGGATACGAAGGAACGAGGGGTGTAAAACGTCTGCAGAACAGATATATGTATGTGGCGGGAGGTGACCGACGACGACCTCGTCAGTAGCAACGGGCTGTAGAAGACTCCGGCCCCGGCATTTTGGCAACGAGCACGGCGTGCTCAAATTCACGTTACGCCAGGGCACGCCTAGGCCCCTAGAGGTTCCCAGTCATGATGAAGAGACTTGGATGAACTATCACTTTGATAGAATGTGCGGTAAAAACGAGTGGCCGTGATGTAGGCGCTCGTGGGCGTCGGAACGGTCCAAACTCTCGTGGATCCGATTCCGCCAGTAACGATGCGCGAGATACCAAACTTCGTCAAAGGTGTGCGAGGGGAGAGTACTGTACGTGACTCCAGAACAGGCTTAACGATCAACATAGGTGGATTGAAGTAGATAGGGGGGATCGCGTGTCGGGGCGCCAGCTTAATGCAAGGGATAGTATGGTCATGGCGCTTGAAACGAGTTTGACGATGTTGGGCGCGGTCATGGAGCACTCCTGAGTCCTCCGGAGTCCGATTTAGGATTAATTGTCCAAGATCCAGCATACTCTACGAGATAATGTACATAACATAAGGCGCACCTCCGCATATAACAGACATAGGATCTGTATCACTGTCAGCGTTTCTTGAAACGCCCACCTCGCCTGAGGTTTAACGACCAAGTTAGCACTTCTTGCGTCTGAAGGTACCAGATAGAGGACTCACTCAGCCTCCTGGGCAATCGTGCGTCGCTTCTCCTCATGCATGCGCGCCGCCTCGGCATTCATCGCCGCGACCTCTTGTGTATCAGGGAACCCGATGTTCCAGTACTTCGGCGGTGTCTTCGCGCGAGGCCAGTGTTGCCGATGCCGCGAAATCGCTTGCTTGTGCTCTTCGATGGCTGCAGCTGCTACCTCGTCGTCATCGAATGAATCTCGCTTCGAGGGCGTCGACACTGGTGAACGCCAGAGAAGCCCGCCTGCACGAGGTGGGAGAGGCCCAACGGCTTCGTAATACTACGTAGGAAGAGCTTGATGGGTACAAGCAAGATAGATGACAGGATACGATGCTCACATCGCGACAGCATTCGCAATCTGCGGCGTGCATATGCTTGCGTCGGCGCTTATCGCGCACGACCTCCTCGTACTGGAACGGAACGCCATCGTTTTGCGCTGGATCGAGCTCATACAACGCGTTGATGTTGTCCTTTCCCGCCCTAGGCACTACGTTCAACATTCATTCGCAATGGCGAAGGCTACAAAACTCACTTGAGCTCCTCTCCGTATCGCCCGCGGCCCTTGAAAGGGGTATAGTCGTCGAGGGCCTTCGTCTTGGAAGGGCCAGCGCCGGGAAGCTCAATCTCCGCGTCTTCGCCATTCTCCTTGTCGTCCTCAACCATACGCCCTTTACCCTTCCTTGGGCCCAAAGAGGCAGGGGTATCAGGGAGGCGGACTCTTGTCTCTCGCGAAGCGGGTGTAGGAGCAGTTAGCCGAAAGGGATCCGCAGATGCAGACTCAGACCTCGAATGTGCTTTCTCCTCGCCTTCAGCTTCACGCTTACCCTTTGAGACCTGCTGAGGCCGCGCGACAGAAACGGGCGTCCATAGCTGACCTGCGCGACGAACAGCAGGATGGGGCTTGGGTGTCATGTCGGTTGGCGAGTCTAGGGGGATTTGAGAAGGATACATGAACGTCGGAGCTGAGTGGATGTGTCGTTAATGGTGATTCGCATAATGATGCTAAGAAGCTGCCCACTCACCCTGTGATTCTTGCTCGGTTTCCGAGGAATCGTGCTCACGCAAGGGAGACCGTGGGCGCTTCTGGGGGACAGTAGAGGGTATGGTGACGTCGATTTGCGATGGCAGGATGAAAGTGACAGCTATTAGGCTCTTAGCACAATTGCACAGGCGAAGTTGATTGGGGAACGGCCTACGTTGCGACTCTGGTTCAGTTTCTGATGATGCGGCGAAATCGTCTTGGGGTATCTGGAGGCTTGGTAGGCGCTTCACGGCTGGGGCCTTCGCCAGAGTGGACGAAGAAGCTGCAACGGCAGGAGTCGAAGACGCACGGCGGGAAGGCGAATTGAGGTTTCGCGAGCACAAAATAGTAGGCTTTGCATCCCGGGAGGATGCGGGGGCTGTGCAAGCGCGTCCTCAGATGGTCAACGACGATTGCTGCCAGGCTGTAGAACTCACCTGGAGATGTGCTCCGCGTTAGACGACCTGAACTCTTCCGTAGCCCTTTCACTGGCAGTCGTCGTTTAACTCCACCAAAGTGCTTCTCCCATTCGGCCCTTGGGAGACGTTCCGGGCTGATTGGCTCCAAATCGCCGTTCTCCTTCGCAGCCTCATCGCCAGAAGGACTTAGCCTCCTCCGTTTCGCGGGACGTTCTGCTTCCTTCCGCATCTCTTGCCGCTTCTCCTCCATCAACCAATCCTTGAAGCTTTTCCAGAGTTTGAAGTCCTCGTGGTGCTTCTGGTCATTCTTCTCCTTGGCCCGTTGTAGGTCGGTATACTGCTGCTTGAGCGTAGCGAGCTCTGCGCGCAAGAAGTCGACTTCCGTCGCGTCTTCATTCGAAGATTCCTTCCTCTTTGCCTCGTTCTTCGTAGCCTTCTCGAGTTGGTTTCGGAGGGCGGTGTTCTCCTCCCGCAGCTCCGTCATTTCCTGCAGTGCGTCTCCCAGGGCGGCGAGTGTAGACTTGCTGAGCTGAACATGGCTGATCAACTCAACCTGCAGGTCGTGTACATGAGTTGCGAGCTTGTCGAGTGGTTGCTGGCTGAGCTGCTCGATTTGGCTTTGTGCTTCACCAGGCTGCTGAGTGGCGAGGGCTTCTTCCGCCTCCTCGAGATTCTGATACCCGAGCTTGGCTGCGAGACGATGACCGCGCTGAACGGCATCAAATACTTGTTTGTTGAGGTCATTATTGATCCATCGTAGCTTGTTCACCTGCATATATGCTGAGTGCAGTCGCGTCTACAATCCTCCGTCATATGACATACCTTGCTCTCCAGTTGATGAACCTGGTTGGTTGTACGAGAGGTGGACCCCGAAGGCCCTTTCGGCATGAGTGTACCCACTCTAGTTGTGTTGATGTTCTCTACCGCGCGAGATGGCGGTCAGTCGTCGGGCCCAGGAGCCTGGAGTCTAGGAGCAGAGAAGAGCGCGGAGGGAGACTAGCGCCCAAGACGCGCTCATTCAACGCGTTTTCACGTGACCGCAACGGTGCGGAAACGTGAAGAGTCTCCGCTCACATTGCTCAGCTTCAAGACGTAGATGGGGTCGGGATACTAGAGCGATAGATTACATCTATAGTAGTACAGTAATGTCCCGGAATTGTGATACATAGGAGTAAGAAGCGTGGCATATTACAAAGCTGTACCCCGTTCGAAGCTGGCCCGGATCTCGGCAGTGTACTTGTCGTAATACCTCGCAATCTATAATCGAGACTTAGTGAGTACAAGCTCGGGGAGCAACCATAGTTGCATACCTTCTTGTTAAAGACGCGGTTGCGCTCGTTGATGTAGGTGACGTCTCCCTCGTCCTCGTTGGCCCGCTTCCGCGAGAAACGCTTCTTCTTGTCGACGCTGGGATGGTAACGAGTCAGTAATGTATGGTGTGAGCAAGTCTCTGTAAAATGCGCACTCTTTGTTGATCTTCTCGATGACTTTGTCGATGGCCTCGTCACTTGGCTTGCTGTCGGCGTACAGTAGAGTATTAGCATCGCGATACAAATTCTCTGCCGCCAGCTGTTGTTGGAGGCTTGACGGAACGACCTGTGTACCGCAAACGTGAGTAAGATGCTCTCAGGCTTGAGGAGGCGGCAGGCTTTAGGACGAACCTGTGATGATCCACCAGAAGGATCGAAGTTGGTCACTGTTGACGAGCCACTAGCAGCACCCGGCTTGGATAGCGTCCCTGGAGCAAGCCCAAGTGCTATCTCCTTCTGTCGATTGTATGTCTCCAGGTCAGGTTTAATAAAGTCCAAATCCTTCTTGTACTTCCTCCTCGCGGCGTCCGCATCATCTACCCTCAACTTCAGCCAGTTGTCAATAGTGACTGCGTAGACTATCACGTACCGTTGAATGAGAAGTCTGCTCTGCGAGCCTTCCGTGCTTGCTTCTTCTCCCACTCGTCGTTCTCCTCAATAGTATACTCCCAGTTCTTCTGCCGCTCGATATCCTCCCCTCGGTCCTCTGCGTCGGCCTTCTGTCTCAATGTCTCCGCCAATTTCCGCTGTCGTTCAAGTCTCGCGGCCTCGCGTGCAGTAACCCTCGCCTTCGCACTCTCTTCGATGACGGATTTACGGTTGGCTTGTGCAGAGGACCGCTGAAGTTCAGGTCAGCCAGCGAGTATGTTACTAATGAGATCAAGACTCGCCATCTTTTGCCTGAGCTGCTCAAGCTTCTTTCTCTTCTCCTCCAAGGCTTTCTCCCTGTCAACAGTTTCTCCCCCTTCCGCTTCATGCTCCCCTCCTTGTTCCTCTGTTGTTGGGTTCATCTTCTCGACAAACTCCTCGGCAGCATGTGCGACGTCTTGCATGACCTCTCCGGCCGATGACGATGCATTAACAGGCATTCAGGCTAGTACCAGCACGCGTAGTAGCAAGTAAGATTCCACAGAGTGAGGCCGTGTAGCTCAGAGCGGGAGCAAATGACAATGCTGATGATGGAGTTGAGCAGCGAGCGTTGAGCACCGTGGATAGCAAGCGCCCATCCTCGCCACAAGGCTAGCGCTTACGTAATGCTGCTCACTTCGATACGTTACGGTCACTGGAGGTCACGTAGTACGGAACGTTCGTCCGTCGCACGAATTGTGCAGAAGACCTTGCCCTCTCCCTCAATCTCGCTGCGCTACCCTAGTAAATCTTGCGATACTCACGCCACACTCTTTTGACATCCTGTATACTGGCATTCCTGCCTGATTAGATCTTAATCCTCGAAACAGAGATAAGCTGGGATTGTTAGATTCTGACGTTGACTACTATAACATGTACTCAGGATCACCACCCGGGACCGGATACCTCCATCAAGAGTTTTTACAGCTTTCTAGACTGCAGACTCGTCAGATAACCTCTGTTGATTCTCTTGACGACT
Source organism: Cubamyces lactineus (assembly GCA_022376465.1). Classification (NCBI taxonomy): domain Eukaryota; kingdom Fungi; phylum Basidiomycota; class Agaricomycetes; order Polyporales; family Polyporaceae; genus Cubamyces; species Cubamyces lactineus. The sequence continues at coordinate 2,668,615 of JACDTU010000001.1, read as the reverse complement.
GGCAAACTTGGGATACTCGTGACTGCGATAACCAATCTGTCTTAACCCACCCGACTGCACTCTCTAGGTTGACTCCCGTCTTCGATACTGCGCTGAATGTCCCCACCATCATTGTGGAGGATCTCACAACTAAGAGTGCTCACTCTGCTGGTAGCTACTTGAACTGCTCGTCTCTGTCTACATCTGGCCCTCGCTTCGTGCCTCTTGCCTGTAGCGGGTCTAGCTCTGATGATTTACACGCAAGCTGCTCACTTAGAGTGCCGTACGGGACGTGGTCGGATGAGAACACACTTGTCACGCACTCTGGGCTGCGGGAAAGCCCCGGGAAAGTCTCACAGTCGGCCCAAAGTCTTCATGATAGCTTGTCAGAGCGACCTTGGTTGGACTTCGACGACAGCTACTCCCTATCTGGCGACCCCGGGGCTACTTCAGCTTCTGAACTTTTGATCCTTGGTACTCTTGGGCGTGGCGGCTACGGCAAAGTACTCTTGGCGGAACGCTGCTCGCCTAATACCGTGGAATCGCAGTCAACACGGGTTGCCGTTAAGGTTCTCTCAAAGAAACGCATGACCCTGGACGATGTACAGGAGCTCAAGACCGAGGTGCAAATATTACGGCTGCTCGCACGGGAGGCAAGCACGGATCCTGAACACGGTGTAGCGTCTTTCGTGCAGAACATGCAGAGCGTGTTCCAATCGAAGGAGCACGTATTCATTACCATAGTAAGCCGTCTTCAATGCAGCCCTTCTTGAGCGTTCTGATGTAACTGCGTGCCAGGACCATCACTGTGCACCGCTCTCCCACCCATACTTCCGACGCACCCTTCGCCTACGATTTCCCTGTCCCATGTCACCGCAGCCCGGTCCCTTTCCGGCGTCTCTCTCGCTACCAATCGCGTTCCCCTCCTCTACCTCCATATCCACACCTTACGAGGAAGCGCTTGACTCGCTGCGCCTCCTGTCTGCCGAGCTTGTATTGGGCCTCTTGTATCTTCACTCGCAGGGTATCATTCACCAAGATGTCAAACCCGCAAACATCCTTATATCCACAGACGGCCATGCTGTGATATCAGATTTTGGCTCGTCAAGGCTCATGCCTAGACTGCAGGAAATGAACGCAGATCGCCTTTCATATCACGCAAATGACCCAGACTTCTTCTCCGACATGCATTTTGGCGTGCCCTCCAAGACGCGCTCCATGCACTTTGGTCCCATCGTGTTAGGGCCGGATGACCAGGTGTCGTTCACGCGGCGGTACGCAGCTCCAGAGCTCCTTGGGGCCCATGCACCAGTCGAGCACAGCACACACGGTTTCACCCAGGACCGCGACGTTCTCGTGTACGACGAACGAGTCGACTTCTACAGTCTCGGCGTCATGCTTCGCGAGCTTGCTATGGGAGATTCGTTGGACCACTCTGACGCCAAGCGCCAAGACGATTGGGAGCGCGCCAGCGACGGGCAACGGGCTCGCTCAAGCGAACTCGAGCTTTCTCCCGAGTTCCGGCATTTCACTGACCAGGTAGGCTCTGCTTGCTTTGCTGTTCGCCTTGAATATTGTACTGACAATGAACTGCTAGCTACTCGCAACCTACCCAACGGAACGTCTCCACGGCCCAGAAGTGAAGGATCATGTATTCTTCGAGTCCATCAACGAGCTCTGGGACGACATCGCGAAACAGCGCCACCCACCCTTCACCGATGTGGTCTGGCAGGAACCGGACGAAGACACTACACTGGACCGGCGAGCGTACAGTGGTCCAGACGACTCCCAAGATAGCCTGGCGAGCAAGACACAGGCATGGAAAGCGTCACAACTTGAGGATATTCCGTTCGATTCTTTAATGAGGGCGCCATCATGCGTCGAAGTTGCAATGCCATCTCCTTCAGAACTCGCCAGGAGGCCACTATTCTTGCCCACGGCGATCAGCTCGTCTTGCAGTACGTCTACTCTTCACGTGCCTATGTCTTCGTCGGAAGACTTGGCAGCATTCGCGCCTTCGCATACAAGCGCCAAGCGCGCCCAAACATCGTTCCACGATGGCCAGAACGGGGCTCGAGTGCTCCGACGTCGTCCTAGGGTGTACGACCTCCGGCAAGCATTCCTTCTTGGGCCAGACACCGACAGGCCAGCACACGACGTGAAGACTGGGCCTCGGCATGCTCCTGTCGCGTTGATGAGGGCTGCGGACGTCAAACCGCGAGCGCCGGCGTCTGCTATTCCATGGAGTTTCGAGCACCAGATCACCATCGCTCTACTGGCGACAATGGCACCGACCGACCGACGCGCTCCGCATACGATGCTGGCATCATCTCCCGGCCGTGCTGGATCGTTCGCTGACGGGGTTTCCAGGGTGAAAGGTCTCTTGCACAAGCTGAAGATGAAGCGTTCGCAGTAGGCTGTTCTATCTACCGATCGAACCGCTTCTGATTGACCTCCGTGACCGGCCGTTCTATGTACTGTCTTGGGTTTGCCTGTATCGTATGTTCGTTTGTATACCAGGACTTGTTTTACTCTACCTCTGTGTGTGTACGGGACAGAATGCACCCCGTATGATCCGCACTATGACGGACGTGAGTCGAGTCCGAGGAACCATGCATGGGAAACGGTATGCTTCGGAACCGGAGATGTTGTCGGTGGTATGCAGCCAAGCCATTTATAGCTGCCGAGGACAAGAATAAATACTTACGCGAACTAACACTGCGCCAGGCACCAATAGTCTGTATTCAAACTCCGCTGAAGACGGGATGTCTACAAAATCGGTCGTCAGGCGACTCTTCCTTCAACGTCCACGTCCCCGTCCCCGACGCCTTCAACGCTCTCGTCGCTGTTCAGCGCACCCTTCCGCTCTCTCAGCACCACATTCCTTAACCTTCGTTAAGCAAAACCAAACATGTTCGCCTCTGCTGTCGTTCTCCTCGTCGCCGCTGCGTCCCCCGCGCTCGGCAACCTTTTCGTACGCGTCCTCAGCCGACTTCACTGTCCAGATGGGGACTTACTGTCTTTTTAGATGACCTCCCCGGTCGCCTCCACCACCTGGGCCGCTGGCCAGCAGCAGACCATCTCCTGGAAGGATGATGGTTCCTCCCCTTCTCTTGCCGACCTTGGCCCGTGCTCGATCTCTGTCTACGTTGGTAGCCAGACCCAGCAGGTATGTCTCACAGTTGGGGCGGCAGAGGGCTGTGAAAGTTGCAGAAAACCGATCCACCTCGATGTTGGCGTATTACAAGTCGTCCATCGTTCTCGGGGTTTCCCTGTCACAGACCTTGATGACCGCCCGTTCCAGGGATGCCCTCGACAGAGCATTTACTGATGTTGCCCCTAGACCCTTGTCCAGGCCATTGCCACCAACGTCGATGTCTCTACGACCAGCTCCGTCGTTTTCACTCCTGACGCTAGCACTGGCGAGAATGGTGCCTTCTAGTACGTTTCCCCCGTGTTTTCCCATCCCAAATCGCCTCTAACGTGCATATAGCTTCATCCGCGTCGAGTCTGCGAACTTCAAGGACCCGAAGAACCCCCAGTACCCTGCGGAGGCCTTCTCCTCCAAGTACACGTGAGTGATATCCAACTTTGTCTTACCACTAATACACACTGACTGGTAATGTTAGCATGACGGGCATGACCGGTACTTTCGATGCCGCCGTCAAGGCTCAGATCGGTGCTACCGGCTCTACCGACTCCACGGGTTCGACCGGCTCCACTGGTACCACCTCGCCTGCGGCCGCTGGTGCTGCTGCCGCTACGGGCAACTCCTCCGCCACCAAGGCAGGTTCCTCTACGTCGCAGGCCCCGTCTGGCACCTCAACCGCCAAGTCTGGCTCTACGAACGGCGCTGCCACCGTTTCCGGCAGCGCTTTCGCGTGCCTTGCTGGTGTCGCCGCCGTTGCGCTGACGATGCTCCTCTAAGTATCGTACAGCACGCCATAGGGGCAGCATCGGGCAAGGAATGACTTCAGCGTCGTGATATCTATGCTCCATCTATCGTAGTCGCTTCGATTTCCTAGGTACTCTCGGCTTCGTCTTCTATTTTCTCTCGGTTATCGTTTGTCCACTCTGCTTTCAATCTCTGGGAGAAATACAGGATCGTGTTCCTATCCGACCACCCGGCCGGGTCCCCTTGCCTTTGCTTGTCCTCATAGATGACCACTGCACGAAACGTCACGACGTACATGTACAGCTATGGCACCGGCCAAGGGCCTCCGCTTTCACTCCTTAATACACGATTGCTGTTCTCTGGCAAAATCTCCATTGTTATGTGTGCGTGCGTGACAAGGCGACAAGTTATGCCCAGTTCAAACTGGAGTCAGTCCCGGTCCTCCAAGTGTCGTATTCTTGTCGACGAACCCGAATCGCAAGCTCAAATATCGCGCTAGCACGCTACAACGCCGACTTCTCCTTCTCCTTCTGAACCTGGGCCTCTTCCTCAGTAACCAGGCGCCCCTGCAGCTCCCGCGCAATCTCCTCCGCGAGCGCGCGCACCGCGTCCGCGTCGCGCCCGATGAGCGCGACGTACACGCCCTTGGAGAGCTGCGGGTACGAGCCGATGCGCACCCCTGCGTCCTTGGTGCGCGCCTGGAGCGCGGTCAGGTAGGGCGCGATCGACGATTCCGGGAGCCTGTGAGAGGGAAAGGGAGGGGGCGGAGAGGGGGGAGGGGCGGGAGGAGGATCATGGCCCAGCAGACCCGGGACGAGTGCAGGGTGGGTCCGATGGGGATAAGGGAATGGTACAGCGGCCGTGTTAGCGCCAATCGGGTAGGGAAGAGAGAGGAATGAGGAACGAGGAATGAGGAATGAAGGGGCGGGGAAGGGACGTACGAGGTGAAGACTTGCTGCCTGCACGGGCGTTCAGAGGGCGGCGGGAGTGGGAGGAAGGGCGCGAGGCCGTCGAGCATGCGCTGGAAGAGCCGGGGGATGCCCGGGAACACGCAGAGCTTGCCTTCGAGGCGGACGACGGGCTACGATGCAAAGAGGATGATCGTTGTCGTGCGTCATTCGAACGGTTCGCAGCACAGGGGGATGAAGGAGGGAAGGAAGGACTTACGACCCAGATATCGGGCGCGATGAAGAGCACCTCGGCGCGCGCGGGGAAGAGGGCCATGCGCTCGCGCGCGGCGCGCTGCTCGGGCGTCTGCTGTGCCATGTCGGTGCGGTGGCGCGACATCTCGCCCATTCGCCGGAGCGTCTCTTGGTGGTGCTTGAGGGGCTGGTCGAACGCCTTTGCGAGCGACGCGTAGGTTATGTCTGGAGGCGAGAGAGGGAGCGGGGGAATTAGTTGGGGTTAGTACTCGAGTGTGTATGATCCATGCACGCTGCGTGGAGGGGGAGTCTGTACGCACCGTCGTGGGTGGGCCCGATGCCCCCGGATGTGATCACGAAGTCGTACGTCTTGACAAGGCGGCGAGCAGCTTCGACTCTACGTGCGCGCGCGCGCGCAAAAGTCAGCTTGCGTGCATCATAGGCCACATGGTAAAAACACGCTCACATATCATCCTCTTCGTCAGGGACGACTTCAATCCTCTTCCTACCCACGACTCAAATCAACAAGACGACGCAGACGATACTCTCGAAATGCACCCACAGGTCGATGCCGTTTTCAAAGCAGAAACGCGCGAAGTAGTTCGAGTTGCGATCGAGCGTCTTGCCGTTCAGGATTTCGTCTCTGAGAAGGTGTAGTGTCAGCTCAGCATCCACGCGGCATGTTCTCCGCAGTGCAATGCACCACACAGTGCGACATAGGACGTTGGCAATAGCGTGCAGTACGCACCCTATGATCAACGCTGCCGCGGTCTTGATATAACGCCCCTCCCCAAGCGGGTTCGGTGGGACGGGCGACAGAGGGAAGTTCCATTTCGGCTGTTCGTTCGTAGGAGCAGACGCGTTCGTCGCACTCCCCTCGGTAGGACGTGGCGTAGAGGGGTTCGCGGCTGGGACTACTGGAGTCGACGTGCTCATATTTGCTATAGGCGTCCGAGAAGACACTTGTTGGAAAGAAGCTTCTGCGCGCTGGGATGAGTTGAGAGAAGAAAGGCAATATGAACGCGACTTTGAGGCGGATTGTACGAAGCGACCAGTAGCAGCAGTAGAGATAGAAGCAGAGGTAGGGACGGATCTCCTCGACGTCGACGACGCTCCGGATCCTCGCGAGCTCGTCGCAATCGCACGAGATAGCGTGCTCGGCCCGTGCGGCCGACGTTTAATCAGGCTGAGGCGGGATGCCAGGACAGCAGCTGGAGTCCGCTGCATGCGACCCGGCACTGGAGTGTGCGCGGCGAGTAAGACGATTGCTCGACGTGTATAAGACGCGGCTTTCTAGCTCTAGAGAAGCAAGAGTGGTTGGTAAGCTTCGTGCTCGTACATCCAATCTGTCAAAGTAGACTCGGTCATGCGCGTACGTACGGTGCTGTAGCTCACCGGGAAGCGGTCGGACGCGTCAAGTAGTCCGGCGTTGGTACGTAGGTCGAACCGCCTGTCTTGACACGTCAGCTGTCTCTGCGCAGCTGAAGTATGGTTACAGATAGCGTTACAACGTCAGAACAGTCCGCATGCAACGTACCGCGTAGGTGAACGTCGAGTCCAAGCAGGAGTACGCGAGAGAACATCCGCAAGACGCGGGAGGCCGACGGACGTCATCATGGGCGCTCCTATTCAGTGGCTGTGCACCTCGCCTGCCTACTGAAAAAGACAACCGTGACCTTTGGTCTTTCAGTTCGCTACTTGCTTGGTTTTCAAACGTTCACGCAGGGCAAATTCCGAGGTTGTGATGTACAATTCCGCTTGTTGCGACTATATAATGGTACAATTACTCTATATGAACTACATGCTTCTTCTTTTGCGCATCAAAACACGACTCGAAGAAAGGAGGCCCGAGGGACAGAAGAGGGAGAAGAACAATAAGGATACGGCGCGGGCGGGGGTCGACGGCGGATAGGGCAGGGGCGTATGTGCAGAGGGAGCTAGGGGAGAGCATAGGCGGCATAGGCGAGAGAGCATAATAGGGGATGAGCAAAGGCGCATAGAGGGTGGGGGTTTATGCGGGTTCATATCAAACAATGAGGATTATGTCGGGTGAGAGAGCCATGTGGGAGGGGGGTGAAATACGCGCCGCGAGCCGTCCGCACCTAAAGAAAACGAAGGAAGAATCGGGTATCCCAGTGTCCGCTCTCCGCTCTTCGCGGGAGAAAAAGAAAGCAACCCATCCTCAGACTCAAACGGCCTTTTGCTGAGGGGGAAGCGAGAACTGCGTCTGCACCTGCTCGAAGTGCTGCTTCGAGGGCTGCGAAGGTGCCGCCTGCTGGTGCGAGGCCGCGGACCCCTGTCCAAAGACCTTGGGCTCGGGGCGCGGGACGGCGTCGGGGTGACCCGTCGCGTACGCGAGACCCGTGAGGAGCATGTCCCAGCTCCAGTCAATGGCGATCCACAGCCGGCGGTCGCTGATGCCCAGATGGCACGCGTTTTGCCAGAGCCCAATGACGTGCCGGAGCATGCCCGCGATCGCCCAGGGCTGGTAGCGCGCAGCGAGGCGACGACCAGTCTCCTTGATGTAGTGCGGGTTCTGCGGGTTCGGGTTGTTCGGCGTGGGCAGCACGAAGTGAGGCTTGGGAACGGGCACGAGCTCGTCAAGGAGGTGGGAGACGCGGTGCGTATACAAGCAGGAGAGGAGCTGGTGGAAGGAGTCGACATGGGGTACGGGGAGGGGTACGACGGGGAGGTTCATTTGCGTTCCCTTGGCACCGCCCTCGTTCACGAAGACACGCTTGTACTCGACGGAGGTGCTGGGCGGCATGGGGAACCAGTTTGCGCAGTTCGCAGCCATGACGATGTTGTGCACAGGCACGATGCGAACTTTGCGGCGTCCCGCAGGCTCAGGTGTGTTCTGAGATCCCGTGAAGAGAGAGGGGCAATCCCAGAGCGCGAGGACGTGGGTAGGGTAGGAATTTGGGAAAGGGGTCGCTGCCTCCAACATAGTGTGGTCGGCGATGACAACTTGGAGCTCTTGAGGGAGCTTCTGCCCAAACCCACTTGTTTGGAAGATGGCATTTTGGACAAGGGACCACATGCTATGAGCGTTGTCAGCTAGGAATGACACACATCGCATGGTCTGTACACACCTCTTGCCCGTAGTATCCAAGCCTCGAAGAATGTATCCGTGGGGCACGCCTTGCAACTGCTCATTGCACGCATCAATGTTGGCGCGGTCGAAGGGACGAGGGAAGTTTGGTGGGCGAGCGAGCCAGCGCGGGAATCGCAAAGTGGGTCCCCCAGTCGTCTGAGGTGCAGGCGCAGGTTGCGTCGCTTGTGCGGGGGCCTCGCGGGTCTCGCTTTCTGAGGGGAGGGACTCGGGGACGATCTCGAGCTTGACAGGGGCGTGGCGGGGGTGTGCCTTGCTGGCACGGCGGTGTGCGTTTTCGACGATCTTGCGCAAGACGAGCGAGCCGCTGACGACGCGGGCGCGCCGCCGTCGCGAGGCCTCGCGGGCCGAGACGAGTGCTTCCGCCTTCTTCGCGTGTCCGGCTGAGTGCGCTGAGGGAGGCAGGTTCTCCGCGTTGGAGGACTTGCGCATGAGGAAGCGTTTGCCGGCTGGGTGGATCATCGCAGACATTCCGAGGAGGGAGGAGGGTACAAGGAAGATTGGTATGTCTGTCTGCGGAGGAGAGGCGGGCTGGGAGTGAGGATGGTGAGGGAATGCAACATAAGCCAGGGTTTATATGAACAGGACGAGTTCAACCCTCCGTTACGTAACCGATTGCTGCAATCCGCCATCCGTCTGTGGGCCGTTGTTTGGCTGCGTGGGCGTCCCTTTGGATAAAACTGCCTCTTATGGCAACTTTTCGTCGTCTCCAGCCACTTGCCATCACTTCTTCGTCTCTCGGGCGTCCCTGTGCGTCCCCATCCGACGCAATCCGCCAATGCCGCTTTTTGTCTGTTGCCCCTCTCATGCAATCCGCCCTCCATTTTCTCGGATAGCTGACAACGGCCCCTCTCGGTTGCTGCTCAGTGCTCGGTCTCGCCTAGTGCTCTGTGAACCGCATGACCTCTTCCGTCGACAACGGTGTTCCGAATCCGTTGAATCGAAGCAAAGCGTTACAATAATCCGCGCGCTAACGCTTTGACTGCTCGTCCCTGTGGCTCGCGGCGGCTGCTCGCGTCGGTCTCGGCTAGATGTCTCGGAGGCTCTCCTCAATCGCTCTTTCGGGGCACTGGGAGGTCTTGACAATAAGAGTCGGAATTGGAGGAATCCGTGCAGGACATGCTCGGTATGTCGCCCGATTCGTTGGTATCAGACTAGCCGCTGTTCCTCTGTCGAGGAGTCAAAGCGTTAGCCTTCTGTACGGTTATGATCGCGAATCGACACACCTTGAGAATCAATCACTTGATTGCGGCGAGATTCACAAGGTCTTCATCTCGCGTGTCCATCTCGCTGCATTTTGCGTCTCCCCTCGCTCTGGATTGCCAACATTTGGCAACGCCAAGTCTTGTTTTTTGCGGATACCTTTGGGAGTAACGGGCTTGTGCAGAATATGCGCATTAGTCATACTGTCATCCGCCGGCTGGTTTCCTCTGGTCGCTTCGTTTGGGATCCTCGGCTCGGATGTTGACTCTGGCGAGCAATCAATCCAGGGAACCACCGATTGTCCTTGCCATACGAGTACCCGGCAGGGAGTCATGCCCAATTGCCAAGCACGTTTCCTAGTATCCTGACCAAGATGCATAGCTCGATGGTCTTTGGTTGGGTCGCCTTATCTATATGGGCTGTGTTGTATCGATCCTTGTTGCCTTCAAGCGCCGTTTGTGGGAATAAGTACTTGATGCTTTTGCCGTCTGCCATCTTGTACCTCCTTCCACGGTGTATATCTAACGTCCTCTAGGCCTTGTTCCCGTCTTGTTTGTCAGTTACTCTGCATCCGGATTCGCTCGGCCAGTGTTCACTTGCGATAAAGATTGCTGGCGAACAGCTAGTAGTAGCCGCCCAAGTGGTTGCTTGGCTAGAAGAGCTCGGTTGGGCGTCCCAGGACACCTACATGCATGTTCCTTGTATGCGTAACACGCATGGGCAGCCTCCTTGGGCCCGTGGTTCTTTCCGTGGACCCAAAGAGGCTGCCATAAATGCTATGATTCCCGCAGCTGACCCTTGCCCTGGAGTCAGCCTCCGGAGAAACCGGCCTTGCACGTCCACTTCCGAAGACAGCATGGAGTTGTGCAAGAAACAGCGATGCTATGGGACAACAGGCGGCGGCTGACTGGGAAGAGCGTCGGCGATGGTGCCGCACCGTGTCTACGCGAACGAGGAATTAGCCACATGCGATGCAAACTTACCACATACCTCGGGCCTCGACTTTGGGTACTAGGGCTGTCGAAATACGACAAGGACTGCGATCAAAGACTCACCGCGCAGATCGCACTGAAGCAAAGGTGTGGCTATCAGTCGATGCGTACGAGGTCATTGCGTTCTGAACGGTACTTGGTGGCTAACTAGTCTTTGCGGTCTTGTCGCTTGATAACCGAAGTGGTGAAAACGACGCATTGTGATCAGGATGTATGCTTCGTCCTGTCTTGCGGACTGACAGTGGAAGTGAAGATGAGATACGAGAGGACGACAACGGCCAACGATGTGGCTGAATGACAGTCGGGCCGTGGGTGGCGTCAGAGGGAGGTCGAAGAGTAAGAGCAGTGACATTAGCCACCGCGGCTGACACTCTGTTTCTACCCCGATGTCCGAGTCCAGATCCGACTACCTCCAAGTACTTATACTATCCAATCTGGGTGCCGCAGTGCTCTAGTCCAAGCGGGCGCGACAAAGGACGACTCGTTCGGCAACTCGGCCTCGGCCACGTTGGACGGCATGCAGGTAAGTGACATATCGTATGAGCTGCAGCTTAGGCTGTAGTAATTGGGACTGGTGTTGACAAAGCATGCGGGCGCGCAGAGGTGCCCTGGGGAAGGTATGTTGGCTCGTGGCGGGGTCGATGCGTCGGTGTTTGGGCCGGGGACCTAACAGTTCTCTGTGGCTGTGTCCCATACAAGTCGTCCTCGTACGTGCATCTGTTTTGCAGCCATCTACTTTGATATCACGCTACGTCCGAGTCGCTCTGCTTTTCGGAAGAGTTTTCCATGCACCAAGTCGGAGAAGTGTCTTGACCGTCGATGATCTGGACTGTTGATTCTTACGTGGCTAGCGGTATCGAGGCAGAGTGCATGAGCGGGTGCGATGCCGTCAAAGAGTGCATGTCGCCCACAGTGGCATGCCGTGTGCCCTAGTGTGCCCGGGCTACGGGGAACTGAATGGTAAAGTACTTGCACGATGCTCCTCAGCAAGCTCGGGTCCTTCATGGTGGACATGAGCGCTTGAGCGCCAGAACAAACAGCGCCAAACAGCGCGACGCGTCTCTGTATCCACACACGTGACCGCGACGTCGTTGGAATGGTGGCGGTCGCGCTGGTTGAACTCGAACCAGCTTCTTCTCCAGCCGCAGCCCGCCCCTAACAACTCTCGCTTTGCCACTCGCTCCAGCTCTGCTGTACTCGGGGTCTACACTAGCGTTGAGACTGCGCGAAACTAGGCTAGGCTGGTTGATACTGGAATGCCCACCGCCCGGTGATGGCGACCACGACGCAAATACTCTTCAACTCGCCCGCGCTGCACTCGCTGAAGCGCGACCAGCTCGTCAAGCTATGCAAGATTCACTCCATCAAGGCCAACGGCAAGAATTCTGAACTTATCGAACGACTGAAGCAGCACGCGCAAGCAATCCCCCCGGAAGCGCTCGTCGCGCAGGAAGATGAAGACGACGCGATGGATGTCGAGGAAAACATCAACGATCGAGGCCTTCCTGGAGGCTTTCCGTCTAGCTCCGATGCGTCGGACGGCAACTTTGCGATGGACGACGTCGTCTTGACCTCTCGTTTCGGGATCCCGCGCCCGAGCGAGCAGTGGGAGGTCGTTATGGACGATATCGAGGAGGTCGACGAGAGCGGGCTGGGTACTATGTCCTCAAAGGGCAGCTTGCGAACGGTATCGAATGGCGAATTCGGTACTCACACATCTAAAGGTATGTTGTTCAAGCTGTTTGCGTCCGCGACGATCCCAATATCCCCTATGATTTCTTGCGAGTCGTGCTCCTTATAGCTTCATGGTAAAGGGTTCCACCAGTGGCACTCCTCGCGACTCGTCTACTTGAATGGAGACTAATGTGTCCAAGTGGCACCATATTAATGGTGGTTCGGGCCTAAGGCGCAGGGTGCACAACGGTCGTGACTTTGCCTACGACGCGCGTCACAGTACACAGCCTACGCGCGCACGGTAAACCACGACCCTTGTTCAGATTGCGCCTTTCCTGCTTTCATCCTTGATAAACTATTTTGGATATCCTCTGAATGCATGCTATGGGAGCTAGGGGTGCCCCTGCGAGCCACGTGGTATTTTTGGTGATAGAGCAACCGTCGCATCTCATAGGCCTAGGCTTGCAACTTTTTCTCCCTCACAGCGTGCAAGGGCTCTCCGTAAAGGTGTCTTTGATGTCGTTCATATAGCACAATGGGCCGTTGCTGCTATCGTGTTACACGACAAGTGGATTGCAACGTTCTTTTCTTGCAGTGTGGCTGTCAAACGCGATCTGCGTCTGGTATGGCTAAACCATGTTCTGGAGTCAATACTTGAATTCGTCGCCGTTGCGGGTTCCTCTGGACCGAACTATGAACCACTGAGGTGCTGACGATGCCTTCTCGCACTTTTTCTCGATCTCCAGGTTCAGTTTCCTCATCCCTTAAGGCTCTTGCGACGTCTCTAGGGATCAAGCGTCCCGGAGGAAAGTCGTCGCACAACCAGGAATACGACGAAGGTACAGCCAACAGCAAGACCAGGGATCCCGCTTCCTTCTCTCCTGGGAAGCTATTCTCAGGAAAGGCGCGTGACTCTCTTGTTGAGCACGCGACGCCATACTCCCAACTCCCGCCCGCCGAGTCACTCCCGGACACGGACCATTTCAAGTTTTCAACGCCGGACGCCAGCATCCTAGGGCTGGACGGCGATGACGAGGATGGTCCTGTTCCAGGAAGCTCTTCGCGTTCAGGGAAACCCGCACCCCTTGGCGCCCGGCTCAGCATGGGCGTCGGCCAGAGCACCATTCGGCTAGTGACACAGCCGTCGGCGCCCCGCTTCGAGGACGCGTACATGAGCCCACCGCGCCTCCCTACCATCCAACCCGACTTTGACATCAAGATGGGCACGCCTAGCGCAGGGCGCGTCCTGAGCGTGTGGCCCGCATCACCGCGTACTCATGGCGTTGGTGACGAGGACGAGGGGCGGCTGTATCCGAAGTTGCCGCTCGAGGATCTCGAGGCTGCACGAGGTCGGTCGGGTAGCGATGTAGTTGGAGATAGCGATGCAGAGGATGTCCCGATGCCTGGAGACATCTTCGCGTCAGCCACCACGCCAGCGAGGTCAGCCAGGTCTAGGACGACAACTGCTACGACGGTGACGACAGCGACCCCTCGGCCAGCTGCCACCCGGGGACCTGTCGATGAGCCAGACATGTTCTCGCCATCGAAACCTAGTGCGGCCTCAGCAATTGCTGCAGGGTCACAAGATGGTGGAGATCGCCCCGCTCCTCCACGAAACAATCTCTTCTTGTTTGGCTCGCCGCTTCCTCGGCGGGAGACACCTAAGGCCAGCAGCAGTCTCAACGACGATGCCGCTGTGGGCGTTTCCAACGTTGCCTTCGAAGGTGCTGCCAAGTCTGTGCTTGAGGAGATGCACCGACGACTCGCGGAGGCGCAGAAGGAGCGCGAGAAGAACGGTGAAGTGAAGCCAACTTCGTCTACCGCTGATGCCGGAGCCAATATCTTCTCTGGCTTGACCTTCGGCGCTGGTCCCGCTGCCAATGGGGCAGGCGCTAATGATCGCTATGCGAAAGTTCACGAGACCGAGTTTGCGAAGATGGACTCGATTGCCAACCACTATGCTGCTCGGCGACCCACTGCCAACAATCGCAAGCGCAAGTCGGATGCACTTGGCCTAGGTGCCGCTGGGGCGAGGGCGGGACAAAAGAGGCGGAGCAGTGCGGCGGGAACGCGAGTCATCAGCAACGGTGTACGCAAGAAGATGGCCGTACCCGGAGGATTCGGTGGCGACGACGACGCGAGCGACCGCGAGGCCGAGGACGCAGACCAGACCACGCAAGGCAGGGAAGACGCAGAGGACGAAGAGGAGGATGTGGGCGCGCGGAGATCTAGCAAGCGCATGAGGATCACTGAAGGTTGGGACGTGCACCGCGGACAACGCGTGTCGCTTGCTCCGCCCCTATCCCCAGCAGCGGAAGAGAAGAAACAGAAGGAGCGAGATGCTATCAAGCGCGACCTCGAGGTTGCGAAGGCTCGTCGCCGGAGTAGCCGCGGACGGCCCAGCATGGGTGGGAAGGCCGCCCCGCCTGGTGAGTCGCGTTCAGATGTCTTGATACACCTGTCGAACACCCTTGCTGATATGACGCGTCCATCAAAGCCAAAGGCAAGACTTCCAGGTTTGGGTTCCTGTCTTCTGCCAAATCCATCGTGCGGAACGTGTGGAATATGGGCGCTGGTGGGAAGACGAAGGCGGCCACCACCGTCAATGCGCCCCCATCCAACATCCCCATCGCGAAGCCCGCAACGGCATCGTCTGCTGCTGCGCCTGCCAAGATTGATGACGCGCAGAAGATCGGGAAGGGTGCTGCGCCCAAGGCTGTCCCTGTCCCTGCCCCGCAGAACGCTCGGAAGGCGTCGGGCGCCCACTCGCGCATTCCGTCGGTCTCTTCAACGTCCAGCAAGCTGCTCAAGCCTTCAGCTAGCGCAACGGATGGACATCCTAGCGGCACCATCGCTTCTACGAAATCCAGCAACTCTCGTGCTCGTTCCCCCATCCCGTCGTTCTCGCAGGCACCTGCTACTAAGGCTACGACGTCTACTTCAAGGCCGAGCAGCGTCGTCGGAAATGCACGGTCGCGCGTGAGCAGCATCGCAGGTACGGCTGCGTCTCGTCAGTCTTCTCGTACGAGCGCTGTCTCTTCTATGGGTACTCGCTCTAGCGCTATGACGGGAGCATCTTCTACTGCGGTATCCTCTATCGGGACACGCAGGAGCATGGCTAGTACCAACACACTCGCCTCGACGAGCTCAAGGGCAGATGTCGGCTCCAAGACGACTGGCGACGGAAAGGAACACACCGCACGCAAGAGGACGTCGTCGCTTTTGGCGCCTACTGCTAGCTCCCTTGCGAAGACGAATTCCGCGGTGAAGCCATCCACGTCCGGCCGTCCCTCTGGTCTCTCTTCACTACCGGAGAACCAGAAGCGAGCATCGGCCATGCCTGGTCCGTCTAAGATCCCCGCAGGCAGCCGCATCCCCTCGATATCGCCGCCTCCCAGCAGGATCTTCAGCCAACCCCTGACGAACTTCGGGAGCCCTGCTTCGAATGCGTCTCCTGCACAGCTCCCTTCGCTCGGTGCTGCTGCCACGGCGCTCTTCGCGAACGCTGATGACAGCTCGCCGTCGAAGATCCCGCGCCCTGCCGTCATCCCACCCAAGCCCAAGGCTCTCGTCGCGCGTAAGCCGCGCATCTCCCGCTCGCGCGTCATCGCGAAGCTCGGGGCTCAGCGGGCTGCCGCTGCACAGGGGCCGCCAACGTCGCCCAACACGCGCACACGCTCGAGCTTCGGTGCCCGGCGGTCGTTTGGAGGCGTGAAGTCTGGCCGCGCGAGTGGCGGGCCGGAGATAATGCGTAACGCAGCGAAGAAGCGGGCGCGTCAGAGCGAGTATATGCGTCGCAAGAGTCGCGTCGGTGCTGGCGAGAACGAGGGCCCGGCGGGGGACGACGACGATTGAGATATGTTTGTGCGCGTAGAGGAGTGCTGAGATGAGGCTGCCGTCGGTCTTTATGACGTTATTGTAATTCTCGAACTTCGCAGGTGAAGCAAGTGCATGTCGGACACTCAGTCACTGTACCTCTTTCCTATCCCCTCGACTTGATTTTGTACTGTATGCCTTTGCACCCAATACGTTTTGCGCTGGTCGCAAGATGCCATAATGCCGCTTTTCCATTGGCTTTGGTCGTCTAATCAATGGCTACTGGCGGGAGAATTTGAAGTCCGTAGTGTCATTAATAAATACCACCTACGTACTATGCCCAAGTCGCTTTCGAGACCAACACATGGCGCAGAAGCCACTTCCGTAGACCCTGAGGGAACGACAGCAGGGACGTGCATTGTTCAAGATATCATGGTATATCATCCTACCGCGCATGTCCCGCCACGTGGTCGAGTCGTGCTACGCTCTCTTCAAATGTTGCCGCAGCTTCCGTACGATGGCCTAGGTGCTGGTCAGCCGACCGGTATGTCATGCTACGGGTTGCAAGGACATACCAATAGTGCCTGGAGAATGTTGTGGTGGGCTCGGCGTGGTGCGCGGCGGCCATATTGATCGTACGGTTCAACGGGTTCGTCCAACATGTCCTCTTGCAAGAGGTCTTCTTCGGTGGTCATGGGCTGTATAGCAGCTCCATTCAGCCGTGTGCGGTCGAGGAGATGCGGTAGAGAGACTTACAGGAAGCATGGATACGTATTCTCGGCCATCGCGAACCTCGAGGAACGACTGGCGGTACGGATATGACGTCGTCCTCGTCGAGCTGGATGCGCTGTGCCGTCTGGTGTGTAGCATGGCCGGTCGCTCATGGGGAACACGCTCGGTGCCATCGACTTGCGCTGGCCAGGACCTGAATTGTCACGGTGGTACACAAATGCCTAGTTCAGCATTACAAGGGTGTACGCACACTAACCACTCACCGTCGTCTGCCCAAGGGGTGCGGGCGAGCAGTCCGAGGGACTGGGTGCGACCGCGACGAGGAACTCCTGGCCGGAGGAGAGGTGTGTTACGCACTCCCCTGGTGTTTATAGAGGAGCGGCTGCGCCCGAGTCGCCGAAAGTCTTACGTCCTACAGGGTCAGATAGCAAGTCCTAATTGATGATGCGTTCGTGTGCGAAATTCCCATGCAACGACGTTCTCAGAGCTTCTCCCTTCCGGGGCTTCCGCCTTCGTGCACGGCTGGCATCATGTCTGTGAAGCTGTGAGTGCGTAGGGCTGTGCGGGGCCCCGGCTCTCCCCCTCCGGCAACGGAGACGTAACATGAGATACGAGAGGGTGTTCGATTTCGAGGCCCACCGTCGCCGAGGCCCCGCGAACGCTCGAACGTGATAACTTAGCGTGAGGGAATTAGCTGAAATGGTAGGGCTTGGACTCGGACAGTAGCGTCAATCAAGCGGACCTGGGGAACCCATCCACTAAGATCGAGGCGATGCACGTCATTAGTCCTCATGCAGGTGCGCGGCCGCAAGGAACCGTGAGCAGGGACACACGCGCGCCGCTCAGACGGAGAGCACGCACCTTGTGCGGTTTGGGCGTCCGGCGGAAGCAGCAACTGTAGTCAAGGTGCGCGATTTCATCACACACGAAGACGCCGCGTTCGACTCCGCCGTGCACGTCAGGCTTTACGAGAGGGGGTGCTGGTAAGCAACGTACAGGGCTCGGAGGTTAGATTGCACTCAGAACGAGGCTCATGAAATGGCGAGCGAGCTGGGACGAATAAGGTGTCTCGGAAGACCGCGCAAGAAATGCAGATAGCTTGCGCTTGCATGGAACGCGCTCTGATATGTCTACCTGCATGTCGATTAGACCTCAGAACGGGTGCTAGGCTGACGATTGTGGGCGGCGCTGATCTTACACGGTAGTCCAAGCATCAATCAGAAATCTCGATGATTTCGTCCATTAAACGGCTCAGCTTGAAGCCCTCGGTCGTTCGCTGGCCCCAGTGGCTGTGAAAGCGGTGGAAACTCCGGAAAGGATCTCGGTTATATGCGCTCCGACCATTTTGGTCGACCTTGTATTCCCTCCACAATCACGCCGTTCATAAGCTTCACTGGAGGTGATGACCGCTGTTGGCGGCGATGAACCGGTGGCAAGGTCGACTCTTTCAGTCAGTATTTCCCGCTTTGGAAGGCAGGCCGTGAGTAAACATACCCAGAATATACATCTCGGCGGAGAATGGTTCCCTTGACATCTGAAACATCTTATCTAAATCGACGCTTCTCGTAAGACGTTCCTATGTTCCAGTAGATCACCAGAGTGAGTGTCGAAGCTCGTTGCTGACATGAGAATAAACCTTGTAGGCCCGGCGGCATCGGCTAGGACTGCGCCAGAACTTCCGGCGCGGTGTTCGATGGCGGGGGCGGCTCTAGATCTCCACCCAATCCCGGGTGGGACGAGGTACCAACCCAGCGAAACCGTGCCCGTGCGAATGGTTGATCTTGGTGATTATGATGCTGTCTTTTGAGGTTATTGAGGGGCGGCGTTCGTATCTGACACTAGAAGCAGACACGGAACCATTGCGGTATGCGATGCGATCCTGGATGCCGATAGAACTCGGCGTCCATCTTGGTTCTGGGTGCTCAATCGTAGCCGTGTTGCGGTCTTTGTGGGGAGAAGACGCTACTTCGCAGTCGACCAGCTGACGCAGAATGTCTTCCTGATCGTCAACGTCGTTCTCAGGCATGGAAGCGTATAATATCGCCGACGGAAGTTCTTGCATCATGTTCCCACAAGACGCAGTGTAAGCATGTCATGCATCCATACGTTTTCCATGCCGAGTCAGGCGAAGTGCGCACCCGCCTAAGACATTCAAGGGAGCTGCGTTTTGTCAAACATCTTTTTGTACGATGTAATTGGGCTAGACCAAAGCACATAGAAGAAGAGAACTAAGAGAAGTTGATGACAATGACTTACACCGGACCATGGACGTCTGACGATCCCAGCTCCCCATTATAGATCGGTCTACGAGAGTTCGTCGTATAGAGGCCGCAGCCGGGTTGCTGTTAAATGTACTAGAGCTTGTTAACTCCCGGACATCGAGGATACATATAAGGAGGGTCGAATAGGGCCAAGCTGATCATGGCAGCCTGGTAGCAAAACCAACGGCGTTGAAAGTTGCAAGGTTCCCAAGCGCCCAACGATCAAAGCCAAAGACGCCGGGCGCCTATAAGTGTTCCAGCCCTCCTCCTGCCGCGACAGTGCCATTGCCGCAACACTCAATACAAGCCGGTAGTGCAGGTTCCTCTCAGTAGAATCCAACACAAACGGCGACAAAACCTCGATGGTCAACCAACACCAGCTGTAGTAACGCCAAGCGTCAGCAACTTAAATGCTCGGGTCACGCTTCCTTCGCATCCGTCCGAGACTGCGAATCCCGGTCAGTATCTCCTCTCGATCCAGCCATGCATATGCGCGGTGGCGTGTACTGTGGCATGTGACGAATACCATGAGGTGTCTCCCGCAGCGAGAATGAGTTAATACGAAGGATTTCCTGCAAGTGCTCCATCTCGTGACGTAGACTCGTACAGGTGTCAATCCAGGCCTCTCGGTAGTCCCCCCTAGGCAGACGTACCGAGGCGCTCTATTGAGGGGAGGGAGGGACGAGCGCCACGGACGCCTCTCAGTATTGGTTATATGGCAAGTGAATGTCCCTTTTTCGGTCATGGGAAGCTCGAGGACGCCACCTATAGGCTTCATAGCACTGCCATTACCTCGATACCCAGCGGGAACGAGTACGTACCAGGCTTTTCATCGAAACTCGTGGACGTTGGCGTTAACTTTATCTCACCTCAGTATTAAAGACAGCTTAGCAGTCTGTACTATAGTGTGCGCAGCTCAGATTTGCGCGGCGAGCAGTCGCTCTATATCCAAACCACCCTAGGCGCTCTCTCTCGATGCTGCAAGCTCTCTATGTGGCCTTGCTCTCGGTCATTGCACTGCGCTATTGGAAGTCGGCTTTAGACCTGCGGAGACGTCGTCAAGGCCGTTCCCTCCCACCTGGACCAAAGCGCTGGCCTCTTATCGGAAACTCATTCAATGCCCCAAGTCCATGGAAGCCATGGCTTGGATACCATGAGCTGAGTTCCAAGTTCGGTGAGTTGTTGTACAGTCTTGGTATTGACGCAGCGGTTACCGAAACGTCACTTTCAGGCGACGTTGTATATCTCGAGGTCCTGGGACGGCCGATGGTGATACTAGGGAGCCCCGAGGCCATGATCGAATTATTGGAGAAGCGCTCCGCTGTCACGTCCGATAGGCCGGAGTCAGCTCTCATGTCTGTGTACGTATTGTCTAGCGGTTTATAGGGATGCGAGACGCATAGTACTAATACTCTGGTTCATCGCGTCCGGGCCAGCTTCGGTCAGAAGAATAACTTTGGTTTCATGCGCTATGGCCTATTGTGGAGGCGTCTACGTCGTGACTTCTGGCAGCATTTCCACTCTGGCGTTGTACCATTGTATCATCCGATGCAGGAGTCGTTCACTCGCAAAGCTCTTGCGAGATTTCTAGATCCGTCTTCGGATACGAAGGCAGTGATCCGCTAGTGAGCTGGTGTTCCAAATCGCCTGCAGCTCATATCTCACACCGCTACCTCTCACAACGGCATTGTTTGGTAGCGCCTTCGCAGGCACGATCCTGAAGTTCGTCTACGGCGTCGAAGTCAAGAACGAAGAAGACCCACGCATTGCGGAGCTCGAGGAGGCCAACGACGTTATCCGCGCGATCACCACGCCCATGCAGTTCGCACCTGAGGCGCTGCCGTTTCTCGGCTGCTTGCCAACTTGGACGCCGGTGCTGGGTAAGCTGATCACAAGACTGTCGAAATCGCGGGCGGCGCATGAGAATATCACTACGGAGCAGTACCACTTCGCCAAAGCAAGAGCGGTAGGTCGAGCGAAATTGCACCAGTGGCAGAGCAGATCATTCTTGACGCTTTGATGGTATTTTGTAGGAGTCTGGTGAAGATGACAGTTCTATGGTTTCCAAGCTTATCGCAGCCGCATCGAAACTTGAGGTCTCTTACGAAGACTACACTTTACCGGTCGCCGCCATTGCCGCTGAAGGTAAGCACCATTTAGGCCATGTCCGCATGCTACTCCGTTTGAGCTCAATGGTCTGCATGACATTCCAGCCGGCGCGGACACCGTGAGTGAATATCGTGGCTCTGTCCTGCATGTTCAATCAACCTGTCCGTTTACTACCACCATCGTAGATGTCGTCGACGGCAGAAGGCCTTTTCCTCGCCATGTCACTGTACCCGGAAGCGCAAGAGAAGGCGCGCGCGGAGCTAGATACCGTGGTTGGGTCCGACCGTATGCCTAACTTCAACGACCGGAAGAGTCTAGTATATGTGAACGCTATCGTCAAAGAGGCTCTGCGGTGGCATAACGTCACCCCGATTGGAGTGCTTCACACGACGACGGCCGACGAAGAACTACGAGGCCATTTCGTACCTGCGGGTACGATGGTCGCGCCAAATATCTGGTGAGAATGTGCCCTTTTTCGACTACCAACCTCCACATCGCATTTGACGCATCTACTGGTGATGCTCAGGGCATGCATGCACAACCCTGACGTCTATCCGGAGCCGGATACGTTCAACCCCGACCGCTTCATACAGGACGGGAAACTTCGCGACGATATTCTCGACCCCGCATCTATCGTCTTCGGGTTTGGCAGGCGGTGCGTCCCCAGTCCATAGAGCGCTGTATCCAACTTGAGTTCACGACGGCGAATCTTAGAAAATGCCCAGGACGGCATTTCGCAGACGCGATGTTGTACATCATCGCTGCAACCCTCCTCCATGTCTTCGACGTGAGGCCCCCGCTCGACGAGTACGGCCATCCCATCAGGCTTGAACTGCAGCAATCCCACGGCTTCCTGTCGTATGCTCCTCTCGTGTTCGTCCCAGCGTAGACACGCTGACCAGCTCGCGCACGCGTTACAGATTTCCTGAAGACTGTCGATGCATCGTCACGCCCCGGTCCGCTCAAGCTGAGAGCTTGTTGCGAGATGCTCTGACTAATGACATCTGAGCATGGTTGCATGTTGACTAGAACAGCGCCCCTCAATGAAGTGTGTTCCTGGAATGTACGCGCTTCAGATGACCATGCGCACGCAGTGTCTACATATGCTGAGCACCAGGCGTTGACGTCGAGGCGCAGAAGGTACGCATTGAATACCAGAACCAGATGCACAACGTGTGCGTCGAGCTCTTCGGACGCATTGTTATACATTATCATCGCGACTGTGCTGCACGTCTTCGACGTTGGCCCTCCACTCGACGTAATTGGTCGCCCTGTCAAGGTCAAATTCGAGCAGTCTCATGGCTTCACATCGTACGCTACTTCTGTACATCAACTGTAGCTGGTACGGGCTCGCTGACCATATTGCGCGCACTCTGTAGATTTCCCGAAGACTTTCGATGCACAGTGGAGCCTCGGTTGGCTCGAACTAAAACCTTGTTGGGAGACTCATTGACGAATGACCCGTACAGCATCGAGTAGATCACCAGAACGTTTAGGTTGATCATGGTGGAACTCGGTATAACCCGCATCCTGCGGATGCCGTTACGTCCCGTTCGTTGCGGGCGGCCCGTCCGAGACGTGGGCAAGTTCAGCCTGACTCGTCCCTTGCACATCATATGATTAGGTGGGCTGCGACAGTGCGAGGGATGTCACTACTCTTCACAGTGGCAATGGGCGAAACTCGCTGTGAGTACTTCTCTTCTCTATCAATGTGGCGCTGTGTTTCCTAATTTCGTCGAACAGGAGTTCGCGAAAGGAAGGTCACGCGGACAAACGTACGCACCGTGGCTCCGATAAGCTTCCCTTACAGACACTACGTGTGCATATCATGTGTGAGCTGGACCCAGCGTGAGCAAGTATCGCTTCAATTCTCTCGCTGTTTCAGTATAAGGAGAGCTCTGCACCAAGGCGCAACGAGCAGTGTGGTTCATTCACTAAACTCTGCAGCACAGACATCCTCCAAACCACTGCGAGTTCGCTTACCTTGATGTCCTTAGTGCAACCTCTGCATGTACTCTGTGGTGCCGTGCTCGTAGCCCTTGTCCTACGCCATTGGAATACGTCGATAGCCAAACGCGCACGACGCCGAGGCCTCCCCCTGCCTCCCGGGCCGAAGCGTTGGCCTCTGCTTGGAAACCTACTCAACGCCCCGAGTTCATGGAAACCGTGGATAGGCTATACCAAGCTCATCAGTGAACACGGTCAGTGATATTATCCTACTATCACAGTTGTGCGACATGGTCTCACGAAATATGATTCCAGGTGACGTGGCCTATCTTGAAGTCTTGGGGCAGCCTATGATCGTGCTGGGGAGTTCTGGAGTCATGTTTGAGTTCCTAGAGAGGCGCGCCGCTGTCACGTCCGACAGACCTCAGTCACGTTTATTCTCTATGTGAGTGCACTGCAGCCTGGACGCATGCTGAGTAGACACCAACCCTCCCTACGCATGATCATGTAGCGCCGGACAGGAAGGCAACATCGGCATACTGCGGTATGGGCCAGGGTGGAGGCGCCTACGCCGAGCGTTTTGGCAACATTTTCACTCCGGCATCATACCATCCTACCGTCCGACACAGGAGTTGTACACCCGGAAAGCCCTCGCAAGGTTCCTGGAGAAGCCCTCGGACAACAAGGATGTCATTCGCTTGTGAGCTCATCCGCCGAGCACCTGATGAATCATTGGGCTAACGTTGCTACTCTGACCAAAGTGCTTTCGCGGGCACTATTCTGAAATTCGTATACGAGCTCGAGGTTGAGCACGAGAGGGATGCGAGGATCGTTGACCTCCATGATGCGTTCGCCGGGGTCCATGAGATCACTGCGCCTATGCAACTCGTACTCGAGACGCTCCCGTTCCTGAGCCATTTTCCGACGTGGACCCCAAAGCTTGGTGCTCTGCTCAGTAGGCTGGCGAACTGCAAGGCAGCGCACGAGCGCATCATGAAGGAACTTTACACGTTCACAAAGAACAGGGTGGTGAGTGGCAATGCCAGTGTGCGCAGTGCGATTATGGTGCAGGAGCTGACGGGGTCTCTATCTCAACACAAGGCGTCCGGTGAGGATAACTCTTCAATGGTTTACAAGCTCCTTGTCAGGACCGTGGAATCCAACACACAACATGAAGAGGAGATCGTAATACCTATCGCCGCTGTTGCTGCTGAAGGTCAGTTTGACCTCCAATCCGTCAACTGTTGGCGTGGTCAGTCTCTCAGTTCAAATTGCATGATACGTTGACCCCCTATGGCTTCACAGCTGGTGCAGACACGGTTAGCAAAAATGATCAGAATCCTGAGTGCGCATGGACTACTCATACATAGCAGATGTCTTCAACAACGGAAGGATTCTTCCTTGCGATGTCGCTATATCCACAAGTTCAGGAGAAGGCTTGGAGGGAACTCAATGCCGTCGTTGGGCCCGATCGTCTGCCCGATTTCAACGATGAGGAGAACCTCGTATATGTGAAGGCCATAATCAAGGAGGCTCTGCGTTGGCACAACGTCGTCCCACTTGGAATGTTCCACATGACAACTGAGGACGAAGAGCTACGGGGATACTTCGTCCCCGCAGGGACAATGGTTGTACCCAACGTATGGTGAGAGATACGCCTTCTGAGTAGAGAAAGCATCGGCTTAGTTGATGAATTTTGACCTTAGGGCATGTATGCATGACCCAGAGATATACCCGGAGCCGGACACCTTCAACCCTGATCGCTTTATACGGAATGGGCGATTGCGCGACGATGTCCTTGACCCCGCGTCCATCATCTTCGGCTTCGGCAGGCGGTACGTACCATCCCCTCTGCTGCCGCCTAGTGCTTGGACGTGTTCACAAGAGCCTACCATAGGAAATGCCCCGGGAGATACTTCGCTGACGCGATGCTCTACATCATCATCGCAACCGTGTTGCACGTCTTTGACATCAGATCGCCACTCGACAAGCATGGTCGCCCAATCAAAGTCGAGTTGGAGCAATCACACGGTTTCATATCGTATGATCATCCCATGTCTGCCCCAGCTTGATCACGCTAACCACTGACTTGCTCACACTTACAAGGTTCCCTGAGGACTGTCGATGTGTCGTCACGCCGCGGTCGGCTCGAACGGAAACTTTACTGCGAGAATCACTCGCGAGTGACGTATGAGCATCGAATAGACTACCAGAACGCGCGTAGGTCGATCATTGGCCGAGTTTGGTATAATCTGCATCCTGCGCATGCCGTTACGTCCCGTTCGTTGCGGGCGGCCCGTTCGAGACGTGTGCAAATTTGACCGAAGTCGTCGATTTCAAGCCATATGATCCGCGATGTAACCCGATGCATACCACGCTCTCCACGGCTGCAGTTTGCCAAACTCATTGTAAGCACTTCTCTTCGGTTAAGAGCTGTTCATCTTCACTTCGTTGACAGTAACTCAAGGTTGCCGAAGCAGAAGTGTGCGGAAACATACGCAGCATGTCTCCGATAAGCTCCAATTACAGTCAATGCATGCATGCATCATGTGCCTAGTTGCCACCTCAGTATCCCGGTCGTTCCAATATAAGGCCAGTTCATCACTTGCTGCAGTCAGCATTGCGACACGCTTAGCTCTTCAGGGCAAACGATCTCCAAACTACCCCAAGCTCGCTTGCTATGATGTGGTCCTTCCAGCCACTGCCCGTCCTATGTGCTGCCGTGCTTGTAGTCATAATTCTGCGCTGTTACAGTACGGTGACAGATGTGCATGCACGCCGTCGGGATCTCTCTCTACCTCCCGGACCGAAGCGCTGGCCTCTGTTTGGAAATTTGTTTAATGCACCGAGCTTTTGGAAGCCATGGGCAGGGTACCGCGAGCTCATTATCAAGTACGGTCAGTGTTGTTTCACTACAACGGAGGTTCAGTGACCGTTCTCACTATTAGATCTGCCGCCAGGTGACATTGTATATGTGGAAGTCCTAGGGCGGCCAATGGTCATACTGGGGAACCCCGATGACATGTTCGAGTTCCTTGAGAGGCGTTCCTCCATCACATCTGATCGTCCGGAGTCGCCTCTCTTTTCCCTGTGCGTATGTTCTAGTCCGATCAACAATGAACGGCCAGGCCTAATGCTAAATTGAACGTCTACCATGCTGGGGGTAGTGTTGGGCAACAAGATAACTTTGCTGTTATGCGTTACGGAACAAAATGGAGGCGCTTACGTCGGGCGTTCTGGCAATATTTTCATTCCGGCATTGTACCTACATACCAACTGAAGCAGGAAGCACTCGTGAGGAAAGCTCTTGCAAGATTCCTTGAGCAGACCTCAGACCCCAAGGAGGTCATTCACTAGTGCGTCGACTGCATAGGTGTGACCAGGGAGATGCACCGCTAAACTATCACACAGCGCCTTTGGAAGCGCAATCTTGAAGTTTGTCTACGACGTCGAAGTCGAGGATGAGAAGGATGCGCGCATCACTGCTCTCGATGCAGCATTCGAAGGAGTTCATGCGATCACTGCTCCGGTACAGTTTGTACTCGAGATGCTCCCGTTCCTGAGTCGCTTGCCAAAATGGACACCGATACTGGGTTCGCTCATCGATAGGATGGCTACTTCGCGCGCGGCCCATGAGCGGAATATCACAGAGCTCTACCATTATGCCGAGATCAGGGCGGTTAGTTGTGTCTGTAACCACGGTGCAACCAGGGCTGACCTAATCTGTCGAAGCTAGGCATCGGGCGAGGATAACTCTTCGATAGTCTACAAACTTCTGTCGAGAGCTGCGATTGCGGAGCCCTCTGAATATGCTGAAGCTAAGGCACTATCTGCTGTGGCAGCTGTTGCTGCTGAAGGTTAGGCTCGTGCATGCTTCAGGACGCCTGAACTGATCCGCATGGCAATTGATAGGTGGCGCAGATACGGTGAGTTATTATGATATTGTGTATGCAGTGAATGCACTGAGGCGCCATATATTCAGACGTCTTCAACAACAGAAGGCTTCTTACTTGCGATGTCGCTGCACCCGGAGGTACAGGAGAAGGCTCGCGCAGAGTTAGATGCCGTCGTTGGACCTGATCGCCTCCCCGATTTCAACGACCGGAAGGATCTGGTCTATGTGAACGCTATTGTTCGGGAAGTTTTGCGTTGGCACAATGTTCTCCCGCTGGGAATGATACACATGACGACCGAGGAGTCAGAGCTACGGGGGTATTTCATTCCTGCAGGCACATTGACTATAGCGAACGTGTGGTAAGCCTATGATCAGTCGTACACTAGTACATCACGAGCCTTCGCATCTGACACACCAGCATATGATATCAAGGGCGTGCATGCACAACCCGGACTTATACCCGGAGCCAGATGTCTTCAACCCCGACCGTTTCGTGCGAGATGGACAAGTTCGCGACGACGTTCTCGACCCCGCATCTATCATCTTTGGATTCGGTAGGCGGTGCGCATCTGTTCCATTCACTCTTTACTTCAACTATCTACTTAAGAGAGCGACTGCATGCTATAGAAAGTGTCCCGGGCGGCATTTCGCCGATGCGATACTTTATATCATCATCGCCACTATGCTACACGTCTTCGATATGAGTCCTCCGCTGGACGAGAACGGCCGTCCTATCCCAATCAACTACGAACAGTCTCATGGCTTCATATCGTAAGCTCGTTGCTTCTTCGCTCCCTAGTGGACCTCATTGCTCACCGCATTCCCTACACTGTGCAGATTTCCCGAGGATTCTCGATATGTAGTGAGGCCTCGTTCCGCTCAAGCAGCGAGCCTGTTACGAGACTCGCTGCTAAATGAAGAGCGCTGAATACCGGTATGCGACCATGACCACTCGCCAGTCGGGCAGGCTCGAGGTGTATATGACTAGGTGTAGTGCATAACTATGAGGCTAGAAGGAGTACCGTGCTATTATACACAGGAACGTTCGGGAGTCTGGCGGCCTTGACAGCAACAGTTTCAGGGACGAGATGCTATTGCAACTGGTCAATGCTATGAGGTCGGTTTCGGCCGTGTATGGTTCTGTGACCAAGGAAGGTCGTCTTCGGACTCTTCGTCGTAAGAGCTCATCGCGTCTATGCCGAACTGCCCGCGTTGAGTATGTGCATGTGAAGCACGCCTCGCTTCGGTCGAAAAAGAGGAAACTGTGTTGCCTGCTGCGCTTCGTGCTCCACCTAGGCCCTTCGCTCGCGGTGGTATCACGGCCTCCGGAAAGTTAGGTACTTCTAACTCCTCTTCTTCGCAGGACATTTCAGGGCTATGAACCTCATCTGGCTCATCCTCTGGGGTAGCGCCGCCCTTGTGCCGCCGATAGCAGCCACGAATGACGTCACCCCATAAGACGTAGGTTTGGCATTCGGCACATGTACCGCCGCGAGGTATGATGTCAGACGACGAGGAAGGTTGCTCTTCAAGGAACCGGCGAGAGAGGCACGCGAGATGCGAAACAGCCCTGCAGGCATCTGCGGGGCATAGTGCCGTGGCGAGTGGATCCTGCAGGGTTGAATCGGTTTAATGAAGTCAGGAAGGGATAAGAGAGGCATGTTGGACCCACATCGTGAGCGATATTCTCTCGACAGATGGAACAACGGAGACGTCTGCCTGGGCTCAGGACTGTGGATGCCTTGCGCAAGTGTTCGTCCGTAAAACGAGCTATGCGGAGCTATCATCAGCTGTGATTCTTCTCTTGGTGGCGACGTGATGCCCACAGTCCATGACGTCAATGGGCCCTGTACGACCGCTGCCCGTTTTGCCTGATTTCCCATCGACGCCTTCGAGTTCCGTCGTTACTATCAGGCCTGGCGGTAGAGGTGGCATGGCTGCATCTTTCCCTGATTTTGTCCAAGCCTTCTCTGCTTCATCGGTGAACAACCTAACGCTCAACGGCCATGTGTTGTAAGGATGCGATGAGACCATGCTACGTGCTACCCTATCAGGCTGCGTTAGAACAGACATGAGTCGTTCGCAAGAGACGTTTGTCCCTCACTTCACATTCGCATTCAGGTACTTGATTCTCCCGCCGCTACTAGTGAACATCGCGTTGCCATCGTTATCTCGTAGATGTCGTGAAATGTGAGGATGTTGCCATGCCCACTCGAATTGCAGGGCGGCCAGCTTAGAGGGAAAGCCATGGACGATCATTTGCATGATCCACGGACGATTGTGCTTGGTCTTCCATGCACCCTGAGATATCTCGCCATTGTGCTGCCTACGTACAAAACACTGGTATCAAGCGCCTGACATCTCATGAGGCTGAGGTACATACCGGATGCGACGAGGAGGGCTGGGGGTACTACCTATATATGTTCTGTACGTCTTCGTCAGTATAATGGGTAAAGTCAGCACTAAGAGCAAACATACGCTGTTGCACGGGGTGTCCGGACGCTTTTCAAGAGGTAACAAGCGTAAAACGCCGGAAAACAATGATCTGTTAGGGAAGATCTCGGTGCACGAGGCATGATATTCCTGGTACTTGTCAGTGGAATGTCTCGCCATCAGCCACGAAGTCAGTTTCCACTTGTTGAGCAGAGCCCACCTCAGACTATTCAATGGTCCCGATGGCAAAATCTACAGTATTGTGGTATCAAGTCAGCCTCAGCCTCGCAAGATTACACAGGCCTAAAGGACTGCGTGAACAGCCGCAAATGTGACTGACGCGTTATGTCACGCGACTGTCACAAATACTGAGGAATTGACGCGTCAAACCTTGCCTGCCCCTGACTCTCTTGCTGCCTGTTGCAGATACTTTCTGGTCCTCTGCCCTGAATCTTGGTCTCATTGTATTGTGCACCTTCTGTCTGTTAGAAGCTTGAGAAGTAGTCTCTACGTCTATACACCTGGTGCCATGGATATGGACGACGCAATCTCCATCTCGGAGGAATCTGGCGAGGAGCCCTATATTGATCGCCGCGCTATCCTCGAGGCCCCAATTCGAAGCGTAGTCGATGCTCTTGGTGGATATGAAGGAGACTCTTACCGACTAGGAGACGAATGCTATGGTTGTCTCAAGGATCTCAAGAAGTTCTGGCGGAAGGACGATACCGACGATGATCGCACTGTTGCGCGAATCTTCTGGTCGACAGGGGTCCTCTCAAACGATCTCGTCCCTATACTGCTGGAGACAGCGGGAAAAGGCCTTGTCGAGGATAAGCGTGCTATTGCATGTGCCGACCTCATGACGGCCATGACCTGGCCGATCGACTTGGCAGAAGAGTTGAAGGAACTGGATGACGAGCTGGATCAGGGTACGGACTATACCCAGCTACTATTCGCTCATCTGAACTACAAGGCGGCCCTCCTGCGACCGGGAGTGCTCCAAGCACTGCTCGGCATCACGCTTCCTTGCCTTGCGCGAGATCCAAAAGAGCGAAAAGAGCGGGACCTCCAAATCGTCAACGTTGTCTTGCATCTCATCCGGAACCTGGCTTTCATCAAAGACCCCCCTCCGAACATGTACGGTAGCGCAGACCAGGCTGAATTCTCGATGCTTCAAACCAAGCTGGTCAAGCGGCTCTCGGAGTCGCACTTCACTGACTTGCTTCTCACGATTGCATCCAACGCCGCGGACCCAATGTTTACGCAGTGGAATACCGTAGTCCTTGAGATATTCTACCTTTTGTTTCGTGGCATTAAGCCTTCGTTACTTGCGGCAGATCAGGCGAAGGTGAGCGCGTACTGTGTTCGGTCTAGACATCACTTCCATCTGCATTCTGTAGCAATCCACCAAGGCGCTGCAGAGCCTTCTTGCCGTGGAGGACCAGCGGAAGAGGGAACTTGCGCGCAAGGCTACATCTCGACACTCTCGCTTCGGCACGACGATCTCCGTCGTGCTGAACCCCAAGAAAGCAAAGAATCAGGCCGAAGGAAACCCTGCACCTGGAGCCGACAGCGGGGAGGCTGGATCGTCGCGGTCATATGTGTTGCATAAGCAGCAAGCACTTAACAAGGACTCTGGCAGTGCCCTCGACATGATTGCAGCTAAGAAGCACAGGGCGACCAAGGGGAAGAAGGTTGACGAGCTCGGACGAGATGACAATCTCTCGCTCGATGCGAGAGTCATATTGCAAAACCTTGCGCGATCATTCATAGAAAGCTCCTTCAACCGTAAGCCATCAAATCGTTCCTGTACTGAATATCTGGCGATAATTTTAAGACGTACAGCACTTCTGGCATCGCTACTGAAGGATATCAAAGCGGAACGGGCGAAGGTCACTGAGAAAGACAATCTGCGGCTCCTGTTTGTCGCAAAGTGGTTCCTCGAATTCTTCCTGTACGAGCGCGAGCGGCAACCAGAAGGATCTCGCTGGAAGTTCGGCCTTGTTGCAGAGGTGATCGACCGTGGGTGGATTGTCTGGGTACTCCGTCGTATGCGTGAAGCACAAGAGGCGAAGGTTTGTGCCTCTTTGCACCTACCAAACGATGAGACGACTGATGTCTACTCAGCCCAAGCTATGGACCGAGCTTCAAGCTGGCATTGAATGTCTGACACAATTCGTTCTCATTCTCGATGCGATGTCTTCCTCCCCTCCTGCACCGCGAGAAGGATCTGCGGATGCCAACGCGGACCCCATCGCTGAAGCAGAGAAGAATGCAGAGGAAGATGTTGCGGACGCTGCGCGCCTGCTCCAGCAACAGATTGTGTACAACGGCGAAGTGCTCGATATTTCCCTCGAGAGTATGCGAACGTACAAGGAGGGTACACAGAGCCTGGCGTACCTCGATGCGAGCGTCCATCTTGCCTATTCGCTGCTTCGTATGCTCGAGAAATGGAGTAAGCGGCAGGGCAAAGGTGAGATGTACGTTCGGCGGAAAGCGAAGCCTAAGAAGCGCGCTGGTATGTAGCATTGCCTCTGATTTGTTCCTCTGTCGTCTGACCCCCTTGTCATAACAGGCAAGTCGACCGAAGAAGGCGAAGGTGTGCCCGATGTGGAAGAAGAAGAACCCCAGCAAGAGGACGAGGAAGTCATAGATGAGACTATGTTCACCTTCGACCAATTCGAGCACGTTCGTCGCATTCTCTACATTTAGTATGCGGATTCCTCATGAGGTCAACGTGTGCAGCGCTTCGTACATTCAGAGGTTACTCGCACTCTGCTCGTATATCTGGCACGGTACAAGGAGTTCACTACGCCCGAGCAAATGAAGCGCGTCGTTAGCCTCATGCACCGGCAGGCCGTCAAACAGAAGGCTGAAGGCCTGTACTTTATGGTAAACGAGACGCCTTCGCATTATTTTCAGTGTCACTGAGCACCGGCCTTCGTTATTAGGTGTCCACTCTTTACTTATTCAAACAAATCATGGCCGACGAGAAGTCGTTGCCGAAGGAGCAGCCATACAAAGATCTTGTAGCGCTTATCAACTACATCTTGCGGAAGTTCTTCAAGGCGGTCGCAGAGGACTCTTTCTTGGTCGTCGAGGTCAGTTCTTCGCCTTACGCTTTGCTTAGGGTGTTACCGTACTGATACTACACCTGTGTCCTAATAGGCGTTCTTCCCAAAGAACCGAGGGCATTGGAAACAGTTCTCGAGCGCGGAGCTCGATCAGATCGGCACCCGCCCGGAGAAGTTACCCTTCGACAGCCGCTTCCCTCCCGATGTGCAGGTTAAGAAGGGCTACACGCTGAGCGACCAGATTGGCATCGCCATTGCTGCGCTTATTGAGAAAGGGCAGCAAAACCTCGTTGAATGGACGAAGCAGGTGGGCCATACTCCGCTCCTATCGTTGTTTGTAGCGCACGCTGACCGGCATGTACAGATCTTGTCACTGGCGATCGCGCACCGCCAGAAGATCATCGAGGACGTGGACGGGGCACCCTCGAAGACCATCGACCTGACAGGCGCAAACAGCGACAACGAGTCCGACGTCGATATTGATGCGATACTGGGCCGCCGAGCTCCATCCGGTGAAGCTATAGCCAAGATCAACGACTACTGTGAGCTACATCCGGTCTATCGACTCGGGCAAGGGTGTCTCACATATTCTCAGTGATCCCCTATGTAAGCGACGAGGAAGCAGAAGCTGCGAACAAGAACCCGCATCTCAAGCTCCTCTTCCGTCTCTGTAACTTCAAGATACTCGATGAAGGTATGCGCCCGGAACATGTGTTAACCTGAATGCGCTCTTGACATGATTGCTTGTGTAGATGCCGATGAGCTTGAGTGGTACATCTCTTCCGTCATTCTCCCGGCAGAGATGAAGCGCACGCTGAGTGTCATCGAGCGATTCCTGGAGAACCCAATCGACCTCGAAGGCAAATCTCCCTCAGAACTCATGACAAAGAAGCGACGTCGGCGCACTCGGCGGCGACGCTCACCGACACCTGACCCGGATGCTGAGGAATCTGACGCGCCTCGGCGGAAGAAGAAGGAGCGAAAGAAGAAGGAACAGCAGCAATACAAGTCTGCGCAGTTCATCGAAGACAGCGATGCTGAGTATGGAGACATGGAGACCTTCCTCGCGAAGGAGCAAGCTCTGCGCGAGAAGACCGCGCGCTTGGCGGCGTCCACCGGGCAGGCAACGAATATGCGTGCGCATGGTACGAAGAAGCGGCGGCGAAAGGAGAAAAAGGACGGCGCGGGGAAGAAGCGGAGGAAGCGGGGCGAGCAAGGTGATGGGGCCGATGGCGAGGACGAACATCGAGAGTCGGATGGAGGCAAAGCACGCGCGAGCGATAGCTCCTCCGACGAAAGCGACTTCAATGTTTTCGGCAGTCCGAAGCGGGATCGATCCGAGCCCTCCCCCGATACTTCGCCACCCACGGGAGATGCAGAAGAGCGCCCTAAGGCGAAGCCCCGACCACGTCCTCGCCCGCGTCGCAAAGTGACTGCGATTGAAGAGTCGACGCCGCAGCCCATATCTCAAAGTCACACCACGACGGCGGCGGCGGCGGTGTCCTCTCCGGCTGCGCCTGCAGACTCGGACGACGACGTGGTGGCGTCCGCTGCGGTAAGGGGGAAACGTAAAGCTCGTATAGTGATCGCAGACGAGGACGATGAAGAGTAGATCCTTGATGGTTCGTTTCTGAGATGTATGTATGTATGCATTGTATAGTGGAGGCAGGGCCTGCGTATACTATCACTGTACCGGTTATGCAAAACCCGAGCTCTTATTCAAATATCTCGGCCGCTGATCCATGTATGCAGCTCAAGTGTTGTACAGCAGTTCTATTTCGTATCCCGCAGATACATGCTGAAGCCGGAGGTGCAAGGATGCGTAGGTCTTCCTTTAGAGAACATACGAACGTCAGTACAGAGTTGCAAAACTCTGGTTCCTACAAGCGCTGAAAGTAACAAGAAGTCACTGGCGCTAGACCGCCACATTCGTTCTCCGCCAACAATCTCCCCTACAGAGCACGGCGCCTCAGCTCGCTAGGTGTGCAAATTCGTACTCGGAATCACACCATGGAGCTCTATGTCACGCCGCCCTCGTCTTGACACGATTTCGCGACCTCTACCTCACAGGAAAAACACCGGAGCATGTCTGAAATAACATAACATGGTGTCCTGTACCATGTACGCATTCCTGAGACTTGGCGTGAAAGTACAGCTCGTGGCGAGAGCAATCCAAGCCATCATGACCCCTCCGACGGACTTGTGCATACTGTTGGGGCCCCGGTGCTCGTCCTACTGCCTTCAAATTACATACAGATGTTCGTATATAGCAGGGCTAACTGCTTGCCAGTTTTGAGGCGGAGAGTGTGGATGTCAGCGAATGTATTTGAGTAACAGTCGGATTTTGCATCACTGTCGCTTTTGCATAACCGGTGCAGTGATAGTACCTATACCAGTTGCGATGTCATGGAAGTCGTCGACGTAACTGCTGAGCAATTGGTGAATGTACATTCGTATGGACCCGAAGCACTATAGTGTTACGTGGAATCGCGTTAAACAACGGCTTCTGCGAAGTAATGGGGTGCCGGGACTGTACGTATAGGCTCCGAGCCAAAATTATTGGGACGGCTACGTGCCGTACGTGACACAACGTCCCATATTGCGCGTAATGCAGTCCGTGCGAAGCGTAGGCATATGGTCCCAGCGTAGTAGATCACGTAGAAGCACAGGAGTATACACACCAGTAACATCTTGCAGTAGGAGATATCCTCGTCATCATCGTTCTCGTCTTCACGACTCCTGTGCTTGGCCTCGTGCAACTTCGCAGACGCCTCAACAGAGACCCAGAAGCGTTCTACTCGCGCGCCCTCGTTGAAGTTCACGGAGGACTCCCCGGGTATGTCTCCAACAGTTTGCTCCAGAGGCGCACTCTGGACGGTCACGCGCAGCAAGCGACCGTTGAAGGGTGATCTTTCGTCGCACTGGATCTGGAAGTCCCGCTCAGCGTAGAGTGTGGCGCCATGCTGCGACAGTGTGTTCACATGGAGTAGGCGCACATGCTCGGCGAGATCCCAGGTATCCATAGATTCATCCTCATCCGTGGGATAGTATCTGTGCGTCAGAGTCACGGAGAACTGTGACTCAGAATCGCCGGAGGCGGGGGCTGGAGCAGTCCTCCGAGTCGTAGGGGCCCAGGAGTCTTCCACGGTGACCGCAACGAGCATGTCGAACCAGGCCGTTCTGTAGCGGTAGTAGTCATCGTCGAGGAAGGCGGCGATCACAACGTACATGGGTTTGAAAGTGTTGAACTGATGCAGATAGGCCGACGGCGATAGATCTCCAGTACCAAGCCCAACAGCGCCCAGCTCCAGGTCGCACCAAGGCGCAAGCTCCAACACTGGAGGCGATAGCTCTTTGGTCATCACATGAGTGTTAGCGCCCCAGTCAGTATAGGTAGAGTGTGCGCTCCGTTCAGATGCCAGGAGGAGTAGCGTGTTTTGCATGTGGAATTTCCATCCTCTCCCGCGAGCGATCTTGAAGAATTCTTTGTTCAGTCGCAATGTACGCCCTGAAGTATTTAACCATCCAGAGCCGTGTGTTGAGCGAATGGCCAACGTCGGATTGATGTTCAAGTGGTCGTCGCCTTCGCCTCCACGAGCCTTCTTGGAGGAAAGAGGGAGTGCGATGAAGGGGCCATCCTGAACGCGACAACGAAGAAGTGCGAGGCGGCCATATGACCTGGGACAGCCTTGAAACACGTCCTTCACACGGGTGTGCGGTCGCCGGCCGGTGGTATCGATGCAAGGCAGCTGAACGCTGATACCCTGGGGGGTGAAGACACAATGGAGTTGAGGGAGCGAGTCACGCTGCGTCCCGAGCATCTGAGCGAAAACCGCGGAGGGTACGGGAACAATGTTTGATGAATATTTGAAGGCAAGGGGTGATGGCGCGAGAAGACCCTCTCCTCGAGTACCTATATTGAGGTCATTGCTCGTCGGACCGACAGTCACCACGTCCGCAGAATGGCTCTGAGCGGAAATGTCGACGTACGAGCCCCACGCGAAGATACTCTGGTCCGGGATGGTTCTGATGATCTCTTCTTGGAGGCGAAGAAAAGCATTGTGGCCCTCGCCGTACACTGGGGACATGAAGACGCCGAAGATGCCCATCAGTGAGTAGGCCCGGTCCTCGACGCGGGTCGTCTCGCGGTGTGCAGCCCAGGACATCCGTTGCGCAACGCTGGCATTCACGAACTCGGTGCGGCCTGTGAAAATGGAAGCATCGATGCCTGTAATCTCTGCGAGTTGCCCAGCGAGCCCTAGTTTGGTTCCGAGGACTGTCCACATCCTTGACAGAAAGACGACTCGTCTAGGCGCGAGGAGTTCCTGGAGGGTCCAACCGCGTGTATGCCACCTACTCTGGCGGAATTCCTTGTCAACGCGCCTTGAGACCTCGTCTTCAGCGGGTACGTCCGCGAGATAGACATAGCATACGGTTGCCAAGCGGTACCATTCGAACATCGAGTTGATCGCCTCCGAAAGCTCAGCACTGCTCGACTTGTCGATGCAGCACATGTCGGCCCATACGAAATGGTACCCGGCTTTCCGCGCATAGGTACAGAACCCTCTGATCTTCTCGGAGAGCTCGGGCCTGTGGAGGATGGAGGGAAGGGGAGGGAGCGGACGTGCGTCAGGCAAAGCTCCATCCGATGGCTGCGACAAGCCGTCTGGACTTGATACACTTTGCGGATTCGCCTCTTCGGCAGCAGCAGCAGCCTGGATCTTCAGGATGTCCTCGTATGTCTGCTCCCGGCCTTCAGAGCTGGTGTACCAGGTATGCGAGAGGATGGCGTAGCGTACACCTTTCGGGTCGTTGACCCAAATGAATTGACCGGTCTTGGTATCCAAGAATCGCGGCATGTTGGACTAGACTGAGGGGGATCAGCAAGGTAGAACCCTGAGAGGAGCGATGGTGTGACCTTGCTAGCAACGTTGCGGATATCTGTGAAGGCGGTCGAAGCAGTCACCGACGACGGTGAAAGTGCTCAGAGGGAGTGCGTTTCGGGATGTATGAAAGCTGATAGCGAGGGTGAACGATGTGTGTGTTGCATCCCTATTGAAGATGGCGGAGTGCGGTACAGGGCGGTGTACTGATTGCACCCATAGTGCTTCTTGGATTGACACATGGCAGCAGGTAGCAGGATTTGCTATGCAGCTGCTACGGCGCGCCTAAGTGCAGATCCGTGCCTTACGTAACGACATGGGTCTTGTAGACAGCGCGCACGAGGCGAAGTGTTGCGAGCAGTCCATAAGCGCACCTCGCCCCGCCGTCGTTTCTGCCATAGCCACGTCTAGGATCCTACGAAGATCTTCATAGGCCTGTTCCTTGCCTTCATAGCCAGTCTCCCAGGTGTGTGATAGGATTGCGTAGCGTACACCCTAAGTTAGAAGTTGGGTTGTTTGTTAGAAGCGAACACATTCAGTAAGAGCGGGACAGATTGTCGCAGAGAACAGTCGCACCGCCTTGCACAGTCATTGCTGCGTCATGCTCATTACTGTTTAGCATCTTCTGTCCTTCGAACGACGACATACCATGGTAGCATGTCGATACGCCGCCTGTTGGCCGTGGTGGGAGTCGAGGTTAGAAAGCGCACTTGAAAGCAGTGTTGGTACGAGTCAAGTTCAAGGTCATGACCAAATGGTCAGGGTTGGAGACGGTCAGTTCATGACCGTGTCATGACCACAGGTCAAAGGTCAGCACGTGATATATCCGGGATGCCCGGCGAGTATGAAGTATTGTACCGAGTACCAAGGGCGAAAGCCGGTCAACCTTCTTGAGGTGTGGCGCAGCGCCGATACTCACGATTCCAGCGGTGCAAACGGACTGGTGAAATTCGCGCTGCGCCTATTCTCCATTGTCCCGAACTCCGCAGGCGTTGAATGCTTATTCAGCCTCATGGGGATAATCCAAATGAAGCTTCGCAATCGCATAGGCGTCGAAAAATATTCGAGGAAAGTTGTGCTTGTTAAGGCAGACATCAACTATACTTACGGGTCAGGCCGATAAGAGCAACGTCGCCACTTCGGTGACAAGGTCGACGTCCTCACAAATCCCGAAGGTGCCGTACCTCCCCTGTCCAACCCCATCCCTTCCCCCGAGCCTACCGGTCCCACAACCGACTTTGCCATTGTCGAGTCCTTCTCCGCAGTTGCTACAGAGCTGCTTGAGATAGCGGCCGAAGAAGACACCGAGGACGAGGAGGATGTTGATGACCTGATCAGTGTGTCCGAGGGCGTCCGAGTTGGACAGGGAGAATCCGGGGTAATCCCACATCTAGCTTCCCCTCTCGAGCCTGTTCCAAGGGGTGCTGCGGCCTACCAGCTCAAGTACCTGTTCAATTATCCTCCCCACACCACGGACACCACTGGAACGTCTCACGAGGGGTCTGGTGAGGTCCCAATGCCGTTCTGGGGGCAGAGCCGCCTCAACTTGGCAAGGAGCAGGTGGCTTATGAGCAGGACTCTTCCGATGCTGCGGATGTAGCTGCTGATACATTTGACACTGAAATGTAGGATTTCGTAGGCATACGGACAGCTACTACGTTACCACTTGAAGAATATATCAATAGTGAATATGCTACGTACATAGTCTACAGATGACGCGGTCTGCAGCCCGAGTGCCGAGCTATTGGTACCGTTTCGGACATCACGTGCTGACCTTGACCAAAAGTCATGACCCGTCAAGCCGTTCACAAAAAGTCATGACCGGCGGTCATGACCTGGGTCATAACAACACTGCTTGAAAGCTGGTTACGCATTCACGTGCAGCGTGAGGCATTTCGGCGCTTACGCGTCGCGTGGCTCGCAGGTACCGCGACCAGGCCGCGATCACGCTCACTGTCAGCGCATACACCCTCAGGTTGGATCGGTACCCTCCACAAAATCGGAGCTCTCTCAGCGAAGAAAACTATAAATTTCGGTTATGACACAGAAGGCTGCGGACCTGAAGAGCGAGGGCAATCAATTCTTCAAGTCAGGCAATATCAAGCGGTGAGCATCATCGCGGAGTTGCGGACTTGGTCATTTTGACGAAGTTTATTCAATCGCACACAGCGCCGCGGAACTCTTTGCACAGGTGATATCATGAGTGTACCTGGGTCATTGACACTTATCTTATACCTTCCGAATCACAGGCAGAGGAAGCGGACCCAACCGATCCAGTTTACCCGTCCAATTTGAGTGCAGCGTTCTACGAGATAGCAAACTATGACGGCTGTGCTCAAGCGATCTTGCGTGCGTGGAAACTTCTGCAGGCGCAGCCCACTATGAATTTTAGCCTGGCCGTCAGACTCTCGAGTCGACTTGCCAAGGCGCTCTGCCATGGATTCCGGGCGAGGAAAATCGTTCCAGGCTTTTTGGATGACAACGGGGCAGAGATTGCTGGGTTGCGAGATGCAGGAGTGAAATGTAGCACGAAGTCCTCCGAGAAAGAGGAGCTCGTAAGGCTCTGGGGAGAGTGGGATATCATGGTTCCTGAGCTTGCCAAGTATGCTGAAGCGAGCGAGGTTGACTTGCAAAGATTAGCCAAACTTCCAATGTTCTTCAAACCACTGTGAGTTGCTCGCGACTATATGGTCTGAGAGGTGTACTGATGGTTTCATAGAGATCCCACAAGAGAATTTTTCTCGGTGAGGCATGCACACTGCCAAAGAGTCTGCGATACTGATAGTGTTCTGTGTAGATTGGGACAGACGATATAATCGGTTTGATGGAGGGATGGGGCCCCGGCGAAGCGTATCCTTTGAAACTCGACAAATTGCCTAACAAATACCTCTCCAATGTTGCTATACTGTTCGGAGGAGTTGGGGATGGTACGTCTACCTCGCTCCGCGAGCAGGCAGAATTTGACTCGACCGTTCATCTTCAGGGCGTCATGCGCTTGGAACCCTCATTGGTCTCCACGAAGCCTTCCAGCGGCTTCCAAAGGCCAAGCGTGCTCATTTCCAAGCTCACCTCACCCTCCTTGATGTCCACGACGCAACGATCGCTCGTGACGTCTGCATTTTCATGCTGCTGCATGCACTGAACGAAGCCAGTGATTCGACCATCCGAGCCGAGATCAAGGCAACACTCACATACACGTTCTGCGGCGTAGCTATGCCCAGCTACTGTCATAAACGGTAGGCGAGGCAATGCTTAGGCTTAGAACATGGGTACTTACTGCTCTGGTTAGCCTTTCATCTGTCATTGAAGATTTGCATAAGAGATTCACTTCGGACTCGCGCGGCCTTCCCGATTGGCTTCATGTCGTATCCGACACGATCACCGCTATCCTGCCAACACTCGACTTCTGGTTGACGACGAAAAAGAACACCTCAAGGATGCTCAAAGGGCATGAACATATGTCGCCGTCGGACCTTCCTGAGGCGCAGATGATGTCAATGGTTCCTGGAGGGAACGCGACGCTCAAGAAGACGCTTCAGGAGAAAGAGGCGGAAGAGCGTGCTAAAATCAGGAAGGCCCTGCAAGAGCTCTCGCCCGAGTCCCTTGCAGAGTGGCCGCTGTTTTCGAAGGACGACTCGCCCGAGGAGATGAGGGCTTTCGTGGACAATAACATGGACAAGCTGATTGACATGATTTACAAGGAGGGGAAGGGCGGTAAGCTCCCCTTGTACGAGGAGGCGTTCTACAAGGGTGCGAAGGTCTTCCTGCCTCCAAAAGAATTGATGAAGCGTCACCCGGGTTTTGAAACGGCGTGGAAACAAATCAAGAGCCATACGGGAATGTCTCAGCCTGTTCTACGCAAGGTAACCGTCTCCCCCTGTATCGACGACACACGAGCCTCTCTCAGTCTCTTTTTTTCAGGTTCAAGCTCACATCGAGAACGACTGGAAGCCGAATATCACCCTCTTCGTGAGTTCTCCGGTGATGTTCCTGTTTGCCTATACCGATGGCGACGCATGCAGGATACGAAATGCAGTGACCCTAGGTGTTACTCGGACCGGGACGGTTACCCGGACATCAAGCTCGACATGTTCCGTACCGTCACCTACTTTGAGCAGTTCAACCGACGCAACACCCCGAACGCTCAAGACCCTGTTGGCACTGATCAGCATATGCTAGCCTCGCAGGTTTGCGGAGTTTTCTTTGAGAAGGCGGCCAGCGCGCTCAAAGGCCTCGCGGGGCATCTCACCGTGGAGCTTCTTTGTGGCGGGCTGTCTGGAGAACTTGCGAAAATGCAATGGGGAGCGGACATCACGCGCCCGAAGGAGTTCCCTCGCAAGTACACCAGGATGTGGCTTAGTAACGTTCCGTGAGTGCCCTCTCTTCTGACGTTCGATTTGGGAAGTTCGCTAACAAATTTGTCTCCAGAGACTATACAAATGGCCCCCTCAACGTAGTCATCTATGCCATCCCGTGCTTGCAAGACGACCCTCAGGCAGCACTAGGCTTCAACTCTCTCTTAAACACCCCTGTATGGGCTGGAGACGATGAATTCTTCCATACGTGAGCTCATTGCATCGCACAGACATGATCCCACCCTGATGTTTTACTGCTATCGTGCAGCTACACTCTGCTCCTGCCAGAGGAAGTGCCTCGGTACCTCGGCTGCCGTGTGATCAGTTCGAGAGTGGTCATGGACGTCTGTACACTGGGGTCGCAGAGCGTACCCCGGCCCCTCTCAGAACTCGCCTCACGAGACGAACTCACGACGTGGCTCACCCGCGTCCTCTTCAACACGTTCATTCCCGGACACTCCAAGTTCCGCCCCCACAACGTGCGCTGCCCACACAACCTGTCCGCGTTCTTCGGCCTCCTCTTCTACCTGCACCGCGTCGGCTACCCGGCGCACTGGCTCTCCGACTTCCTAGCGCGCGTCCTGAGCGGGAGCATGGTCTCCGACATCGCGCCCTACGACGACTTTTGGCCTATGCCCGTCAAAGAGCGCCTCCGGCGCGTGCCCGCACGGCGCGTACGCACGGACCCATGGCTCATCGACTTCGAGGTCATGATCGCGAGCGCGTACCACGCCATTCCCTTCCCACTCGCCGGCGCGCTTCCACCCGACTTCTCGCGCGAGCCTGACGACATCCAGGTATGGGAGGTATCATTGCAGCCCGCGCAGTACTTCTCGACTGCGGCGCTGTTCAACTTTAGCTCGCCGTACGACCCGCGCACGCAGCTGCTGTTCTACCGGGCGTCGGCCGCGACCGCGACGAGGCTCATCGACGACATGGGCCGGATATTCGAGGGCAAGGCCGAGCCGGCGCCGGGCACGTTCTTCGTCATGACTATGCAGGAGTACGTGCGGTACCAGGAGCGCATCCGCTTCAAGCTCAGTAGGAAGCGCGTCGAGCGGATGAGGAAGGAGGACTGGTACGTGATGGCGTATAGGCACGATACTGGCCAACAAGGTGAGCTCTCCCTCGACGAGCGTTGTATTTTGAATGGAGGACTGAACGATATGTGCGTACAGCTACACGGCCTGTGTCTGTCGCAAAATGGAAGCTTGTTCCTGAATGAACTCGTCGCACCTTGATCGTGCATGTTGGCGCACAAGCAGAAGTAACCTTGACATCGGCATATCTTACAATGTAACGTCATTTCTTCCTGTAGCCATAGGATCGGTCCATGACATGACATAGGTGTATACACTCGACCATCAATCGTAGAATACTTCACAGCTTCATCTGGTATCCTTCAGTAGTATCGTACAGTATGCTCACGCACTCTCAATAAAACACAGAATGTTATGACCTCTCGTTCCCCCTATATCCCTCCTCAGGCATTAACGAACCACCGTGTAAGCAAGAATACGGGTACAGAGTCCGGCAGCCAGCAACGAAGCAGGACACTCCGGGGCGAGGCGCGCGTCTATGACGAGGCGGCGACCTTCTGCTTGATGCTGTCGACGACGGTGGGCTCCGCGAGCGTGCTGAGGTCGCCGAGCTGGTCGCCCTCGCCCGCGACGATCTTGCGCAACACACGACGCATAATCTGGAAGGACAAGTGTCAGCCGCCGTCCCCGATGCACGCTTGGAATGGAAGACGCGAAAGGGAAGAGACGCACCTTGCCAGAGCGCGTCTTGGGCAGGTCCGAGACGATGTATATCTTCTTCGGCGCCGCGAAGGGTCCGATCACCTTCCGGACCTGGAGCGTGAGCTCCTTCGTCAGCCCGGCTTCGTCGTTCGGGTCGTACGAGAACTCGCTGGCGTGATAGTTAGTACCGGCCTACGCGCGGAGAAGAGATCGAACTCACGGCTTGAGCGTCACGAACGCGTACACGGCCTGCCCAGTAAGCTCGTCCGCGGTGCCCACCACTGTCACAAAGCGGCGAAAACGTCAGCCTCTTGCACGCAAACCGGACAGAGAGCGTAGAAGGGAGGGAAATAGTGCGGGCCAGCCTCGGACGTACCTGCGGTCTCAGCGACGCCAGCGTGGGTAATCAGCGCGGACTCGATCTCCGCGGTGGACAGACGGTGGCCCGATACGTTGATAACATCTGTACAATCCGCGTTAGTGCTCTGATCTTGCGGGGTGGAGTCATGGGGGCGCCGCGCAGCACGTACCGTCCACGCGGCCCTTGATCCAGATGTAGCCGTGCTCGTCGCGTGCGGCACCGTCGCCCGTGTAGAAGTAGCCCGGGTAGGGCTTCATGTACGTGTCGAGGTACCGGTTGTGGTCTTGGTAGACCGTGCGGGCAATCGATGGCCAGGGCTTCTTCAGCACAAGCACGCCCTCCACGCTGTTACCGGACAGTTCCTGTAGGAAGAGATAAGATGAGTCAGACCACGTCGGGATGACGAGCGTATTGCGAAAACATACCTCGCCCGTAACGGGATCGAGAATGGCCGGCTCGATACCAAAGAAGGGCACAGTTGCGGATCCGGGCTTCGTCTCGATCGCGCCAGGGAACGGGGTAACGACGATGGACCCCGTCTCCGTTTGCCAGAAAGTGTCGACGATGGCACACTGCTTGCGACCGACGTGGTCGTTGTACCAATGCCACGCCTCGGGGTTGATGGGCTCGCCGACGCTGCCCAACACACGCAGAGAGCCGAGGTCGTGGTCCTTGACGTGGTGCTCGCCGAGGCGACGGAGCAGACGGATCGCGGTCGGCGCGGAGTAAAACTGGGTGATCTTGTGCTTGTCGACCGTCTGCCAGTAGCGGGCGGGCGTGGGGTATACGGGCGTGGACTCGAACACGGTCGTCGTGACGCCGTTCGCGAGGGGGCCGTACACGATGTACGTGTGGCCGGTGATCCAGCCGATGTCGGCCATGCACGCGA
Source organism: Cubamyces lactineus (assembly GCA_022376465.1). Taxonomy (NCBI): domain Eukaryota; kingdom Fungi; phylum Basidiomycota; class Agaricomycetes; order Polyporales; family Polyporaceae; genus Cubamyces; species Cubamyces lactineus. The sequence goes on along the minus strand of JACDTU010000001.1, from coordinate 2,624,121 downwards.
AGCGGTCATCAGGGTGCACGTCGAAGACGTACTTCACCGTCAGCGCGGCGCACAGGAGGTATCCACCAGTCGTGTGGACGACACCCTTCGGGCGACCAGTTGAACCAGAGGTCTGCGCAAGCAAGCATGGTCAGGCACGGCTCCATATGGCAGTGATCGATATGCTTACATAGAGAATGAAGAGCGGGTCCTCAGCGGACATGATCTCCGGAGGGCAGTAGCGGGGGACCTTTGCGATCTCTTCGTGCCACCACTTGTCACGGCCAGCAGTCCAGGGAACCTCATTGCCTGTCCTGCGCAAGACGAGGACGTGCTCGACGAGTGGGCACTCCTTGATCGCCGCATCTGCGATGACCTTGGTGGCAATCGTCTTGCCTCCACGACGGCCCTCGTCGGAGGTGATCAGAACACGCGATTTGCAGTCTTGGACACGATCGCGGAGCGACTCTGCTGAGAAACCGGCGAAGACGACCGAGTGCACTGCGCCGATACGCGCGCAAGCCAGGAAGGTGGCGACTGCGTGCCAAGTCATCGGCAAGTAGACGGATACCGTGTCGCCCTTTTTCACGCCGAAAGACTTGAGCACATTCGCAACTGCGCAAACCTCGCGCAAGAGCTCGGCGTAGGAGATGTAGGCGCCTTCATTCGGTTCGTCGGCTTCGTAGATGATGGCGGTCTGGTTACGAAAGATTTGGTCAGTAACTGTGATTGCGGAGGCAAGACTAACGGCATCGATGCCGAGAACCCGACCGCGAGACGCGTCGCGGTAGGTATCACGTGATGGCATCTACGGATACCCCGCACCGACGTTCAGGAGGATGGGGGACAGGGGCGCTGAAATCATTCGTCCGAGAACGCTGCACGGTACACGACGCTCGAGGCGACTGGGAGACATGCGGCAGCGCTACAGAGACGTTCTGGCGGTGACCGAGCGCGCAGAACAAGTCTTCACAGTCGTCCCATCGACGCGCGACGTCCAATCGCGTCCGCAGGGATTGTACGCGGAAGGTGCGTTCCGCGTACATCCCCAGGCATCGTGGTGGACGATGGGGAGAGGTGCAAACACGATGGGGACGGGTATATACCTTGTCCGGGTGCTTAAACGCCCAGCGGTCGACGCAGTTGTACGACGCGTTCAGGCCGCCCTCGGGGAACCAGACGATGTCGCCCGTCTCGAAGCCTCCTGAGCGGACGGTGTGGAAGGGGCGGTCCCAATGAAGGGTTTCCTTTGCGATCTACGACGATCGGCGCGTGAGCGAAGGCTTCTCGAAACGAAATTAGAGACGCACCTTGGCCCACCAGGCATCGCTCTCGTGACCGACGGTCTGGCTGTGGATGGATCTGAGTGACGGTTAGAAACACTGAATGGGGCGTGGAAGAGAAGTCTGAATCGGTACTTGTAAGCGTGAAAGTGAGGGCCGATGTGAGGGGTCTTGGGCCCGTCCTTGAGGCGGGGAGGGATAGGGTGGGTGGGAACTTTGTGGTGGGTGTCCTCGACGGGCTGCTCAGAGTTGGCCATGATGGTGGTGGGTCGAGAGATGATACGGAGGGGGCGGTGAAGCTGGAGGAGGGGCGGGCTTGGGAGTTTAGCTCGCGGGAGACTAATATACCAGAGTGCGGACACGGGCGCGTGATCCAGTCAGATCATGGCGATTTCCTTACTTTTGCCCCTGAATTCGTTCTTATCCGTTTCGGCGAGTGCGCGCGCGCCTCCATCAGCTCGGAAATGCGGGGTAAGCTCCCCTATCCGGTCTAGTCCTCCTGCCCCACCGCTAACTTCAAAACGGTCTTCCGCTTTCCTAGCCTCGTCCTCGTCCCCCCACATCTTGGCACCTCTCCTCCCACCGCGGGCTCGCACGGAGTCCACTCGCGAATGCGGGGAAATCGTGTCCCTCTCTCCCTGCATTACGCATGCGGCGCCGGTGCGGGGAACGTGAGGGGTGGTAGAGCGGCCCCGAGCTCCTCTGCTCTCTCTCCCGGTGCCCGCGCCTAGCTCAATCTCCGATCTTGCGTGCTGTAGCGGAACCGGACAAGGCTCCTGTCTATGCCATCTCCTCGATGACTGTCTTTGCGTTCCTTTCGTACCACGCGTGCCAACGACCATCGCAGCGCTTGGCTATTGTCCTAGACATGATGGGAAGTGAGCACGCTAAGGCGCTCCACATTGATCGGGCGCACTCACAATCACAAACCACGATCGCCGACAAAGGATCTCTTGGGTCCAAGTTCCCGCAGGTATGCTTGAAAACCCCTGCCATAAGCCGAGCGTCGCCTTTGCCACAAGTTGGACCCAAGCACTCAGCGTGCTGCTACATTATATGAGTATAGCGACAGTCTTGATCTTGCACAGGATGCTCACATGGATTACCTGTCTGGGGAACTTCGGACGGAAGCATTTGCGATTAGGGCGCAACACTCGCCACAGGTATGCTGTCGAATTCCTCGCGACTCCTAGTCCATCCGAGATGGTTTGCAGACGCAAGATATCACAAGCCTTGGTCTCGACCACGCCTTCCGACATCCGCCGCCCATACCGCCTCGCGACGGCGACGGAAAGCCCCCAGCATTTCCTGTAGAATTGCGACGCTATCCACGGGGAGGCGTCTCAGGAAGGGGGCTCAATTCCGAGCGCATCGGCATGGGCGCCTGTCACGACTCGGAGTGACGGTCGAACCCCGTCGACACCGGGGCGTCGTATTTTGGAATAGAAGCGTGCGGTGAAGAGGTTCGCGGAAGACGTACGGACTTACTAGGTGTGGGAATTACGACGGACGGCCATTGGGGAGCGCTTTCATTATCGGGACGTGGGACCACTTTGGGGCTTCTGCGAAGACCACGGTGCTTAAAGGCGGTTGAAAGCAATATTGATGGCCGAGTAAGACGTGGAGAAGGTTGCGGGCAATGGGAATAACAGGAAGGAGGAGAGAGTTGAGTCCAACCCAGGATCAGGTGGGGGCTTGTCGAGTGGGGCTGTAGCGACTGTCTGTCCGCCTGTTGCAAGATGGCTCCCCGCCGTGAGGTAATCCTAGTGGGCGACGTCGACCAGTGAGGTGGTGAGGCGAGATATCGTATCGTGAGACTCGGTGGGGCGTTCCCTGGGAACTCGGCACGTCTCTTTTGCATACCCTGCATGCAGATAGTAAATTCGGCTACCAGGAAGCATCGACCCACCTGTAGGCCAACTAGATCAGCAGTTCCGAGCCAAAAGCGAAAGAAGCCCAAGAGTCATCCGGTCCCTATCGGCCGTAGGCACAATGAAATCACCATGAATGGGTAGGCGTCGTGCAACTGTGGATCAAGGCATCGTCGTCGGTCATGGTGGTCGTCAGTCTCGAGAGATGCCGGCGAGCCCCGACTTCGAGTCGTCCCAAGATATCCGTATATGCGGCGTCGCATGCGGATTCGCAAGGGCACGTGGCGGGTGTGCAGGGAGCCTCAATAGGCAGTCCGCTCCCATTCTGCGTAAAGCTACGGCCGCGGAGTGTGGGATCGTCGTGGCGAAGAGAGATTTCCAGCCACTAGCCAATGGTGTTGATGTATAACGCAACGGTAGTCAGCACGGCGCAGCCCCAGAGGAACTGTACGGTCCAGAAATAATTCAGATTCATGACATTAAACGGAGACAGTATCGGAATCGTTGCTAGCATGTCAGCGGTCTAGGAGCTCCCTTAACGAGGACAGCTCAGTGGAAGCCCATCCAGCACCTCGCGCTGCCCTCGAAGTCGTCGCACTCCACGTCAGACGCGCCCTGGTTGATCGCTTGGACAAGCAGGCCCGCGCACGCGTCGTAGCAGTCCGTCGGGCTCTTGTAGTTGTGGCTGCCCTTGAACCAGCCGCGCCCACCGCAGTTCTGGCCGTCCTGTTGCGAGAAGGAATCCGTCATTAGCATTGCCACACAGAAGTGTAGGTCGGTAGAGAACGTACCCAGTTGTCCCAGCGGTAGTTGTCGAGGCAGGTGTGCAGAGCACCCTGGTCGGTCGCACCGAGCGCGTTGTACTGGCGGACGATGGACGCGTTGGCCGACACCTGGCTGACGGCGAAGGCGGCGATGGCAACGAAAGCAGCGGTGAACTTCATTATGAAGGAGGCTGTATTTATTCGCCGGTCAGCAACTCCCTGAGGGCGTACTGAAGCGAATGGACGTACCTGGGAAGATGTGTAGAGAGGCTGAGAGTTGGAGGCGGATGGGTGCTGCTGTTGAGCTGGGGAATGTGGAGGCATGTCGTGGTTTATATACCTACGCATTTCGCCTCCCTACGGTGAAGTCTTCATCGATAATGGACGTGGTCTCTGTCGACGCTGGAGGGGCGTTCACCGACTTCATGACCAACACCGGGCCATGTGGGTCATACGAAACCCCACCTTCCAACGAGGCCCGGGCATGCACGGTTTCGTTTCGCCAACCGACTTTGCGTTGGACGAGAGATCGGGTGGCCGTGTTTTGCAACACACCAATGCATGCTCGTTCCGACGTCGCAAGCGACGGTTAGCGACGGCTAGCGCTCAACCTCGAACCTGTGCGGTTGTCGGTCTCATGTTCGTAGTACATAATGACCGTGACGAGAGGGATTGTCCTCGCTCGCGCTGTACTGTAATGTTCCGTGTTGCACGGAGCGAAACCGTTACTCGTCAGTCATCGCGAATACCGAATACATCATATTGTTACGACTCGCGTGGATTCTCAGCTTGTTGCTTCGGCGCCTGCTGTGCGGCGCGCCGCTTTCGCGTCCTTCTACCGGGGGTAGTTGCTGTATACATCGAAACTTGACCATAAGTTTTAGCATGTAATAGCCATTCCTTGCACCAACGCCAGCCCGGAAGTCTAGAGCCAACCTTGAAACATGTGAGCACTGATGTATTGGCTATTTACCCGCGTCAAACCTCAGGAGCGAGAAGCACAGCGCTTGTGTCCTCCGGTCAGTCGCCGGCGCGCGACCGCTCTGGAATCGGCGGAGCCTTTCAAGTAACACCGCACAGACGGAAGAGTAGGTAAAATTCTAGGCTTTCTTCGAGCAATCGTGGATACCCAAGGGTCGTGGCGTAAGGCAAGAAAGTGCTCAACGATGGACGCCTGAACGTTAAGCGCCAAGTCCAGTGATCCGGCGTCTATACCACGTGGTTCACCTATAACAGGCGTCCACAACTAGGACTCCCGCATGTGCGACTCAGCGTCTGACCAGAGGACCCCTGACAAGCGCCCAATATGCCTGATCCCAATAATCCGGACATTTGGGGCTTTTCGCGACCCTCGAATTACACCAAATGTCCTGAAACGCACGAATCCGAGGTCAGAAAGCGTGGGAAAATCTTGTCAATGTCCGGATTCGGGATCAGGCATCTGGGTCAAATGTCAGGGGTCCTGTCTGACCCCGCCCTGCCAGTGCGGCGGCTGTGTCCCTCAGGCTCGCATAACTCGGAGCGCAAGTGCTTCCACTCTGTCGGAGATGGCTTACATGATGGCATGAGCTCAGCGAGAGGTGATCTGCAGGCGTGCGCCTCTCTGCGTCGCTTGCAGTGTATTAGGGCGCCGTGTGATCGGAGCTGGGCAGTGGGATCATTGCCAATGTCTCGAAATTGAGGGTGTGTTCAGTCGCTCCTTCACCGCGTTGGTACACGCCTGTTCAGCTTTGTCCCCCTCGGCAACAGCTGATGCGCCCCCGACACCCTGGCGAGACCGAACTCGTCACTGGCAATAGCCCGGGCTGAACCGGCCAGGCGCATAGTACGTCGGACTTGGCGAATACGGAGTACACTAGTAGCAAGATTCAGGTGAGGCGTCACAATGTGTATTATGGCTGCAAACTAAGCTGACGGAATTGCTCCGCTCGTTGTGCAGAAGTTCGCAGGAATCTACTCAGAGTTGCCTCTTCGTTAGGGGTAGCAAATATGACATTGACAAGTCATCCGACACCCGACATACTGAGTGCATGCAGCTCATGAGCAGGGATTGCCAACGGCGACCGCTTACGCGCGCGTCGAAGCGACGTCTCACCGCAGTCAGCCGCCCGCTCTTCCGTACAATGCAGAGACGGACAAAGACCGTCCATGCCCGGACTCATTGGAAACTACCTGTGGAACTTCTTCGTCTGTCCGATTCGGCTCGGCGTCGGTCATGATCCAAAACCCGATAGCCGTCTTTCCTTGAGTGTCAACATTCAACGTATCTGCTGCTAATGAAGACTTCACCGCAGGGAGGCGAAATGCGTAGGTATATAAACCACGACATGCCTCCACATTCCCCAGCTCAACAGCAGCACTCATCCGCCTCCAACTCTCAGCCTCTCTACACACTTTCCCAGGTACGTCTATTCGCTTCAGTATGCCCTCAGGGAGTTGCTGACCGGCGAATAAATACAGTAACGTTCATAATGAAGTTCACCGCTGCTTTCGTTGCCATCGCCGCCTTCGCCGTCAGCCAGGTGTCGGCCAACGCGTCCATCGTCCGCCAGTACAACGCGCTCGGTGCGACCGACCAGGGTGCTCTGCACACCTGCCTCGACAACTACCGCTGGGACAACTGGGTACGTTCTCTACCGGCCTACACTTCTCTGCGGCGAATTCGATGGTGGCAATGCTAACGACGGCTTCCTCCTCTCAATAGGACGGCCAGGACTGCGGTGGCCGCGGCTGGTTCAAGGGCAGCCACAATTACAAGAGCCCGACGGACTGCTACGACGCGTGCGCGGGTCTGCTTGTGCAGGCGATCAACCAGGGCGCGTCGGACGTGGAGTGCGACGACTTTGAGGGAAGCGCGAGGTGCTGGATGGGCTTCCACTGAGCTGTTCTTGCTAAGGGAGCTTCTAGACCGCTGACATGCGAGCAACGATTCCGATACTGTCTCCATTTGATGTCATGAATCTGATTAATCCTTGGGTTTGCTGCTTTTTCTACGGTTGCGACGCGACGAATTGAGAGTGATACACTTATGTGTTATTTTGACGACACAGACCTAGATATTACCAGTTGCTCTTGCGATAACCTAGACGTCGGGCTGAACGGCGTAGCTATAATGCACTGCAAATGATGCTCCGAGCGGTCTCTCCAATAGCGCAGGCAGTTCATAGTTGTCCTTTACGACGTAATATCGACACCGGTGGCCGATTCCTTCCATCCAAGAGTCTTTTAAATCGACAATGTAGCACGAGAATAAACAGGCAATCTACAACCCGACGTGTAGCCGCCGGCAATCCTTGGAAGTTTATCTGCGAGCCTGAACGTATTGGTCAGTCACAATGAAGGAAATATTCGAGACCGATCATCATGCGAGACGAAAGGACATTCTCTACTCCGAGTCAGCGCCTTCCCCATCCTCAGGTTCGTCATCGCCCCCGTCCGAGTCTTCGGAGTCGTCGCTACCGGCGTCTTGGATGGTCATGAGATCGTTCAAGCTTGCAGCCCCGAGCAGCGTCAACATCATTGCCCAGAGAATACAACCGCATGCATTGTAACGACGCACCAATGCACGAAAGGTCGCACGACCCGCGCGACTTTGGCTAGCTCGTCTTTGAAGTCGGCCGAGAGCACCTGCTTGTCCGTGAACCTATGTATTGCCGCACTTCAGAGACGGCTGCGACCCGTGATTAAAGAGCATCTTACTTGTGCACGACCGCAAAGGAGCGGCATTTCAACAGATCGATATCTCTGACTCGGCGGGTCTCGTCAATACCTGAGGCTGAGCACATCAGCAGACGAGCGCACGACACGCACTTGTGATTCTTGTCGACGCCCTTCGGCGCAACCTTCAGCTCATCCTCGAAACCGAACACGTTCTGGCGGATGCCCTTGGGATGAGGTTTAGCGGGTCCGAACAAAGCCTCGAATTCTGGCGCGGAGATGATGCGTCGCAGACGCCGTGTAGATCGGAGCAGGTTGTTCCTTATGATTAGGGATAATCAGCAAGTGGAATATACTGTATGCACGGGGAAGGCCTCACCGGATAGTCTGGAGCTCGTTCTTGCCAGGACACCATGATCCCGCAGCAATCAGGCTTTCATCGCCAGGCTTGACTGTATCCGTCGAATAGTCAGACTGAAACCACGACGATAGTATGTACGGAGCGTTTAATCACTTACCCGCTCTACAACACCGGCAGAGAGTACGTGATAGTGTCAGCTGGCAATAAACTCGAGCCAAAACCAACGGCGCACATGTGGTCTACCGGTGAATGATCAGCTTAGTGTGCGGGAGCGATGTCCTGTCTCATATAGAAGCTCACATGCAGCAAATATGCCTTTCCGCCCGCTTCGCGAGAAACTAGCGGAGAATCCCGTCTTATACGGCGTCTTGTCGTTGCTAAAACGAATCTGTGATATGTTCACTTATGAGCATGTTGGTTGTCAGGACTCGAGCAATCTCACTGACGTCGCGATATATCCGATGGATCACGTCTTTGGGTGGAAGGTGTGGAATTTGAGGGTCGACTTCGACCAGAATGTCGGTGAAATGCTCAATAAACGCCTTCCACTCGCCTTCGGCAAGACGATACACAGGCTCTGTGCAACGCATCAGGATGAGGCTGCGCGAGACGTGTACCTGAGACGTACCGTGTAATTTGAACCTGGAGTGGATTGTCCCAGATTCAGTATGCGAAGAATGCCGTAGATTGTCGGAACACACCATTCTCGGTCATTGCACTCTGGTTTCTTGAGCTCCGTGAGAAAATCTAGTGTATTCTTTGATATTTGACCAGGAGGCACTAAGAATGATTGCACTTATAAATACGTTGTGATGTGTGATAAGAACAAAATCACCCACCTCTCCCCGTCTTGGGGGCTTGAACCACAACGCCGACAACCTCTTGCCCCTCCGCTAGGTCCAGCTCCGACTCGGCATCCTCGCTTTCATCATGCGGGGTAGGCATACGTTTCTTGTGAGATGCAGTTGTAACTTTCCTGGGTATTCCTGTCTTTCTTTGCGCCTTCCGAGGGGACGGCTTCTTCGACACAGAGACGACGCGCTTTCGCTTGTTGCTGTTCGTGTGTTCCACGCCGTCGTCCGAGTCCAGTGCCTCACTGTCTAAGGACTCCACTTCTGAGACGTCTTCCTCGTCAAATTCCTCTTCATCTTCTACCTGAGATGCACTCGTCGGCACTGAACGGGGTTTCGTTCTCTCAGGCTTCTTCGACACCCTCCTCGACTGAACTCGCGTTGTTGAGGAGGAAGGCGCAGGGCCTGCTGAGCGCGTGGCTGCCTTTGACCTCATAGAGCGTGACGCCATTCTGGTCTTTCAAGAAAGAGTAACCAGTTTTGGCGGCGTCCACAAGCTAGAAGAGTGGTGTGTAGGATGACTGTCTGACCCCAAGTGTGGCTTAGTACAAGACGCGTTTGGGCGCCAAAGAGTCGCGTCTCACGTGAGACGCGATTCATTAGGCGCGGGGGTGCCACCGTGCGCGTTCAACGTGTTTTGCTGGATTCCTCATTGCCATCGTCACCGTAGACGACAAGCACTCAGAACACTACGACTCTTTGCGTTGCTAGCTGGAGTAATATGGACACCGTAGAACTCTCACCCATCTCTACTTGGCTAGACACTTGCATCCCCGGTGCTGACATTCCTAGGGACCTTCATCTAGAGCCTTTTAACATAGCCTCGAGCTCGGGAAGACATGATTTGCTACTCAGCTTTGTACGTCGATCTTTCCATTCCCGGTCATTAGGAGGTGAATTCTGTTGATGCCTGTGCAGTGCAACGGCTTCAACGGCATCATATCTCAGTACAAGTGCAAGGACCTCGTCATGAAGGCTGCGACTCGGAGTGACCATCAGGAACCGAGTGCTCAAAGCGTAGCTGAGGCCGATCTCGAGGGGAGCGGCAGGCCTGATCTAGTGCTGTTCCCTAATACACAGAACATCGTCGACGCGATGGAGGTGTATCAACACCCGGCCATGGGCGTGCAGCAAGGTGAGAGAGATCGCCTCTGCCAGCTGTGATCTTTGATTTATGCAGTGGCATGGACTCACCTCGACGGCACGTCGCGAACACAAGATGAATACAACCTAACACGGATGATATGGGCCAATGCCGAGCTCGTCGTATATACGATGCAGGACCCCGATTGGAACCCTTTTTCGTCCAATCATCGCTGGGGCTCCAATGATTCTCCAATTGTGCTAGACCACGAAAGTGACAAAGAGTGGATCATTGAATATGCTGAAGAGATATGCTCGCGTCAACGCAGATGTTTTGCGTTCATGATATTGGTATCTGGCCGCCAAGCTCGTCTCATTCAAGTCAACAGAACAGCAACAATCGTATCTGAACCTTTCGATTACGTTGAAGACCCCGAGCCGTGCGCGACCTTCGTCTTCCGCTATATCAATGCTACTCGCGAAAGACGTGGCTTCGACCCGACCGCGACGCCGGCCACTAAGGATGAGGCCGATATATTCCGAGGGCTCCCAGCTCGGTACTTGAACGATCCTTTCCTCCACGGCACCCTGCAGAAAGCGAACGCGCCAGGATGGCCGATTGTCAAGCTGTCCATCACGGGCAGGTGGTCTTCGGACGATCAGGCTGTTCGCAGGGACTCGACTGTCTCGACGCGCATATTCCTGGTCGGCCGACCTCTTGTCCGGAGCCACTTCATGACCGAAAGAGGTACTACAGGTTTTGCTGCTTACGACGTCAGTCGGGATGCCATCGTCTTCATCAAAGATTACTGGCGGGCTGACCTTCCTGATCGCCTATCGGAGTACGATGCCTATCTCACTCTCTCTGATGTCGAGCACAGCCCATGCAATTTCATCCCAACGCTGCTAGGAGGTGGTGACGTTTGTATGGACGGTCCGGATAGTGTTCAAGTGACGATGTCTGGTAAAATGGCGAGTCTTTCGCCGTCAGACCGAACACATGTGCGTCTCGTGATGAAGGAAGTCTGCCGCCCCTTGGAATCGTTCAGCGATTGGCGTGAACTGGTTTCGGTCGTGCGCGATGCTCTTCGAGGTGCGGTTTCCCTGCCTTGAGCGAGCGAAGCTGACGTATGAGTAGCGCACCAATCGGCATGGGAGGATCATGGACTCCTCCACTGTGATCTTAGCGTCGGGAACATTCTCATCTATGAAAAGCCTGTTGTCCCGCAGCCTGAAATTATCGGACTCTTGGCAGATTGGGACTTAGCGAAGCCGAAAAGACTTGTTCTTCACCCGAACGCCTCTCAGCCCTCCCGCTCGGTAAGTTGTCATGTGATATGCCATATTGCAAAGCTCATCTTGGTATAGGGTACCTGGCAGTTCCTGTCCGGTGCTCTGACTAGGTATCAATCGAAGCCGCACGTTCTCTCCGACGATCTTGAGTCCGTCATGCATATTCTAAACTGGCTTGCTCTGAAGCACCTTCTGAACGATGATACCGATTCCCCTGAAGCACTTGCCGGACACATCATCAGTATTTATTATCCCCCAACACCAAGGTCTCGGGGCACTTTCTTCAAGTGGCACAACGTCAGGAAAGGATACGAATTCGTCCACCATGAGTATTCCTCGACCCATCCCTTCATATCCCTGCTCAACGAGCTGTCCGCCATCTGCAAGACTCACTACGAGCGGCTTCCGGTAGAGAGTCTCATAGAAGCGGCAGGAAGGGGCAGCCTGGAGTCTGTATGCACCAACGGCATAGCAGCTGCCGATGGGTCGCCGTCTCTCGCACCTCCTCTTGGCACCCATCGTGCCATCCTCGCTGCCTTCGACAAAGCGCTGCAGCACGAGGATTGGCCCGAACTGGAGAAGCTGGAGGATCAGTTTGATCAGATATACGCCGATCTCTTCGCTTAGGTCGTTTGCTGTTCACTCGCGACCTAGCTTTGTCTGGTTCTCTATTAGCTCGAGAACCTGAGCCTATGAGTTTCAAACATGACTATGAGGCTTCAAGACCGTCGGCACACCAAGCTGAGATTCAAGAGGGTGGTTGTGGGGTGTGTATCCACAAGTACGGTGACTATAATACTGTGCGAATGCGAATGCGAGAACGAATATGTTGCGGCACTACTATACAAGTTGGGTTGTACAAAGCATGGTACGATAGATGAGTGCAAGATGCGCAAGTCAGATATAACGAAGTTACAAGGGGAAGAGTGATACAGTAGCAGGGCATATGATCATGCATCTTGGATGTCGATTCTAACAAAGAGCGTCGAGAACAGGTACTGCGAGAGCTGCCCGTCATGCAAAGGGAGGTGCCGGTAACCTGGAACAATCTCAGTCAGATTCCCGTTCGAGTATTCTGTGTAACAAGAGAAGCTCACCGAGATTCAAACTGCCCAGACTGGCGCAGTAGACAGCGAGCGGCTCATCGTCCTCCTTGTTCTCTTGTTTGACCGAAAACCGGACGAAGACCAGGTCTTTCATGTCGCCCACAAGGTCAAACGGCAGGCAGATCTGCTGCTCCCAGATCGGGTTGAAGCCGTTGTTCTTCACGACCCCTGTCCGGCACGTCACCGTGCGCGCGGACGTAGCAGAGACAACCGTGGCCGCCGTCGGGGGAGAATACGCGTCCGCAGTGTTCTCGGGCAAGAATGGCGAATGCGTCCAGTCGGGGATGTGGATGGACACCTCCACGAATGGGTCAATTACGGACTTGTCGATGATCTCGCGCCCTTGCGAGTCCTTCGGTCGTGGGAGCTGTTGCGCTGAGATGACGGTCACGTTCAGGAGGTGATTCGTCCTTTGCGAGAGCAGACGCTTGTCGGCATTCCGCAGTGCCAGCGGCTTCAGCACATAGCCCGCACGTCCATTGCGCTGGAACATCGCATGGTTGATCATATAACCGAGGTCTGCAAAGCATATCAGATTTTGCACACGTTGGAGGACAACCAAGACGTACCGAAGGTCTGCCAGTTGATCGCGACCAACTGGCATCCAGCAGACCAATAGCGATGTGGCTCGTAGTTTGTCGAGCCGATGCGCGTGCCCTTGGGATACGTCCGGACCAAATGAGTCTTATTGTGCTTGATGAGATCCATCATGCCCTGCTTCAAGACCTTGTTCGCGGTGTTCTCCGAAAGCGAAAAGACGTGCTCGGGCGCATACTTCTCCTTCTTGTTCAGGCCACGGCACTTGACGCCTACAGTGTAAACTAGCAGCGAAACTAGCTCCATCGACATCTTGACCTTCGGCGGTTGAGTAGGGGGTGGCGACTGAGGCAAGGCGTTGGAGGAGCCAGGGGATCGTACACGACTGAGCGTTGCGCGCGCTTTCTTCATCTCCGACTTCAGGTCTACGGCGGGTCAGTACGATGTGCACAGCATCGAGTGTCGCGCGCACCTTTGATGAGTTCTTTCTCGTGTTCACGCGCATTCCGCCATTCCTGCTTGATCTCGCCTCCTAGGTCCGAGTCGGAGGCAGATGTGTCTGTAGTGGATGACTCCGTGTCGACCGTAAGCTCCTTCTCGGTCAACCCCTGCTTCTCAGACACATAGAGGTTCTTCGCCTTCAGCAGCACCCGCCCTTTGAGGTCCTCCGGACTAGGTAGCTCCACGATGGACGGGCGTCCTTCAACAGGCGCATACACAAGCGCGTCCCCGAATACCTCCTTCATGATTGTGACCAGCTGCTCTTGCTGCGGCACAGAACAGTGGATTTCCGCCGATATGATGATCGGATAGGGGGACGCCACAAAAGCGTATTTGGCGATCGCGATGCACGCATCGCGCACAGACACCTTCGACGTGAGCGTCTTGCCGTGGTAGACTACCGGCTCGACATCGCCATCGTAGATATCCACTTGTGCGTGTCAGCCAGTGCATGGGGCAGACAGACGATACGACTCACGTTCCACGCTCCGGCATGAGTGCAGCAATGCCCGGATGTAGCCCTCGATGGTGCTTTCGCCTACAAGTTGGTGACCGACGAGGTAGGTATTATGAGAAGAGGAGATGTAGTATTCTGGTAGGGGTCTTGTCATATCATGATATATACGCCCGTGCTGGTCGGCAAAGGCAGAGTTGTCTGCGGAGAGAAGGAAGGCGGTGAACCCACTGAGGGACATGGTCACTGAATCGACAGAAGGCGCAGGTGTAGCGGCGGTATTTGCCGACGGAGAAGACGAAGGAGGACGAGGCTCGCTTGACTGCTGATTTGCCGTGGAAACGGATCGCACTGCGAGGTCGAGCGAGGTCTGCGGTGGCGAGCTCGGAGGCTTTGCGCTGTTGGGTCCAGACGCGTAACGCAGGAAGATGTTCTCTAGCTCTGTACCGCTGAGAGATGACTGTGTGCAAGTTAACGGGGGTATTATCACACCGAGCGTTTCACCAACCTTCTGAGTGACCCGCATGAATTGCTCGAACGCAGAGAACGTCAGCTCATCGCCACCGCCCGAGATCTTCTTGTACAGCCTGTCGAGCTCGGGGCGAGACTTGAGGGACTTCACAAAACGCTTGAAATCGGTGAAGTCGAGGTATCCGCGCTTCTGCGTGTCTGCTTGCTGCATCAAGACGTCAATCTTCATACCACATTCGGAGGCGAAGTCAATTACGCGTACCTGAAAACGTCGCAGGAGGTCTTCTCGTGAAGGGTTGATGTTCAGCCGTCTACACAATCGCTCGACGTCGTCGAAATCCAGGCGTTGGTCCTGCTCATCGTCTGCCCCCTTCCACAGCTGTTTCTCCCATACTGCCTGACGCATGTCGGAGCTTCCCAGGCCGTTCATGAGTTGTTGACGGATCGCATACAGTCGACGCAAGGTCACGTCCCACAGCTGGAAGATTTCGCGCGTCGCCGCGATGAGGTGCAAGGTCTTGTATCCGCCATCGAGGACGTAGACAATCGTGATCCACTTGTCTTCGTACTCCTGCGCCAGTTGAAACTGTTCACGATAGTAGCGTGCGTCTGCACCTTCACGCAGCTCTTTGATGCTCTCGATCGGAACTGCGCACAGCAGCGGAGAGCGACCCATCAGTCATTTTGGCTCAAGCACGATGACATCCACGATGTACTCACTGACTCGCAGCTTCTTTGACTGCCAGATGATCTGTCCCTGGTCTGAGTCGACTCTGAACATGTACCGCTTCTGTTTTTTAGCAGAGACCTTGAGCATCGGCACGCCATACTGCAAGATCGCGGGGACCGTCACATCGGAGGACGTAGATGGCTGCGCCACGGGCGCAGGCTGCTGTTCCTGCTGCGCTTTCTGCACTTCCGCAGTCGATTCGGGCTCTGAGGACATCTTGACGAGCGGGGGAGAGGTGGGTGGGGAGAAAGGGGCGTTCGCGCTCGACGACATTGTGTGGGCGTGATGAACGCGTGGTCGCGTGGAGAGAACTTCGCTCTGGGCGCGGCGGTGGCTCGTCCGCCGCTTCACCCAGACGACGGGCGAGAGCGTGAAAGACGGCACGGCGGGCTGCTCTGGCAGAGGTTCTGACGCGCTTCCGCGGAGATGGTAGACGGGGGGTGAGGAGGGAGAACGCTTGAAGCTCGCTCGGCGCGCAACGCTCGTACTGACGTCCTTGACCTGCCCAATCTTCCGCTTGATAGTCCCACCTATCCCACCTCCATAAGACCGACTCCGTTGCAGAGAGGCTCCGCCAACACCGACGTCGTCGCTGGGCATGGTGTCCGCAATCGCAGGGACGGGCTCGCCCTTTGTAGTGAGCAGATTGGGCGCACGGCGCAACTTGCGCTGGAGCGAGGTTGGCTCCGGTGACAACGTCGACGTCATGTCGTGCAAGCGATGTCCAGAAGGCTAGAGGTCGCCAGCGCTCGCTATGCTCATCAACCACAGCTGCAGGCGGGAACGGAGAAAGAGTGTCGCGCCGAGAGAGGTGGGCGATAGACTCTAGTACTAGTGCCGGATTAAAGTAGTCACTCAGCAGTCGGTGCCGGACGGCCCTGTTTCAAAGTTCGGACCAAGGCGATTCAGGTTCTCATGCTATTTAGCCTAGGCGCAAGCGACGCAGGCAATTCATGGCCTCGGGAAGTGGACGGGGCGGTGGAGAGGTCGCGAGAGCAGTGCACGTATGGTGATGGGAGGAGGCAAGCTGCGCGCATAGCACCCACCTGCCAAGCCTCCAGTCCGCTCGACGCCAACGACTTTCCTCGCGAGGAAACGCGAGTATTCGATACAGTACAGACATTTCCGACGACGGCGTACAGGAGCACAGGTCAGCGGCCGGAACTGCATTGACTTTCAACAATTCATGGGTCGTGGTGGTCCCTCAAACGCCGATGATATTGGCCAAGTCAGACGCTCCGCAGTGGAAACCGCTCACGCCACGAAGAGTTCAAACGCTCAGGCCAAGATCCGACATGAACGACACGCTGGCCCTTGGAAGTTGGAACGTGCGTGCACGATGCGTTGCGCGAGAGTATTTGTGGTGACTTCTTCATTGCTATCCACCTTCTACTAGAGGTGGCGCGCGTCAAACTAATCGAACACCGCTCGAGACATACGGTAATGAACCCTCCACGCAAAACGGAAGTGGAGGTGGACGGACGGGAAAGCTAGCATCTACTAAAAGAGCATCTGCGTACATTATTAAACACAGCAACCAAGAACGCAAAACAAACGAGACGAAGCAAGACGGACGACGTGTGGGTTAGACTTTCAGCACTTGATGAAGTTCCCCACGATGAGCGTGGGGATGCCGTACGGGTCACGGCGGATCGTAAATGAGAAGCAGCAGCTGATGAAGGCCTCCTCATTGGGTGGCGGCTGCGCGTCCTTGGGGCGCGCTGGCGTGGTCGCACCAGATGAAGGGAGGAGAGGCTTGTACCGGAGCACGCACGACGTTAGTACCGCCTTCTGGTTCGAGTCGAACGCGACGTTGCCATATTTCTGATTGCGTAGCAGCGTCAGGCAAGAAGTTGAGAGAAGCTGTGAACGACAGAAGACGTACCTCCCAATAGTTCACCGCCGAGTCTTCAGCCATGAGCTCATAAATGCATGTCCGGCCCTGACGCCCGAGGTGCACTCAGCCATCGCACTGCAAGACATACAGGAGATAGGGACGTACGTCGCGCAGCATGTAGCCGTCCACACCCACAAGCTCGGCGAACTCCCTATTTGCCTTGTAAATCTCGCCTGTTCGGCGCCACAGACAAGCAGGGATGGCCATGGCAGAGAAGACTCGATCATAATCTAGAAGGAGGCGTTCAAAGGCTTCCTCGATAAAAACCAGGTCCTGCAGAAAGGTTAGCCTGTCGGCTGGACCTGCCCTATGCGCACGATGCCTACTATGTCAGTCAGTGACTCCGACTGGGCGATAGCCTATGTATCGCGGTTAGCTGCGCTCTACCAACGTTATCGCAGGCTCACTCTGAACTTGGGTCGAAGGACGGACAAGGGTTGAAGAATCTTCTGTTTAGATTCCTGCGAGACACTGGCCAAACCACGTCAGTGCGGTACAGTGGTGTGAGTGCTATGAACACCTACTTCTTGTCCATCCAGCGCGATAACCGCGCATAGCCCTTCACGTAATTGTAAGGCTTGAGCAGCCCGGCCTCATACTTGCTCCGGATGACCATGTTAAGGCGCTCATTACGCGAGCCTGACGCCTGATCGGCAGCAGTCAAGAAGAACCGCTCCGTTTTCGACGGAGCTGGTAGTACAACAGGGGCAGGTTCTTCTGATGGCTTTTCTCGGTCGGTATCTGGGGCTTGGGAGGGTGCTGCCGTATTCGTGGTCGCAGGAGCAGGCAAGGAAGGGGGCTGAGAAATGTACGGGTTATCGACACCAAGGGAGACAGTGTTGGCGTAGGTGGGGCTTGACATCAAAGAGGGGGTTACGGCAGGTTGACTGAAGAACGATCCGTCGTCTAATGATTCCAGGAAGTCACTTGAGAGGATAAAAAAGTCAGTAAGAATGCACACAACTATGCCGGGCACAGCTCTGTCCCTTCACAACTTCGTCGTGCCGGAGGGACAGGGGCAGTCGCGGAGAGCGCTACCGCACACACTAGATGCAAAGCGGAGTGTCTTCCACTATAGCACACTGGAGCTCAGCGCCCCACTACACAATATACTTAGTACGCACGATATACGTAGTGCAACCAGGTGATGGTAACGCGTGGGCATCGACGCCTCGTGTCGTCGGAGAAAGACAGTCGTTCCCGTACGTCGGGCGTCGGCGCCAAGGAACTACACAGAGCGCGCAGAGGGTCCCATACGTCACCCTGAAAGGCAGCCTCATGCGGGAGATAGGGAGGTGATCCCTGTGCCTCTACTTGAGCAGACTGTAGAAGCGTAGATGATCAAGGAGAAGACAATGTCTTCACGTTGATCATCCATGTCAGAATGACTCTAGCAAACTGGTGCTCGCGGGGGCAAAACACTGTTGCCAACTGTGGATTTGTCTGTGGATTTGTCCGTGGCCCGATAGCATCCGGATGTAGCCCATCGCACTGCACCATAGACTAGGATGCGGCGATGTATGTGGATCGCGCATGACCGCCGAGAATGTGCTAGGCGCAGGTAGCGAAGTGAGAGAATACCACTTACGAGAGCACCGAGAACTCGTTGCTGAGAGTTTCCGGAGGATACATGAAACCCCCTTGGGCCATGCTCATGCCCATCCCGGGCCATGTTGCGTTCATAGGGGTCCCGATGGGTACTGCGCCGTATTGCGCGGCTGGGTGAATGAGGCAGCGGCGGTGAGCGAGTGGAGGTTAGACGAGTCGCGCTAGAGATTGGGGGCAGAAGCAAGGACACTTGCCGGGCAGACCCCTCGCTACGTCTATAGGTGGGCTCGTAATAGACGATGCACCAGCGCTCGCAGACGTCTTCTCCTTGGCCGTGGTTCGCCGTTCGTCGTGACAAAGGTGTCCAATCTCACGTTTGATACTGAGGTCGCCGCAGTACGGGAGGCGCGAGGTGAGCGCGCTGGACTCGAGACTTTCAATGGGAATGCGGACTACACACGCACCAGCGTTGACACGGACGGCCTTCATCACAGGTCATATGGCTCCGGCGACAGTAAAGGCACGCATGGTTTACTTTCCTCCGTTTTGTTCCCTTCTTCCGCTTGCCTGTGCCGTCGTCCGTATCGTGCTCGCCGGCACCGCTGGCAGATTGCTCGACACTCTGCTGGCGTGAGCGGTCGGCTGAGACGTTGTCGGGAGCAAGAGAGGGTTCGGCGTGAGCCGGGTCCGTTGTAAAGCTCGCCATGGTACAGCTGTCGGGCGCGGTCGGGGAGGAAGAAACCAAGTTCAGAATCCTTCTGGCGATGCTCCTCAAACAGCCTAGACCTCTTGGCATTTGCACCCGGATGTATGTACGCCTCTGGAAACACAAACATGTGCCCCGTGGCTGAGTTGGTTACAGCGTCCGACTGTTATGATGACATCGGAAGGTCGTGAGTTCGAGCCTCACCGGGGCAGCATCTTTTTCTCGCTTCCATTCCGCCTTTGAATCTGTAACTGTCTGTCGGACCACCACCAAGTAGTATCATAGTATACGGGCATCATGCATCTCGTTGGGGGTACCATTGACAACAGAGGGCATCATGATGCGCGGCGACCAAGGCAATCAGTCTGGTGAGCATCGTCCGTCAATCATCACCGTAAGAAGCTTCGGGCACTGACATGCTCTCCCTTCCGATGCAACCCAGCAGCTTATCCATCCAGTTTTGACCAGTGTACAAACCCATGCCCGAGCCCGGGCTGACCTCCCAGCTGCGGCATTTAAAGATGCTTTTGCCATAAGCTGGGTTGCATCGCACACCCCGACCCCGCAACAGGCAAGTCAACCAGCCACTCTTCTCCGAACTCATGAGCGACCATTGGAGAGAGCTGACGGTGACCTAGTGTCATAACAAGCAGGGCTATTGACAAATGTCCAAGTCGAGGTCTGTCGTCAACTACAGCTGCAAGCGTATCACCTACCACACGCCGCTCCCATTCGCCGAGGTCAGGGCTCGTCTAGACAGAGCTCTGAACAAACCTGACGCGAGCGAGCAAGTTCCGAAGGTCCTATACGAGACGAGGACCAAAGCTGAGTTCGAAAGCGGCTTGACGGGCCTCCTCGACGGCCGCGACTTCATGCACGTATAGCTCTCGTTACGAAGTTATCCTAGACGATGCGCTAATCGTTCTACACCTTCATCATAGATTCCTCGGCGAGCTTGTGCACCACCAGTGGGTGAGGACGTACACAGAATCTCCGAACATACCGCAGGCTGTCGTCTACACTTTCGGGAACCCTTTCTTCGGCCAGTCTGTCTTGCGCCGTGCCATGCGGATGGGCCTCCACGTCCCCGAGAAGCTGCTGCTCCTCGAAGATATGGATGGAAATGGTACCACGATCATCTATGACGAGCCAGCAGACATCATCCCCGTGCCTGCTGTTGAGGGGCAGGTCATTGACGAAGATTTGTTCAGGTTCATCGTGGGTGTGGGGGAGAAGATACAGAAGCTGGTAGAAAGCCTGGTCGCGGAATGAGCGGTGGCGGAATCTTCGAATCCAGCCCATCATGCTTGTGTCCTACAGAGTTTCAGCGCACCTACCACGATGCTCATTTATGTAGCGGACAGATGGACACAGAGCTGATCGAGTTTTCGAGCTGTGAGGGGACCGAAATCTTGCAGGGAGTGGGGCACATACAATACATGTCATAGGCAGCCAGCGACATTCACAGTCGGCTCTTTCTTGTGTAGCTTCCGGAGCAGTGTAGCGGAGCAGTGTAGGTCAAAAAAGGAAACTATTCAATGGTAGCAATGTTACAAGGGTATGGTACCAGGTAAGAGAGACGGCGCACGATGCAAACGATAGAGCGAAAGAGAAGAGTGGGAACGAAAGAAAGCAGAGGAGATAAATCAAGCGCGAGTGAGACTGTGCACCACGGAGCGTAAACCGAACCTTCCAAAGCATATCCGTCACAACGTCGTTACGTTCATCGTTTCATTACTTCGGCGGGGGAGACGGTGGGCCTGCCAAATGGAATGAGATGGGTGCTCCATAGACTTTGCTATACTCTGTGCGTGTATGGCTTACCGAAGAGGCCAGAGCGGGGCATGATGTGGTCGGAAGGAAGGGGTGCGGCGGGCGTGCCAGGAATTGGTGCAGGGGACAGCAATGGATTGGCTGAAACGTGCCACAAATAAGTATACAACCTCGATGATTCCGCGATGCACTCTTACGCTTCCACTGCGCCCAAGCAGGTACATTAACCGGTTCGGGTGCGGCAATCGCAGGAGGAGGCGGAGGAGGCGCCTGAAGCGCTTTAGCCTTGGCTTTCTGACGACGCTCTTCACGCTTGTGCACCGTACGCCATGCTGGGCGTGCAGGCATGCCGTCGTCGATCACACTTGGTGGCGCAGGTGGGGGAGGAGACGCGGGTGCGGGGGGCTCCTCATGCTGTCTCAGACGTTCAGAAAGGACTGGTTCCGGCTCAAGTTACACATACCTTCGGGGCCCAGTCGGGTGTGAACTCGCCACCGGCACCGTGTTTGGACTTGACGGCCATGAGTTCTGCAATCTCGCTTACCGCAGTTACGAGAGGGATCAGAATCTCGGAGGACCCTTCATGATCGAGACACGGTGAAAGACCTACTATTGTAGCTGCCGCCGCTCGTCCCTGAGCTTGCCAACCTCAGCGAGGAGGACGCGGACCTCGCTCGCGAGTGCTTTGCTGAAGTCGTTCAGATACCTGCGGAAGCAGCAGACCGCGCAAGGTGATCTTCCGTCCTCCGAGCAACGTCGTGCGAGGGTGTGCGTACTTTGGAGGAGCCCCGTAGTTTCCCTTCTGCGAAGACATGACCGATCCTCAGTTTGCGCAATTCCAGCGAATATATTAACACGGGACAACAGTCGAGCAGTGGCGAGGGAGGAGGCACAGGGCGATAGTGTTCCGTGAAGGCGGAGGGTAAGCCGGTGCTTTTATACCGGGCGTCTACGCAGCCACGGACGAACACGACCACCGCCACGAGGCCTGCAGCGCCCATATCCGACCTCGCCGCGCCGTTCGCAGGCTCTCGAACTTTTCCACCTTCGATAACTTCACATGTCTTCGGGGTACGCGTGTGTTTTGTTCTGTCCTTTGGTGCAGACGACATAAATAAGGCGGGTAAACGCAAGGAGCATGGGTTACAAGTACACTGGTGGAGTCGGTCATGAACGAATAGCTACACAGTAGTGAAAGTACGATAAGAGGCATGTGGAAATGGGGCAAGTGCAAGGGAAAGCGGGCGACAAGAAAGGGGAGAGGGAGGGTAACATGGGGCAAAGCGACATCGTGGTCATCGCGTCATAAGAAAGTATCTGGCTGAACGTGAGCAAGAGCAGGTATAAATGCTACTGCGAACACTGTCCACGTCTATGTTCAGATGCCGAGGAACGTCGAAATGTAAGCTGTGAACCGCGCAAAGGGTGCCTTCTTCGTCTTCTTTTTCTTCGGCTGCAGATAAAGCTGAGCAATTAATTCGCGAGGGTATGGAAATGGCGAGAGGCCACGTACCGTTGGTGCGGATTCGCCGTTTGCCACACGTTTCGCGGCCGCAGGACTAGCTGCAGATGGCTGAGAGGACTCCACGGTGGGAGAGGACGTCGCGCTGTCGGAATGCGGCTTGCTCTCCGACTTCGGCAGCTCGATGCGCTGCGGTTCTGCCTGCTTCTGCGCTTTGCTGTCCTCGGCGATGTGCTCTTTGAACCACTAGTTGAACGAAACATACGCTGCTTAGCCCACTGCGGACCAACGGAAAGCGATGAGCGAACGGACCTTGGATACAAATTTGCCCGAATCCTTGGGGTAGCGCTTCTGGGTCTCGTAATCCACATAGGTCAACCCGAATCGTGTTACATAGCCATCCGCCCTAGTGATCATGTTCAGTATTGGGTTCACAGTGGACAGACATGCAATACGTACCATTCGAAGTTGTCAAGGAGACCTATAATTAAGATGAAGTATGCGTTTGAGCAGGATAGAGCGAAGAGCTTCCGCGGCAAGACTTACTCCATGCGAAGTAGGCTCGGATATCAACGCCGTCCTCGTTGCGCGCCGCGAGTATTGCCTCAGTGTTACCCTTGAAGTATTGCACTCGGTCGTGATCGGCAAGGGCCTGCTCTATCGGCATGGTGTTCTCGTCCTTGACAGCAAAGCCGTTCTCCGTCACGCTGCCGATGATGAGTAAGGATCCTACCTCTACACTGGTACGGGACTCACTAGATAGGGTGCTTGTATCGCTGCAGGCAACGAACGGGTGAGACATTGTCAGAGCCGGAATAGGAGCATGCATATCTACCTTCCACAGGTAATTCAGCAACTGGCGGAACCCTTCTGGGTCTGCAAAATGCGCCCGGAGATCATTAGCGGTCAGATGTCGAAGGCGCGTGAGCACGACTAGTAGGGGCGCACTTACAGTCTTGCAGCCATGCGCAGTGGGCTGTGTATCGCACGCGTCGTTAGCAATACAGCACGACAAATGCACCGGAAGAACTCACCCTGTGTGCCCAGCTGTGAGCCGTCGGGGCGAGTGAACGTGTACTCGGTCTTGCCCTGGAACTCGTCATCACCACCCGCCTCTGTTCGCAAAAACCCGATCAAGTCAGTATTGCGCTCGGAGGTTTTCACCCCCGTGATCTTGACGACAAACGAGGGTGGTTGAATACGTGGACTCACTGCAGAGGTTTGTGGTGTACGTGTTCATGCCGTAGAAGTCGGATGAGCCCTTGACCACCGCCAGTTCCTCCGCGCTGAAGGTTGGCAAGCGATCGCCAAGCATCGTCTTCATATAGTCCGGATAATATCCGAGGTAGATGGGGTCCTGTCGGAGCATCCATTGCGCGTCAGTGATACAGGTCGGATCATAGCGCGCGGCGATCCAAGAGCGAAGCAGATGAAGAGCTCAAGGTAAACTGTAGATGGTGGTAGATGGAGAGAGGCAGAGTGGCGAAGGCGAACATGCTCGAATAGAGAAAGGTACTAACCGCGAACCAGCCTGCGCGAAGTTGATCACGATGTCAGCAATACTGCCCAAAAGAGCGAGCCCATTCAGATAGGGCCGCCGGCATAGAAACGTACCGATGGCAACGTCGAGCGCGTTCTGCGCCGCGGCGATGTCTGCAATGCAGAGCAGAGAACGCATGACATTAGTCGTGCCTCTTCATGCAAGACGGCGTCCGTAGCACACCCACTTTCAGGGCTATCATCATAAGGGAGCGCCCAGTCCCCATTCAGTGTGATGCCGATTGTCCCGCCCTGGGCAGCCTTGAACTGCTCACGGTACAGCTTGACCGCGTACGCGTGGGAGAGGATCACGTTGTGGCCGACGCTGTGTGGGACGACAAATAGACTAAGTCAGCGAACCATTCGAACAAGAGAAGTGGCGCAACGCACATCCACGGTTCCGTCGAAGAATCGCCCTCCGGGGAACGCGTCCGATCACTTGACCTGCCCGGGGCAAACACTCCACGACCGTGACCAAGGACGGAGATACACCAGGGCTCGTTCATAGTCAGCCTAGGGATCAAGGCATGTGATCAGCGTGTAAGGCAACCAGGATGCGCCGGGAACATGCGTACCAGTACTTTACGCGGTCACCGAACCGCTCGAAGCAAATCTGTTACAAGGCAAGGCACGGAGATGTCAGTGTGTGATGCATGATGAGACAGGGTTGGACGACAAAAACTCACCTTCGCGTAGTTGACGTAGTCGTCCACGATTTCTTTGCTGAGCCAACCGCCATAGCGGTCGTATAGTGCCTGGGGCAGGTCCCAGTGGTAGAGGGTCTGGATAAACCGCGGCATAATGAGAAGACGGCGTATATGGCAGACCGGGAAGTCACGCACCACAAACGGAACAATCCCGCGCTCGAGCAGGGCGTCGATCAGATTCGAGTACCACTGGATACCAGCCTCGTTGACGGGGTCGTTGCGACCACCGAGCGGAATAATGCGAGACCACGCAATGGAGAAACTAGCCGAGGCCACATTAATCCACGAGGAAGGCGACGCGTGTGTGCACAGCCATCTTACCGGTAGGACTTGACACCATAGTGCACAAGCAGGTCGAGGTCCTCCTGCCACCGTTTGTAAGAGTCGGTGGCGACCTCGCCGTCTCGTCCGTCCAAAGTCTTGCCGGGGAGCTTAGCAAAGTCGTCCCATATGGACTTGCCTCGGCCGTCGACATCAGTGGAACCCTCTATTTGAAAGCTTGCTATAGAATATGGCAAGGAAATTAATACCGATCGAAGAGGGGGAAGAGGCACGCCATAGGGGTCATGGGATGTCTCCAGAAGGGTGCAGGGGAAGACAGCTCACCAGTAGCAAAGCCCCAGAGGAAGTCGCTGGGTAGCTTGTTTGGCGATGCGACTTCGACAGTCATGGTGGTCGGAGGGTGTACGGGAAAGGCGGAGGAGGGCTGCGAACATGTTTGCTCTTAAAGTGTTGGGAGGAACCAATGCCGATATCATCTCTCGAGGGCTTGGAACGGCACATCCGACAACGGAGGACCGAGGATAGTCCGGAGGGGAAACTCGGTCCTCTCGAACGCCAGGCGTGGCGAGTGCGAGCTTTCTTCTGCAGCCCGGGCGTGGAAACCGCACTGTGTTGGATCTTCCCGTGCAGGAATTTTCCCGCAGAACATGGCAGGTACCCCGTTTCCTGTGCTCCAGCCGCCTTGCGTTTCTCCTGCGTGGACGAGATCAGTGGCGAGCAGCAAACAGCAGGCGAGGTATGGAAATTGACTTTATGAGATCCCTGGATACTCCGGAACAGCTCCGGCCAGGGTGCTGTGCCCTCGTCATCGGCCACAGTCTTCCGGCCAAATATCACAATCCTACGTTTAGCGAGAGAAACAGAGACGGGGAGGTCGCCCTGGGTTCGACCAGACGTAAAAACCGCTGGGCCGGTACCAGCCTCAGCCTATTCTCGTCCAGTCGTCTCGTCCGCCCGTAGCCGCAGCCCGCGCCCGGGATGACTGAGCCTCAGCTCTCTCTGTCACGCCATGGCCACCTCGAACATACCCTCTTCTATGCAACCAACGATCAGCACCCTTCACCGCCTGACTGAATAGAGGTGGCGGCCGCTCAAAGAGAGCTAAATCAAAGCATGGACGATAGAGGTCGGTCACCTCGTCTGCCCTATGCCGAAATTTCTCCGGGTGCCCCTCACTCGGGCGTCCCATATAACCATCAACAGCCCATCATCTTGTCTTCCATCCGATACACGGCCAGGGAGGAATCTGCGAGATTCTTAAGAGAGGACCCGCCTGCAAATTGTCTGTGATGACTTCTTGTGATGGATTGCAGGTCGAACCGAGATAATCTTATGTGGGGCAGGAATTGAGATCGTCGCAGAGTGATCTCAAATATTTTTAAGGTCAAGAAGGCGCTAATCACCTTGGCCTTTGACAACGTCGGCAGGGGAGACAAGAAAGGGCAGGTGGTTCACACGGCAGCCCCGTCCCTCGGGCACGATTTCGGCAGCCTGACCCAGTGACCGTGTGAACATGTGACAATATGTCACGAACTGTACGTTTTCCAGCTCTTTCCACGCAGGTTGCGCTGATCCCACTGTTGCAACCGTCTTCAACGTTCAACTCGAACCACCATGACTGAGCTTGGTCCCCTCGCCTTCTGACCCTGATCCTTTCGACATCGGTCTCTCTGCGTTAGTCTGCGCCAGTCTCCCTCATGCGACTCCCTCTAGTGACTTGTTCACTCCGCGTTTGTACTTTTCGTGCCAAAACAAGAGAGCCTAAGGTAAGTAGTCATCGCTGATAGCTGACGCATAGCCTCGCTACGAATTGATGTGCAATTATCTGCCCGTTGGGCTTTGCAAGGTGAGCGATACTGCTGCCCATCATACTAGGCAACCAACATAACATCGTCGAGAACGCCATCCAGCATCGCCAACGGGTGCCACGTCACAAATTGCTCTAGTCACTATGTGCATCCTCAAGCTCTGTGGTGAGTCTTTTGCGCCCCATTCGCCTGCAATCACCATGGCTAATCTGTGTCAGCTCGTTCATGCGCACGTATCTCAAGGGCCAAGAGCGACTAAACCACTTAAGCTCAGAGGTACGTGTTCCCTCTATGGTACGTTATTGTCCTGATCACTCAGCACAGCCCCTCTAACAGATACCACAACTTGTATGTAGAGTAGAGTAGATATCGCAGGCACTGAATATATTTCATCTCTGATTCCTATACGGAATGCTGTGGGCGTGAATCGATTTCGGAATCAATCGGATTTGTTCGGATTTGTTCGGTAGCGCCTTCCATCTCGCATCAATCTCACAGCGTTGCCGAGGTTCACTCTTAAGAAAATCTTAAGAAATGGCCCCTCTTGTGTTGCGCACACGGGTCTCCAAATGCGATTCTCTTAAGATCACCTTCGTGATTACACATATCACACGATTCTGTAGGTTTCCTGCAGAGGGCGGACTCGCCGTGTAGCAATCGAAGAGCCTAACACTCACCACCAACCGACGCGTCCGTCTATTCAACGGATTTTCACAATCAGCCATGCCCGCCAAAGGTGTTGCCATCCTAGGCTCCGGGATATTCGCCACAGAGGGTAAGTCGCCGCCCCTTCAAACTCGACATACTTCCGGAGATTCACCTGCGTGCTCCTGCACACACGCTCTTCCTCTCTGTGCTCTTGGCGAATCACTGCGCGATCAGCTCATCTCCCTGCCATCGCCTTGTTGGGAGACGCCATCGAGCTCAAAGCGGTCTACTCGCGGTCTAACAAGAGTGCATCCGCGTTCGCGCGAGACGCGCAGGATATTCTCAAGCTCAAGAACCCACTTGATGTTTACCACGACGAGGACCCGGCGGCCTCCCTCGACGCACTTCTTGCCAGATCTGACATCGCTGCGGTCATCGTCGTACTCCCGATCACCGTGCAGCCGGGCGTGATCCTCAAAGCTCTCGCCGCCGGCAAGCACGTCCTGAGCGAAAAGCCAGTCGCCCCTGACGTCGCGCAGGGCCGCGCCCTGATCAAGGAGTACGAAGCAAAGTACAAACCTAAAGGCCTCGTCTGGCGCGTCGCGGAGAATTTCGAGGCAGAGCCTGGGTACCACGCCGCGCGGCGGGTCATCCAGGAAGGCAAGATCGGAAAGGTCACCTTCTACAACGCCCGCGTCGTCAATTATATCGACGAGAACTCAAAGTGGTACAAGACCCCCTGGCGCACCGTTCCAGAGGTAAGTCGTATGCTACATGTGTCTAATGCGCATGTGGCCCTTTGAGCTTAACCAGATATTAATAAATTCGTGCTGCAGTATCAAGGCGGTTTCTTGGTATGTGGTCACGCACCCCTGATCTAGTGCAGCCTGGGTTCCTGACCGGCCTTCACCGCCGTGCCCTGTCTCCTTGGCAAATCCAGCTCGATGGTGGCGTCGTAAGTTTCCTCCATATACCCCGGCGTCCTTTCACGGGAGCTCGGAGTCCCTCACGCAAACCGCGCTGACACCTGACTGACCGTTGCTCCGACTCTGAAACTAGCACACCATCGCCGCACTGCGTGTCATCCTTCCGAGTCCGCTCAAGGCGGTCTCAGCGTTTGCCTCGCTCGCAAAGGACATTCTGCCTCCACACGACACCATCAACGCCATCGTCAAGTCCGAAGATGGCTCGCACGGGCTCGTCGAGCTGACCTGGGGCGCGCCCACCGCGTCCCGCGCGAGCGAGGCAGGAAACAACATCACCGTCACCGGCACGGAGGGCTGGCTCGAGGCGTCGCGCGCCAACGGAGTTATGCGCGTCTCTGTCAAGACCATCATTCGCGACAAGGACGGGAAGCCGACTGGACGGGAGGCGACTGAGGTGATCGAGGAGAACGAGGTCGGCATCCAGAAGGAGATCGAGAGCTTCCTGCAGGCGATAGACGGCTCGGACGACGGCATAGACGACCCGCGCGGCACGCTTGTGGACGTAGCGTTCATTCAGGCGGCGCTCAACAGCGATGGCGCGCTGGTCGACCTGGTGGAGCTCGCTAAGGTGTAGCCGGAGAATCCGCCTGGCGGGTTGCAGCTGAGGCTGGCGTGCTGGTGTAGAACTTGGAAGCAGTCTTGTCGGTTGTATCAGTATCCAGAATTCATGCGCACGCGCAAGCACGGAGGACTGCACCCGTTTATCCGTGCGCAGGCCACTCCGTGCGGCGCGCCGTCCGATGCACAGGAAGAGAGCAAGTGAAGTCCGTGGTAGCATGCCGCCGATGCACGCACCCCGTTCGCGGACTGCGTGTGCCCGCAGGCGTCATGGCGTGCCGCATTACACAAACTCAAATACCGTCGGGAGCGCGCGCTCGGAGGTATTACGGCAACCCACCCTCAAAGCGAGCGCAGGGCACCGAAGCACGCGCATTCCTCGGCGAATCAGCCAGGGCACAGGAAACGGGTGCACCACCGTGGGCAGAGAGCAGTCCGGTGCGCAACTTTATATAGCGTGCCTGTGCCCACGGGCGTATGATTCACGGCACAAACGGAGCGAAGTCCGCGAGTTGAACGTGCGCTGTGACATAGCCAAGGGCAGAACGCTTCTGTGGCGGCATGGACGAGAGCAGAGTCGAGTAGCGAAGTTGCGCTTTTCACTGCCAGGCCGGTAGTCTAGACTGTGGGTAGAGAGAGGCTGAGAAGAGGGGGGCTCCTCTCACCTGTACCACCACCACCTGTACTTTCCCACGGTTCGGCCTAGCCCACCGACCGGGGATACATGAAAATACGAAGGCTGTGATGTTCTTGGAGTGACACGGCTCCCCTACGATGTGATTAATGGCCCACGGATGTCCGTCTGACAGGAGATCTCGAGAAGTGGTGAGGCCGTCGAGCTCAAAATGAGTATGGCCCTGCTCGCGCACGTCGAAGTATGGTATGTTACTGTACGACGATACCCGCCAACACTGAGAGTGCCCGGAGGGGCCGGAGGTGACGATAACGAGTTAAGAGAACAGAGTGTGCTGAACTTGCGTCGGGACGTGCCCTTGAACCGTGACGCGGCCTCGAAACCGTGGACCGACGAGGGTGAACGAGCGGCTTGGCGTGGTGTGGGCGCTAGCCCGTCCTAGAATGACTCCATGCGCTCCTCGGAGCCCAGTCTTACGAGACCTGTACCTCCCATGTGCATGCATACCCTGTGGGCTGGCCGGTCCGGCCAACCCCGCACAGTGTGTACCTCGCAGTAAACCCCCTACCCCGACCCGCTGGTATGCACTGTGTTGAACTCGCCCTTTGGCACTGTACCTTCTCTGGCGTCAAGTGTGGGTGGAGGACTCCTTGACGCCTGTTACGGCGGCTGAGCCCTCCTGTGTAATCTACGTGAGTCTGTCTGGAGATAATGCGCCGGTCACCAGTGATGTCGTCAGCTCGATAACGCGAGTGAAAATCTACCGATGGGAATCCGGTGCAATACCTTTGTCTTGGTGTCGCCGACACTGACTCTGGCAATGGTCACCTTGTCCAAGCCCTTAGCCATGCGCAGATACCTTCAGCAATGATTGCGGCCTATCTGCTGACGTGGGGCAAGGGATTGACGCTGCTCTCACTCCCTGGCCGAGGCTTCGATTCACTATAGCGACTTGTGGTGGCTGCAGATGACCAATCGCCGCCACCTCTGCTGAGAAGCAGGCAAGCGGGGCGTCACGGCTGGATGGCACAACGTGTAGCATGCGCCTGTGTGTACTATGGGAAAAAATCTTGTCTGCATTACTCATGGCGCACAACACAAGACCTGATAGCGCCACTGCACTCCCACAGGGGGTCACCAGATGTGAGCAGACGAGAGAGCTCCACACACGAAGAGTGCAGGACCATGCGTCCCCAAAGCTTCCTCTCCTTGATCAACGCTAAAAGACTCTATCAGTGCCAGCGACTGCGGTGCGAGCACATAACTTGGGGCTCACCGTTGCGTTTCTTTCCCCACTTCCTCCTGGCGCTGCAAATCCGACCCACCAAGTGAGCGAGGCAGGCCAATTCCCACTTCGCCCATGAGCCTAGGAAAGCGTGTAAGCAAACGAACAGACCCGCACAGAACTTCACTCACTGTTTCGTGGCGAATCAGGGAACGATGCACCACCCGGAGCGTCACGAATGCGCACTCCAGAACTTGGCATACAAGTAGCCACTAGATGGTGAGAGGTTAGCGCGTATAACGCACTCTGCTCCCTCCTCATGCTGCCTCCTGGCAAAACCTCTAGCCAACCAACGCGACTCACCGTGGTCGACGTTGTCCAACTGACCTTATGCAATGACCCAGGTGGCGGCGATGAACCAACTAAACTGTGCCAAGCAGTGTGCGCCCCGCAAGGATCCCTAGAAGTGGGTGGAATGGTCTGGCTGAGATGCAAGCAGAGTGGCGATGGCGAGGAGCCAGTCCCAAGCCGGTATGGCAGTACTGACTGGGACGTAGTAGGACGAATTCACGGAGTTAGACACCTCACAGGAAAACGCATTGAGCTTATAATCAAGAGTGTGGACCCGGAGGCTGTTGTGAGACGTGCCTTCCTGCGCCTCGACCGGTCCCACGCGTGGAGTGAGACAGCCTTTGCAGACAGTCTGAGCGAGCGACTTCGCGTTCTGGCTGCGGAGAACTGGTGGAATGACCCGGAGATGCATGCGCCCCGCCTTCCCGGGCCACCACCGACCACGGGACCTGTGCTGTCGCTCACCCGGAGCAGCCTGCTGAAGGACGAATGTGAGCGACTAGGCAAGCGGCGCCCAGACGACGATGTGGCCTCACCCCATAGCGAAAGCGAGAGGCCGTGGAAACGACCAAGACCAGCAACCTTCGTTAGCGCCCAGACATCAGTGGATGCCGAAGAAGACTCCCTATTGCCTGGAGTAATGGGCGACGAAGCCTGCCCTCCGAGCGAGGACGAGAGAGTGTCTGATGTGGAGGAAGCCCAGACGCTGAGCCAGCGAAGGCGCCATACGCTTACGCAAGCAGGCCGCAGCCTCGGAGGTAACGTAACAATCTTACCACCCCGCGGAAGCCGAACCGAAGCGGGTCGGGCGCTGGGAAACCATGCCGGCAGCACTGCGCGTGATGACCCGGGTCCGACCTCCCAGATACCCACTTTAGAGCATAGCCATGTGGCGTCCGCGCCCTCCAGTCCTCCTTCGACCACCACGTCCGCTTCCTACGCACACTGGATGCAGTGGGACCCCTCTCTCATCTTACCTAGACCCCCGGTGGCATGGAACACAAGAAGCGCACCGACACGTCGTGCACTTGAAACACCGCGACCGTCTCGCCCGACACAGCACCCTCTGGGACGACCAGCGCAGATGGACGAAACGGCAGGAGTGGCACATGGGAACCGCGATGCAGCGGTGACGGTGGCCCAGCGAGGAGAAGCTGTAGAGAGCGAGGCATCAAACTGCTGAAGCCTGGAAGACCCTCTGCAGGAGAGTGCATGCGCTCGACCATGCCGTTACGATGACGGCGACTACCCACAACCCTTGCCACCTTCTGTCTCTGCAACTCACCCCACTGCGAATCCAACACAGACCGCATCTTGAGAATGCGCCCCTCTCGGACGTGAAATGATAACCCTGCGCCCGCCAAAGCGAGGAACATGGCGCGCACCCGCCTTTAAAAGGTGTGCGAGCAGCACGTAACGACCTCGACCAATTCTCAACCTCTAAAAGCCAACCACTGTACTCACCACTCTCCTCGCCGTACCCGCATCCCCTGGTTCAGATGCCTCCAAGAATGAATGCCAAGCGCGTCACCCGCTCTAAAACGCGTTTGATCCCCACCGCACCCACGGCTGCTGTAGCTTCCCCTCCCCCAGTGTCTGCGTCCCCTCCTGATCCTGTGAGGATGGTGTTGGCAGCGCGTCCGCGCCCGCGTCCACGCCCTGTGCTCCCGCCCATTGATGCGCCGCTAACATACCTCCAAGCTGCTGCGGCGCCGCCTGGTACACCACGCAGAGACAGGCGTGTCAACTCCCCACTCTCGCTGGGTTCTGCCACAGTCTCGACTGGCTCGGCGGCGAGCCCCAACCCAGATGCGGGTCCAGGGGAGGAC
This sequence comes from Cubamyces lactineus, assembly GCA_022376465.1. Lineage (NCBI taxonomy): Eukaryota > Fungi > Basidiomycota > Agaricomycetes > Polyporales > Polyporaceae > Cubamyces > Cubamyces lactineus. The sequence continues at coordinate 2,591,227 of JACDTU010000001.1, read as the reverse complement.
CCTGACGTGTCGCAACAAGAGCCCCGGCCTGCACCTGAAGCGCGCCACACCGACAACTTTACCTCGATGGGTCCCTCCCCCAGCGTACGCGCGTCGCCCGCCCAATCGGCGGACCTGGAGACCCCTCTGGTAGATGCTGGGCTCATGGACGAGTATCTCAACCTGCCTGCCTCCCCCGTACGTTTTGCCGACTGCCTGCGCCTTACCCACGTCCTGACCCCTTCCCAGGTGAACGCTGGGATGACCATAGACGAGTCCCGCTACAGCCGAGAGATCCCTGTGGAGCGCCCGCGCCCCCAAAAGCAGCAGAAGGTGTCGCGGACTTCCCGCAAAAGGCGACGGTCGACGACCCCACCCACACTGCCTTGCCGTGATGACCACGACAGGCTAGGGTCCCCCATCCAGCTACCCGAAGAAACTGTGGAGAAAGACGCCGTACGCCCGCCCACGAGACGGGGACGCGCAGCGAGCGCCTCGGATCACAGCCCAAAGCCGCTTCGCCGAGGTCTTCTAGCCACAGAAGTGAATCGGAACCCGATCCTGACAGCGCCTGCGACGCGACGAGCGACGCGTAACGCACGCCCGGTCCCTGCCTCAACCCCTGCATCGTCGGCGATGGGACGGGAGCCAGCTATGAGCGCGCCCCGCCTGGAAACCCAGCAGCAGCCGGATGGTGAGCGTACTGCCTGTTGCGATGAACGCCTCCTCACCTTTCTGTCTCTTACAGTGGTCGACGGTTGGCTGGTGCCTGCACAGGCCGTGCCAACACCGAGACCGAGGGATCTCCCTCCCAACCTGCGCTACCTCGACGAGGCGGATGATGTGTACCTCCCGCTTTGGTCCGCCAACGATAGTGTGCGAACTAACTCCCCTCGCACTCGCGCTCCTACACCCGGCCCCTCGGCCCCCCGGAGGCCGACAGCGAACGTCTCCCGAACGCCGTCCGACTCCCTCGTGAACTACCTTGCGCTTGCTGAGGTGGCTGAGAGAACCGCAGGAGCGGACCAGACTCAGCAACGGCCCTCCTTGACTGTTTCACCCGATCCCAACCCATACAGGCTCGCTGCCGAAGCTGCCGGTTTCGTGTTCATGCCCGCGCCTGAGGAGGGCTTCCCGATAGTCAACTTTTCCCACCCATTCGCACTCTACGACGGCCAAACCCGCGCCAGAACCGCTGCCCTCGAAGCTGACACTCTGGGCCCGAACGCGCTCATCCAGATTGCTGGCGAGGGGTACCCCCAACTCCACAGGCTAAACTACCTGATGGAAACCCTCGGAAGTGCGGTACAAGCGATCGCGTACGCCCCTAGCCCGCTCGTGTCCTCCCCGGCCGCTGAACTCTCACCCGCTGGAGCCCGGAGGACCTCGCCGAGTACGTGGGTCATCCTCAACATCTCCCAGGACGTGGCGGACAGGCTCATCAGCGGCCGTGTCTGGATCTCTCCTGCGATCTCCTTCTTTGCCTACGGTCGCCCGAGCCAGACCCAGCGATACCTTTTCACGCTCACCGGTTTCCGAGGCGCTAGGGATTACCAAGCGCCAATCGAGGAGGCGGTTCGAAGAGCTTTCCGCACCCCTGCCTTCGTCCAGAGCACCACCCAGCTCCTTCGTGCGAATCCGGACTTCCAGGATGTCACCATCGTCGTCGCGTTGCATCGCATCCTCACATCAATCGCAGTCCGCATCACGCCCCTCGGGAACGGCAATCTAATCGCCTCGGTGGACTGCGACTCGCCCACGAACTCATATGAGGAATGGCGACACTGGCGCGAAATGGCTGTAACCCTTGGCTACGAAACCCTATGGCATGGACAAGGTACCCCGTGGAGAAACCCGCCCTGTGCTGTCTGTCACGGCGCTGACCACCCAACCCACCTGTGCCCCTTCCCGCGCCTCCCTGGATGGGTGCGAGACTCTGCGAACCCTCGCGCGCGCGCGAACAGCTTCCTCCTACCTCCCTCCGTACGCGACCCCGAAGGGAGCATGGCGACTGGTACTCCTGGCGTGAACGCCGCCAGTGTGCCGACGAACGCGAACACCCGGTCGTACGGCAACGAGCGCGGAGCTCTCGGCTCGCGTGCGAGCGCTGGACCGCGCGCAACCACCAACCCGCGTGGAAACCAAAACGCGCACGGAGGCGCAAACGGGCGTATGCGTACGCCCGCGCCCATGCGTGGCGGGCAGAGGACGAATGATGAGCAGCCTAACAAGCGTGCCCGCCGGGATGAGGACCATCTCTACGACTAGCCTGTACCCTGACCCCTCGCCAATCTCCTGCACCCTGTCAGAATGCCTCCACTTTCCCCTGCTGTAGAGCTCCCCGAACCGGACCGCCTTACCCCTTCTCGTCCTGCGCTATGCCTGCTGGGGCAGTCTCAGTTTGTGACGTACATAGTCGTAATGTCTAAGACCCCGTCCCGCACAAGGCTCTGTTCTGTTGTGTGCCCGACCAAGTATCCAAATGTGAGTAAGAGAGCACGAGGTGTCCCGCAGGCGACGTGCCGGCGCTGTAGCCCTCCCATGTGTCAGGTGGCGCAGAGCGCTGCCCTGACGCCTCGGACGCACAACACCGTGCCTACGCGTGCCTGTGCGCAGCATGGTCAACCGTCATGGCTCCGACCGACCGGGTGGTGACCGCACCTGGTCGCGGAACGCAGCTGGGTACCGCGCCTGGTGCCACCTCAGCTGGGTCACTGGCAGCCCACATATACTGACCCTGTGTGCAGGAAAGCTGTCAGTCATACTGCGGAGACCTGTTTAGGTCGTGACGAGCCGCGCTGAGAGGCTGAAGCGGTGGGAAGGGACGTGCTGGCAACACGGACTGACCCCCAATGCATAGTCACCTGCGGGGCTTTAGGTTAAAAGCCTCTTACCGCTGAGTGTAGGTTGGCACCCAGCGGGACATGACCAACCACTGACACAAACCACATTCCTGTCCTGAACACAAACCCGGAGAACCCACGTCAACCTGGCCATATGCGCGCGGGGTGTGGGGGAGGAACGTCGCGCTCGTCCACCAGCGCGCGCCCCGATGATCCTGCCCCCGTTTGTGGTAGTGGACCTGCCCTGCCACCCCGGGCCCCCCAGGGTGGCGCGCGAGGGCTGCAAAACGAGGAGCCGGAACGAGAGCGGGCAGTACGGCATGGGAAAACGTACCTGCGCCTCGCATCCCTCAACATGAGAGGAGCTGGTAGAGATGGCCTGGGAGGGGTCGGTGAGAAGTGGATGAGGGTGAATCAAATACTTCGCGAAAACCGAATCGCGGTGCTCGCTGTGCAAGAAACGCACCTGAGCGACGATCGCGTGGCGGCACTGAACGCCCTCTTCGGAGAGTATATGAGTGTTTTTCCCTCTGCGTACCCAGGGAATGAAACAGGCGCATGTGGTGTGGCATTCGTGATCAATCGCCGCATCCTGAAAAGCGCTAACTGTCTGACAACGGAGATAATTCCAGGGCGTGTACTAATGCTTGACCTCAACTGGCCGGAGGAGCGGCCACTGCGCATTGTGAATGTGTACGGGCCCAACATCGCCCGTGAGAATGCCGCGATGTGGGAGACACTGCGCGGTACCCGCCTGCGAGAGGGAAATCGCCAAGTGGACGTCCTCCTTGGCGACTTTAATGTTGTTGATGACCCGATTGACCGACTTCCTGCGCGACTGGATAGTGCGTGCGCGGTAGAAGCCCTGCGCGGCCTTGTGGAAGAGTTACGAGTGCGCGATGGGTGGCGCGAGCAGAACCCCAACGCGAAATCCTTCACCTATCTCCATGCTGCAAATGGAAGTCAATCCCGGCTTGACCGAATCTACACACGTGCGGTGCCTGGACGGGAGGTTGACGACTGGGGCATGAAGGAATCGGGCCTCGACTCGGATCATAAAATGATCACTGCCAGCCTGTACAACAACAGGACCCCCTTCGTGGGGAAAGGGAGGTGGGTCATGCCAAAGCACCTGCTCACCGACGAACAGTTAGTGGGCGAAATGAAGCGCCTGGCTGCAGTGATGGCGACGGAGATGGACGCACTCATGGCGAGAACGGATGGGCATAACCCACAGACCATCTATGCCGCCTTTAAGAGAGACCTGATACGCGCGGTGCGGGCGCGAGCGAAGGAGAAAATCCCGCGGATGCAGAGACAGATTGAGGCCCTTCGGGCGGACCTCCAGGCAACTCTCAATTCCCTCGCCGCAACGCCCTCCGATGTGGGTGGCGAGGATGGAGTGGAGAGGCAGCAGGAGCACCACGCGGCGGTTCTCCAAGACCGGCTGCTCCGCCTGGAACGGAAGCGTTTCGAGTCGGCAAGGAGGATGGTTGCGGTAAAGCAGAGGCTCTACCAGGAAACCATGACCAAGCAATGGACGAGGTCGGCGGGTACCACCACGATGACGGTCCTCTGTGCGGAGAGTATAGTTCGGCTGCGGGACCCGAGCGCCCCCACTGTCCAGTACACTGCCCACTCTAAGCGCATGGCGAATATCGCCAGCGAGCACTATGACTCCATACAGTTCCGAGACCCCCTTGCCAGTGATGACGACCATAGCCGATATATTTGTGACGCCCTACAACCCATGAAACAGTCCCTGTCGAACAGAAGCAAGGCAGCACTGGCGAAGAAGTTGTCGCGGCAGGAAGTCTGTGACGCGATTAAGACGGCTGCGACAGACAAGTCGCCAGGTTTGGATGGGCTCCAGACGGAGGTATGGAAAGCCTACGTGCGATGGTACGAGTCTGACAGCAAGCGGGGTGCGGGGGGTGTGGACGTTGCGAAATGCCTCACCATGCTCTACAATGACATTGCGCAGTACGGCGTGGTCCCAGACTCTGCCTTTGCGGACGGATGGATCTGTCCAGTGTACAAGCTGAAAAAGGATAAGCGTGACATTGAAAACTACAGGCCTATCACACTCTTGAACACTGACTACAAGATCATGACGCGCACCCTTGCCCTGCGCCTGGCGAACTGCGCTGCGGAAGTAATCCACCCGGATCAGGCTGGTTTTGTGCCTGGTCGGAGCATCTTCGACCACATCCGTCTTGCAACGCTCATGATTGACTATGCTGAAGCGGAGGAGGTCAATGGTGCAATTGTGGCCCTGGACCAGGAAAAGGCCTATGACCGGATTGATCACGCCTACCTGTGGAGAGCGTTGGAGCATACCAATTTCCCCCGTACCTTCATCAACACGGTGAAGAACCTGTACGAACGGGCGGTGAGTTGCGTCATCATAAATGGGGTCAAGAGCAGAACTTTCCGGATCGTGCGGGGTGTGCGGCAGGGAGACCCGATGTCATGCCTCCTTTTTGATTTTGCGATCGAGCCACTTGCAGCAGCTTTCCGAAGCTCGTCCCTCAAAGGGTTCCCGGTACCTGGCTCGGCGGAGCGTTTGGTGGCTAAACTGTTTGCGGACGACACCACCGTCTTCCTGAGTGAGGAGGACGACTACGCCACTGTCGAAGACATCACTGCGGTGTGGTGCCGGGGATCTAGAGCGAAGTTCAACTTACCCAAAACCGAGGTAATCCCGGTAGGCACTGAGGCGTACAGGAATGGTGTACTAGCCACACGTCGGCTATCCCCTGTGGGGAGCCGGGTGCAGGATGGAATACATATTGTGCGTGATGGCGAGGCGATTCGACTGCTTGGTGCGTGGATCGGCAACCGTGCGGACCCGCAGCTGTCCTGGCGGCCCATTGTGGACACCATCAAAGCAAACCTTACGAAGTGGGCCTTGCGGCGCCCGACACTCCATGGCAAGAAGTTGGTTGCAGGCATGGAACTGGGTGCGAGAACACAGTTTCGAGCGAAAGCGCAAGGAATGCCGGCAGCAGTCGTAGCCGAGCTGAACAAAGCGATGCGTGCCTTCATCTGGGGAGAGGGAAAAGCGCCGAAGGTAGCCTTGACCTCGCTCCAAATGGATGTTGGGAACGGTGGCCTACGCCTGATTGACCTGGACGCGCGAAACGAAGCGGTCGACATGATGTGGCTGAAGCAGTACCTGCACCTTGCTCCGAGCCGTCCTGCCTGGGCGGCGCTTGCGGACGTCCTGCTGGCGCGGGCTGTGGACTACGACTCCCGCCGCACGGCGGCAGATGCGCGACTTAACTCCTTCCTGCAAACCTGGAACGTTAGTACGCGGGCACGCGATCGACTCCCGGACTACCTCGCCCGAATGATAAAATGCGCAAAGAAATACAACGTGCGACTTGATGTTGCGAAACCGTCTCGGGAGCTGCGATTGGCGATGCCTATCTGGTACCATTTTGCCTTGACCGAGGGACGTGACATAGCGAAAACCGCCTCTGCTACCTGCCTGCGCCGCAACCACACCATGGCGACTGTGGGACAGTGCCTCCGGATTGCCCAGAGACTTGCGCGCCAACGCACCGAACACAAGGCGTCTGCAGAGTGCGATTGCCTGCCGTGTGTGAGCGACCGTATTGACCGAAACTGTGACAACCCACACCGATGTGCCCTGGCAGCGCAAAAGTTGGCGAAGCGACTCCATTCTAAATGGCACCCGACGGACCCCTCGCCTGGCGATGGCCTCTCTCTGTCGAGAACTAGGCTGAGGAGAAATGAGGAAGAGCGGGAAGACGGTGGCCAAGTGGTCTTTAACCCGAGCATCACGCAATCCCTCCCGGTAGCAATGGCGTTTCGCGCCTTCTGCCTGTACCCCCGTCTGGACCTTCCTGCGTGCCGCCTGAAGCAACCCTTTGTGCTCGGCGAGGAGGAGGTTGAGGTTTACACGGATGGCTCCTGCGATCGGAACGGGCGTACCGATGCAGTGGCCGGGAGCGGCATCTGGTTTGGGACGGCGGATGAGCGAAACGCTAGCGAACAGGTCCCTGGAGAACACCAAACGAACCAAACCGCTGAGATCTATGCGGTGATCATGGCGCACCGTGTAGTGCCCCCCTTTGCTGCGATGCACATTGTTACGGATTCAAAATACGTCGTCGACGGGATGACTAAGTGGTTACCGAATTGGGAAAGAGATGGCTGGGTTGACGTAAGCAACTCTGACCTTCTTCAGGAGCTGGTGGCACTCCTGCGCACGCGAAGTGCGGCCACCACTTTCCGTTGGGTTAAAGGTCACTCTGGCGAGCGGGGTAATGACGGCGCGGACCGCCTCGCGAAAGAAGGGGCCCGCAAGGCGCGACCTCACCTCCCGCTTCACCTGCCTGCGCCGCGCCGTTTCCTCAAATGCGGCGTCGAAATGGCAAGCCTCACGCAAAGACTGGCCTACCGAGCCATCACCCTCTCGCAACAACGAGCAGTAACCGATGCGACTGCGAAGCGGGTCAAAGCGGTCATTGACGAGGTGCAGCGCTGGTCTGGCCATGCACTCACCCCGAAGGCACTCTGGAGCAGCCTCCGTAATGACGTGGTGGAACCCAAGGTTCGCGACTTTATCTGGAAAACCCTCCATGGCGCGTACCGTGTTGGCAGTTTCTGGGCAATGATACCTGGCGCCGAGGGGCGCGCTGTCTGCTCGGTGTGCGGTGTCACCGACGATATGACCCACATCCTGACGAAATGTGCCGCGCCGGGACAGCGGGAGATGTGGGAGAGTGCGCGTCGTGCTTTGCAGCGTGCTGGGGTGTGCCTCCCTCCCACACCGTGTCTTGGCCTGTATCTGGGGGCACCGGCGCTGACCGTTGAAGGTGACAACGGAGAGGAACGACGTGCTGCTACCCGCCTGACAAGGATCGTCCTCAGCGAGACCGCACATGCGGTCTGGACTGCCAGGTGCGAAAGGGTCATCCAGTGGCAGCAGGAGCCGCATCGCGTACATAGTTCCCGTGCTCTGAACTCTAGATGGGCAGCTGCGCTCGATAAGCGGCTATGGCTCGACCAACAGCGCACCCGCCTAGCCCTTCCGGGCCGGAGACCGCTGCCAGTTAGCGTCGTAGAATCGACTTGGGAGCCGTTGCTTGACCCGGACATTGACCGTCTGAGCAACTGGGTGCGACGTTCGGGGGTTTTAGTGGGTAGGCAAGTCTGATCTTGGAGTCCCACACGACGTGCGTAACTGCATTTCCCCCTGGTGACATAGAGGGCCCTGTCCTCGCTGTCTCGCACCACTGGCGGGAAGAGTATTAAGATGCTCGCGCCCGCCAGGCACCACTAAAAAAAAAAGAGAGAGGCTGAGAACCCGGAAGAAGACGAAGTCAACTCGTCGCTGCCAATGACTGTCACGGGACGAAAGACCTTGGTGCCTCAAGCCGGGATTCACTTCGACGTCTTCGGGATCGTCGACGCACATTCCTGGGCTAAGACGCCGCGGCATTCAGGTAGGCTTACGGCCCGAGCATGGAAGGATTAGGGTGATGCTCACCTATGTTGACACGCCGTGACAACAGTGGATTCGACGCACTGGTACAACGATGCACATAGCACGGATGCGGGGACGCTGTCCATACGTGCACATGGGTCCACATTGACAGCAGTGTGTGCGAAGCCCAAGAACGACACCCGGATGAGCTTGAACGGCAAGACGAGACGCAGAAGGGCCGCCCGCACCTTACACGCCAGTAAACAAATCCACCCTGGAGAGTGCGCAGCATTTGTGTGGGACTGGCGTGTGTATGCGGATGGCGTAGAAGCAGCGCACAACAGTGCGAGCAAGTGAAAGGGTGAGAGATTGAAAGATTCTTGGGAACGGTGCCGTCATGGCAGCGGTGAGCGTCGGACCGGTGAGCAAGACAGCAATATCAATGGGGTAGGAGCCTCGTATGTGTCTCCTCCGTATTGCGGTTCGTTGCTGATGCTGTTCCGAATCTTGAAACCAAGGAGAAACAAGCCGGTAAGGATGGATAATAATACTATAGATGCATTACCGAAAGCGGCCCTCGTAGCTGGTATAAATAATTGCTGAGAACGCCGAGACTTCCCTGACATCTGCCAAAGCCTGCGAGGGAGAAGACAAGTGCGACAGGCCTTCGTTAACACAAACAAGTAAGGGATCAAAGGCGTACGCACATCGACAAGCTCATTGGGCAGTCCCTCCAAGGCAAGGTGGCACCACCTGGCTAGACCAGGAAGCATAGCAGCCAACCTCTCTCTCGGTTCCTGGCCCATCATCAGATCGCCCTGCTCGTTGTGCGAGCCAAAGACGTTCTTCTCCACTCCTTGAAACAAGACCTCCATCGCCTGGTCCAGGCACACCTCAAGCACGCGGTCGAAAGAGCCGGATGTAAGATGTGTGCGCGTCTCGTCGAGGAATGCGTTGAATTTAGGGTCATGCGCTGTTGCCAACCACGGAGGGATGCCGCCCTGTGTGAGCACATGCTGCAGTGTCTCCGCCGTTGGCGGAAGCAGTGTCGACAGGAAGCTGCCAGATGGATACGTCAATTCCCGTGGGGCACTATGAAACCAGAGATACGGGCACGGGATCGCGAACGTACTTGATGCGGCGCTCTTTGCCCTCAAATGTCACTTCATGTTCGACTCTACGACGGACATCGTTGATCAGACGATGCAGTTCCGCGGCGTTCAGCTTCGTCTTCAAAGACACACTGTGGTGAAGCGTCTTTGAGTGACTTCTATGTGTCGACTCAGAGAGATGAAAGCGCGTACCCCTCAAAGACCTCCTCGACTCCCCGTCGAACTCGCTCACCAACATCCTTCCAACCAACATGCAGGATCCACCAACTGAGGGTCAGGAATTTCCTCTCGGTCTCCTCGCTTACGGTCTCAGATTCCTCGAGAATGTCAGTGTCGATATCCTCGAGACTCCGGTCACCCCAGAACAGCGAGTATACGGACGTGCTGTATTCCAGCTGGTCGCGTATCCTCTCGTCACGTTCTTGCTGTATTAGGGATTGAATGTACTTGGCTCGACCTAGTATGCTGAGTTGGATGTGCGTGAACAGGGATAGGAGGGTAATAGAGTATATAACAGTCAATGTCCGCGTAAATGCTGTCATAGTGTCAGTTCCCGCTCCAGAAGGATGCACAGTATGTACATACTCAGCATCTTTACTTCTCTCCACAGCTCGGCTTTACTTCTGGTGACGGGGCTCAGAGACTCGAGGTGGGCGCTGGGAGCCGACTGAAAGTAATGAGACACGGACTGAACCAGTAACAAGACACTTACTGATGCATTCGAGGGACCGGGGACGGCGGAGCTCGACATTGAACTTGTGGTCAAGATGGAATCCGACAAGTCTGCTCCTACACTGGATTTGGGGGAGGTGGAAGTGGTGTCGTTGCCGGCGGAGTCAACCGACGCCTGGGACACCTGCGAAGACTGCATGGACGAGACTTGGTCGACCCAGCTTGCTGAAGATGCAGACAGTTCCGTAGCAGCACCATCGTTGGACGAAATCACAGACACGGAGCCGTTGTCGGATCGTATGTCTGTATCCTGTCCACGAGAGTGGTCCACGCTCGATGACTCGGAGGGCACAGACGGTGGTTGAATCTCCAAACGCTCCTTCGATGCTCTTGAGTAAGACTGCAATTCCTGTGTGACCCCCTCTACGTCCATCTCTTGCAAGATGTGAGCACCCAAGGTAGGAAGCAGTGCCATTACGGTGAAGGATATGTCTTGCTGGTTTTGTTCAAATCTCCGTCGCAGACTGGGGGTGCAATTATCCGAAGCTAAGCATGCATCTTCAGACGAACGATACGCGCAGTATGACCCACTTTTCTCGCGCGGCACGCTCCTGAAGGATGGAATTCCGGACGTCCTCTAGCCGTGCAGAGACATAACGCCCGATGAAGTACGCGCCGCCGACATATCCTGCCGCTTTCGAGAGTCCGCGTCGCCGCTCACTGAAGTAGTTTCCTAGGGCATTGAACATTCCGAGCAGGTCGTGGTGGCATGAAAGCAAGAGCAGTGAGCGGGCGTCCACAAGTTCATCGACCCACTTGTCGAGGAGGCCTCCGCGCTGCCGCCGGGCGTGCACTGGGCAGGTCGCCGGCGCTGCCAAACACGTGCTCTCCCTCTCGGCCGCTCGCGCCAAACCTTTCCTTCCACCACCATCCTACCTTCCGACAAACATGGTCTGCTCGCGTTTTGAATGCTCTGTGGCTCGTCTGAAGGCCTGACACGAAAATTACAGGGCGGAGGAGCGAGATATCCCTACCCCAAGGAGGTCTGGTCGCCAGCTGGTAAGTACTCTGTCAATTCGCACGACTTGTTGACAATCGTCCTCCGGTCCGTCCTCAACTCATGTACTCGTAGGTGGCTGGTGGACGCGGCCGTCGAACTGGAAGACCAACACTGCAATTGCTTTCGCTGGCATTCTCACTGTTGCGTACGGTGTATTCACCATCAGCGCGGATAAGGAGGTGCGTGGGTCATTACTACTCATGATGACGTGCTCCTAAAGTCGTATAACCTACGGCAGAAGCGGACTGTACAACCAATCAGGCCTATACCATCTATGAGAGTGCGTAAAATTATCCCCTTAGTACTCTTTGTATCCCCTAACATTCTCCGCAGTGGGCGAAGGAGTACAGGGAGCAGAAGGATGTGGCATAGATGCACCGACCTATACATTTTCTGACCCAATGTTGCAATGCGACGGCCTCCAAAGATCTTCTCTACTATGGTGGACTGGACCTTTGCATATGCGGAGTCTTGCTGAAGCCTGTCCTGCATCCGACCGGAAGCGATGTCAACGAGTACGTCTGTGCTGCTCTGCTTACCGCGTCCGGGATTTCTCCGTCGCACCGACGTCTGTCTCCAACTTGGGCATGTAGTAAGTGGCCATTCAGCAAGCGACATCTTCCGCCTCTTTCACTCGTACCGCGCAATTACCGTGATAAGGCTTTGCTATGTTCTCAGGGCGTCGCGGCTGTCGCGGCTTCTCGAAGGCCAATTGTTACTTCTCTACGTAGAAGGGCGCCTGGTATGTACGCGCTATGTGCTCTGAGATCATCTCCCTACAGAGCGTATGGATGAAGTCATGTTCGTATTCCTCCGAAGGACGTCGGCACTACCTCGGGATCAACTACGGTGGTGCTCAGGTCGCCTCGCAATGCAGATGAAGATACCGTATAGGATAGAGTGGAGTGAGCGCGAGAGTCGGACTTCGTCGCAGCCTCGAACGCTTCAACCCCTTTGGGCTGGGCAAGACCAGCCCTACAAGCGGTTGCGAGCGACTCGGAGAAATCTGGAGCCAAATTTCCATGGATCAAGTGCAAGACCGGCCAACAGTCGCTGCCCGCATCTACTTCGTATTGCCTATTCAAAGACGGTGTAGTATTGCGACGTGTAGGCGAGTGATTCATACGCGACGCTGACAAGCGTCACGATGCTATACAGGCAGGATACCGAGTGCAACGCCGGTATACTTCCGACGCAATCGTATCCGTAGGCCTCTCTGTAGCTCTACGCCGGAGCTGAACGCTGCAAGACTGTGGCGTACGATGTCTGTTGGTCATTCCATTCCTCCATCATATCCCACCCGTCCAACTCCAACCCCGAAGTCGGCCACCTGTCAGACAGCCTCGTTTCGTCTTCCAAGGCAACGACCCTGCCGACTGCGTTGACAATTTCGAAGCCGCCTGGGGCCCCTCTTCCTACAGACCGTCACGAGCTTTAGCCAAGTTGGGACCTGAACTCGCTCTACGACCCACCTTTGCCCCTAGGCTTCATCGGCTTCGCAATGTCTATGATTTGAACCTCCCGTGCTGAGTGCTTGCACCTCTCCCGTTTGTCGCCACTGTCGTCAACGACACCCTTCCTCTTCCAATCTTCGCCGTCAACTCGCGACGGAGCGGCATCCGCACAGGCGTCCTTCGTTGAGCCGATAGCAGTCCCGCATACGAACCTCCGCGACACGTACGTCTTCCCGTCATCCCGCCCAGGGTTTCGACGCGGGGGCTGCGTCCTGCGCGAGCGTGACTGTTGTTTCCATGGCTTCAGATTCTTGTAGTATTCGAAATCCACCGGGTCAAGTTCCTCCTGGATCAAGTCAGGGGAGCGCCGTCAGATCGCGGCCCTCCGCGGATGTCAAGCCCAGCGGCGGAAGCTTGTCCTGCTCTTCCGTCTCAGGCAGAGGGCGGCAGGACAGGCGAGGGGCGTGGGTCATCGGAGAGCTCACCAGGGGTGCATGACGGTTGAGCTCGTCTAGCCTTCCGAGTACTGTCTTGGTGACTTGCCGTGTGCCCGGGATGATGGGACGGACGACGATAGTTGCAGATTGTTTCTTGCTGCGAGAAGGCATCGTAGTGAGGGCAGGTGCCTTTGGGTTACTGTAAGTTTGTTATCGCCATGGAACGGTCGGCGTGCTCATATATACACAGCGTCCGTAGAGTCACGGTGACTAACAGATTACTCGGCTTAGGGCCACGCGACTTTCGCTCTGCGGACGATGACTACAAGTCACGAATCATCGCTGAGAACGCAGACACCTTCATATCCAATGCGTGCTGTGGCCGAAGTCACTATGCAATCGTTAGATACCGGACTATCGGTGCCGACCTTTGCACAGCCGATCATTAACATTGAGTGACTCCCCTTTCGCTCGACTCACGCGGCAGTTGTCGCATTGTGTCACGACGCTGCCGCGATCTAGGGTAGTGGCGAGCCTTAGATGTATCGTTGTAGATTGTCAACACTCGGAACCACTCCAACCGCAACCGACGATATTCCAGAAGACAGTCGCATGCGACGATTCTGAACATCTACGTATGTTGATGGATCCAGATTACAGTGTAATCGCTCCATTCATCAACAGTGGGGGGCGTAAAGGAAGAACGAGAAGTGGAAACTGTGGGGCATGGTAGCGTACAGTAGGTTAGGTAGTTCCATACCGAATGACGGATCGTACAGAGGCATGGAGAAATTGGGAGGATGTGTTAGACGCAGCGTCGAGGGCTATGCCTTACGCTACTTCTGCTTGCTCCCTGATGATTGGCCATCGGTCTGGAGTGCACCAACCCGGTGTGGGAGGGGAATGGTGTCATCTTTCGAACCTCCTTCCCTGAGCCCTTGAATGCGTCTGGGACGCTCACACCACGTCCGCTTCCCTCGTCGGAGTCCACCACAGCTTTAGAAAACGACTTTTCCTGTGTATCATTGTCGCTAGTGCCTTCGCAGTCTTATTGACGTTTCTTCTTGCTGCTGTGGCCTTTCAACCCGGCGTCAGTGGCCGATCTTTTAGCGCCAAATGAGGAGGTCGGAGGATCGGAAGGAAGCTGGTCGTCGAGTTTCTTCATGGCAGGCCATTCCTTTTGTTGAAGTGCTCTGTCGAAGGCAGCCAAACTGGCACGATGGTCGTTGAGGGGAGGCATTATGGGATCAAGATTCACAGGCTGAGCCGACCAAGGGTACAAGAGTGGCTCTACAACGGGTACTCTCCTCGTTTCGCTAGTGCAAGCTTCTTCCAGTGTACCATTTGCGGCGAATGCAGCGAGGTCATCGGGAGGTAGCAGCTCGTATTGACATTTGCAAAGAGCAGAGAGCGCTCTTAGAAGCGCGATGAAGGGGTGATTGGGAGGGAATGAGTGCGGGAAGAAGAGCATCCCTGAAACGGTGTGATTCCACTTGTCGCCACTGCAAAGGCCCGTCGCAGTCGCCGTGTCGTACATGTTGCGCATCACCTGAGGAAGGGTTTCAGGCTTGCTGGAGTAGTGCGTCTCCAAGTGCTTGAGCGAAAGCCAGTTTAGTACGTGCATGACCGACTCCAAATCGTCGGATAGGACGTGCGGCTTGTTGGGAAAAAAACCAAGACCAGCTGATAGGAATTGCCATGTGCCCTGCATTCTCAATCAGCTTGCATCAACGAGGATGCAAAATCGTGGGCTTACTGAGCGAGATGGCTGAGAGGCCTTGGGTTTGAGAACGAGCTGCCTAGGTTTGGCTAGATCCCAGTCAGCAAGAAGGCCGACAACTTCAGGTTTGGGGACGGAAGGTCTCTCATAGATAAGAATATTTCCAACGCTAAGATCACGGTGAAGAATTCCGTGATCCTCCCATGCCGATTGATGAGCTACGCAAACGTTAAGAAGCATATCACGACGAAGTAGGCAGCACTCACCGCGAAGAGCGTCGCGCAAGACGGAGACCAGCTCGCGCCAGTCATTGAATGACTGCAAGCGGCGACAAACCTCCTTCATGACGAGGCGTACATGCACTCTCTCTGGAAGAGGGGGATCCACGAACGTCCCGGACAAGGTTCGCTGTACATCCGTTCCAGGGCTCCCGCACACGTCACCGCCACCCAGTAACGTCGGGATGAACTTGCAACGCTGTCCCTCGTCGCCCAAGAGAGCCAAATACACCTCATACTCCGTGAGATGCTCAGGCGGGTCGGCCCGCCAATAGTCCTTGATGAAAACGATGGTTTGCCGAACAACGTCATAAGCGGCAAAGCCGCGAGTGCCTCGGCCAGTCATAGAGTGGCTCCTGAAGAGGGGTCGACCCACCAGGAATGCGCGAGTTGCAATGGGCGAGTCGCTCCGCATAGGTTGATCGTCCGAGGACCACTGGCCCCTGATCAGAAGCTTGAAGATAGGCCATCCTGGCGTAGCTGCTTTACGAAGAACCGATTGGAGAAGTGGTTGATCTGAAAATTGGGCAGGAAGCTCCCTGAACATCTTCGCCTCAGCCCTAGTAGCCGGTGTCGCGGTTGGGTCGAATCCACGCGCCTCGCGAGTAGCTTTGGTGTACCGATAGACGAAAGTCGCAAGTGGCGTGGGGTCTTTCACGTAGTCGAACGCTTCTGACACTAGTGCTGCTGTTCGATCAATCCGTATGAAGCGCGCATGGTGGCGCATAACAGATATTATGAAGCTAAAACACCTGTGTTGACGCGAGCACATCTCTCGAGCGTACTCGATAAGCTGTCCCCTGGCGTCTTCGCGATTGATCGCACCCGGGAGACGGTCAGAAGGACGCTCAGATGAGAACGGGGCTAAGCGTGGGTCGTGCTTCACTTCTACCATGAACTCGGAATGCGACCATATGGTCCTTCCTTGCGTAGAGGTGTGATGCGTCACGAGGAGAAACCGAAGCGGTCGAGTCAACGAATCGCCACTTAAGCATGAAAGAAGCCGTCACTCACCAACAGATCTCCCTGTGTCAAACAATGTGAACAGTTTCCGTGCGTCTCGTGTTTCTGAATACACCACTAGGTCAGGCTTGAGCTTGTTGTCATCACCATCCTCAGCTGTCCCCTGAACGCTCGTATTATGGTTATTTCCCGTGACTTTCATCACAAAATGCTTGCTCTGGCCGCATGCATCCAACAAATCATTGAAGCCTTGGCACTGCATACCGTTATCAGACTTCAGCTCACGAGACGCAACAAATTGACATACAAGGCCGTGATACATCCCCTTCTCTTTACCGTTCAACGCTACATTGAAAGTCTTCACTTTGCTCTTGACAGTTCGTGGCAACGATTGACCGGGAAGGCAAGTATCAAGCCAATGTGAGACTGGTGAGAATTCCACGAAGGACATCTGTTCCACAAGAGCAACGCGACGCGCCGTGGCAGCTGCTCTGGCGTCGACGTCTGGGGGAGGCGTCTTGATTTGCGTAAGACTTGATAGCTTCGGTTTAATTGGAGTATTGCTACGCGGTCAGCCGCTGTCAGCGTTGATTTCGTCTGTACGAATGAGGGTCTGGGTAGACGGAGCGCGAGCCTTGGTCTTCGTGGCGAGTAGAAGTCAGACACGACTAGAAAGGCGAGATATCTTGTCGAATGGGATCACCTCTCGTACTTTATTCTACAGTCAATCCAAAAGTTGGATCGCAACGCGCCACAAGGTCCGGTACTGTGCCCTGTAGCTACGGGTTCCATGAATAGGACAATGAACTTGAATGAAGAATGCTGTCAAGGAGATCGAGACGTACCAGAATTGTTGTGGGACAACAATATACTCGAACGCGTTGCTGACACAGTTGCACCTCATACAACGTGTTCGTCGTATGTGGCAAGAAGCGGTCCAAGACTCAGGAACTTGCACGACCCGAAACCCTAACCACGTGTTAAGGCCTCTGCCTAAACAGGCAGATGGGCACCGCTGGGCACAATCTAGTGGGACATGTATAGGCAGACTCGTGAGCTAGCCGTTTTGAATTCACACACGCGCCTTCCACTGCCGCTTACATGATTGATAAGCTGTACGATGCGTCGCTCAGTTGATTACAGCTGCTCTCGCGCGACGCGGGCAATATGGCACACAGTGCATTTCTACACGTGCCATCCGCGTACGAAACTCCAAGACAGCCGCTTTTGCTGCATCACTACATACTGTGTTCAGTGAAAACAAGCGTACCCGCTTGCATTACGAACAGCTTAGTGTCGATAGGTACATGAGAACAAAAGATTCCAACCCGACGGGAGACAGTGTGAAAGACCAGGATCGTAGGGGTATGTTGCCCGCCGCGGGGCAGGAGAGGTGCTTGAATCACTCAATAGTAAAGATACAGGAGTGCGCGATGGATGAGGGTTCGAGGATATGGCTTGGACGGATAACGGGGACGTCAGAGAATCAATAGTCACCGGCACCTCTAGCGCTTCTTTGGCCTCTGCTTCCGCGTCGTAGTCGATTCACCTTTGGATCGGAGTGCATTGACTCTTTGAGGGAGAGGCCCTTCGGCATCAGCGCTCAAGTCTTTCTCGTCTTGAGAAGCCGAGGATGCCCGTGGGGTGCCACTGGGCGTGATTGTCTGGACAAAATCCGGCTGGGGGTCAGAAGACGTCGCAGAGGTACCTGGAACGTCGCTACTGCCGCCCTTGACACCCCCTTTGCTGCCGCCAAGTGACGAGGATGTTACGGAATAATCGGGCAGCTGGTCTTCGAGCTTCCGTATCTCAGGCCATTGTTTCTGCTGTAGTACCTTGTCAAAGGCAGCGAGGGTGGCGTGATGGGAATGGAGAGGGGGAATTTCAAGATCCTGGGTGAAAGGGTTGACCCTCGGCTCGCTGGAGCATATCACCTCCAATGAACCGATCGTTGCCTCTTGAATGAGATCTTGTGGGGCGATCAGTTCATACTGACGTTTGCAAAGTACGGAGAGATCGGTGAGAAGAGCGATGAACGGATGGTGGCGAGGGTACCGGTGCGTGAAAAAGCCATATCCCGAGGAGGTGGATATCCACTTCTGGGAACTGCCTGCACCTTCCGCGGTTGCTGAGTCGTAGAGATAGGCCATGTATTGAGCAAGGGCTTCGCGATTGTTGGACTGCTCCGTCTGAAGGTGCTTCAATGCCAGCCAATTGAGGATGTGCATGACCGACTCAAGATCGTCGGAGAGGACGTGTGGCTTGTCTGAATATGTCACAAGGCCAGCAGATAGGAATTGCCATGTACCCTATATGACGGTTGTAAGGCGGTCAGCTGTGAATTGAGTTTCATCGCATCGGAGCCCTTACCGAACGAGAAGGCTGGGAAGGTCTGGGATTGAGAACAAGTTGCTTCGGTTTAGCTAGATCCCAATCGGCAAGCAGACCGACGACTTCCGGTTTCGGAACGGACGGTTGCTCGAAGATGAGAATGTTTCCAACGCTCAGGTCCCGGTGGAGAATCCCATGGTTCTCCCATGCGAATTTATGAGCTACCTGTAGGTCAGCCCAATATCATGACGAGGAAGCCCTCAGTACGCACCTTCAAGAGCGTCGCGCACGACAGAAACGAGCTCGCGCCAATCGTTAAACGATTGCAGCCGACGGCAAATCTCTTTCATCACGAGACGTGAATGCACTTTGTCAGGCACGGAGGGAGTCAAGAACTGGCCAGACAGAGTCTGCTGGACACTGTCCGGGCTAGTGCTCGTGAGAACGTCCCCTCCCCCCATCAACGTCGGGATGAACTTGCACGGATTGTTTTCGTCGGTCGAGAGTTTGACGTATACGTCGTACTCCGTGAGGTGCTCGGGGATATCAGCCCTCCAGTAATCTTTAATGAAGACGATAGCCTTCCGGACAACATCATAAGCGGCAAATCCACGAGTGCCTCGACCTGTCATCGAGTGGCTTCTGAAGAGAGGCCGACCGACTAGAAACTCGCGCGCGGATACGTTACGACCAGGTCGGTCTCTTGTGAACCACCGGCCCGTTATGGTGAGCTTGAAGATAGGCCATCCTGGTGTGGCCGCCTTCTTGAGAACCGAATGGATGTACGGCTGATCCGAGTACTTCGCAGGGAGCTCCCGAAACATTCTCGCCTCTTCCGTGGTAGCTGGCGTCGCAGTCGGATCAAAGCCACGCACAGCGCGACTTGCTTTAGTGTAGCGGTAGACGAAAGTGGCGAGAGGAATTGGGTCTTCGACGTAATTGAATGGCTCCGACACCATCGCTGCTGTTCGATCGACTCTGATGAGGCGCGCGTAGTGGCGAAACACAGAGATGATGTAGGCAAAGCATCTGTGCTGACGCGAGCACATTTCACGAGCATACTCGATGAGCTGGCCTCTAGCATCCTCGCGATCGACAGCGTCCGGTAACTCCGTGGAGGGCCGCTCGAAATCGAAGGGCGCTAAGCGTGGGTCATGCTTCGCTTCGACTATGAACTCGGAGTGAGCCCACACAGTCCTCCCTGCATGAAGTGGGTTTGTAACCGTTGCCGATGAGTCAACGCATAGGTCAGCATACTTCGTCGCCGAAGAGAAATCGGACCTCTTCACCGGAATGTTTGTCGGAGTTCGACAATGCCACTAGCTCTCGTACTTCTGACGTATTCGGGTATAGTATGAGGTCAGGCTTGAGCTTGTTCGTATCACCGTCCTCGTCTGTGCCTTGGGCGATCGTGTCCGCGTTACTGCCCGTGACCTTCATCACGAAGCTCTTCGCCTCGCCACAGGCGTCCAATACATTCGTGAAGCCTTGGCACTGGAAGAAGTGTTTAGAACTTACCACCGAGTCGCATACGAGAAACGACAGTGCGACGTACCAGTCCTGAGTACATTCCTTTCTCTCTCGCATCCAGCGCTACCTTGAAAGGCTCTAGTCGCGACCTGATTGTTTTGGGTAGATCTGGTCCAGGGAGACAGGTGTTCAGCCAATGTGAGACGGGTGAGAACTCCGCGAAGGCCATTTCTTTCGACAGAGCGGCGCGACGAGCGGCGGCAGCGGCTTTGGCGTCGGGTCTCTTGAAAGGAGGAGTTTTGAACTGAGTGAAGCTTGATAGCTTGGCTTTGACTATAGTAGTACTACGCTCCCGCCCACTGTTGGAGTCGTCGGTACGAGGGAGCGTTTTGACGGTTGGAGCGTGAGCTGAGTCCTGTTCCATGGTCAGCTCGAGTAGAATGCGGAGGGGTCGTTCGAAACTCCACCTTTCAGCGACTGCTTTTATATAGAATACGTATAGCTGTCAACGTGCTGATTGCATACAGCACGTCCGTTGATGCTGACAAGAAGGGATCCCAACTTGCCCCACACGGGACTGGCCAGCACGTCGTCATGACAAGTCGCACAAAAAGGATGCGATGCAACGTACTAGTATCCGGGATCCTAACGAGCCGGACAATACGCTGTGCCACGTTGCTAGGCACGATCGCACTGTGAGCAAAGCGTTTGTGGTAGTTTTTGTATACTGGGAGGTAGTTCAGTGCCAAGTGGCCGGGAACTAGTGAGGTCGTGGCTGATTGTGATGCCGCGTGATTGGCGTGTAGCACGACCTAGAAAGGCAGGTATTCAGGTTGGAGGTCACGTACGATAAGCCCCACGCGAACATCCTTGTGCGGTCAATTGTGCTAGTCGTTGCACAATAAAGCCCCCGGGTTGTATGACTATTATGAGGCCGAACCTCATTGTTGGATCAGGAATGAGGTGTGAGGAAGCTCAGATGATCGTTACTTCTATCACCAATCAGCAGGCTTGGGACAGAATCAATTCTTCCTGGAAGCAATCGCATGCTGCAGCCATATCACTGTACGCGTAGAGCTGTCTATCGCACAGAATATATTACAACGTTGCCATGCAGGCAAGCGGAGGTCTGGAAACACTTGTCATAGTACAAGATCTTACAACTCATCTCAGGCCGCTCGACTTCCCAGCCGAATGTTCCGTCAACTCCTGGCAGGATACCCGCCTGCACAATGGTCGGAGCACAAAATGGCTTATCTAGAGCACGCACTCTCACGGAAGAGGGCTGAGGAGGATGCGTCAGACAGATGACAAAGAATGATGCAGATAAGGTGGCTTACACGGGCGCGACGGTGGTGGCCGGACCGGGGTCAGTTGGCAGAGAGGGGAAGGGAGTCTCAGCACACTGTGCAATACAGGATCAGCTTCGCATGACACATTGGTGTCTTAAACATTGTGCATACCGCCTGCTCGATGTCAGCGATGGTCAGTCCGGCGGGGAAGTGAGTCTCGCCCTGGGGCGGCGGAGGAATCGGCACCTGTGGAGTGTCACGTCAGCCATGATCCCTCCTCGTTGTCTGGGCGATATGCAAGGTACGTACGACTTCGGTGCAGTCGACGAGGTCGTCGATGTTCTGGCCGAGGATAGACAAATCGTGGAACACGAACTGGAACATCTGCTGCGCCTTCGTCTGGTTGTTCACGAACGACTGCCACTCGCACGCCGAGCGCGAGTCGCGCGCGATCGTGTGGTCGGACTGGAGCCGGAGCTCGCCCTTGATCGCGGACTCGACCTCGCCCTGGTTGCCGCCCGTGCCGGGGAAGAGCGTGCCGCGGAGCTGGGTCTCGAGGAAGAACTGCGTGTCGAAGAGACCAGGGGTCGAGTCGAACGGTGAGCCGGGGACAGTTGGGTCGACGTCGTTGGCCGCAGCGACGGTGTGCGCGGTGAGGAGCCAGACCGTGAGGATCTCGTCGAACTCGCCGTTCGAGGCGTCGGCGAGACGACTAAAGATCTGGTCGGGCGTATGGAACGGCTCGGGGACGAGGCCGTCCGGGGCGGGCTGAGTAGCGTCCTTGCGACCGACGAACGCGGCGAGTTGAGGGGCGCCCGGGCAGTTGGACAGGGCGATAGCGCCTGCGAATTGAATGCTAGTTCGATCCGGTGGTACGTGAGCGCGCTTTACGAGAGTACTGAATGAAAAACTCACAAGTCAGCGACCGACAAGTTGTGGCGTGCGACGAATGGCTTCTGCAACTCGACAATCTCGTCAAGGCCGATGTTGGGGTGGAAGTTCGTCTCAATCTCAGGGAAGATAGCAATGGAGCCGTCGGCGCCTCCACCGCTGCAGAGAGCTCTCAGTCAGCCGTCGTTGTCAGAGGTGAGAGGGGACGCGTATACATACCCGAACTGACCCTGGGCCTCGAGTGCCGGAGAGATGGCAATAGCGTCGTGGAAGGTCAAACGGAGAGACTCGTGCGCCTCAGCAGTGCACAGCCCGCCGTGGAACAGGTTCTCCTGGAGGTCGTCGCGAACGGCGAAGAGCTGGCAGCACGCTGCATTAGTCGCAGTGTTCTTGCCGTCGGGGCAAGCGACGCGCCGCGTCAACGCGGCTAGTAGCGGGCAGTAAATGGTAAAGATCAATCAACGAGACGAAAGGGCATCATGAGTCAACGTTGACACACCGTACGCGCCCGTTAAAGCGGCGGCGAGGGAGACGAAGGTGACAAGAGATTTGAAGGCCATCCCGAAGCTCGATGGAAGATGGAGATAGGAGAACTTCAGTGTCCTGTCGGCCTTGGTCGACGTCTGCGCCCTTTTATATCGTTTAGGTGAGCTGGTGCTCGACGTCATAAATTTTCGACATACCACTCCTGTATGTTCCGGACCCTCGTCGTTGGACATTGCACTCAGGCGAAGTGGTTCGGAAGTATTCTTCGAGGCGTGCCGAGCCAATGATCACCTGTGTATTCTGTTGTCTTCGCTGCCGGGCGCGCCGTAGCCCGACGCAGCGGGCGCGCAGACGTCCAAAGCGTCGGCGTGTAGCGCGTTCGCCACGAGACGGCCAATCAGTGCTGCTGTTGACCCAGTCGAGACCCTCTGTGTCAACACTATGGTCGGTTGTGTCTCGCGGCGGCTGCACTTCGTGAGTAAGTGTCATATACGCTGAATGGAGACGGCGGTCGGGGTCAGTAACGCGTCATTTCCGTGGCAGAGATGACAAGTGAGCTTCCCACCGGTGCCTACATCGCATCTTGTCTGCTGTGAAGGCTGCCTGGATCCGCGCCATACAGTATAGCAGGAGGAGGTAGCCTTGACACAGTAGAACGGGTGAGCATTATGCTGGTCTCACATAGACATGGGCACGTGCACAACCAAATGCCCAAGAAAGGATGGAAGGGCCTCACCAGAGCGCGGCGTTCAAGCTGGATAGTACCTTAAACGAGGGACGCCTCCTCTAATCGATATTGAAGCATAGCCTCCCATGCCAAGACTGTATAACGCTTGTTCGTCCCTGATCGTACCATAGAGCGTATCAGAGCCAAACAACGTTATGGACCGTATGGCATACCGGGAGGTACAGGCAGACATCGCGTAGTCCGGTTCAACCATGGTCGTTGCGCAGCCCGCTTCGACGAAGGCACTCGCGAAGATAGCACTGCGGGCACACCTCAGATAGCCCCGACAAGACGGAGCACCAGCGTCCGAAGGCTCAGCTCCAAACTCTGCAGGCCGCACGATGCTCGGGTTGTGCAGCCCGTTTCGAGGAGGGGTTCTAGTCTCTCACAGGACGCGACGCGTGGAAAGCGATACGTACCGGTTGAAAATAGGCGTGGGCGGATGTACGGTGAATTGGCCATTGCTTGTCCAATAGAAACCCAATTCAACTGTGTTGCGCCCACGACCCTATTTGGGATCAAATCTATAACCGAGCGTGAGCACAACGGGCAGGCAATGTGAAACCAAGGTCGTATATGGTAACCGGACGTGGGATCGACACGGACGCATGCAATTTATAGATTTTGAGGGTGACGCAACGATGTATCTATAGCTGTTTGTAGGTACATCGTCATATTCATGAACATCCATCATATTATGAGAGTGCTAACTTACCTTTTAGCAACTTTGACCGAAGTGTTAGTCATGTTGGGAATGCGCAGCCTCACGGACGCTTTAACGGCCTTTTGTATGACATATTGACAGTTGAACGCACTCCTTTTCGGCTCAGAGGAACGCAAAATCGGATGTTGCAGAGGAGGAGAATGAGTTTCAGTCCTATAGCACTGACAGTTGAATTCCGTCATGGTCGTCGACGCTCAAGCTCAACGGGCGTTCGGCGATTCGTGTCTGCCAAACGAGCGCTCAATGCGTGCTGCAAGCGCTCTCAATTCCCAGGACCCAGGCTCCTCCTCCAGTATAGCTTCAACTCCGGCCATCGGGCATACAACAATGCGTTCATCCTTTGGATGGCCATGGACACGGCCAGATCCCTGCAGCGTACGCTTCAAGTTATCTACAGGCTTGACCTGTCCAATGCTTTCCACTCGGGCGTGACCATACAAATAGGTACAAACAAGTTCCCTAAACGGGTCATCGCAGGAGCCAAGGTCACGGTCGTGAGGCTCGTGTAGTAAAGGCTTCACCGTTACACTCACGCGATTCACTCGAACAGGTTGACATCTGAAGAATGTCTCTTCGACGTCCCAAAGTGCACCATTGTCGCCATACGGCTCTTACTATTGCGCCTCGTAACAATTGGCGTATATACACCTGTTCACAAGATTCATGTACCTGCGTCTGAGCCAACAGCACTGGATGCCCGGCGGGTCTTGCATGAGACGTCTACCTGTCCGAGGGCGCCGGAGATTCTGTTCGACGGGTAAGTGCCGTTCTGAATGCCATGCTCTCTCGACGGCGTCTAGTCTGACACATGGGTCACCATCGATCCATTTTGACAGGGAAAGCAAGACTTGGACAGGTACAAGCCATCGTGACTGTGGTTACAGCCCCGTCTCTGCTCCGCCATGAATCCAATCTGGTTCTTGTGCCAAGAGAAGTACGATGGAGCCCAGCATGTACGCGGAGGGCCATCACCCGCGATGACTTGGGAGCGCTGGCTTGCTGTATATACATTTAGACGAGCGAGTTCACTCCGAGGCTGACCCCCCTCTCCTCTCCTCGGTTGACATTATCAGCATGGACGTATCCGACCCTGAAACTCGACAGTACGATAGCAGTGCGGTACGTCACTCCTGTGCTAAAGACATGAAAGCCGGCTAACTGACTGACTGCGCAGCTCGCAGGCATGCGCGCTCTTATGGCCTCATCCATCGTCTCATTCTTCATCGAGTCCCTACTCTGCGGCGCATTCACGGTTACCTATGCAACCGGTACATGGGCGCTCCTGCGCATAGGTCATAGAGGAACGCCTCGCAAGCGGGATTGGATTATTTTTGGCGCAAGTACTACCATGTTCTGTCTCGCATTCGCGGTATGTCCCTCAGCCAACGGTGTGAGCTAACGTCAGATGCTAAAGTGACCTTTCAGCATCTCGCTTTAACCATAAAGTCTATGCTGCTCAGTTTTGTAGAACACTCTGGCAGTATTGAGTCGGTTGCCTCAACCCTGGGGTTCCCATCGGAACCGTACAATGGCAATTCTCTCATTGCTGCCATATTCATCGCTAAATTCGCCATCTTCGTCACGCAAACTCTGATTGGCGATGCGTTCATGGTCAGCGTGCTTTGCGTCTCAGGTTCCACGACAGGACTGATATGTGTCACATTCGCAGTTGTACCGTCTGTATGTTATATGGGATGGCCGTAAGAAGGTCCTCGCCGCTCCTGCGCTCCTGTTCCTCGTCAGTCTAGGTACGTTCTGTTTCGCACCATGATATCCGCTGGGCATGACCGAAGACCTCCTTTTTTCGTGTCAACCACAACAGGCACCGGATATGGGAGCGTATATCTTCACCTGGAGTTGCCAATGATATTCTCTGCGTTCTCCTTCTTCAACAATGTACTGTTCACCGGTGAGTCGAAAAACTATATCATGATAGTGCGCGAGTAGTTTTCAGATCCGTCTCCTTCTGACCGACATCCAGTCCTAGTCATGTGGCGCATATTGTGTCCGAAGCGTTGGGCCGCCGTTCCGTCTTATGCACGCTCAAGGCGTTTCTACGTGGCTCGAAAAGCAACAGAGGCAATCGTGCAATCCGCCGCGATCTATTCCGTTGCTTCCGCCGCGCTCGTGATATCCTTCTTCCTCAGCTCAAACGTCGGGTGGACCGCATGCCTCAACGTCTTTCCGCCACTCATCGTGAGTCTACCCCTCATCTACATACGATTCATTCCCGCGACCCATACGACAATTGACGGCGTATCAAACCTTTCGCAGGGGCTGGTGTTTTCATTCATCGTGAAGCGCATCGCTAGGCGTGCTCAGGCTGTCAGTGATCTAGCGGAGACAAGCGTTCAACCTCCTGCCTGTACGAAGGCTGGCAAACGTCCGAATATAACGAGGTCACCGGTTGCATCTCCGTTGCGGCGGCCGTGCTCACTTGAACTGATCAGCCTGCCTATCGTCGACGATTCCAACGAGACCCTACCCGACTTCATGGCGACCGTCCCAAGGGGCAACACCGAGAGCTACATACATCCACACACGAACGCCTGAAGATATGTTACACCGGGATCTTGACAGCCTCCGGAACGATGTGCCGTAGGTGAGCGTGTCCATGTGTTAATATGGATATATGGGTAGTACAATCGTACTTGCGTTCTCTGATCATGTCTTGACTATTACATAGGGCCTAGCTATGCTATGTTCGTCAATAGTCCGGCTGCATAGGCTGATACTTGCAGAAGGACATGGGGACAAGATAATCCATATATAATGGATCAATGATAACGACGAGACGCACCTGAGAGTCTTTTCATTGAATCCCGGGGTATACGCGCCTGAGAGTCAATGTCCAGTGCATTGCTGCGCGAGCGCCGAGCGGGAGGTTGTGCGTGGGAAACTGTGGCACCATTAGCGCTCGAGTTCAAGCTCAAGCGCTCACGCGCACGTCTCACGTAGCACACAGTTCGACAAGTGCATTCAAGTTCCTGCCACGCTCAGACTATGCAAAACCAGACAAGTACGCTCACTGCTATTTCAGCGCCCCCGCTAGGGAGACATATCCTCCGCAGAATGGGGAGTCAGAGTGGTTGGTCGAACGCCAGTACGTCAAACTTTGGCATACACAGGTTCTTCACGGCTGCGGTGTGTATCAGGACTCATACACAAAGCGTCTCTGTTCATTCTAGCCCTGATGTAGTCAGATGACATGGCGAGTACTGTGCAATTATGATCTAGTACTGCCTTAATTATCTCTGGGCGAAAACTCTCACCGCGCCTCAGGAAGCCGCCAAAGTTCTGTCAAACCGAAAGGGGGGCGGAGAAGCATAGCTTCCGAAACTCAGAGAGGCTGCGTATCAGAGTTCACAGCAAGGCCTACTAGACTACTTGGATTTGACTCTTTCGATTGAGCGTTGCCTCTTGTCAACACCAACACCCCCGGTGTCCCATCTTGTGCTCATCACACGCTCCGGCCGGTCATGGGTGCATTGGATACCGATGGAATCCAGAACGATCAGTATGCAGTACGTCTGAATCCTTGGCTCGAACGTGAGACTATATCTGATTACCGTTCGTGTACCGGACAGCTCACGACCATGCGGCAACTCTTAGCCTCCGTCATAGCCTCGTTCTTCATCGAAACCCTGCTCTTTGGAGCCTTCACAGTTACATACACCCAAGGCACTTGGTCTCTGTTGCGCATAGGGAGCCGAAGCAAGCCTTCACGGCGGGAATGGATTGTGTCGTTCGCAAGTACTGTCATGTTTATACTTGCGCTTGGGGTGAGTCTATCATCCTATGGACGATCCCGTGGTTGTCGTCTGGACTCAGCAGGATGGCTCTGATAAGCATTGTAGCATCTGATTCTCAGCCTGCAAGACCTACTTGACAGCTTCGTCACCCACTCCGGCAGCCTGGAGTCCGTATATGCGGCTTTAGATGACAGTTTCCTTAACCCCAAGCTCGGTGTGTACATTACTCAGACGTTGATTGGGGATGTTTTCATGGTGAGTGGATTCAAACGCCTGACGAGGGCGCAGCTATGTGCATTCTCTGACTTCGTCTAGATGTACCGCCTCTTCATTGTATGGAACCGGAGGAAACGCGTCGTCATCGCGCCAGCTATTCTCACCGCCATTGGTGCTGGTAAGCTGAAACTCCTACCCCGGGTCGGAGTAAACGTGCGATCCCCTACTAATTCTTGGAGCTAGTGACCGGATACTGGAGCCTAATCGAAGGGTCCGTCCTGGAGTTCAACGGTTCCCCGATTATATTCTGCGTTACGTCCATATGTACCAATGTGCTCTCCACTGGTGAGTCATAGAATGAACTCAACCTCTTCGCCCGCGTTCAGCGGGACGAGCGATCTATGTACGGGAGTGCCATGCTGACTTCACGCTTTCTCGCCGACTGATGCAGGACTGATAATGTGGCGCATACTGCGCCCCTTGAGACAGGCTACGGTCCCGCCACCTCTGCTCGCGAGGCGCTTCGCGCTAGCCCGAACCGTGGCGGAAGCTATCGTACAGTCTGCCGCGATATATACGGTGGCGTCGGCTTCGCTCCTCATCACTTTCTTTGCAAGCCCGCACGTCGGATATCTCGCCTGCTTGAACATCTTCCCTTCGCTCATCGTGAGTAGTTCGATCCCTAGAAATTCTCGCAGTCACACTCCTCACTGACCTTGTTCCCTTCCGAACGCGGGCGTGCACGATGTAGGGGCTCGTGTTCTCATTTATCGTCCTGCGTGTCGCAAAGCGGCGCCCTAGCCAAGAGCTCAACTCAATGCCCTGGCAAATCCAGCACAATGCGAGGTTGGCTGAGGGCGATGAGTCCTGCACGCTCGCGCCCCCAACAACGAGATGCTCTGACGTGCTGCCCGCTCCTCCGGTGAGGATACATCTTGCTCCGCTGAGCTCTTCGGTGGACACGCTACCTGTTGCGCGGAGCGATGCAGGCAGCGTTATGAACATTCACAAGCCGTTGGTCCTGGAACGACTCTGACGTGACGCCGTGGCGCTTGGTAAAACACGAGTGTTCCGCCGCCGAGAGACATCGCATTGCGGAGGAACTTGCTTGGCGCCAGCACCCTCATGTAATATCCCGCGCACGAGAGGATAACCAATGGGCGCATGTCCATTTCCGTTCTCTGCTCACATATATATATTTTACCTTGACTAGATCCATCCCGACAGACAACGGATCAAGCGAGTGCTTCATGGGCTTCGGATCGACGACGACTCGCCCATGCTGCTTCCAGTGCTCGGCAAAAGTCTGATAGAATCGTGCATTATACTGTGGCCCAGGAGGTGGCGCCCGTATCTCCAGGTGGCGTGACTTTGACATGACCTTTTGGCAGAGTTCTGATCCTTGCGAGCTCGACGGCTCGGCGAGCACGCCGCCATTGTACGTGGTGGCAGCAGTGATTCCTTGTATACACAGATTCCTACTCATATGGAATCTGGAGGCCAATTCTTCGTCACCTTCCTCGGATTGAGTCTTTATAGATCGCGACTGCATGTAGCGCCGCCGGCGAGCGCCAGGACATGCGATAAGAGGAGTTATTTGACTCCCATGGCATGCCCTGCAACTAAAGCTCGCCAGGATGAACACGTCCCTCTGCCCGCCATCTAGTGGTATCCAGTATGACGGCCCTGAGGTCAGTGACAACCATGCCTTTGATTACTCGCGTATTAACTGCAAGCGTACGATCCCTCTTCGCCGGACCAGAGCGACCCATCTTCATCCATTATAGCCCTGTTTGTGGAAAGCCTACTTTTCGGGGCGTTCACGATCACGTTTGCAAACGGTGCACTGGCCCTTCTGCACATCAGTCATCGAGGGAAGCCTTCGACGAAGGACTGGGGCATTCTGCTCGCGAGCACAATGATGTACATTCTTGCGTTGGCGGTACGTCGCCCGAACATACAGTGTCTTACCGGAATAACGATGAACTTTTGGACAGCACCTGGGACTCAGCCTCAAACTCATCCTCGTAGACTTCGACCACGAAGATCAAACGGATGATACGCCGGTTAACGAGTTTGGATCGATCGTCTTCCTCGACCCACTCGATGGTTTAAACACCGCCAGAATCGCGATATATATCGCGCAGGTGCTGCTTGGGGATATATTCATGGTATGTACCAGTCTCCTCGCTATCTGCTTGAGCAGAAATTCTGACTTCGTATCTCTACATGTTCATATCGATTACGCCTTGGCAGATATATCGCCTCTTCATCGTGTGGAACGACCGCAAGCGCATCCTCATCATTCCCCTACTTCTCTTCCTGGCCAGCATAGGTCAGAAAGATCATTGGTTCGTGCGAAACCGTCTGCTTACAGATACCGGTATATCCGGCGCCACAAATCCAGCTCTCGGAGCCTTGGTCATGTACGGGGGCTGGATCGCCGCCGCCACCGGATGGGCGAAGCCGTTCTTCGCGCTTTCGTTTAGCAATAACATGCTATTCACTGGTGAGCTTCTCCGTAACAATGGTGCAGAGTAGTACTCACAGGTTTCATGACTACTCTCGGCCCCTTCTACTTTCCGTTCCGTGGCTGATCGTCCTCTCTTTACCTAGTCCTAGTGATGTGGCGCGTGTTGTCTCCTACCAGTAACCGCTGGGTTGGAGTGCCGCGGGGCATCTCTCAACGCTTGAACATGTTTTACAAAGTGGCAGCAGCTATCGTGCAATCGGCCGCGATCTACTCCGTGGCCTCCCTGGTGCTCGTTGTAACCTCTACGTTGGAACCAGACATTTGGCAGGTGTGCACTGACGTCTTTCCTCCGCTCATGGTAGGTGGCAGTGATCATTTCCGGCGATTGCGTCACGACTCACGAGCGTCCTCGCTCATGACACGAAAGAGCTGATACTGAACTTGCACGGTCGGGCAGGGACTGGTCTTCTCCTTCATCGTCATCCGCATCGCAAGACGCTCTACAAGTGAATTCGATGCCATCCCGACTCAAGCGCGAGTGCATGGCCACAGACAGACCATGGCATACCCACGCAACTCGCTTCCGTCCCCGACACTGGACTTACCTCAACCGACGTCTAGCACCAACGCCTCCGAAGACACCTTATCTCACGCGATTGCAGTCACCGAAGGGACGGGCTGTGAGAGGAACGTCATTTCCATTGGTATGCCAAAGGCCGAGGGATCACTGTCAGTGGAACATGCCGACCTCCTTCCGCCGGAGTCCGATGTCCTCGGGAACTTGAGGACTTCCAAGATCGATGAGTGATAGCTCGGAGTCGACACGACAGTCTACTTAAGTGTGAGACACCAGCATATGTACGTATGGTATCTTGCATATAGTACTCTGCAAGTCTCGAAATGTTGCGAGCTTCTCGGAGTATGCCGTGGTCCTCTGCTGAACGACTTCAAGTATGAGATATGTATGATGCTGATACTATTCAACCTGTCAGACTACAATGGGTAATTGCCACATCCATCGCGATATATAACTCACCGATTTTACTGGCCAAGGTTTATGCATCTTAGATACGTGTGTCCCTCTGACGACGCTATCGACCCTGACGACTCGAACTCGGCCTCATACGGTTGTGACGGTCATGTTTTACGTGACTTGCCATTCTTGACATCGCATAACGCGTCACTCACACAGCTGGACTCGCTCCCCAGACCCGAGTTTGACCCTCGCCTTGCTCTAAGCTCTTGTATTCTGTGGGTTTTAAATATATCGCGTCAACCTCATACTGCTCCTGTGTCCGTCTGTACTCCCCTAGGCGCGAAGATCTATTCAGCAAATCGCTCTCTCCTCATCCATCGCATACGAGGCACAGCCATAGTCTTCTTGGGCTCGCGTTCGAGGGCTATGCGTTGGACTGGTACCATGGGGCCTCTGGCAGAGTCTGGAAAAGTATAGCTTTGCGCACTCGCAACGCTCAAACAGCGATTTCATACCGCTCAACTAAAAGCATTGCGTTGCGCGTTCCGTATTCTCAGTGGCCCGGTCCGCAGTTGTATAACGGGCTAGCACTGAACTATCGCCAGTGAGTGTGCCACATGGAAAGCACGGCTGCGCACTGATCACGATTATACTAGGTACCCCAGGGAGACATGGCCACCATCCTATTGTAGTAGACTTCGGTCGCACCACCGATACGTTTCCCTTGATACACTGGGGAGCAGTGAGCGCATACATCGCCGTTTCGTATTAGGCTGGATGGTGCACCAGCCAATTCATGGTCTGTCCAACCGGATCTATAGCGACTGCGAACGCCACCTGCTTGTCAGTACTGAGCCACGGCACCACCAAATACCGGTACCGTAAGCAGCGATCATATATAAACCCTGCGTCCCTGTGAGCTAAGTAGGTGGCCTCCAGCTGTTCCTGTCACTTATTCGCTCTTTAGGAATACCTTCAACAAGGACGAACACATCTATGGTTCGAACCATGCTAGATGATGTACGTTTCTGCTATATGCGCTCAACTCCTTATGACTCATCATGCATCCGCTACGACAGGGCGACACTATGCACAAGCTGTTCTATGCCTCCATCATATCGTTCCACATTGAGTCTATCCTATTTGGGACCTTCGCAATCGCGTACGCAGTCGGTATGTGTCTACTGCTACGCCTTGGGCGCCCGGGGAAACCCTCAATACGCGATTGGGTCCTGTACATCGTCAGCACCACCATGTTTTTACTGGCCTTGGCAGTGAGTCATCCGTGATGAGCCGCTATCATTCTCCAGCTACTGATGTCATACGTCCTGTCAGCACGTTCACCTTAGCGCACGATTGGTGCTGTATGATTTCGTAGATCATCATGCGGACACACCACGCTCCCAGGGCAACTTCTGGTACAGCGGCGACCAAAATAGCACAACGATGTTCATTGCAAAATACGGGATTTATGTCACTCAATCGTTGATCGGCGATGTTTTCATGGTCAGCGTCGAACTTCCATGCTGCACAGTGGATCTCTTTGCTGAAGTTGAGGTCCCAGAGCTATCGCCTTTTCATTGTATGGAATCGCCGGAAGCGTATCCTCGTAATCCCTGCCCTCCTCATTGCGACCAGTATCGGTACGTCCCACATGGCTTTCCATCCTTCATCTTGAACTGTCTAACCCATGCTATACCACATAATATTAGGCTCAGGGTACGCCTGCGTGGCCCACAAGAACCTGCTGGGAGCCTGGGCAACCGTCTTCTTTGTCACGTCCTTCATAACAAACGTGTTCTGCTCGAGTAAGTCACCAGCGTGGACGAGCTTTCTTCGTGAACAGCCCTGGACGTTGACATTCTCGATGCCGATCGCGTCGCATGCTGACCTGATCATTAGCACTGATAATGCGGCGCATCCTAAGCCCAACATTGTGGCCTATGGGGCAACATCGGGCGCCGGTTGCGTCGAAGCGCCTCACGATGGTCTGGAAAGCTATGGATGCCATTCTGGATTCGGCGGTGGTATATTCACTTGCGTCAATATCGCTCGTGATAACCTTGCGTCTAAGCCCTCATATTGGGTTTCCCGCATGTCTGAACGTCTTCCCCTCACTTTTGGTAAGGTTCTACGTTCCCTATTGGCGTCCGACGCCCGAACCTACATGCAGAATGCTAACGAGTTGACATGCAACGCTAGGGGTTTGTCTTCTCGATCATCACGATACAGATTGCGGAAAAGTCCATCGCGAATTCGACGTATGCTCGAGATACCGCAGGCATGAACTATACCCAGCCAGGTATACGTCCGCCAGGAACGCTTCCACTGACCATGCTACCACCGTCCCCTCCAGTTTCTCCCGTCCACGTGCATCTTTCAACGCTCGACATATCCGACGGCACAGCAACAGATATGACTAGAGTGGACGGTCATGTCGACAGGCGCATCATTATAGAAAAGCGGCCACAAGACGTAACTTGAGTCGCATCATGTAGTTCAACTGCCATTAAGACTACAGCGCGGTATTATATCAGGACAGTGGTTGTTACTTCCGACATAGCCTCGCTCGTCTCCGTAGCCCGAGAAGCAAACCAAAACAGTAGACTCACGCTCTTCCGACAGTATGATACATTCATCACAGGGCAGAGGTGGCTTCCATCTACTACATACTTCGTCTCTCTTTGCCGACTATTCCATGGGACACACTGCCGGATTCCAGGAGTATCGCAAACAAGTACACGACCTTGCAACGACTCTGAAGGCACATCGTCGTGGTCGATGCTGGATAGTGGCTGTATATACCGTTTCACACCTTCGAGAATGCTGTGTTGCCCCGTGCATAGTACGCAGAAGATACATCCACAAATTCTGATACTCCCCGTTTAGTGCGAATGGTGACATCGTTCAAGTCATTCTGGTGATCAAGGCATCTGCCACATCTGCCACGGAGAGCTGCGAGCTACTCCAACGGATATTATGGCTAATAGCGGACCGACTCTAATAACGTGCTATAAGATACAGAATTATCTGTACATTATTGACTAAACTGCTGTCCCGTCTGCAAGTCAGCTTGTCCGAAGAGCCACGCACGCAGAGAACATATAATGATAACGAGCCACAACGCCGGTTAAGAGCCTCCTACCGCCGGCGTGCTGTCTACATCCGCAGAGGCGTGCGTCTCCAGAGTCGAGCTCCATTCGATGACCTTCGGATGCGCTTTGACCTAGATCATTATAGTGACGCGGTCGTGAGCATGTTAGGACGAATAGACAAACGGGCCAGAGGCGTACCTTCTTGGGGTCGAAGCCCAAGACCTGGAGTCCGTCTAGAGATGCAGCGCGAGATAGGGCAACATAACTTTGACCTGGCGTGGTATGGCATGGGCATCATGATCGGAGGAAACGGTGCCTTTTTGCTCACCTTTCTCGAACACGCTGCGGAGGTCGATCTTTACGTGTTGGATGGTTTGCCCTTGGCTTTTATGGATGGACATTGCCCACGCTAACACGAGCGGGACCTATGCATCAAGGTCAATGCGAACCCCAACGCTAGATTTCGGCCATAGAACGTACCTGGACACGACGAGCGAGCAGCTTCCCCTCGTTGTCTTCAACACGGAACTCGTCCCGGACGACGAGTACAATCTCTGTACCTTGTGCGGTACGAAATTCTACGAGCGGGTACCGCTCCTCGTCCTTTACCTTCCCTTTCGCTGATGCGGATGAAGGCTTCGTGCCCCTCGCATTCTCCTTGTTCTCCGTTGTCCGATAGTAGAAGACTGGCGTTCGTCCATCGGGGCCTACTTGCACGTTACGTACCGCCCCGCCAGCCTTCGAGGACGCCGAAGACCCAAGACTCGATTCCTGCGAGCCTGATGTCGACGCAGTAGACTTTGGCTTTGCGCCCTCCTCCTGAGATGATGGCGGCGAGCCTACGCTCGCGAGACAGCTCGCTATAGTAAAGAAACCGAGGACGCGCCCGACGCTGCCGTTTACAAGCCGCTCGTCGACGTTCTTGACGAGCATGACCTGCGCGTTCGACTTGAGCACAAGCTGTGCGGGCACGATCATCTGCTCAAGCACTTTCTGGTGCGTTCCGGTGTCCCGCGCAGTGAAAGTGCGCAGCGCTCCCGGCAATGCAGCGAGACGAGTGCTGTTAGCACGGTCAACTTGGGCGCGTAGGGGGTACAGCTCGGTCGGAAGGATTCCTGAAGGTAGCGGGGGAAGCGGACGTGACAAGGACGTGAACGTTTGTTGAGCCGATGGAGAGATCGTGCCTCTGCGTAGCTCATTGAGCAGCTCGACGAATTCTGATATAGTGTCAGGCAGGTCCGACTCGGCCGCTCGAATCACTTACGAGTGTCCTTCTGACGATAGACCTGAGTGAGGGTAACAGTGTGATCGATGCACTGTTTCCATGCTTCGCTCTCGAACGCGAAGATCGGCTCTTCACCAGACTTCGTGACTGGCGGGAGCTGAAAGAAATCGCCAGTAACCACGACCTAGATGTTTCGTTCGGTAAACGTGTCGTCTATCTCACTAGCAGGCCTTTCTACCTGGATCCCGCCAAATGGCTTCTCCGTCTTCTTACGCAGTTGAACTGCCAGTTTAGCGAGCGTGTCGAATAGCTGACCGTCGACCATGGATACTAAGACGTGAGCATTTCAGAAGAGCGCACAAGACTTGCATATCATTTAGTACTCACCTTCGTCGATTATCAGGACTTTGGTCTCCTTCCACCGCTTGAACGCCGGTTTGCACGTCTTGATGCAGCTAATCTGGCGGTCAATGTTGTGCAAACCAGGGGTAACTGCGCCCCATGAGTGGATGGTCATTCCTACCGGCATGCGTCAGCGCCGCCCGGATGGTGCTTAGAGTTCTGTTAAACCCACCGCCTATGTTCGAAGCAGCCATTCCGGTGCTTGCAGTTACGGAGACAACCTCGGGTTTCTTGGCGTACTTCCGGCGTAGAGCATGTATGATTGCGCGGAGGAGAAGGGACTTGCCAGTGCCTAGAAGAGGGTAATCATTCAGCCCCATCATCATCACAATGAGGATGAGGAACCCAGGAGTCTCTATCACTTTGGGCGATTGAATGACTTCTGAACGCTGCACATTATCAACCATTGGCATTCACGCGGAAATTACTAGGACGGCTCAATGCAAGTCTGAGATCTCTACACATCTTCCACTCTCAGTCATCGCGCAATATAAGTGAAGCAAGCAGCAGCCATCTGGTATAGCAGAGCACGTAACGCATCAGAAATACTCACCGGCCGCACCCGTGAAGAACACGTTCTTCTCCTCCTGCACCACCATTTGCAATACGCGAACTTGCTCAGCGTTCAGAGACACGTGTTCACATGTACGTGTAGCATCGTCTCCCTTATTGGTGATGATAGTGACTTGGGGTGAAAAGAAAGTGTCGATTGTCTTGCGTCGCTTGTTGCTTGCATCGGATCCCTTGCTATCCTCGATGCCACCAGTTGATTTACGTTTCTTCGCGTTTACAGTCTTCGTTGTCAATACTGCGCTCCTCGCCATCTTCTTAGAGAGGCCAGCGGCGAGCGACGGAGCGTGCTCGAGCAACTGGAGAGTGGATGGTTGAGGGCGGAGGACAAGGGCAAACGTCAAGCAACTTCGCCGCCGGGCATCGCGACCAAGTCGCGTCGTAGTCACGTGCTGGCGTTTGGACAACTGTATCTAATCTGATTAGATATTGAAACACATGGATCAGGGATGCGATCAGTGGCGTGCTTCAGCAGCTCTCTCGCCCGATTCGAGGATCTGCGGCCCCTGCATTCACCTCCTCCTCTTCCTCCTACCTCCACCATCCCCTACCGCATACATCCACACGCCACAGCTGTAAGATGGTGGAGATGGTTGAAGAGCACCAACCAAGTACGAGCGCATCCACCATCCGCGGTCTGCACCATCTCGACATGGCCATGCTACCCCAACCTCCCCACAGTCAAGAGCGCGAACATGTGGACACGTACCTGCACAATCCGCCATCACCTCACAGCGCGTTTGGGCAATCAGAACCAGGAAGTCCCTCTGGAGACTCTGTATCTTCCTTTCCGTCGGTTTCCTCCTCGTTCCTCTTCTCTTCAGTTCCGGCATCTCCGCCACATCCCCACCCACACTCGGAAGCAGAGAGCGAACTAGGAGACTCGACGAGCGGCCTCGTAATACCCTCACTCACACTACCCTCACCATCTCGCAGGCCGACGCCCTACGGGCAGACTCTCGGAGAGCTGCGGTTGCTCCTGTTGGGACCGAAGGGGACAGACACCAACGCAATCGCTTCGCAGCTGGTCGACGACAACGAGGACGTGGTCGAGGTCGGCATCTGGGAAGAAGACCCGCGCGCTGGTGGGAGTAGTGCGCGAGGAAAGCGCAAAGCCACTCTTCGCGCGTCCACGCATTGGGTCGAGCACCGCGACGCGCATGGGCTAGAACGCGTCGAGCCCGCGCGAAATGTGGAACTGGTCGAGCTCCCTCCATATGACCCCTACGGCGAGGTACGTACACTATGCGCAACGGTCATTCACTGGGACCCGGCTGGAGTCTGTCCCGGGCCGAGCCTGTGTCAGCTTCTCAGTCGAGGCCGTTTCAATGTCGTCACCGCGGTAGTATCTGGATAGATGCACCCTGTATTCACATGCTGACTCTACGTGTAGGTTGAGACCGTCGTAGAGCGCGTCCTTCCAGTCATACACTCACCGTTCTATCAAGTCCTGGACATTCTGGACCGTGAACAGCCGCCAAACGGTCCAGTCGCTCAACTTCTATCGTCATCATCAACTCCTCTTTACTCGGCTCTAGTATTACTTGCGACCCCAGGTGAAGCCCACTCTCGCCTGGCGTTCTCTCAGTGCACTGATCCGCATTTATGGCAGCGCTATCATCTGCGGAGAAGACGCTAATCGAGGCACTCAGTTCACATATACCCATAATCATTCTGCCTTCCACGAGTTCACCCCTGAGCCGACTCCCCAATATTTCCTACAAGGTCTCTTCTCCACATCTTTCTGCGTTCCGCCCTGCATCCTTGGACGCGCTTCGGACGGGCCTGTTTCGCACCCCAAGCACGCTCGCCGCTCTGCGCGCAGAGGCCGCTGCGCGGTTCCTCCGCTGGCGTGAAGTCGAGCGCGCTGTCGAGCGCGTCCATTGGGGCGTGTCGTCCTCTTCGACATTACAATCCTCTTCAGGGCCCAAGGCCGATCGGGACAGCAGCGAAGACAAGGCGGGCTGGTGGGACAAGGGTGCCTGGGAGGCGCAATGGGAAGGCAGCCTGTCTCAAGAGGTCGCTCTCCACCTGCGTCGACGCCGCGCTGGGACGATCCGTCGCATTGCCCCTCTCACCTCTCTCCCTACGCTTGGCCGGGGCGCACGACAGGCGACCTCATACTTCTCGCAGAGAGACACGGACATCACCCCAGACACAGCGGGTGCGGGACTCGATACGCCTATGCCCCACGACGCAGACCAAGGCGGGCTGCTGTCGCCGCGCTGTCCCTCTGGAACTGCGTTCGACCCGCTACACCTCCCATCCCTCTTCATCTTCTCGGTGTCCTTATTGGACGCTTTCCGTGCACGCGTCACACGCTCGCTGGGATTCCGTGAATCTGCAAGTGGGAGTGCTTCTAGTCCCGCTGTGCGAGAGGAGGCCAAGCGTCGGAGCGGACGAATGGGTTTTGGGTTCGCCTTCGGCGTAGGGCTGGCCCTGGTCGGCGCGTTCTGTGCGGGAGTCGGCTTTGGCCTGTTCGCTGCGCGCATTTAATCATCAATCATCAGCAGCTATTCAACGCATCTGGAACTCGCATAGGAGGGGACGGGTGGAAATGTAAGTAATCTCTTGGGTTGGCGTTGCTATAAGCCCTCTGGGAGGGACTGGACGGTCGGGTCTTATCTAGTACTGTGCTCCGAGCTGTGCTATTGTATCGCCATACTGTTGTTGTTTCTTTTGTCATAACGCATTCGCCATCTCGCAGAACTTGTGTACAATTACAGACAATCATTCTACATTCAGTGTAGTCTTGCGCACGCACTCGCAGTAGCTTAAGCAGCAATTGCTGCGGTTGCGTATCCAAACCCCAGCGGGGATTACTCAGGCCCCAATGGGAGCGCAGGACAGACGGCAACACATAGAATAGCATTGGTTCAGCAGCGCGACAAAGGGTGATGAGATATAGGTTGATATTATGAAGCTTGGCTGCTACACAAGTCACTCAGAATTCGCCCTTCAATGATCGGAGGAAAGCATACCCGACGTTCGGTCTGAGTGGGATCGATCCCTAAACGCCGCTCAACCCTGCCCGCATCTCCACCTCGTTTTGCTGTGAGTCTGATGTGAGCGAGATAACGCAAGAGCTCGGAAGGCACGCACATTGAGCCGCCTTGCGATGCAGCGATATCTTCGGCGATGAGCAATATGTACGGCCGTTGTCGCTTCAACATGTAGACCTGATCAAGTGGCGCCGGACATGTTAGTACTAGTGGACATTCAATGCGTGGCTTGGGGGCATGTTGTGGGACGTACCATCAATGACTCTGAACGACGGAACACAACTTCTCCTGGGTAGACGTCAGGGTACAACCCGTCACCCTCGTACCAAGTGGGCATAGCGACATCAGGCTTACGACGGCCGGCAGCCCAGGATCCAGTGCAACCAGATCCCGCTTTGCCCCCGTTCTAGGTAGACAAACCCGGAGCACCGCCATGTGGGCTGGTTGTGTCGCTCGTCTGAGGGACTTCCAACACCCATTGCAGCCTCCTACCTGCGCTATGATCACAGCAGGTGCCAATCCTGCTGCCCCCGAGCAGACTCAAGGACCGCTCGAGGATTTGGCCGATAGGTGATGGGAAGACGAACGTCTGCCAATGGTACCGGATGCGCTACCGCAGCATTTTCTATGCCTGGCCCGTGCTTCTGCGTGCGACCAGATCGGTCAGACGGTCCCACAGCCATGCCGCGGCGTCTGGGCCGCCCTGGCTGGAGTCGCTTGAACGCACAGCAGGCCGTCGACATGGTGCTCGCCTAGCAGTCGTTGCAAGTTCTCTGCATACTTGTATCAGATCCACAGCGTGCGTGAGTGAATTCACGGCTTGACATCGATACTTACATCGATAAGACGTCAGTCGAATGACCTGAATAGCACTAC
This sequence comes from Cubamyces lactineus, assembly GCA_022376465.1. Classification (NCBI taxonomy): domain Eukaryota; kingdom Fungi; phylum Basidiomycota; class Agaricomycetes; order Polyporales; family Polyporaceae; genus Cubamyces; species Cubamyces lactineus. The sequence goes on along the minus strand of JACDTU010000001.1, from coordinate 2,550,743 downwards.
ACTCATTGTGGGGCACTACTGAGTCCTCTCGCAAGCAAGCACGCGTTTATGAATACCACATCGCTTTGTGGACCGTCTCCAGTGGACTACATCTGGATTGTACGTCGGCATCTGTGGATCCCCGTTACGCCACGCGGAGCAGAGGTTGTGCAGCAGCTTGACTCCTGCGGTGACTCGCACGCCACAAACTCGGGTGTCCGCTTGAAGGGGCAGCGCGTCTCATGCACGACGCAAGCATCCGTAGTTCGCGCTTGTGTTCCTCATGCAGAAGAATCGCCATTGGCCATCTGGTTGGTGTGAGAGCGTCTCGTTGTACAACGCGGTTTCGTTGTTTTGTCGTACCTGAGCTAGTGCTCTTTCATAGCATGTTTTTTGTCCTTGTCGGGTGTCGGATCCCCTAGTACTAGTGTTGTCCTGGTATCGAACCTTAGGCTAGCGCATCCCAACATAGAATCTAGATAGCCTTCTGAGCTGTCTATTGTATGAGACAATACGCTGGCTGCCCATATATCAGAAATTCCGGATAGGTGCATAGGAAGAGTGTGTGATGAGAGCACCTAGATATGAAAGTACGCTGTTTCTATGGCAGCCACTATGCTCCATGTATCCTTAGCAATTGTCTTCCAACCGAGCGATTCGACCATGGTTGTTCCTGGGTGATGTATTGTATTCGCGAGCGCGCATCGGGTGGGGAATGGGAGCGACTTGAGAGTCATGCGCCACGAAGCCCACCAGCTGCCTTTTTGGGCGAGCGCACAAGCCGAATCTGGAGCACGTGTCTTGTATCCCGGGCGACCGTGACGTGGTTCAGCGAACTGCCGCCACTTCATGACAATAGTGTTATAGTCCGCATCCGCGTTGTTCAGGTCAGGCTCTGTCGCCGTCAGAAACGTGCTCAAGTCTATTGTTTGATCCTGGGCGTCAAGTACTGTCATCCGGTCGAAACACGGTGCGTTCCATGCTTCCTGAAAGCTCGAGATTCTGTATCCTTGTGCTCACTACCTCACGGAGGTTGCTCAGTCCTAGCACTGTTCGCGGACGACCTACCTTCTCTAGCCCACTTCACGCCCAATCCATAAAAGCCACGTTGAAGGGTGAACATCATCAACACACTCTCATCTCCCCTCACTCGACTGACATCCCTGACTATGGCACACAGGGCGCCTCGTACCTTCACGTTGCAGACACTCTCGCGTTCTACAGTTCAAGATCCCCGGGTCGCCCGTTTGCACAGCGGAACTTGGGTTAGTCAGAAGTTATCGAGCTATTCCAATTTCAAGACCTCCTTTATCCCGGACGCCGACGCCAAAGCAGCCGCCACAGAACGCCGCATCTCTCTCGCTAGGGAAATGTCCTTCGTGGAGTTCTCCGACGTCTCAGGATGGTTGGAGACTTGCCTGCCCGGCGACGACTTGCCGGATGATGTTCGGTCAAAAGTGAAGCCTTTCGATGTCGCGCTGGATAGCAAGGAGGCTGGCATGTATCCAGGACTTGTAGGTTCACCATTCAGCCCTTGTTTGGTGAATGGTCTCCAGTCTCACCGGCTCCTACAGTGTAAGGGTTTCAATGATCTCCTAGCCGCTTGCGGCAGGGACAAGAGCTTCGTAATGAAAGTCACTGGCAGTCATGAGGATACAATCGCTAAGGGCACAGCGGCGGATGGCGATGAGAACAGAGGCAGGCCCGACCTTGTAATGTACCAAGACACCGACGAAGCCCGGAAGTCCTTCCTTTTACCGGACCGGCCAGGTGAGATCTGGCCATTCTATGATCGCGCCAAGTGCTCACGTGGGTTGCATCGATTTTGTTTCCGCAACGGCTACAGCTTCGTCGCATGTGGCAAGGACTATATGGGCTCATGCCGAGTTGATGGTCGAAGCGAAGCATAGCTCAGATTTGCGTCCATTCTCATTTGAGCAGAGCTCCGATCCTCTTCCCGATGGCACAGCCCACGAAGACGCTAGAGGTCAAATCCTCGAGTATGCTCGCGAGATGTGCTCGCGTCAACATCGATGCTTCGCGTACATCATATCTGTGTTCCGTCATCGAGCGCGCCTCATCCGGGTTGATCGAACGGCGGCATTGGTATCGGAACCGTTCGACTACGTCGAGAACCCTTTACCCCTCGCGACATTCATCTATCGGTACGCCAATGCGTCCCCTGAAGAGCGTGGCTTTGATCCAACCGCCACGCTCGCCTCTCAGGACGATGCGGATATGTTTCGAAAACTCCCGGCCAGATACGTGAACGACCCTTTCCTTCACTCCATCCTGCAGAAAGCTGTGACACCGGGATGGCCCATCTTCAAGCTGGCCATCACCGGCAGGTGGTCCTCGGACGATCAAACTGTTCGCAAACGCTCCGCTGTCTCGACGCGCTTCTTCCTAATCGGCCGACCTCTCTTCCGGAGTCACTCCATGACAGGAAGAGGCACTCGAGGTTTCGCTGCCTATGACGTGATCCGGGATACTATCGTCTTCATCAAAGATTACTGGCGGGCCGAGCTCGCTGATCATTTATCAGAGTATGACGTATATCTGGAACTCTCTAACGATGGGAACAACCCATGCAAGTTTGTTCCTACGTTGCTGGGGGGTGGCGACGTTCGCATGGATCGTCGAGACAGTACTCAGAAGACGTTGTCAGGGAGGTTCACTACTCCTCTTCCAGTCAGAGTGCATGTGCGTCTCGTCATGAAGGAGGTCTGCCGCCGCTTGCAATCGTTCAGTGATTGGCGCGAACTTGTCTCTGTCGTGCGCGATGCTCTCCGAGGTGCGTTCTCAGATCTTCTAGCAGGACGAAGCTGACGAATGAGTAGCGCATCAATCGGCGTGGGAGGACCATGGAATCCTTCATCGTGATCTCAGCGTTGGAAACATTCTCATTTATGAGAAACCTGCTGTCCCGAAGCCTGAGATCATCGGTCTCTTATCAGATTGGGATCTAGCTAAGGAGAAAAAGTTTGTTCTCCACCCGAACGCCTCTCAGCCCTCTCGCTCGGTAAGTTGTCATATGATTTGCCATATTGCAAAGCTCATCTCGGTATAGGGTACATGGCAGTTCCTTTCCGGTGCTCTGACCATATATCGGTCGAAGCCGCACGTTCTCTCCGACGATCTCGAGTCCGTTATGCATATCCTCAACTGGCTTGCCCTGAAGCACCTGCCAAACGCTGATACCGCTAATCGTCATTTGCTTGCCGGACGAATCATGAACATCTATGATCCGCCGACCCCACGATATCTAGGCAGCTCCTTCAAGTGGCAATACGTCTCAGAGGGGTTCAGGTTCTTCCTCCACAAGTATCCATCCACCCACCCCTTCATTTTTCTGCTCGATGAGCTGACCGCCATCTGCAAGACTCACTACGAGCGGCTCCCGGTAGAAAGCCTCATTGAAGCAGCAGAAAAGGACACCCTGGAATCAGTATGTGTCGACGGCATAGCAGCCGCTGACGGGCTGCCTCCCCTCAAACCCCCTCTTGGCACCCATAGCGCCATTCTCGCTGCCTTCGACAAAGCGCTGCGGCAGAGGGATTGGCCCAAATTGGTGAAGTTGGACGATCAAATTCCTGATCATGAGCCGACTTCCTCTTCGTTCACACCAGTCTTGACGTAGGTATCGTGCTGGTTATTGATATCTCGGTATCTCCGCAACGTGCCCGTGCGCTTCTCAAGTGCAGATTATGTTGTCTCCCATTCTATCTCGCGACGATTCTCCATATGCTTCAAGTGACGATGCCGTTCCGTTTCTTGCACCGTTCCGCTTCAACTGCCAGTACTCCCACTGTCACCGTTCCCTCACCTGGTTTCGTTGTACCAATTCAGTTCTCTCGCCCATACTACGAGTAGTAGGTGTGACGTCCGAGCTACAGTGCGATCCAATGTAGCGGCGTATTATGCATCAGTACGCCCCAAGCAGAGCTTGGCATTCATCATCCAGTCCCTTACGACGCATGCTCCGCTTGGCGTGTTAGTGTACATGTCGATTGCGTTGTGAACATTCGTGATAGCCAAAAGAGTCCAGCAAGGTCTAAGTCGATGGGCGTCTATGACACTCCACACACCTCTTCCGCATACCACGCATCTCGCTCCCGGCCTCGAGCTGCTCAAGGCAGCTCCTCCTCTCTTCATAGGCTTCTTCCCCTGTATACGCTTTCTGGTACTCCGCGGCCTTGTTACTTAGTCAAAGAGCGGCTAGACGGCCTCGCGAAGGACAACATGACGAAACACAGCAAGAACAACACCGCGTCCTCGATATTCTCATATGCCGAATACAAGAAGCTCGACTACGGCACGAAGCGGGTACTTATACCCCTACGCAATTACTGTGGTCAGCGTGGACGCTGACTTTGCTTTGGGAACGTCTTGTCTTCAGCAACGACTTGGGAATGAGTCCATGCGTCGCTTCGATGCCTGCGCGCTCTGCCTCCAACGCGCGCGCGACCCAGTCGCATGCCAGAAGGGCCACCTCTTTTGCAGAGAATGCGCCCTGACAGACCTTGGTACGTTCGTGATACTCAAGCTGATCAAGCCGTCGTGCTCCAATCGCTTTGCGGGAGGTGTTAATGTACGGTAACGCTGCTACCGCAGTGACGCAAATAAACGACATCAAGCGGCAAAAGGTCAGGTTGGAGGCAATGAAGAAGGAGGCGGAGGAGGAGCGGCAGCGTGCGCGGGAGGCCGCGCGCGAGCGGGTGTTGCGTGAGTTCGAGAGAGGGCAGCTGGGTCTCGCGGCCACGTCCATGATATCCACTTCTGCGCGTTCGGAGTCCTCAGAAGGTACGTCGTTGCTCGCTTTCACAAGTATCCGTGTGCCGTTTCTGATGCCACGGGCCCACGCATCCTAGGACGGGGAACGAAGCGCAAGTTCGACTTCGATGCCAGTGCAGTAGAGACCCTCACACGCGAGGCCGAGGAGGCAGCTCTGCGCCAGATCGAGCGGGAGCAGGCGGAAGCACTGAAGAGCAAGCTGCCTGACTTCTGGCTCCCCTCCTTGACACCGACCTACACGTCTCATGGGCCCCCAACGTCATTGTCAGACGTGAAGTTGCAGACGACATGTCACGGAGGAAACCCTTCGCATCCACTAACGTGCGTATCCCTACTGACTATCGTGCCCGCAGACTGTCCTTACCCTTGCACCATCGCAGACGGAAAAATCTCATTCCGGTTAAATGGACGTTCGACACGAGCTCGGCTAATATTCCGCCGAAGTCAGTAGAGTCGACTCCTGCGACAGAGGCCGGGGACCAGTCCGTGGAGCCCAAACCCAAAACGCCTCGGGACGATGAGCGGCCCCCAATATGCCCATCGTGTAAGAAGCAGCTCTCGAACAACACGCTCATGCATGGTGGGTCACCCTACTTGACCATAACGCCACACGCGCAGAATTGCTAACATCATTTGCGTTTTACAGTCATGAAGTCCTGCGGGCACGTCACCTGCAAGACATGCACAGATACCCTCGTGAAGCCCGCGATGCAATGTATAGTGTGCGACGTGAAGCTCGGGGACAAGGACATCATTGAGCTCACGCGAGAAGGTGCGGCAGCATTCCTCCTATGCGACTTCTAACGTTTGATGATGTTGCTATCCTATAGGTACTGGATACGCAGCTGGTGGTCTGGCGGAGACGTCGAAGAGAGGAGTTGCGTTCCAGGGGTGATGTATAGTACGTGTTGTGTATGTATGCTAAGGGCATGTATGTCGCTCTCCTCAATGAGACGCGGAGCCCTGTATAGAGCGTGGTGTGTCGTTCAGGGCAGTGCTCTATGACAGACAATGCAGCTCGTATTCCTACGAGTGACTGCACGGTGAGTGAGAGTGCCACCGATTAGGTGGGTCAAAGGGTACACATGCAGACTGGAATGCAGACTGAGTGAGGTAAGGGAGGAAAAAGCAGCATTGTTCAAGAGATTGAGCTCCGTCGTTGATGTGATTTCGGTGTCTAAAAACCAGACATCGCTACTCCACAATCCAAACAACGGACAGATCTCCCATAAGAAGAGTGCTGATTGTGCTAGCAGTACAACATCTAACGCCCTACTCAGTCTGGCATTAAATGCCTCGTGAGCGGACAGAGCTGGGGAGAATTCAGCGGCCAATCGCCTCAGCTGTCATTACAGCCTCAGCTGCTCGTGCATCTTTGCCATTGATGCTGTCCTCCGCGCCGTTGCCGGTACTAGCGCGGTCCTGTTCAGATCCAGCTGCATCTCTGCCACATCGAGGCCCAACTCAAAGGTGTCGCCCGAGGCCCGTCGCAAGCTCCCGGAGAAGTGGTACTCCAGCCCGTGCGCGGGGCCGCTATAGATGGCACTGGAATTGTTGTGGCCCTCGTACATCAATACCCACGCGGATACCCCGAGGAAGACGTCCGGGCGGTCGAGATGCGAAGCACCTTTGCGCACCAGTCCAAACCTCGCGTACGTCCACGCATGTACGCTGTCGTGCCGCACGATGAGCTTGAAGTACTGTAGGACCGCGTCGACGCTGGCGTCTGCTCGGGTGAACCTGAAGCCGTAGATAGGTTCTTGCATAGGTACGTCGCCGTAGGATGTCGGATCGACAGGGCTGAGGGAGGCGGCCTCGTAACCTCGAGCGGCGAGCAACGATCGACACCATTGAGCGAGGTGCACGGTAGGTGATGTGTGCGCGCTGGTATCCTCCAAGCCAGACTGGGTGACGAGGGTGATCGCAGGCGATTGGGAGGTGCCAGTGCGCATGTAGTTGTTGGGCAGAACGCCGAGAGACTGGATCGACTCCCGACATCGATCGAGGTCGCTGCGAGTGAGGATAACGGTCCGGTAGCTGACTTCGCTCCCGTTCGGCAAGGGCGTGATAACATAACCCCCCTTGAGGGCTGCTGCCACAGGCTCATAGTCAGACTCAGACTCCGAGTCGATGTCATCCCGGGCCTGAGCCACTCCCTCTTTGGAACAGACGATGGCAACCAAGTTTCCTTTGTCACCAGGCCGATCGGTCATCCATTCGCATGCGAGTGGCACAAGGTACAGCCCAGAGAAACACCTCCCCTTGGCACTCGAGGGTAGACACGCTTCAAAAGGTATGAGTGGCAGATGAATGGGTCCGCCAGGCGAAGGGGGTGTCGGTTGCACCCTCTGGTTGAGAGGTAGACGACCTAACCGCCTCTTGTATTCCGAGCTCGGGATGCTGACCATCCCTTCCCTGAACGCGAAAGCTGCCGGTTGAGTTGCAAGATGCGAGCACACATCCGAGAAGTACGAAAGGCGGTGGTGGCCACGGCGGCCAGGGACGCTGTTGTTTGTCCAGAGCGTCGGCCAAAATCTGGGCGGCGGCTGAAGGCATGCGATTTCCCTGAACCTACCCCCCAGGCCCCAGGCGAAGATGGTGTGGTCCGCTGTTTGCGCCCAGATGGCTTGTTGAAGCCGGTGGAAGGCCCGGTCGCCCTCCCCATACAAGAGAGGCATGTTGATTCCGAAAAGGCCCAAGAGGCAGTATGCCCTGTCCTCGACTCGCGTCGTCTCGCGGAAAGCAGCCCATGAGAACCGTTGGGCGACGCTGTATGCCTCTGGCGCTATCTGACGGGTCAGAACGACGTACGGTATGTGCAGGCGGTATTCGAGCTGCCGCGCAAGGGTGAGCTTTGTGCCGAGATAGCGCCAGTCCTTCGAGAGGAACACCACGACTGCAGGCGCAAGGAGCTCTTGCAGGGTCCATCCGCGAGTATGCCACCGGCTGTAGTAGAAGTCTCCTTCGTCTTCGTCGACCTTGACATCTCCGGGGACGTCGGATAGGAAGACGTAGCAGACGGCGGCGAATTGATACCAATTATACATCGCGTTGATCGCCTCCGAGAGCTCCGCGCTGCTGCTCTTGTCAATGCAACACGAGTCGATCCAGATGTACCTATGGCCATTAGCACGTGCGCAGGCACACGCCCCGCGGATCTTCTCAGACAACCGGGGGTCTGTCAAGACCGAAGAAGTGGACCAAGAGCGGCCGATGATTTCAAGCAAGGATCGTGCCCAAGCCAGAGGAACGACCAAGTAGCGAGTGCGGAGAGTGGATATAGGTGCAGAGGACGTTTCGTTGCCGCACTGGATCGAAGATGGAAGCAAATGGAGCAGAAGGGTTCTTTCAGCGAGATGAGCATTGTGCGGATATATAGTAGGACAGTCCGATACATGGCACGTACCCGATGCAGAATAGTAGTGTTCTGAGCACACTGGGGACCTCATAGGCAACTTGTATATTGCGAAGCTCTTGGTACGACTGCTCTCCTCTGGGATCCCACGTATGGCTCAGAATGGTATACACTCGATCCAGAGGGTGCGCAATCTCGTGGAACAGGCCCGTCTCGGTGTTGAGCAGCCTCATACCAGCGGAGATGGCCTTCTCTTCAGCGTCTGGGGGGTAGCGGGAAGTACGACGTAGCGGGGTAAAATGAGGAGATCACACCTGTCTTCGTACCGGTAGGTGGTGATCGGGCGTTGTATTTTGGCTTGCGCGAGTAGTACAAGGGCAAGAGCAGGACCGGACTCAGCACTGACACTCGTGATCATGCCACACTGCGTGCACAACAAGGACCATTCATCTCTTTTTGTTCCCAAGATGTCGGATCCTGGGCCGGGAGGCTATACTGCTGGATGCGGCGCGTAATCCGTGTGTATGGTAGCTGGAAGTCTGAACGGGCAGGAGGGAGGCCCCCTTGTGCCCCCAGTAGATCGAACGTGAAGCTGAGTGACTCGAAGGAGGCTACACACAATGATAACTGTATAGACCAAATTGACCGCAGGATGCACTTCTCTATAGCGGAATCCGATTGCATGGCCAGAGGAGGAGGTACAGGAGGCTTGAACTAGATTTGACTTGTAAGCATGTGAGCCGCCTAGTGCCTCTAGTAGGGGTTGTGCTCTTCAAATTCGAAGCCATGTCGGACTCGTCGTGAGGCTAGTCATCTTGCGCTCGCAGCAGACAGCTGCAGCCTACAGGGACTAGATAGCGCAAGAAGGGACAAGTAGCAGAGAGGTCCGTGGCGCTCGTCCCTCCCTCCCCTCAATAGAGCGCCTCGGTACGTCTGCCTAGGGGAGACTAGCAGAGAGACAACCTAGAGAAATGTACAAACGCCGTACGCGCGCTTATCACGTAACCCAGCCGCCTCCTCCTCTAAGTATACGGAGATCTTTCCTCAACTTCAAGTTCAACTAATGACTGCTGCATGGCGATCTCGGACCTCGATGCTTCAAGTAGTATTGTGCTCACTCGCGACCAGTCACTTAGATACACCCATGGATCTATTATTGTATTTCCAGTAGGTCGAAGCCCAGTACAAAAGTGTTGCGCGAGGCGCGTCGCAAGTTCGCAGTGAAGTGGTATGTCGGCCCGTCGGCGAAAACGCTGGAGACGGTGCCCGCTGTCTCACCACCCTCCGCCACGGCAAGCCGCGGAGACAGCCCGACGAAGTCATCGGGGCCTAGCGTATGCGAGTCTTTCGGCACCAAACCGACCCTTACGAACGTCCACGCCGGCATCAAGCTGGAATTCGGCGCGGAGGGCTCGAGGTAGTGTAGGACGACGCCGATCTCCGCGTCGTCCCGGGTGAACTTGAAACCATATACGGGCTCCTGCCGCGGGAGGTCATTATGAGGCAGAACAGAGTCGAGAACGTCAATGTGGTATCCTTGAGCCACCAGTGACGATTGAGTCCATCCGGCCAGATGTACCGTCGCCGAGGTGGTTGGACTAACATTGTCTGCGGAGTCCGTCACACGGGGGAGAAAGTCGGTGGTGATGGTCAGTGAGCGATTGGGTAGGACGCCTCGAGAACGCATCGACTCGCGACATCGGTCGAGGTCTCTGCGAGTGAGGATCACTGTGCGGAAGGCGTTCCCTGCCCTTCCGTCTACCCACCGCCGAACCAGAGCGCCCTGTAGGACTTCCACGGAGTCTGGGGGCGGCTCCGTGTATGCTGGAAGCACTTTCTGCTTGGAGCTGATGATAGCGACAAGATTGCTGCTATCGTCATGTCGGGGGCTGTCCCACTCGCACGCAAGCGGCACAAGGCACAAATCGGAAAGAGAGTTTGACGGAGTTACCACCACGTCTGCGGGTAGACAAGCCTCGAGCGGGATGAGGGGGAGGTAGATAGGCCCGCCGGGGGACAAGGGTATCGTTCGCATCGCTTGGCTGAGAGGCAAGCGCCCCAGCCGTCTTCTGTACTCGTCGGGCGAGATGCTGCGTATCTTCGCACCTTCAGCGAACGACGCGGGAAAGCCTGCGAAATGCGACTCCGTATCTGAGATGAAAGAGAGGATGCGATCGGACTTGCGGCCTGGGATTCGCGCGGTAGACCCAACGTATCGCAGGGCCGATTGGTCAACGTAGAGTTCTTCGATCTCTTCGAGGCGTTGTGGAAGGTTATCCGTGTTCACGTCCCAGGCGAAGATAGAGTGGTCGGGACGTTGGGCCCAGATCGCCTGCTGAAGTCGGTAGAACGCTCGACTGCCCTCGCCATATAAGGGAGGCATAGTGACCCTGAAGATACCTAAGAGGCAGTATGCGCGGTCTTCCGCTCGCGTTGTCTCGCGCTGAGCAGCCCATGAGAACCGCTGGGCGACGCTGACGTCCTCCATAGGCACCGCACGCGTGAGGACCGAGTGGGGTATGCCTAGGCGGTGTTCGAGCTGCAGCGCAAGTGTGAACTTGGTCCCAAGATAGAGCCAGTGTCTCGACAGGAATACCACAGCCGCAGGCGCGAGGAGCTCTTGCAGGGTCCATCCGCGGGTATGCCACCGGCTGTAGAAGAACTCCTCGTGGTCCATGTCTCCCTTGAGCCTCCCAGTAACGTCGGACAAGAAAACGTAGCAGACGGTGGCGGTTTGGTACCACATGTACATCGAGTTGATGGCTTCGGAGAGCTCCGCGCTGCTACTCTTGTCGATACAGCACGAGTCGATCCAGAGGTACCTGTTCCCGTCGGCGCGCGCGTAAGCGCAAGCACCACGGATCTTCTCGGACAGTCGGTTGTCTGTGAGCATGGTTGAACGAGACCAATAGCAGCCAAGGAGATCGAGCAGGTATCGCGCCCATGCGAAAGGTATGATGGCGTAGCGGGCGCGAAGAGCGGAGATGGGTGTAGAGGATTTCGTGTCATCGCAGAGGATTGACGACGGCAGCAGGTCGAGCAATAGAGTACTACAGGAGAACGGACGAGCTTGTTAGTGTACATCATACCACAATTGATGCCACCGCGCACCCTATATAGAACAGTACTTTGCTGATTATACTCGGAGTTTCATAGGTGGCTTGAACCTTGCGAACATCTTGGTACGTCTGCTCTCCTTTGGGGTCCCAGGTGTGGCTCAGGATGGCGTATGGCAGATCTGTGGGATTCGCGATCTCGAGGAACCGGCCTGTCTCGGTGTCGAGCAACCTCATTAAGCTGGCATTCCTGAGGACATTCCGATGTGAGCACAATAACACTGTTGACCAGGATGCTAAGCCTCACGTTTGTTAGACCGCACCGGTTGTTTTAGACTTCTAGTATGCAATGTCAACTAGCACACGTCTCAAATTAGCCAGTGTAACGACTGCACAGACTACGTTGAGTTGACTGAACGTATATAGAGAGTGCCGTACATACCGTCTACTGCTACGCACTTGCAAACACGTCGATGTGAAGAGCATCAACGCCAAGCGCCGCGTGCAGAGAGCAATGCAGCAGCGTCTCGCCCTTAAGCTTGATCTTCCGACGCATTGCCTTACGCGCGGACTGATATGTACGTATTTTGAATTGGAACATTTTGGAATGAACCATGTATACGTTCTGTCCGGGATATATATCGATCATTAACTCCACCATCTTCGAAAGGAGTTGGCGGCAAAAGAATGGAGTCGCGCGAATACTGTTCAGTGGCTGATGATAGTTAAGATCGACAAGCAAGGGCCATTGACCATTGACGGCGTGTACGGTGCTACAAACTGTCGTTCTCGCGCCTAGTTGCTGAAGCGCCTAGCAAGAGCTGCTACAAACTGTGCGCTCAATCAACGCCAACAAAGTTACTACCCGGTTGATACGTGAGTGAGAGTAGTCGGAATGAGTTCGAGATTAGAGCAAGCCCGTACATCGCCGATTCTAGATAGATACTATCCCGAACTTCACGCCGCGTTCTCCTCAGTAACACTCTTCACTAGCTCCTCCACCTTGTCGGACAGGCCTTCCGCAGCTTGCTTCAGTGCGCCATTGACGTTCTGACCGTAGGATGGGACGGCGATGATGGAGGCTGGATCATCATAAATAACCTTCGTTCCGCTGCCATCCGCCTTCTCCAGCAACATCAACTTAGGAGGAATGTTAAGCCCAGCGGCGAGATCGTGCTGCAGCATCGTTTGGGCGATGAGCGGGTTACCAAAGATGTACACCACGGCTTTGGGGATGTGAGTCGACCCGGTGTGAGTGCCGAGCCAGCGGTGGTGTACAACTTCGGCGAAGAATCTGTGACAGGTAAACTCAGGTGCGAATATGAATGAACTGTGGCTCGTACATGAAGTTGCGTCCATCAGCCATGGCTCTGATGCCATTCTCGAGCTCGTCCTTGGTTTTCGCGGCGCCCAGCAAATGGAATATTTTCGCGCCTCCCGATGGCTTATTCAACTGGGCTTCCAAACGGGCCGCGACCTCCGCGAAGGGGAGCGGGGTATCATAGGTGATACGCCTAGCGGTATATTCAACGATGCTCTTCGCCATGTGAATCGATCTGTATATGTTGATCAGCGTTGAGTGAGCGAGCCTCAGCTTTCAAGCAGTCGACGTACTCGGCTGGATGATATCCGATGGTGTATCGAGCGAGGCCTGCTGTGGCGCTGCGCTGAGTCTAAATACTGCGACCGGCGAGGAGGCTTCGGGCATGACTGCGCATATCACACATATCCTCGGTTATACTTTGACTGCACTTTGCGGAGGCGTCAGTCTCGACCGAGATGCCACGGTCATCAGGCGATCTCCACTTACGAATTGGCAGATACGAATCCCGCGAAATGTCGAGATAATGCGGCCATGCGAAGCAAGCTCGTTGCACGTCATGCGTGTACGACGTTCACCCATAGCCGAGGCTTCGCATGAGAGACCGAAGGCGTGCACACTCTAGACTTGGGAAGGTACATATCTTGCTCAGCACGATCGGGGCTGTGGAGGGATCCGCAGTGAGGTATGAATCATCGAGATCGAGATCTATATTGATTCCTCTGACGCATTCACGACTGTGTGCACGAAGGAACCTGATATGCTGTTGTTCTTCACGTCTTTCATTAGGTCCGTACAACGAGAAACTGCTCCGGTATCTCTGGATTCTCATATGGAGATAGGGTTACTCCTGTGTCGACGGACCCATCTTCGGTAACCGTTGCCGACCGTTCGACCTGCGGGGCGATCGTTAGTGAGAATGCTTCCAATGCACCCGAGTTGCATCACTGCACAACATACCTGGAAAACACGAGTGTTGAAGCCGAACTGCTTCACGGTGGGTCTACACTGGCGCACAATGTTAAGTATCTTAGTGTATGACTGTCTTGGAACATCTTCAGAGCCGAAGTCGAGCGGCCTGTTGACATGGACTGCGCGCAGATTGGTGGCTTGAGCTAAACAGGGCCCCAAGGCATCCTGGATCGCTGATAAGGTTACACATCTCCGGAGGATGTCGACGGGTAATTTACCAGATCGTTCGGTTCTGCCACGACGAACAACTGTTGGAGAACAGTGCATCGAGCGCAAATATCCGCAATTGCATCGATGCTCATACGCATGCGGTGCACAGAAAATCGGGTAAGCCTGTTCCTATGCGCGCTGACGATGGCCTTGCAGAACTCATCGCTCAGCCGATGATCGACATGTCCGCCTACTGTGGATATATGGAACTGTTGTAGGGGGGCCTGTGACAGCAGACTGAGTACGTGCTGTTGCCATTCCGAGAGCGATGTATGCTCATCGACGGTGAGTGTGATTGAACGTAGACGAGATAGAGCCCCGGAACGATTGCATTGTTCGCTGAAGGCGGCCATGTCCTTGTTGATGGTTCAGGATTGACAGGAGCGTACCGGATGCGAACCAACATACGAATGCAGTTGATAATCCTTCCATTCCGAGGCCAACGATGCCCTTGTAAACCGAAGAGATGACAGCCCATAAACCTTCATGGGTCACCTTTGGACAGCCGACAAGGTACAGATATTCGAGATTGGTAATGGAAGACGCTATGTCGCGAAGAACACCATCGGTGACACGCGTAGATGACTGCCAAGAGCAATAGGTCATGTACATGTCAGCGACAAGGTAGAATGCTGCTTGCCTTGCAAATGAGGCTGAGGTACTGCAGGGTCTCTCGGGTATTCCGCGTCCAGGAGGGTAAGGTGTCGATGACAGGACCGCTCGGCATGATTAGTGATAGCTTTCGCAGATGTGTGAACTGAGGGAGTATGCGAGGGTCGTAATAGTTGTTATGCTGGCCGTTGATCTCTAGCTCACGAAGCTTCGAGCAGGTTACCAGAGTCTCCAGCACGCGAGTAGTGAGCGAACCATGGCGAGTCCAGGTACAAGCCCTCAGATTAGTGCAGTTACGGATACCATGCAAGCAAAGGTCTAGGATCATGTCGTGCTCTTCGGATTGCAAGGCCTTTGGAAAGTCCCGGATAACTGAGCCCAGGGGTTCAGTATGCACTTCGGTAAACTCGCAAGAGGCGTGAAGATGCTCTCACGAAGGTGCAGAACCTACCAAGTTGTTGAACGTGTTTAGCTAGATGAGCATACTCTGCCAACGTACGAAAGAGCTTGATGACCTAGGCCGGCCGTCCATACTCAGCTAAGCATAGTGATGCGCTTGCGAGAGGAACATGCCTTGGCTTTCCCTTCCTTGTGCCAAGCATATATGAAAACGCGTTCGTAGAGTAGCGGGATCGCGAAGGTATAAAACGTCTTGTTGACCAGGCACAGCGCCGCGAGGTGGGATGGTCGCACAATATGGGAGATCACTAGCGGGAGCAACTCGACAGGAAGATCGTTTAGATGCGCAAGCTCGCTCATAGTAGAGAAAGTCGTGCCAAGTACAAGTTCAAGTACAAGTTTGCGATTCGTTCGTGAGGTAGACGCAGAGATAGGATGACTGGCGGATTCGATCGCCGAAAAGGTGTTGTGGTTCCGCGCGGCCCATGGGTAAATCCAATCTGTCGGAGATTGATTTAATTAGCCGCAGGTTTGTGGCTCCGTTCGAATCTGTGGCAGCGTCGAGGTGCAGCATCTCACAGAGCTGAAGGCAGGCTTCTTGTTACCTGACCACCACTTGTGCACTTCCCTTGTCTCCTTCCCATCATGTCTGACGTCGAAGATGAAGCTTTTATGGACAATGAGGAAGTCGCTGAGGAACACGAAGACTTAGACGAAGAACGTCCTAAGAAGAAGCACTCAAGACGCCACGAAGCCGAGGATGAGGAGGAAGATGACGAGGAGGAGGAGGATGAAGAGGACGAAGATGAGGATGAGGACGAGGACGAAGGTGATCAACGCGGGAAGAAACGTGCTAAGGTGTGTCCATCATGTATTCGGCTTATAGTGCCGGTCTAAACTGTGCTATTAGCATCGGCACAAACGTCCTGCTGTCAACCGTTTCCTCGATGTCGAAGCCGAGGTAGACGAAGACGAGGATGAAGAGGAGGATGAGGATGAATACGCGCGAGGTTTGTAACAGCCACTCATAGCGTTCATCCTCAGTACTGATACACCATTCCAGACGAGTTCATCGCGGACACCGGTCTGGAGGGCGAAGATGACTATGACATGGTCCGAAGAGCGGCAGACCATGCTCGCTACGACCGGCGTGTACGAGAAATGGACGACCGTGATTTAGAGCAAGTCGCAGAGGACATCAGCCAACGCTACAGACGGACTGCGGTACGCTATACTGGGGACATGAGCGATGTACCCCAACGGCTGCTCATGCCCTCAGTACATGACGCGAATTTGTGGCAAGTTCGAGTCAGGGTGCGTCGTATCACAATAGTCTGTTGAAGGATGCACGTCGAACTCCTAACACACCGTCCCTCTTGTAGCCCGGGAAAGAGCGGGACATCGTCTTCAGTCTGATGAGGAAAGCTATTGATCTCGAATTCTCCAATCGTCCACTCAATATCCTGTCCGCTTTCCAACGCGACTCTCTACCTGGTATGATCTATGTCGAAGCCCGTAGCGCGAAGCAGGTCAGCGAGGCAATCAATGGCCTCGTTGGCGTGTTCCCTAGCCGGGGCATCAACCTCGTCCCTATCGAAGAAATGGCGAGCCTTCTCCAGATCAAGCAGCAAGAACTCACTGTCACGCCGGGTAGCTGGGTGCGCATCAAGCGTGGCAAATACCAGGGTGATTTGGCGCAGGTTATGGATGTCACCGAGAATGGGGAGGAAGTCGGTCTCAAGTTCATCCCCCGTATCGACCTCAACCCCAAGGACGACGTTGGACTGGATGGTCGAAAACGCAAGAAAGCGGGCGCCGGCCTTTCCTCGTTCAACATGCGGCCACCACAGCGCTTCTTCAACTACGAGGAGGTGGTCAAGGTGTACGGCCGGAAGTCTGTATCGAAACGAAACCAAGTCTACGTGTTCCAGAACGACACATACAAAGACGGTTTCATAGAGAAAGACTTCCGCCTCACGGCGCTACAGCTCGACGACGTCAACCCGACTCTGGACGAGATCACCAGGTTCACGCGGGGCCAGGATGGCACTGAGAACGAAACGAACGTAGATTTGTCTATCATCGCGGAAGCCTCTCGTAAGGCTGCCATCTCGGTCCTCCAGCCTGGAGACCACGTCGAGGTTTTCGAGGGCGAGCAGTCCGGTGTCCATGGTACAGTCCACAGTATTGAAGGCGACGTCGTCACGATGGAGCCTGTGGGCGTGGAGTTCGATGGTCAGAGGATCCAGATTCCTGCACGCAGTGTGCGGAAGCGCTTCAAGCCCGGAGACCACGTCAAGGTGATGACGGGTAAGAACGCAGATGAGACTGGCCTAGTCGTGTCCGTTATCGACAACGTTGTCACGTTCTTGTCGGACATGACGATGCAGGAGGCAAGTGCTTGTTCCTCATGACAAGGCTGTCTTTATTGCTAACCCAGTCTGATCAGGTGTCTGTCTTCTCGAAAGATTTGCGTGAGGCAGCGGAGGTTGGCACTGGTACCAATATCGTGGGTAACTACGAGTTGCACGATTTGGTACAGATAGAGTAAGTCACCATTGTCCTTCTATCGCCCTCGTCAGCTCATGTTTGCTCAGTCAACAAACTGTCGGCGTCATCTTCAAGACCGAACGCGACTCGTTCCGTGTACTCGACCAAAACGGCCAGGTCCGGCTGGTGCAGCCTCATCAGATCACTATGCGCCGCGATTCAAATCGAGCGATCGCGACTGATTCTGAAGGGCACGAGCTCAGGATTGGTGACAACGTCAAGGAGGTCGACGGGGAGGTATGTTATCGATGCAGTTGTACATGTCTACAACACGCTAACGTCGCTACAGGGTAGGAAAGGCCGGGTGTTGCACACACATCAGTCTTTCTTCGCATTCCTCCACAACCGGGACTATGCCGAGAACGGCGGTGTCTTCGTCACTCGAGCGCGCTCGCTCGCTTCATTAGCTCCGAAGGGTAACATCATGAAGCTTGGCAACACTGACCTCTCAAAGATGAACCCGGCTTTGAGCGGCGGCGCCGGTGGAATGGTCGGCTCGGGCAACATCGGTCGTGGACCTCGAGACAGGCTCATTGGGGTGTCTGTCATGGTCATCAAGGGTCCAAGTAAGGGCTACGTTGGTACTATCAAAGATACAAATGGGCCACACGCTCGCGTCGAGCTATTGACCGGGAACAAGGTCATCACGATCGACAAGGAGAAGCTGCGTCGGAGAAAGTAAGTACATCCCGCCCCTTTATTGTGAGGCTGATACTGACTGTTCGTTTGTAGTCCTGACGGAAGCTTGGAGCCCCTCGAGAAGTCGTTCACCTCAATGGGCCCCCCAAGGAGTGGTGGGTTCGGCAATCAAACGCCGAATCCTTACAACCAGGGCGGACGAACACCAGCTTGGGGCCAAACCGGTCGGACACCCAACCCCTACAACGACAGCCGCACACCCGCCTGGACAGCATCTTCAAAGACACCAAACCCGTACGTGGATCACGGCAAGACCCCGGCATGGGACGCGACAGCACGCACTCCGAACCCCTACAATCAAGGAGGGAAGACTCCGGCGTGGAACACGTCGGCACGGACACCCAACCCATACGCCAACGGCGGTGGGTCCTCAACATGGGGCGGAGCGACACCCGGGCGTGGTGTCAACTGGGATGCTGCGCCTACGCCATTCGCGGCATTCACGCCAGGAGCTGCGCCCACACCCGCGCCCTTCTCGATGCAAACACCGTTTGAGTACCAAACGCCTGCTGGAGGTGCGTATCCGCAAACACCAGGCGTCATGGCCGGCGCCTACGGAAGCCAAGAGTCGCAATACGGTGAGTCGCCCTCGTCCTCGTCCTCGTACTCCTCCGCCGATTGAGCCGGTTCTCATGCGCCCATTTTGTCCCTCGCCCCGGATCTGTCCTTTCTCCCCTCTCCTCAATGTACAGAGGCGCCCTCGAAATGGCTGCTCGAGCCCGATTTCTCCCAAAAGCGCGGCCTGGTCGTCGAGGTCCGCGGCACGTTTGGCGGCGGCTGGCACGGCGGCGACTTCGAGGGCAAGCAGGGCGTGGTGCTCTCCGTGTTCGACACGCACAACGAGTCGTTCGAGTCCGTCGCACGCGTGCGCTTCTTCAACCCCGTCGACCCGCTCCAGCCGATCCTCCCCGTCCCCGTCCAGTACCTGCGGCCAGTCCACCCCGAGAACCGCGAGGAGACCGTCGTTATCCTCGACGGCGCCCAGAAGGGCGTGGAGGCGCGCGTGGAGGCCGTCGAGTCCAACAACTCGATGGTCGTCACTACGATGGACACGTTCCATGTGATCGACACCTCCCCGGACAGGCTAATACGTATACACGACATCGACGAGGTCGGCAACCGACGATGAGGCCCTTGGTCTGAGTCTGTCTTGTTCTACGTTGGATGTTTGGAAGTGCGCTGATGAGAGCTACTGCGTGGGACTCGCTCGCGCGTGCTGTTGGCTGTTGTACGAGATCTTCGTTATTATCATCATTGTGTATCATATACTCTCCCATTATCCGTAATGCATGCTATAGCAAACATCCAAGCGATCGAGATCCCACCCGTACAATCTCCCGGTCTCTGGTGATGGTGTCTTCAATCTTCAACTATCGATGGCTGCAGCTGCAGCTGTGTCAAGAGCACGATGAGCATGAAGCATAAGATAGCGTGAAGAACTAGGTGAACGCACCTTTCTTCTTCCGCGCTCGCTTCGGTTTCGCAGCCGCCGCCGTAGCGACTTCCTCTGCAGCTGCAGCGACGACCGGTAGCACGACCGCGAGGTCCTCGACATCTACGCTTTCGCTCTCCTCCACTTCAAGCTTCACCCGCTTGCGCTTGGGAGCCTTCTTGCGTGGATTCTTGATGGGCTTCGTTGATGTTCCAGCATTAGCGTCTTCCGTCCCTACGACTTCATCAAGATCTGCGGTATCCTCGACGTCTTTTGGTTCCTCGGCGACTCCAGTCTCGAGTACCTCCAACGTGTCTACGTAGTGATCAGTAAGCAACGTGTCCCAATCAAGCATACGTAGTCCGAAATGAGACTCGATGTATTGGTAGGTAAATGGCAATGGTGACCCACCTGGGGCTTCCTCTAGCTTTGTTCGCTTACGCGCCCGCCGAGTAGACGGGGAGTCCGTCCCCGCGGCTGCCGCCTCCTCTTTGACCATGCGCGGGAAGGGCTTCGCAGGCTTCTCCGGACGGAGGTTCTCGTGTATGACCGGATGGAGATCATAGATCCTGTACAGATGGAACACGGCTTGCTCCTTGTCCTTTGCCTGTACACGAGTTCAGCCTCTGACACAAGGCTTACTGTTACACGGGACGCACCTCGATCATGAGGTCCATATCATCTGGCAGCTCGGGTGGAAGCTCGTAGCATCGGTCGGCGTGCTTGCGTTTCTCCATCACCGTCTCCGCCCCTGGACAGGGCGAGGATAGATGTTGCTTCGGTTTGATGCCCTTCCGATGCCAGATAGCGTTGATACGTTCAATAAGTTTTGATATTGGAATTTCCGAGGGCTATGAATACACCGAGGTGAGCTTGCCAGGAGCATGATGTGTGTTCATGATACTACATACGAATATCCAATTATGATGATAATCGAACTGAGATACTACAATTTCAGCGGTCAAGTGACGGTCAGGCTGAGGCTACGAACACGCACCACGATTGGGATGTAGAGCTCCTCGCACACGGGCAGAAGATCGTCTGCGTTATAGCACATCTGAAGGAATCTCGTCAGCGACGTCGGAAATACTTGTCCTTAGCATATATATACCTCGTCGTTCTCAAGGACTAGTCGCGCGCGCATTTCGTCAGTAAGACGTGTTCGGTAGACCTCTTTGAAACGTTCAATGGTCGCTTGCTTGTCTCCAAACATGCCCTGGACGTACAGTCAGCTTGCGATCCAAGCAGACAGCATATATGAACATACACCCATGTGGATGATCATAACGCTATCTTGGTCGAGCCCCATGTAGCGAAACATAGAACAATGGTCTGAACAGGAGCGGGATCGTGAGCATGTGAGGCAGCCAGTCGCAACTATTTCTACTCACATTCAAGATCTCGTATCGCAGCATCTACCACGACATCTCTCGGCGATCCTAGTTGTGTGAACTAAAGCGGGTAGCGGCGTTCAGGCCGTACACTTTTTCTCGTGGAGTGGTACATACCTGGCCTGGATGCGTCGTAAGTCTGTGCCCATATTTCTTCGCTAGATCTCCAGCTGCCTTTCAGGGCGATTGTGAGCTCAGTCAAAGGGTGGATGCGCGTAGGGAAGAGCGCCTACCTTCAGCTCTTTCTCCGCGTACTCTAGCGTATACCCATACTTGTCATGCGAGGCGAATGGGAACATCTCCGATGAAACTCGCAGGAACCGAATATGGTTCTGCTCATTCCACTGTATATGCCGCTCGAGGCTGAGTGTGACAGCACCCAAAGGAACGCTAACCACATACCTCGATGAGCCTCGCCAGGTCCTCCGCGTTACGCCGGCCCAGTTCCTTGCAGTAATCCATGCCGAACTCTGGTTTCAGGATAGTATCGATGCGGAGTGTTCGCGAGCAGAAGACAGGTTCCGGCTTCATCGCACGGAGCACCGTGTTTAGGCACGCGTAGCCAAGCCGTCCTAACTCAAACCGTTTGCGACATTCGACCCACGATTCGCGATTATAGAAGTGCACACCTTTGAAGGACGTCGTCTTCGTTTCCACTGGCGGGATATCATAGACGACTGGCTCTGTGTTCTTCTTGCGACGCGTCCTCTTCTTTTTTGGAGCCTCCGCCACCGGTGGTTCGTCGTCGAGCTCGGTAAGCGGGCTCTCGAACCCGGTGTCCTCTTGTGTTTGTCCTGTTGCGTCAAGTTCATCCTCTCCTAACTGCTCTTCGGTGTAGACGACCTTGCGCTTCTTGCGTGCGGACACCCTGCGCAACAACTCGCGCGCCTCTTCTGGGCTGTTCACCAATGCCGGCCCAGTCACTACCGGCTCGGGTGTGCTCGGCTTTGGCGCTGCGTTTCTTTTCCTCTTCGCCATTGTTGCGACTGAGCTGCTCTGTACGATAGTGCTGGAAGGCTTTCTGAATGTATGCGCGGCAAGCAGACGACGAAGGCTATCAGGAAAGCGTGAAGAAAAGAGCAGATGACGGTTCATGCGCAACCTATTATTCTCTGTCCCATGCGACGCCGTCTGCCCCTCATTTTTTCGTGCAGCCGAATTGCTGACAGTGTCGGTGGCGGGGCGCGGATGCAGGCTGCACACCGACGTCACCGACGCGAGCCATGGACCCGCGTCGCGTACGTCACGTGGCTACCACAAAACGAGCGCTTAACTCTATCCGGTG
The DNA here is from genome assembly GCA_022376465.1 of Cubamyces lactineus. NCBI lineage: Eukaryota > Fungi > Basidiomycota > Agaricomycetes > Polyporales > Polyporaceae > Cubamyces > Cubamyces lactineus. The sequence continues at coordinate 2,528,688 of JACDTU010000001.1, read as the reverse complement.
TGCGCCGAACGCACCTCGCGCGTCGTGCACGGCAGCGACCAAGTCCCAGTCGACGATGAGCACAAAGCTATCGCCCCAGGCGCGTCGATGGCGCGCCATCATATTCACCCTGCCCATCATCGGCGCAACCTCTTGTACGTCCCCAATTCGTCGTGGTGTGGACGATAGGAGACTCACGCAGCCGCGTTGGCAACAGTTGTCCTGTATAAACGCCTCATCCTCGGCGAGCCGCGTAGGAGGCTCCCGACAGACTTGGAGAGGCACGGGAACGAGAAGGTTGCGACTATCTTGAGCACTGCGGAGAGCAAAGGGGGACCAGGAGGTCGGCCGACAGGCGTGTGATTAGTCTTCGCCACGACTGTAGGCTGTAGGATCATAAGCATACCTCACTCGCACCTTCCTTGCGTCTTGCAAATCGTTTGCATGGAGGGCACACACCGAATGGACTGAGAGAGCGGAAAGACGAACCGAGACATACATTGCATGCGACCAGTTCAAGGACTGAAAATCTAAGGGCACCATCCGTCTTTCGCAACTCTCGCCTCCTCGCCTCCAACCGCATCCGTACGGACTCACGAAGAGCCGTCTTTCTTCGCCTCGGAGTAGGGGATGATGCGCGTGCCAGGTATCCGCGCGGGGTTGAAGGAGCGGTCGCAGTCTGCGTAGGCCATGCCGGCACCGAAGCCCGTGCCGAGCGCGACAGGCCATGCCCGTCCTAGATTCGGCATTGAAATGTGAGATGATATGTGTCGCAAGGTGGGTAGAACTGGTCTTGAGGGTGGTGGTGGGGAAGAGGAAATACGCACGGCGGAAGAGGATTACAGACGCGATCACACCCGCGCTGAAGCCCACACCGCTGTGTACGTCGGAGCACAGATGAGAATCAAGATATGCTAAAGAGACGATTGAAACGCGATACTCACGACTTGACGATGAGGTCCGCCACTGTGTATGCACAACCCGATTCCAACCGCGTTCACACCCAAGCACTCGTCAGTATCCCGAGCTTGCACGCAACGACTATTGACCTACAGCAGCGGTCGAACTGGAAGTCATTTAGCAGTTGTATTATGTACGCTTCATAAAAGGGTACATACCTTTTGAGCGATGATGTTCTCGCTGGAGGTGGGCTTGGGTGTTGACGACATGGCTATAGTGGTGGAAAGAGGTATGCACGGGCGTCTAGTCGACGCTCGTGTTTCCGGACGGTGGCACGCGAGACTGCAGTGCCTGGACTCAACCTGGAACTTGACCGGTACCACTGCACACTATGCGTTGGACGTATAGACCTGCTACACGCCCCCCTACGATAACATGACAATATGCGACTGATGCATCAAAGTTGGCGAGTATTCTTCACTGGCTATGCACTACTATCTTCTCATGCTTTCGCCGCCAGTGTGGTTAGCCCGAGATACCTCTTATGCGTGGACTATAGCAGTCACTTCAATCGCCCCAAACAGGTGTACTACGCACCGCCAGGAGCTGTGGTGCAACGCGAGCCTCGATGCTGAAAAGACCACTGGAACGCGCTTGAATAGCACAATGCCTCCCACCTGATGCTCGCGTCAATGTCAACGTCCAAACGTTCACGCATGGATGGTACGTCCCAATCAACGCGAGGGGGACGCGCTCTGCATCAACGCCTGAACCTACGAAGTCGATCCCATAGAGTCCCTCTCACGCGACGGCACCAGCAGACCGTTCTCGTGAGTTCCCCGCACGAGCCAAGGAGACTTCAGCTACCACACTACTCGGGTCGACGGTGCAACGCGCTTCGACTTCTGCGTTCAGTACAAACTATAAACGACATCAGGGATGCCTGACGGCGACTCCCCTCTCCGCGTGGTGGTCAGTCGGCGGTGCGCGTGAGAGAGGACTCGCGCTCAGCAGGAATAGGCACGTCCGTCTAAGCTCCACAGTGCTTCCGCCCAGGGGCCGACTCGTATAACAACACCTCGGAGATGCGCCCCCGAGTTCACCATGGTTCAGAGCTGGTCGGCTTGGCCTGTCCCCTCATAGGACTCGAACGGACTGCGTACAAGGTGAGAGAACATAGATACAAAGGCGGTATGGAGTTCAAACGTGTCTCAAATATTATATCGCAGAATGAGGTTGCTCCACACTCGCCAAGGCACATTCGAATGGTTCGATAGCCCGACTGATGTTCCTTACGCGATTATATCCTGCGATACCGTCTCCAACTTGGACCTCCTGGTTCCCGGAAACGCATTCGCCTACCAAGATATCCTCCGTTTTCAGTCCTTACCTTCCACTGTTGTCGAAGACACACACACTCTACTTCCGCATCTATCTTCTGCTATCCGCGACGCGTGCAAGGTCGTCTCGAGCGCAGGGTACGACTACGTCTGGCTGGAAAGCTGCTGCGTCGACAAGAACAGCCACGTCGAAGTCTCTGAGGCCTTCGACTGCATGTGGGAATGGTACTCCTCCGCGCAAGTATGCTACGCGTACCTACCCGATGTCGATCCTGAGGATGTCCCCAAAACGTCGGACTCGCAGTTTCGCAGGAGCAAGTGGCACGAGGACATACGGACCCTTCCAGCGCTTATTGCTCCTCGGAACGTCGTATTCCTCGCGAGAGACTGGTCGGTACTCGGTACGAAGAACACACTGGCGAGGGTATTGGAAGAGGTGGCCGGGGTAGACCAGACGATTCTCAAGGGAGAGCAGTCTGTTCACGACGCCAGCGTTGCCCGGCGCATGTGGTGGGCGTCCAAAAGGCGGTCAGCACGGGGAGAGGACTTGGTGCCCTCACTGCTAGGTCTATTCGGGGTGAAGTCGGCTTCCTTGGGTCCAGAGCCTAGCTCGCGCACGTTCGCTCGATTGCAGGAAGAGGTCTTCCGTGCTACCCAGGACTACAGCATCTTCGCGTGGCACTACCACCTCGGACATGAGCATCCAGACTGCCTCTTCGCGCCCTCCCCGTGCTGCTTCGCGCGCTCAGGTGACGTCAAGTCCATCCCCATTCGCGACCTCGCCGCACGCTTGAGGCTTGCACCCGACGCGCTGTCTATGGGCTCGACGTCCACAATGCTCAGCTCTGCTAAACTATCCGTCCGCGTGCCTCTCATCCCACACCAAATCGCATCCTTCCCGCCCACGAGCGCGCTCTACGAAGTCTTCGGCGTCGCTGCGCGCTTCTCACACGTCGCGATCCTTCCGTGCGAGGACGCACAAGGACGACTGAACGTCCTCACGTTAAACCCCGCGTCTGATCCGGGCGCACTGCTGACAGGAAACGAGTACTTCGTCAGGGCTGTGGAGACGACGCTCGGCCAGTGTGATCGTACATGGAGCTATGATCCCGTCCTGTATCTCGATGCCGTCCGGCTGCAAGACGTCCATATCTTGCGTAGACCTCTGCGGTCGCCCTGGGCCGTACCTCAATCCGGATCACCTGCGGCGGGAGAACGCCCTCCTCTCAGCCTGCATGAATCAAGTCGCGCACGACTCAAGGCGCAGGGGTACGATGTGCACTACGAGGCGTCGCGGCGCGAGCTCGTTGATGACTTGTATGAGCGTGGCCATCGCGCCCGTCGCTTCGTCGACGTCCAATGCTTCACGGTATCTCCCGCCAATCCTCCTGCCCGGGAAGACTCATCAAGATGCATCATCGTCGAGGTAACCACAAGACGACACCGTCTCGCACCGATGTCAATAGACCACGTTGTCGTGCGTCAGACGCGCCTCGGAGAGTCTTTGACTTTGGACGCGACGGCCCTTGTCCCAAACTCCTCTCGCTCACTGGAGGCGAAATACACCCTACTTTCCGTCATCGACTCGGCTGTAGGCCGTGTTCTCTACCTCAGCTTGTCACGGTCACCTTCCGATCCCGCGGTACATGTTCTAGAGATCGACCTCTACCAGACTACTGAGGAATCGGACACGCAGGCGGACGTTTCTCCCAGGGTTGCAGACGGTGATATCGCAGAACGAGACGTCGGATTTGAGGCAGGCTCTCGTAAGAATGGCAGAGTCGCGGATGTCTTTCCGCGGCTTCCGAGTATTCGCGGCTGGACGAGTCGGAGCCGCTGAACGTTGATGGGCAAGAAACAACGCGGTTCTGGTGTCGTGCATACTACACAGCTGGTCGACGCGCTGGAGTTGCGGCCTCCGTCAACGGCAGAATGGCATCGACACGGCACTGTACTACATATTGGTTCGGTAATTGCCGTTCTCGCTGATTATGTACAGTATACCGTGGGCCTGTATAGCAACAGAGCACCAGTGCTAGTTGAGGCCTGCTGTTTTGTGTTGGAATCGGAGGTGCCAGGTTGGGTCGGGATGGTAATTTCAGCGGGAGATTTGCCCAAGCCCGTGAGTCCAGTGGTGGCCTTCTTTCTCCCGGTCGTGGACGTCTTCGCCTTCTTCGCCCTGGTGCCATCACCTACCATCGAGTCTGAGTCGTCAGTAGCGTGGCGCTTACCCCCCTATCGAGGAAGACGTGGGGTCGAGTTCTGGAGCTTGATCGACGAGCTTCTCCAAAGCAGGCCACGTCTTCTGCTGCAGCACGTTATCAAAAACATTGATGAACACTGTATGATTGTTCAATAGCGCCTCTGTGTTCCCGGAGGCCGACAATGAGGATGTAGAGCCATGAACACCGCGGTCATCCTCCGTTCTGGTCCCTGAGCATAGCTGAGCCAGCGTGCCGTTCTGAGCCGCCGCGATAACCGCTTTCGGACGCTGCGCTCGGTAGTGTTTTGCACAGATACTAGACAGGCAGTCCAACAGAGTGATGAACGGGTGATTCGGCGGGTGATCGTGCCCAAAGGCACGCGATCCTTGGGTGACAGACTCCCACTTTGCACCGCTACCAAGTCCTGCAGATGTTTGGGCGTCGTACAGTTCCCTGATTCGATGAGCGGTCTCACTGGCGCCGGCTTCGGTGTAGTCAGTGTGCATATGCTTCAACGCAAGCCAGTTGAGGACGTGCATAGAGGACTCCAAATCGTCTGAAAGGAGATGGGGCTTCTCTGGGAATCTGGATAGAGTGGCAGACATGAATTGCCAGGTTCCCTGGAACGATATATCAGCACAGGCACTAAGGACAGTTGTGAAAGAAGGGACAAGACCAACCGCGCGGTTAGACTGCGACGCTACAGAATTGAACATCTGGCACCTCTGCTTCGCTAGATCCCAGTCACTCAGGAGACCGATCGTCTTCGGTTCCGTTAAACCGTCCTGGACGTCATAAATGAGGACGTTCCCGACGCTGAGATTTTGATGGAGGATGCCGTGTTCCTCCCATGCGTATTTGTGAGCTACATAGTTGGATGTCAGCTAGACCTTCCGTACACCTCGTAAAGTGAATCTCACCGATCAGAGCGTCACGCATTACCGAGGTCAACTCGCGCCAATCCTTGAATGTTTGCAGATGACGACATACTTCCTTCATGACCAGACGCACATGGATTCTTCCTGCGACCGGGAGCTGCGCGCACTCGTCGGATGAGGTCCGCTGCATGCCCTCCGATCTCATTGAACGAACATCGCCCCCTCCAAGCAGGGTTGGAAGATACTTTCGAATATCGCTACTGCCTGTCGACATCTTGATATAGACATCGTATTCTGTCAGATGATCAGGCAAGTTGGCCCTCCAGTAGTCCTTGATGAAGACGACCCTATCCCGAGCGGCATCGTAAGCGAAGAATCCCCGAGTGCCTCGGCCAGTCATGGAGTGGCTCCTGAACGCTGGTCGGCCGACTAGAAACTCGCGAGTCTCTTCGGGTGAATCTACACGAAGAGGTCCGTCATCAGAGGACCATCGGCCCCATATCGACAGCTTGAAGATTGGCCATCCGTCCTTCACCGCGTTCTGCAGGCCTGTGTAGAGATCGGAGCCTTTCTTGTATTTGGCGATGGCGTCACAGAATAGCTGGCATTCTTCTTTAGTGGCACGAGTTGCAGTGGGATCATGACCGCGTTCCTCTGGAGTAGCGTTGATATAGCGATAGACGAATGTCGCAAATACAGTCGGGTCCTGGACGTAGTTGAAGGGTGGGGACAGCAAGGCTGCAGTGCGATCCACCCGGATGAAGCGAGCGAAGTCGCGATACACGGAGATCAGATATACGTAGCGCCGATGCTGGCGGGCGCATATCTCGCGAGCGTACGCAATGAGCTGACCCCTAGCATCTTCGCGGTCTGCAGCCTCCGAGAAGGCGTCGCATTTCTGGACTTCGTCCGGATCGAACGAGAATGGTGCGAGTTTGGGTTCATGCTTTGTTTCGACAACGAATTCCGCATGAGCCCAGACAGTCGCTAATTTCCCCAAGTGTACAGCAGTAACTGGGCTCAGATATTCGCAATCATGATCGTGACGTCGCAGGGTGTTCAAGTGCTCACCTTCAGGATCGGCCTCTTCTTTGCCTTGACGGCCACGCTCGTTGCGAGTGTCCGCCTGGCATAGCTCTTCGGCCTTCGCTCTTGGGTACATCGCAAGACCAGGCCACAAAGCCTCCTTGTTCAGAACTTCGGCCACGCCTGGGGCAGTCCTATCCGGATGTCCGCTTGTGAACTTCATGAGAAACTCTTCATTCTTGAACGATTTCAAGAGAGAGTTAAAACCCTGACACTATCGGGGCTCTGCTCAAGCACCCTGCGTCAAATGATGCACAGCGAGACGACATACCAGCTCGAGATACATCGCGTTTTCGCTATTCCCGGCAGTGACAGTGAATGGCGTTAGAGTCGGTGCGATGGCGTCCGGCAAACCTTCGCCAGGTATGCAAGTATCCAGCCAATCCGAGACAGATGAATATGTTACCCAGCTCATTTCTCGTGCAAGAGCTGCACGACAGTCTCTGACGATTGCCCTCGCGTCGTAATCCCCGGTAGAGGAGGACGGCATTTCGTGTTGCGTTGAAAGGATGGGCTCCTTAGGATCAACGATGATTGGACGATCCGCTACTTAGACTCCGAGTACTAGAACTTCTTTCGGGGGCTTTTTGGGAAGAATGACTGCGGCGTTGGTCGAGATGGGAACGGAGACAAAGAAAGTCGAACGTCGATGTGTGTGCTCACAGGGCGCTTGTTTTTTATGGACGTTGATGGGCGAGAAACAACGCGTTTCCGGCGTCGTACATACACAGCTCGTCGACGCGCTAGATTTGCGGTCTCCGTCAACGGTAAATGACATTGAATTGATGTACTACATATCGGTTCATCAACTGACGTTCTCGCCGAATATGTACAGTACACTGTAGGCCTATATAACTACAATCCATTTCATCCGGCCCGTTCCTTCAAAGGCGCACCAGCTCTCAATCAATGGCGGAGCTCTAGCTCCTCCACGACTTCGTCATTTTCCTTACGTACCCAGTCCTCAAAGCACTCAGGATAGTCCTCGTCGGGATCTAGGAGCGCGAGCGCCTCTCCTCGCCCAAAGTCGATAATCCTGTAGCTCGGACGGTCCATCGTCCGCTCCGCGCGCGGGACGGAGAGTGAGCCGGGTTGTACGAGGATGTTGCGCTCGAAGGGAGACTGCTGGACGAAGCCACCAGCGTGGAGCCGTTTGAAGAGCTCGTAGCATTTCTCCCTATGGGGAAGTGTTAGGGGAAGGAGCATGAAGACGAACCAGCAAAACGCGAGACATACCGTTCTTGCAGGCTCATCACGGAAGGGTGAGCTCTGATGGGCTCGCCACACTCTTCGACGAGGAGAATGTGCGATGGCCACGGGACGTAACACGCCGCATCAACGCTGCAACTCAAATGCTCCTCTAAGAACGGCGTGCCGTCTTCATTCACTGGGGCGTAGTATCCGAAGAACTTGGGCACGATGGCGGGAAGCTCAACTCGCGTAAGTTCGACGGGTTGCGGAGGAGCAGCCCCCTCAACGTTATCCTCGTTCGTGACTGAAGCGATGTCTGTTGCTAGACTAACCTGTGATGGAGCGTTGGATAGGGTGATTGCCTCCCCGAAGTCCAGTTCGAGCACCTGCGCGTCTGAGAAACCGGCCCCCGCCGTGCACCCGCTGTCCTCAGAATTCATAGCTGAATCTGAGACGCCTCGCGTATCTTGTCTCTCTTCCGGAGGCACAGCTGAGGGCGTGCACGCCGCAGTCTGTCGTATGTTGACTGTATCCTCCTGGAAGGATCGCGGGAACGCGTTGTACATCTTCGCCTCCCGGCGGAGCATCTCGTGTGCGCCACACACGTCGCACGCGATCTTTGCAGCGACGCTGACCCTACGCAGAGCCTGCGAACCCTCGTCAAGATGTAGAACAAGTGGGGCGCGGTATACTGCCGAATGATGTCCAGATCCCAGGCGGAATCGCCTGCGTAGATACAATCGCGCGACGGGGTGGGAAGTCCGGAGAGATGCGCATTTAGTCTCAGCGGGGGATGCAGAGGGCTCCGCAGATGCTGAAGACCGTGAGGAGGGCTTGGGGTAAATGCGAACGTAACGCACTGGGGCCCCGGCCCGGGGGTCTCTAGGCTGAGGATTCTCAAGGTGCTTGGTCAGGTTCCCGGGGTCGTGCACGATGAGCGACTGAGGAAAGAGGGCGTCGGGAATGAATGTGTCGAGAGGCTCGAGATCGTCTAGCTCGAAGGGATAGATGTACTGATCGAACACGGTCGGGTCGATGGAGAAGATCGCGTCCAGGTTCTCGGGCTGGGAGAATTGAGGTTCGGGCGAGGGGACTGCGCAGGGTTCTGTCGAGGGGTTGACGAATGGGCCTGGGTCCAATGCTACGTGCTCGGACGTGGGCTTGCCGTGCTCTTGAGCCTCTATGCCAGGAGGGAATCCGACATCCAACGTGGGCGTGGCCGCAGGGTCTGTACAGTCATCCATTCCTCGCTCTACGTGGTCAATGTCAACCGGCAACGAGACAATGGCTTCTGTACGCTTAGGCCCGGGATCTCCTACAGGCGTCGCGTCAATCATCGTCTTTTCCGCATAGATTTTCAGAAGGTGACGCGCACCAAGATAATCATCCCCGTCGCTTTGACTATTGATCTTGAGATCGAGGAGGAAGGTGACCGCGTCGGGAGAGGGCTCGCGTGACTCGTCGGCGGCAAGGACACCGTTGTGATCGCCGGAGAACAGAGTGAGCTTTTCTAGGATATGCAGAGGGTCATTGGGAGCCAGGTGATGGACGTCCATGATAGAGGCGCGTTGTTGGAGAGGGAGGGTGGTGCTGTACGTACTCAAACCCTGGCGATATATCTGTGTGAGGCTGGCCTGTTTGCCAACAACTCCTAGTGGGAAGTATCCGGATTCTCGCGGTGCCGCTACCAGCACGCAGACTGTGCCATGGATCTAGCCCCTTTCATAGCGGGAGAAGCTGTCCACAACCACATTATCGCATGTGCGATGTGCGGCGCTGTCAGCATCGGTGGAGTTTGAGTTCGAAGACGGCGATTATGCGTACCTGGGCATGACCCTGCAAGTACATCAACCCGATCAAAGTCATCCACGACTGATCCCTGTCAAGCTCCGGGCCAGCATATAGGTCTTGAGGCAGGGGCGTGGTTTGCACGAGCCCCTGAGGCCTGTCGTATCGCGGTGGTCAGTGTCCCAAAGTGCTCTCTGTGAGAAATCAGATTTGGTACTGACTCCAGCTCGAGCAGCCGATTTGGAAAGTATTGCCTGATTCGGCTAGAAGGAACGCCAGTCGAGGTGTCGGGTTACAAAGGGCGTGGTGGTTCAATTCATCTAGATTCTGGCGCACCGAGCACCGTGGTTCAGGTGAGGCAATGAAGACGGGGTGATCGCTCACAGCGAACGCCTGAACATAGCATGGCTAAGCGTTGTGGCGAGGCAGGTAATCGCTTGTTTCGTCATTGATTTCTGTGGAGGTGCAATCATCTAACAACCTTAAGTTGGACACGTTGGCCTTCGATAATAGCGTAGCGCTACACGCGGCACGGGCTTTCTTAACAGACTGGCTCTCGAAGATAACGTCCAATCGAGTCCTCTGAAGGATCGGCCACTGGCCGTACATCGGTGGCTCCGACGATGGGCATGCTACCTCTGACGTACATCGTACATACTGCCTTCCGTTGCAATATCAGCGAGGCTCGAGCTCGAGAGGGATCTCTAAACCCACAAAATCAACGTCGCGTGCAAACGTTACAGAAGCGTGATCTCGCATGCTTGAGAGGTGAAGCACGATTGAAGACAGACATGACGTGGACGTAGCAAAGAGCGCCATTGAGAGAAGCATTGTGCTGGACTCGGTGACTACGTTCGGTCAGTGTTGTGCTTACCGTAATGAACTCACGCTTCCGAAGATGCGGTTCATTCTCTGCGAGCGTGGACGGCGAGGATCCTGCAGACCGTTGATATCAAACCGTCCTCTAGTACGCACACGGACTAGTAGTACACAGAGGCTACACCTCTGACAACGACTCGTACCACCATATCCTTGCTCATTCCATCACGTAATGCTTAGAGCATCAACTCTCGCTTCGCGCGCCTTCGCTCACTTCTCGCCCAGGAATCGAAGCTGCAGGCACGCGGCCCGCTGAGCAGTGAGCTAGCCTCTCCACGACCAAAGTCGATGAGCCGATAACTGGGCGTATCCATGGTGCGCTGCGCGTGCGGCACAGACAGCGGACCTGGCTGCACGAGCATGTTGCGCAAGTACGAGGAGCCCTGGAGGAAGCCGGCCTCGTGGAGCTCCTCGTAGAGCTTATAGCATTTTTCTCTGCGCGCGACGACGTTGGAGTCAGCAACCGACGGAGCGAGTACGAAAGACTATAGGCAGACTGCTTACCGTTCTTCTCGGCTCATGCTGTGCGGGTCGATGGGCTTGCCGCACTCCTCGAGAAGGAGGATGTGCGTCGGCCACGTTGTTTGGCAGGTGTCGTCGCGGCCGCAGTTGCTATGTTCCCTGTATATCGGGCTGCCATTCTCAGCGGCTGGCGCATAAAACCCAAAGAACTTGGGCACGAGTGCCGGGAACACATCGTACTCCACAGGCCGCTGAGCGGCGTCCTCGGACGTCGTCGAAGAGGCGCTGCTCCCGTCGCTCACATCCTTGGCATCACCTTCTTCGGGTGTAGGTACGGGGACGCTTGAGCTCTCCCCTTCGCCATTCACGGCCTGCGGAGATTCTGTGTTGACCTTCGCTTCACTGTCAGAGTTCGCGACGTTGAGGTCTGGCGATGGAGGGGAGGATTCCTGTGCGCTTTCAACGTCGCCTGCGATCACGTTGGTGGTTGCCGCCTTTGCGTCTTCCTTCGCACAGGTGTCATCCGTGTCTGAGCCTGAGCTTTCGTCCGACTCCGCCTCTTTTGCTGACTGAGCCGGGGGTGCAGGCACGTCCCGCACACGGACAATGTCTTCTTGGAAGTTAGACGGGAACTCGTCGTAGATCTCCGCCTCGTGGTGGAGCATGTCATGCGCGCCGCATACAGGATCCGCAGTCTTGACAGCGACGCGCACCCTGCTTCGCTCCTCGGAGGCTTCGTCGAGACGTAGTGTGAGAGGCGCACGGTGCACCGTCGAGTGGTTCCCATGCCCCAGGTAATGGTTCTTCAGGTATAGATGCGCGACTGACTTGGGAGCAGAGATGGGTTTTGGAGAGAATTTGGGGAGAAGGCGCACGTAGCGGGCAATATCCCTGTCCTTCACGTGCCTTGTGACATCGCTGGGATCGTGCACGATGAGTATGTCGGGGAAGAGCGATTCGGGGATGAACGTTTCCAGGGGTTCGAGGCCGCCGGTGGCATAGGGATCGCTGCCCTTGAAGTCAAAGGGATCGATGTAGTCGTCGGGTTCGGTGGGACAGGTCGCGTCAAGGGACTCAGGCTTGGACGCCTCGGTTTCCGCTTCGGGCTCGGGGGCATGATTCACGACTGGCTCGGATGGAGCAACTGCGCTAGGTGCGGGGGAGGAAACGTCGGGCGGGGGTACGACGCCCAGCTCGGAGCCCGCTTTTGGTTCTGGTTCTTGCGCTTGTAAACCAGGAGGGACGGCGACCTCCACAGGCGTACGAGGGGAGTCTGTCTGACGACCAGCATCTGCGTCCGCGCATCCAACATCGACAGCCAATGATCGGGCCGATTCCGAGGATTGAGAGATGTTCCCGATAACCTGCACCTCTGTCTCACCTTCACCATCGGCCTTGCAGGGGCTCGTAGGACTGACGCGGCCGTCGTCGCTCCCGACGTCGCTGTCGTTCACATCGAGCTTCACGACGAAGGTGGCCGCATCGTTGTCGGCGACGCGCGGCTCAGACTTCTGGTTTGTGGCTAGAGGGATGTCGATGACAGCAGAGATGAGCGGAAGCGCCTTTTCCGACATGCAAGGCGGACAGTCGAGGACAGGATCGAGAGTAGGTAGCACGTCCGTCATGGCAGCTGCTGAGACCTCACGAGTGAACAGAGTGGCAGAGATGGGGAGAAGCCGTGCTGACCTCGAGTATATATACGTCCTCGCTAGACGTTAGCCACATACCCGAGGCGCTGGTCAGTTTAGCCATTCGCATCCCCTCATCACTCATGAGAAGTGAACACGAGGCACCCTCTAGAGGACGTCAGCATGCAACGGCGGGAGAAGTGAGTGTTCGATAGCCACAACAGACGCGCAATCCGTGCCGGTGCGGGGCAACTCAGCCAGTGGCTGTGAGACTCGTACATGATGATTGTCCGCCTTGCGCCATTGTTCTGCCACGACGTTGCGATGCATCCTCGGTCGGCCCGTTCAGTAGCCAATCTATGCCAATGTCATGATTGCGATATTGATCCTAGGGTAGGAGCGTGTTTGGCATGCCCCTCCGAGTGTGGTGGCATATGGCAGCTTCGGACGACCAAATGTGTTCGCCGTGGGAGGTGACTGGCGCTGACTCCTGCTTTCAAGAGCGAATATGGAAAGTCTTGCCGTTCCGGGTTGGAAGCACGTTACAATACTAGCCTGCGGGAGTTCGTAAGGCTTGCCTCGTCATGCGATCGATCACGATATCGCTGCATCTAGACACTATCGTGAGCGTTGCGGCCCAGGCGAGGCAACGCAGGTGAGCATACTACTCACCACTGGCTGTGCAGAAGCCGCATACAGCCTGCATCGTGGCTGTATGCAACTCCGAAACTTCTTGAGACACATATCGGGGTGCTCGCCGCCAATGATAGTGATTTTCTTCGCAGCTAGCTTGTGACGTAGTACGCGGTGATCTAAGCGCGATAGGTACGATGCCTTCGTTCAGAAGCCTTACCATTTCAACATATGACCACCCGCACGGGATGCTTGGGGGTTTTTCTTGCCTTCAGCGACCTTGACTGCTGTTACCCGTCGTTTGTGACTACATCGAACAAAGCAAGACTTCTTCGTGCGAAACGATGTAAAGCGCACCACTGAACTCCTGCCGTAGGTCACACCATGAGTACACGATGAGAGATGCGTGTAATTGAGGTACACTCACGGCCGTTGTTGTCACCCTGAGACACACTGATGCCCACTGCAACACGCACTATGTGAACCATAAAGCCAGGAGATGGCCTCTCTCATCACTCTACACCAATAGAATGCGGGTGCATTTCTACTAGGGATGTTCCGGGTGAATTACTGTTGGTATAGGATCTGACATTAGTACTACATTTCCAGGTCGTATTCTTGGGTCTGTTGCTCACTCGTACCTATAAGTTTTAACTGAGCGCTGATTTGCATTGAGGGGGTTTTGCATTCAAATGCGTGCTTATGGGCGCTAAGAGATGTTTAGATGACCAGTAGTCTATATATCGTGCGATGTAGCAACGCAGTACAACAACGACGGTGGTGACGAAGGGTGACGAATGCCAACGACGAGCACAGGACTGAGGAGAGCCCTGGAGAGCCGTGGCCTGTGGGGGTTGATACGAACGCCATCGCGGGCATTGCCGACGTCCCTGGGAGAGAGACCGAGAGGCTCGGAGTGCGGGCGCCTGTCGCCCTTGTCTCCTCCCTCGACCACCATCCTCGCCGTCTTCTCCTCCCCGCGAGCTGCACAGCTCAACCCGCGCCGCGTCCGCACAACCGTCACCTCGACGACGACGCTGGTCATACCGGTTTCTCCTCGTCCTCGGCCATCACTCCCATCCGAATCTTTGCCCACCATGAGCGACGTACTCTCCCTCTCCCTCCTCCAGCTCCTGTCCGTCTTCTCCTTCCTCACCTCCGTCCTCGCCGTCGTCTGCGTCGGTTCTGGCTCCCTGCAGAAGCTGGCGCATAGAGTCGACCCTGCGGTCGACTCGCCTCCGGCTTCGGACATGGCCATCACCTCCGGCAAGCACCAACTCTGGAACTGGAGCGACCTCCCCGTCTCGTTCTCGATAGGCTCTCTCATCGGCGAGGACGAGCAGCAGGACTCCAACGGCTACGTCGGAGGCTCAGACCTGTCGCGGATGGATTGGCAAGTCAGCCGTTCGCGCACTGGCATCGGTACGCCCGCATCCCGTCTCGCTCCCGCTATGACCTCGCCGTCTCATGCGTTGCGTCTTCTGCTCCCACAGTAACTAACACTTTGGACTCACGAGTACCCATGTCTATGGCTAAGCTTATCATGTTGCGCCACGTCAGTACTCTCTTTCTGTCTCGTGACTCGGGGCCCGCGGTACGGTTAATATGCGGCTTCCCAATGCTGGAAACGCGCGGAAGCAGCGTCAGGCGATCCCCATGCCTGCTTCCGACCGCTACAGTCGGCGGATAGTCTATTGAGAGGCCATGCTTCTTCGCTGAACAAGCAGGATCGCCCGTCGCGCAGATGCGATGTACCCCGCGATTACCCCATGCGCGCCTGCCTTATCGGACGAGCGGTGCTGACGTTACGACAATCTCCAGGTGCAGAGACGGCCTTCAAGAAACTCACGACGTATTCCGGGAATGCCTCGTCCACCCACGCCCCGTTCACGACTGGCCGAATCCTTCGTCTAAACCTGCTCTCTCCCGCCTTCCCATGCTTGCGGGAATGTACCGCCCATGTATCATCCCATATCCGCCGCATTGTATCACACGCATATTCCCTGCCGTCCCCCATCCTACTCACCCCCACACGCACGCCCTGGCTACCCAATCCCTCATCGTGTATTGGCTGTTCTGTGGTGCGGGATCTTCTTCTCCCCCGTTGGAGCTTCCGCCCCGCACTGCTCCGGACTTTACTCCTTCGCGCACACCCTTATCATATCATTCATTCGGACCTTGGAGGGGACTTTACGTACGATGTCGAGCTTTCTTGCTTTGCATGTGCTTTCGCCTCTCCTGTTTCGCACCCTTTCATGATCAACAGCCCAATCATTGTTCTCTATTTATTACCCTTCGACGTTCACACCCAATAGCGCTAATCCTTCGAGCCTCTACTGATACTCTAGGTACCATAGAATTCCCTTTCGTATCCTCGGATTTCTTTGCGATTCGTTAGCCCGTTATATGCCCGAGGATGCAAGGTGCGTATTCGACTATGACCATGCACCCCGATTGGCTTCCAAGAGCACCGTCAAGTACAGTTCTCGGCTCAGCGAGACGTCATATGACATGGAGGCGACATCGTCAGCGTTGAGCCGAATAGTGTGGTTCTGGCGTGATAGAAGCTGTCAAAACGCGACAGCACTCGAGCCTAGAGCCCAGGCCTTGGGGAGTCGAGGAAAGAGTGAAGTAGTGCATTACTTGCTATTCGTGTCTCCCACAGCTGATTCGGACATCAGCGCACGCAACACAGTCTCTACTACGTCTACTCGTTCATGTCAAGCGCATACACGGCAGACCGCTTTTGGGAAAGGCTCAAGCGATAGCTTCAAGGACAATCCAAAGTCGAGCTCAAGCCAGCCCGCCAGCCTCAGTTTTAACGCTGCTCTCCGGCATTGGCTCACAGTCAACAGGGCTGCGATACGTCGTCAGGGCAGCTCACTTGAATCGTTTCGTGCAGGAAAACATACACGACATGTCATATCTAGACAGCGCGGCAGACTCAACGCCGTGCCACCGGCCCACGGGTAACCGAATACAGGAACATACTGGGCAGTCGCCGCTGTGCACTTCCGCCCAATTGACCAGTTTCCACAATGTCCGATGTCCAGTTGTCGTGCCGTGTCTACGTCAGAATGCATATGAAGGTGGGCGGCCGAGGGGAGTGGCGTGCGTTTTGATCCTGCGCTTGTGGAACGGTATGACTCTTTGTCATTCCGTGGGCGCCACTGCCACCCTCAGCACTTGTTGCGATTCCTGTATAAGCCACTCTGGTATGCAGTGCGACCCCCGTTGACCCCCCCCTCTCTCCCTGTTTTGCCGGCCTACTCTTCGCATAGGCCTCCGTTATCGTTTACGTCAAGCACGACACGCTGAGACCTAGATCCCTTAGATATCGTAGCCAAAGCGTCTATCTTCGAACTGGCCACATTCGCTTGGCCACACCGCGACGCGCCCGAGTTTCATTCACCCTGCCACTGTAACCTACATATACTCCGCTCTTCGTGCGCGATCCCCCTCCACGTACGCTCGACTCCCCTCTTACAAGCTCGGGCTCACCTCACTGGAATTCCCTTCGCACCTCGCAGAAGACGGATTCGAGATATAGCGAGGATCTATGTTATCGCTGACCAGAACCTCCACCGCCACAGAGCACAAGAATATGCTCTTGCTGAACGACGTCAGTCGCAGCGCTCGCAGGAGCGAGGTCCGGGATGACTATGCCCTAGGCCCCCACACTCCCTTACCTCTCGCGCGCCCACTCAGGTCTGCCCTGCGCGTGAACGTCGACCTCGCGAACGCCGCCGCGTTCTTTCTCTCTCAAGCTCGCCGACCGGGCACGACGGCCACCGCGGCCAAACTCATCGATATCGCCCAGACGTCCCATGCCCTTCATGCCCTTCACGCACCCCTCACACTTCCAGACTCCGCTCGCGTGGATGTGGCCAGGGACGTGCACCGGCCCCGGGATCGTCCCCGCCACACTGCTCCCGAGGCCGAGGTGAGCCCGGGTAGCAAGAGTAAGAAGTTGCACATCCCGCACCCGTTCTCGCTCTCGGGAGTGCCCGTGCTGGAAGAGCGCGTCCCACAGGAGCACCTGGCCGATGAGCTGCTCGTGTATGACCGCGCGAACGCCACGGGCCGCTGCCACGCTCACCACCGACGCCGTGGCGCAGGGCGCCCCGAGAAGGCGCTCAGGTACGTGCGTCTGCATCCCTGCCGCTCCGATGCGTACGTCCACGCCGGTCAATCCTCGCCCTCGGAGACTGGGGACATGGACGCGGGCGGGTCTAGCGCGAGCCAGGGACGAGGACGGACCCGGGGATACCTGTTTCTTGACCCGGAGAACGAGGCGGCGGACGGCCGGCGCTCGGTCGTCTACCGCGCGCCACTCGTCGCCGCACTTGGGCATCGGGATGCCGACGACCACAAAGGAAAGGCGAGAGAAGAGGAGGGGCTGGGGGCGCTGCCTAGGAGGGTCGCGGTCGTGGCGAAGATGGCAAAGGGCGATTGTCGCTCGCATTATCTCCTGCGGCAGGAGGGCAAGGCGTACGCTGAGCTGCCGCCTCACTTGTTTGGCCCTTCCGAGGCACGACGGCGTGGTTCAACGAGCATCGACACTTTTAGCAGCATTTGCGGTGGAGCGGAGGAGAGCGCGCAACGAGTAGTGCCGAACTTCTATGGTTTCTACGTGCCCGTGGACTCGAAGGGGAGGCGGTTGGACTATCGCGCGCGTCATACTACGTGCGATGGCTACTTGCAAGCCAGATGCACTGTAGACTGGCCGACCCCGATCCTGCTGATGGAGGATTGCGGTACGCCCGTTGAGCTCCAAAGTATGCAGAAAGCGGAGAGGTGAGGATCCCACAGTCATGGCAAGTTCTACTACATCCATCTCACATATCTCGTCTTCGCACAGACAACAGTGCTGGAATCTGGTAGACTCCCTTCACGCGTCCGGCGTCGCACACGGATCCCCGCATTCGCGGAACATCCTCGTCCAACCCGGGCCTCTCTCCATGCCGCGCGAGCAGCGGACGCTTGGGACGCCGAGCTTCCGCATTGCGAGCTTGGGGCGCGCAGAGGCGCTTTGGCCGGGGGAGCGTACAGGCCCGCCGACGCGCTTAGCGCGGAATTGCTTTGACAAGAAGAGGGAGTTGGACGTGCAGCTCGCGTTGTCGGAGCTGCGGTTGTGGGAAGAGGACGAGTGAGCGGTCTTTTGTGAGCTTTGTGTTTCACGCCTGTGATATGGTACCAGCAGTTTGTCCTCGACTTGTACAGTATCGTTTAATAGATCCAATCCTGCATACAGTCCTAGATACCAAGGCAACTGGGTAAACAGTTCATGAACTCGCCTTGCGGCACTGGTTGGATATATTGTGGCTGTGCCGTTATCCCGATTGGGGAGAGAATGGGTTGCTTTGTTTCCCGCTTGGGACGCGCTCCGAGTCAGACCTCAACTTGACCCATTGTCTTCCGCATAATCTCTAGCGTGATCCGCTCCATGATAGTACACGTTGATCACCGGCTAAAACACTGGTCTATATAAGTACGAAGTACTCTGCAGCAACTCTTCTCGCAAACTTGGCCTCTCAACTCACCCTCTACTTCCAAGTCTCTTGTTAGCCACGCGTCAGCGTCCACCTTCATCTCTCCTCAGTATCCGCTCACAGCACGCGATCCCATCCTCTTTTTAGACTAGGCGATGCCATCCAACAAAAACCCCAAGCAGCCCGAAGGCCGCGTCCGCGACGTACGCCTCTGGTGGGAGCGCGACCCGGATGGCCCCATCATCCCCCGCGACCCCCGCCCGCCGCTCGGCAACCGCACCGCCGAAGGCTTCGTCTGGGGCCACAAGCTCAACCACCTCTTCTGGATCCAACGCATCCCGGGCGTCAACGCCATGACGATCTGGTCCCGCAGCATGCTCAAGGAGTTCGGCGAGGGCTACGACGAGCACGAGTGGGACGAGCCGCTCGTCGGTCCTCGCGTGCGTCGTCCCTGGCCCGTCCTCAAGCTGCCCGAGGGCCATCCGTCTCCTCGGAACCCGCCGCTCAGCGCGATCGATGGTGGATGCGAGTGCGAGCATGCTGAGCAGGTGTCCTACAAGATCCGCAAGAACGAAGTCTACGAGGATCGTGCGGATGATGTGCCCGATGCCTCGGAGGATGCCCCTCCTGCTGCAGATGAGGCTCCCTCTGGAGACAAGACGCATGAAGTGCAGACACAGGACGTCGATGTCCAGATGATCGACGCCAATGCGGAGAGTGGCGGTAAAGAGCAGGTCCAACGGCAAGATCCGCCCGACACATCCGTCGCTGGCTCCGGGGGATCCGCCGATAGCTCGACGGAACAAGATTCCGAGGACTCTGATGACGATGAGGAGGCATCTGAGGACGAAGAACCGAAGAAGAAAGCAGACGACAAGAAAGCCACTCAGGCCCCTCCATCTGCCCGCGACCCCCGCTTCTCCGTCAAGGGGCTCCCTAAACTGGAGGAATTCATCCCGGAAGAGTATTTCCCTGACGAGCTACTCGTACACGACCCCGAAAATACAACTCACCAGCCCCAGACTCCAACGAAGCCCATCCGGTACCTTCGCTGCCACCCGGACATCAAACGTGCCGCCAACGCGGAAACGCGTGTCGCTCACCTCTACCTCAGCAAGGAGAACCGTTTCGGCGCAGGCAACCACTCGTACGTCTACCGCGCCCCGCTGACGCTTCCTGCGCCGCTGTCCGCGCACTCGCCGACTGGGCAAGTGACCGTCGCAGCGAAGCTCGCCTACTCCAAGTGCACGGCGCGCAACCTGCTGCGGAACGAAGGCGAAGTGTACAACTCGTTCCCGAAGTGGATCCAGGAGGAGTACTGCGGGTATAACATCGTGCCGCAGTGCCGCTTCCCCGTGCCCGCGACGGCCATCGTGCCCAAGTTCTTCGGGTACTACCTTCCCATAGACGCAGATGGCGACATGGCGGAGGTGCACCATCCCAAGTGCGACGAGCGCAAGCCATGCACCGTGAACGTGCCGTCGCCCATTTTGCTCATGGAGGAATGTGGCACTCCTGTCGAGCCATCCGAGTTCACTATCGACCAACGGTACGTTCTCCGTCCTCTCTTGGCTTCTCCTCTCCAATCTGCTAGCGTTGATACTAACTCCCCCCCTCTCTTCACTCCTGCAGGACCGAATGCTTCTCGCTCATCCTCCGGTTGCACTACATGGAGCTCATCCAAGGCTCGTTCTACGTGCGCAACATCATGATCCAGCCTGGGCCGCTCACCGCGCCCCCCGAAAAGCGCACGCTCGACACCCCGAGCTTCCGCATCATCGACTTTGGGCGCGGCGCGAGCTGGGACACGTGGCGCAATTCTCCTTCCATCACGGCGCGCTACGGGAGCAACAACCGCCTGGAGTTCTTGAGTGCGGTCGGAGATGAGGTCGTCCGCGCGCGCGAAGAGCTTCTCGTTGAAGACTTCGGGTTCTGAACAGGAGGGGATTGGCACGGTCTGTTGAATGTATCACGCTGTAAACGCCACCCTCGAAGGTTTGAATTGTAGCTATCGGCAACGCTGTCTGTCTATTGCTTTCTCCTTGCTCATCATCTCCCTGTCATGTATACTTCTGTGCTGGTACTCGATATGCATTGTGCTAGTTGATAACACAAACCACCTCACCGGGCTGCTCCGGCGTTGTATCTCCTTGTACGTATGTGAGCGTGCAATCGAATGTGACACACCGCGTGGGATATGCTCTCATCGAAGAGTCATCGCGGTACTCAACGCCTCGAGAAATGTCAACACCCAGGTGAGACAGGTGGGTTGGGGTGCAAGATTGCCTCACAATTATTCTAGCTTACATGAGGCAGCCCGTAGCTTACGATATTGCCGCTCTATACAACAAATAGACACCGAGTATGGCGTCTTGCCAGGTGGAGGACGCGATGTCAGAACGATTGACGATTGCAATGTGTATCATTGGAAGAATACGCGCATAGAGCGAGCGAGACAGGCAGAATGAGGGTCATTGATCAGAAAACCAACAATGCAAATCGATCACCACGTGGTATAACGAGACTTTCAAGATTGTCGAGCATGAGCATGAGTACCGTTGAGGGTACACGATGACGAGAGGAGCGACAGAGGTAAAGGAGAGCGGTGACGAAGCTAGTGCCTCGCCTTCTTCGCCATGCTACTAATGCCTACATCCGAGTTTGAGTCGCCAGTAGCGGAGCGTTCACTTCCTATGGAAAACAGAGTAGGCTCTCCATCGAGGACTTGGTCAGCGAGCTTCTCCAGCACAGGCCACGTCTTCTCTGTCAAGGCTTCCTCGAAGACCTCGATGAACGCTTGATGATTGTTCAATAGAGGTAATTTTTTACCGGAGACGGAAGGCGGGGTTTCCGGCAGTAGAACCTTTGCACATAAGTCAGCCAGTGTACCAGCCTTGGCCGCATCGATAGTTTCTCGGATGGGTCGCGCGGAATAGTGCTCTGCACAGAGAGCGGTGAGACGATTGAGCAGATAAATGAAAGGATGGTTCGGTGAATGAGGGTGATCAATGATCCCATTGCCGCGCGTGACATCCAACCACTTCGTAGTGCTCCCAAGTCCGGCAGGTGTCCGTGCATCGTAATAGCTGTAGATATGTGCAGCAACCTCGCCGGCGCCGGCGTCGGTCAGTTGTGTGTGCATGTGTCTGAGCGTCAGCCAGTTGAGGACGTGCATCGCTGACTCCAAGTCATCCGACACAAGATGCGGCTTTTCGTGATCCCTGGACAGAGCAGCAGACAGGAACTGCCACGCACCCTGGGAAGCAATATTATATGAAGCGTGGTAGATAAAGGGAAGACTCAAGACGCACCGAAGGAGTCGACTGTCGCGTTACGGGGTGTAAAATCTGGTCCTTTGTCTTCGCCAGATCCCAGTCGCTTAGGAGACCGATTGCCGTGGGTTCCAGAGAGCTATCCTCGGGCTCGTATATCAAGATGTTTCCGACGCTGACGTCCCGGTGAAGAATACCATACTCCTCCCACGCGATCTTATGAGCTGCGAGACATACGTCAGCTCTAAGGCTCACACTGTGCATACTAGGTCTCACCGATCAGAGCGTCACGCATGACCGAAACCAACTCGCGCCAATCCTTGAATGTTTGTAGATGACGACATACTTCCTTCATGACCAGACGCACATGGACTCTGCCAATGACCGGAAGCTTCGCGCACTTGTCGGACAACGTCTGCTGTACCTCCTCATACTCGCTTAAACGTACATCGCCCCCTCCGAGTAGGGTCGGGAAGAACTTGCGAGTGTCGCTACTGCCTCCAGAAAGCTTGATGTAGACATCGTGCTCCGTCAGATGATCAGGCAAGTCGACCCTCCAGTAATCTTTGATGAAGACGAATCTATCCCGAGCGGCATCGTAAGCGAAGAATCCCCGAGTGCCTCGGCCAGTCATGGAGTGACTCCTGAACGCTGGTCGGCCGACCAGAAACTCGCGAGTCTCCTCGGGCGAATCTGCACGAACAGGCCCGTCATCAGACGACCATCGGCCCCAGATGGACAGCTTGAAAATTGGCCATCCGTCCTTCACCGCGTTCTGCAGGCCTGTGTAGAGATGGGAGTCTTTCGTGTATTTGGCGATAGCGTCACAGAACAGCTGGCACTCTTCTTTGGTGGCACGAGTTGCAGTGGGATCATGACCGCGTTCCTCTGGAGTAGCGTTGATATAGCGATAGACAAAAGTCGCGAACGGCGTCGGGTCGCGGACGTAATTGAAGGGAGGGGACAGCAAGGCTGCAGTGCGATCCACCCGGATGAAGCGAGCGAAGTCGCGATACACGGAGATCAGATATACGTAGCGCCGATGCTGGCGGGCGCATATCTCGCGAGCGTACGCAATGAGCTGACCCCTGGCATCTTCACGGTCTGCAGCCTCAGAGAAGGCGTCGCATTTCTGGACTTCATCCGGATCGAACGGGAACGGAGTGAGATCGGGGTTGTGCTTAGCTTCGATAATGAACTCAGCATGGGCCAAGACAGTCACTGTTCTTATCAAGTGTACAGCAATGACTGGGCTCAGACACTCGTAATAATGATCGTGACGTCGCAGGGTGTTCAAGTGCTCACCTTCAGGATCGGCCTCTCCTTTGCCTTGACGGCCACGCTCGTTGCGGGTTTCCGCCTGGCATAGCTCTTCGGCCTCTGTTGTTCTTGGGTACATCACAAGATCAGGCCGCAAGGCCTCCTTGTTCCGACCTTCAACCGTGTCTGAGGCAGTCGTACCCGGATGGCCGTTGGTGACCTTCATGAGAAAGCCTTCATTCTTGAACGAATTCAAAAGAGAGTTGAAACCCTGGCACTGCCAGGGCTCTGTTCAAGCATCCTGCGACAAATGATGAAGAGAGAATTGACATACCAGCCCGAGATACATCGCGTTTTCGCTATTCCCGGCGGTGACAGCGAAAGGTGTTAGAGTCGGTGCGATGGCGTCCGGCACACTTTCGCCAGGGGTACAAGTATCCAGCCAATCCGAGACAGAGGCGTATGTTACCCAGTGCATTTCTCGTGCAAGAGCCGCACAACTGTGTCTGGCGATTGCCCTCGCGTCGTAATCTCCGGTAGAGGAGGGCGGCATCTCGTTTTGCGTTGAATTGACGAGCCTCTCAGGGTGAACGATAACTCGACGGTCCGCTTCCTAGACTCTGAGTGCTTCTTTCGGATGCTTCGGGGGCCGCTACTTTGGAAGAATGACTGCCGCATTGGTCGAGATGGGAATGGTGACATATCAGGTCGAAAGTCAATATGTGTGCTCACCAGGCGCTTACCTCGAGAGCAGGATTGATGTTGAGGTCAGATTACGACCTACTGTGAACTATAGCAAGAGCTGGCTTGATGATGTTCGTGGCAAGCGTCCTCACGGGCAGCCGCAGCCTCGAGTCGCGACGGTGGCGACCTCATCCCTGCCAGTGTCTCCACTTTGTTGTGAGTGGTCGACACGTGTATGATAAGACAATGAGGCCTACGTGACAAAGAACGAGCCGATTATGTCTTGATGCAATGTGCTTGCTGCGCCCTGCCGGCGTGCAACTAGTGCTGCCGCAATGCAAGGTAAAGGCGCCTTCAAGGTAGCGGAGTTTCAATTAGAAGCTGCCTTGAAGCGCTTCAAGGTGACCTTGAAGTACCTTGAAGTACCTTGCAAGGCGGAGGCTCCCGCAGGTTCTTGCGTCGATCCTCAACCTCGTACGAGGCAGAGGAGGCATTGAACTGAACTTAATATGCTTCTGTATAGCTGGAATGTGTCGGACACTCCGAATTTTACGACTTTCACAACTACCCCTCATCGAGGATGCCCACAACGCACCGTATTCAGGTATTCTTTGAGGTTGCGCAACAAGCGCCGGCGGGAATGTCTGGGCCGACGGCTGCACTCGTCACATGATGAACAAATTGCCTTTCTTGGAGAGAGGCTCTGGCGGTGCTTTGCCTTGAAGGACCTTGAAGGCGCCTTGCAGTCTAGCTCACGGCGCTTCAAGGTGGCCCATGCCGAGATGCCGTCAAGGCAAGGTATGCCTTGCCTTCAAGGTTGCCTTTAGTGCTGCCGCAAGGTAAGGTCAAGCTCGCTCCGAGGTGTCGGAGTTTCAACTGAGTTTACCTTGAGGCGCCTCAGGGTTACCTTGAGGTGCCTCGCGAGGTACAGCTACGGTTCGTGGCTCTAGGAACGCGAATGAGCTGTGATATCATTGGTCTACTACTACTCGTCTAAAACGTGCTGTGACTGCTCGTAAAGCCTCATGAACTCGTCTAGGCGTTCCTCGACAACCAATGTGGTCGCCTCACTGGGTGGAATCTCAAGCCCAAGCATGTCCTCCTCCAGCGCGGGACGCCAACTCAATGGGAAACTAGAAGTTTTGGGGCAAGCTAGAGAGGAGTCAATGGCGCGGTGGCGTAGCAGTCGCGAGCAACGGTCGCGAAGAAATCGTCGCTGCCACTGGAGGAAGAGGAGGAGAGGGACGCGTTCTAGGCGGTAGTGAGAGCAGCGCGTCAATAACGTGACCGTATTCGCTGACGCCGCGCGGGCCTGTTTGGCGCTTGATTCTTGTGGAATCGCCTTGAAGGGTGCCTTGAGGTACCTCAAGGCTGCCATGCCGAGATGCCGTCAAGGCAAGGCCAACCTTGCCTTTAAGCTGCCCTGCCTTTGCGGCAGCACTAGTTGCCTTGCATTGCGGCAGCACTACGTGCAACGTTCAAGTCTGCTGCGGACTCCATTCAAGATCCGGCGATCCAAGCGCGAGTGGGGCGGAAAATCCATAGACGCCCATAGACTTCATATCGACATTCCATAAAATGGTTGCACAACACGGATTGATTATTACCTCCTCCTCCTGGCATTTGTATGCAGGATGCACAAAAAATACTGCAGTCATGATAACGGCATCGATCTTCTGCTACAGAGTCGCTCCGTATCAAACGATCAAGCGCTTAACGTTTGTCCGTGGTGGCTATGCTCGACTGCCTTTTCGAGCGATCCATACGCAGCAATTGAACGTCACATTCAACAACCCTGACTCGGCGGTTCGTGCACTTTGGGGGACAATGCTTCGTCCTTGGCTAATCTCGCCGCATGCCAAAAGATGGTGATGCCATTGTTCTTTACATGCATTGTTGCGAGGTATAAGTACTTGCACGCTCAGCCAGAATCCCCGTTTCGCACTCTCCCCTCTTCCACTGCCTCTGACCATGCCAGCTGGCGACTCCGATGAAGATTTTGGCTTTGTAGGCCGTACTCGTGTCGTCAGCATGATTGTTGACCGCGACCCGGATGGACCTTTCCTCGAGAAGGACAAGGGTCCCGTCGGCAACAGGACTCCCAGCGGCCTCCTCTGGGGTCATGAGCTCAACGAACTCTTCTTCATCCCTCGCGACCCAGGAATACCCGGATACGTGACCATGTGGTCTCGCAGCATGCTGAAGATTCTAGGAGAGCGATACGATGAGCTAGAGAAGAAGCATTGGCAGAAGGTTCCTCTCGTCTCGCCTCGCATCATCCGCCCGTGGCCCGTCCTCAAGCTTCCTATCGATCACCCGGCCCAGATCGACCCTCCCTTCGGCGCTATTGACGAGGGTTGCGAATTCGAACACTCTGAATGCATGCTGTATAGGATCCGCGCCGATGGGCACTTCAATGGTCGGCCCAAGCTCTTGAGCAAGAAGGTTCCTAGTCGATGCCCATCGGACTCCTCCACGCCTTGTACCGGTAGGCTCATACGTAACGACTCTCCTGACGATTCTGGGCCGACGCTTCAAGGTCTACCCTATGAGTTCTTCTGGTGCGAGCACTTCAGGGCTGAGCTCGAGGGAAAGAGTCACGACGATATCGCCGACCTGGTCGCGAAGACCGTGTACGCTATGTCAGAATCCAGCGTCATTGCAGATCGCATTGGTGTCCGTCTGTTCAAGAAAGGAGCTGTTCCTGACCCGAGCAGTGCTTCGTACGCAACCTCCACACCATCCACATCTCAAGAGAAGCACGTCGACTCTGAGGCTGCCGAGGCGATGGATTTGGACATGACGGGTGAAAAGCCTGCAGCAAACTTGTTCTCTACGAAGGGCCTGCCAAAGCTAGAGGAAGCCATCCCTGAGGCATTCCTCCCCGATATCCTCCTCGTTCACGACCCCGACCGCACTACTCATCACGCGTCCGACCCCAACGAGCCGATCAAGTATCGACGCGTCGTCTATCCCGTTCCGCAACTCGGAGTCGAAGGGGCTAGTGGCGTCAAGACCGCTGAAAACGAAGGATCACAGAGCCCGACTGATTATGTCTTGCCTCCGAGGGACTCTGAGGCTGAGGAGCGTGTCGCCCATCTTCACCTGAAGCAGGAAAACCGCCTTGGCCAGGGCAACCATTCGTTCGTGTACCAAGCCCCGCTTACGCTCCCCTCTCCTCTATCCGCGTACTCGCCGACAGGCCAGGTCACGGTCGCAGCGAAGCTCGCGTTTCCCCGCTACTCTGCCCACGCGCTCCTTCATAATGAGGCGCGTGCGTACAGCGCCTTTCCGGAGCACGCTCAACACGAGTACTGCGGGTACAACATCATTCCTCCTTGCTATTTCCCAGTGCCTGTTGTCCCGATCGCGCCCAAGTTCTACGGGTTTTACTTGCCCGTAGACAAGGACGGAAAGTTCGTGGACGAGTTGGCGCTTCACGAGAAAGAGCATCGTAGATATTCGGGAGGTGAATCGGGTAGGGTCCCATGGATATCCCCGATCCTGCTCATGGAGGAGTGCGGCGAGCCCGTGAAGCCTCACAAGTTCACAATGGACCAACGGTACGTCGCGTGTTCTTGGTGCACCTATTGATGTCGCTGACACACCTATTGACAGAACGGAGTGCTTCTCTCTGATTTTGCGCCTGCACGAGCTAGGCATCACTCAGAACTCGTTCTACGTACGCAACATACTCATCCAGCCGGGCCCGCTCTCTATGCCGCCGTCGATGCGCTCGTTCAAGACTCCAAGCTTCCGCATCATCGACTTTGGACGCGCGCGCGTGCTCACGTACCTGCTCGCGGATGTGAAGGAGACGGATCCAGACAAGCGGAAGGAGGCTTATCAGTGCGTCGCACGCCAGTTGCACTCGGAGATGCATGAGGAAGAGAAGCAAGCGCGAGACCAGCTTTTGCTTGAATTCTGCCAGTTCTGAGAGGGTGACTGGTGCGGTGCTGAGCCTGAGGGTGGAAGCATGGACGTATCGGCCCTAGCAGAAGCTCAGATCACCAATGTATGTATCAGTAGTAGCGATTTGACATAGGTATCCCCGACAAGTTAGCATACGTATCATCTGTATTGTCGCGTGCATGTGGTACACATTCATCGTCTGCCTAGGGGAGACAAGATTGTCGCGCGATTCTGTCAATCGCCGGGAGTGATTCAAAGCGCCAGGCTACAGCAGCGCTTAGCGCCCATCAAGCTCGAGCGCTGAACGTTCCAAACTTTCGCTGAAAGACGCCCAGAACTCGTTTTCAAGTTTCTCTGGATTCTCCTCCGCACAGCCGTCTTTGCTTTCCCCACCTCTCATAAGCTCTCATACGAGGAATGCACCTCTGTGCTCGATTTACCCTGGGATGTCAGCGAGTATAGCATTACATGACAGCACCGCGACCCCGCTCCTGCAAGGAAGCTGGGCAGTGGACCGTGCTCCTTGGGCTTGTTCGACTTGGATATGCGCCGGCTTACTTGTGGGCTAACTCCAGGAAAGTTTCAAGTTTGTTTCGCCGTGCCGTATCGCCAACTTCACCGAAGGTCGAGGCACAGAAGACGGCACGGCATGCTAGCAGCAGCCACAGCACAGCAATGCTCCAACTGTCCGGGTGTTCAACGCCCCGATCGCCAGATCTAGCCCACCGCTTGAACGCTTTCGCGCAACGCCGCCCCCTTGTCCTGGATCGTGGTCCGCCGCGAGGACAACGGAATTGCGCAAGGCGACTGCACCCGGCATGGCAGACGTGCGCTATCGATACATTTGGACAAAACTTGGGGGGATCGCTCCGCTGAGAATACGCCTTGCTTGAGGCTTGAGCTTGTCTTTTCCCCGCTCTTTCGCTCGGTCGCTGAGTGCTAGCTCGCCGTTCCCTTGTCTGCTGTCTGTCCTTTACTCGAACCACGGCCGACTGCACCAGAAGTCAAGATGCTGGCTCTCGCTCGTCTCGCGTCGCTCGCCCTCTTCGCACTGTCCCTCTTCACTCTTACGCACGCTGCGTCGCCTGCTGCGCGTCGTGCTGCTACCAACGCAGAACGGCTGGCTCGCGGACTGGCACCCGCACGTCCGAGGAGGCTCTACAACCCGAGCCGCGCTAGTGCGTGCGCCTAGCTCTGCTTGTCTGCAGCATACTCACCGCGCATGCGCAATACCCAGATGTAGCCCGTTCCGCACCCTCCGGCCTGCCTGGATCCACGTAAGTCTCATCAGGACCCACTGCTGTTTGTCTATATGCCGATATGATTCTCTCTATGCAGCCAAACTGGGAAGCTCG
This sequence comes from Cubamyces lactineus, assembly GCA_022376465.1. NCBI lineage: Eukaryota > Fungi > Basidiomycota > Agaricomycetes > Polyporales > Polyporaceae > Cubamyces > Cubamyces lactineus. Next base: position 2,499,745 of record JACDTU010000001.1, on the reverse strand, counting down.
GTATCTACCCCGCTGGCACCTCTCCTACACTCAGGAAACGTGATGGGTCATTGGGCTTCATGGGCGCATATGGCTTGGTGGCCCCCGACTCCACTTTAGCCTGGGCGTACTCGTTCACCGAGCCCACGTCCTCCAGCACCGTCCTCGAGCTCAACCACGCAGTACGTTGAAGAAGTGAACTATTCACCGAAGGTGTTCGTTGACTCTCTTGCTCCCAGGGCACTCCTTATCGCCTTGCTGGCGTTGCTATCCGCTCTGGTCCACAGGTTACTCTGGGTCCTGGGTGAGCCTTCTACGTATCTGCTTGGCTGCATACAGGGTTCTTTGGCTGATATCTGAGTAGAAATTCCGTGTACCTGGAGTTACAGAACGTCAGGTCTCACAGTGCGCCATCTTCGTCCTGTTTGCCCCAGCAGCGGTTGTAATTCCTCTCTTTTTGCAGCTGACGCAGGCTCCGCCACTTCGGTTTACGTCTATGATACCTATGCGATCGGATATGCGCAGACGACCATTGTATGCCTCTCCACGCGACGCTTTCCCCCACGCATTCAACGCTAACTCGTCTCCGCGACATCTCAGTTCGCTATCGACCAGACTACTGGCAAACTCTCTGTGCATTGGGTCAACCCCGACGGATGTGAGTACATGTTCTCTATCCGCTTTGAAGACGCTGGACGTGAACGTTGACAACGTGTCTCTTCTCGCTCCTTGCAGCTATTGCCCCGCAATACATCATCCTAAGCGGCACCAATATTTACGTTACTGGCGACGTCAGTGCGCTGCAGACCCAGCTCGGCTCGAGTGCACAGCTCAACCCCATAGTAAGTAGCTACTGCCACACAGCCGTTGTCCATAGCTGATCGCGGCCTGCAGGATATCTTCTTTGACGTTTCCGACTCGTAGAGCGGCCTTGCGCTCGAATCGGCGGCGGGGTTTTGCTATATCATTTCGGGAACTTGAGGACACTACAAGTAGACCCTACCCGCCCGCTCTCTTTGCTGCTGACACCTGCATATTGTCATGCAATACGCCCCTTTTTTCATCTTCCATGGACATCATTTTGTATCGATGATCTCAGTACGTATACATATTGACACGTATATTACAAGTATTACATCTGCGACTGGGACGTCGAGGGCACTGGCTTGGTTGTTCGTGGTTGCAGTATCCGCTTACACTATATAGCCCGGACTCACTACCGAGCTCGTCACCGTTCGGATGCGCAGATGGCGACAGTAGTGGTGTGCCCCTCATGGGTACTCTCCCAGGATACACCGACGCCAGTGGCCCAACTTCTTGAGCTTTTCTTGGAGCGCTCCTACGAGCGCTAAATCATTCCAAGTTGTCCGGATCCTCAGATTTGCGTACCTTCCTTCACTCATCAACCACATTCACGACGACCGGCGGCGTTTTAGTCTGAAGCATGCATGCCATGCCCTCAGAAACAGTTCAAATGGCAATGCGCTCGTCGCTCCCGATAACTCTCTCAGAAAAAGACGGGATTTCCCTGGTAAACCATGGTCCATATGTGTCGCGAGCAACGCCGCCATCAAAGCCGCCCCTCTTCTATATACCCCTACGGACCCGGACCCGCCGCTCCAAATTGTTTTTATGAATTTCTCCCGGCTGCACCGTACGCGCGCCATCGTGCCATCGTGCGCGATCGCCAACGTCGATTCACGGTCGCCCGATCCCGCCTGCCCCGGGTCTAGTGTTGCAGCCACACCACGTTTATGCGGGACGCCCTGACTTGCGCGGGCTGTGGCATGAAGACCTATTGGAGCCCTGGAAGGCTGGAGCCTGGGACGTGCGGGAGATAATAGAGTCGGCGGTGGCCGCGCCGGTGCAAATCTAACGACAGAAAAAAGGAGCGCGAGCAAAGTCTGAACGCTGCTCAGTGTCCGACCTCGCGCTCAACAGTCTCAATATCGAGTCCCGATAGCGACAGGAACCTGACACCCGCCGCTCTCTTTCTCTCTCCTCTTGCTTGCGAAGTTCTGCAACACTCGCTCCTTGATCCTTGACTCTTAACTCAAGATGTTCCCCATCGCTCGTGCCGTCGCCTTCGCGCTCCTCGCGCTCTCGCTCTTCGGCGTCGCCCAGGCGTCCGTGGCAGGCCGCCGTGCGGCGACCAACGCTGAACGCCTCGCGCGGGGCCTCACGCCCGCGCGCCCCCGGAGGCTCTACATGGGCAGCCGCACCAGTGCGTGTCTGTTATATATCTCTGTTGTGTGTGCGCAGCAGCTAACCGGGTTGGGTTGCTCTCTCGCTCCCGCTTGCTCTCAGATGCACCTCGCGCGGCGCCCTCAGGTGCGCCTGGTTCTCTGTGAGTCTGTTGGGACGATTTAGGGCTGCAAGAGTTTTTCCAGCTCGAATACTGTGCTGACACGCGCTTGGCCCCCACAGACAGGTTGGCGTCCTCGCGCTGTACACTGCCGGCACGTCCCCCGCAAGCGGCGCGCAGCCCATCGAGTGGATGGGTTACGGGGGTCCAATGGTCAACATCGCTCTCGCAGGCACGTTCCAGTACGCCCAGCCCAACCCGCTCGGCTCTGCGGTCGAGCTCCAGTGTACGGTGCGTGCCATGCCTCTCTCGTGCCCCCTTCCTCGGGCTGCATTGCCGTTGACGTGGGCACTGACTTTGAATTTCCGTGTGCGCGACAGACTCAGCCTACCTTGAACCTCGGCGGGACTATGCCCGCCGCGCACGCGACTGTGCAGCTCGCCTCGAAGTGCGCATCCATTGTCTTCGCGGCCGTCTTGGCTGCGCTCGCTAACCGCGCGCCGTGCCGCCCCTCGCAGCTCTGGAAATTCCGTCAAACTGGCCGCGGTCAACACCCACAGTGAGTGGGGCTGGAGCAGCTGGACTCGGGGCTGTCGCCCGACGCGACGACGTGCGCTGACCGTTTCGCGTCTTCCCTTGTGCAGCTGACGCCGGAGCGACGACCGGCGGGTTCAACACTGGGCCGTACCAGCAAGGCTATGCCGAAACGACCATCGTGCGTACCCTCCGTCCCAGCTCCCTTCAAGCCCATCGCTGATATATCTCCTGGCGCGCCGTACAGTTCAGCATCGATGAGACCGGCCGCGTCACCATCGTATGGGGAAACGCCGACCACAGTGCGTCCCTTCTACACCGCTCATTTGCGCTATCGCTGATCACTCGCTGACGTCCTCGTCGCGCATCTCTTCCCCCACCGCAGCCATAACCACGCAGACGTATCTCGTGCTGTACGCCGCGGGGCTCTACGCCACGGGCAACGTCGCGCTGTTCGCGACCGCGATGGGCGCGCAGCCTAGCAATGTACAGGCTGTGGTGAGTTGTCTTCGCGCCCGTTTAATTCGGCGGGTTTCTGAGAGATGTATGATCGCTGACGAGACCTTGATGGTATCAGGACATGTACTTCGTCGAGGCTGGTGCCCCTACAGTGGTTGTATACTGATCATGATGTCACCGCTGTACGAACTGTGGCTATTGCTAGAAGGGGACTTGAAGCTTTGAAGCGTGGAGTGCGAAGGCGGGTGGGTAGACTCTTCGATCCTCGTTTTGGGAGATCTGAGAGTTGTCCCGTATGTGGCGAAGCGACGATCCCCGACTTTCTGATACCCCGCAAGTACATGTTTGATCGTATAGTAGTCTACTTGTCAGTACTATCGCTTTGTACAACTTAGGTGCGCATCACGGGTATGTGTCATGGGGTCGCGAGATGGCGTTCCGAACGATGTCGTGGGTTCAGACGTTTAGATAGATGGCCTCCGCAGCACGCCATTTACGCGACACTAGCTTCAGACCGAACGGTTCGCCCCAAGATGCTACAAATGTAGCCATGGATGATCACACCCCACACTGGTAACGACAACGAGGACAGCAACTATACAATTACATTGCGACATGGTACGACTTCGGAGACTATGGGTACAGATACAGGTTATGCTTGAGTTGATTGGATTGTAATGCGTTCATCGTCCGTTCTATTGCCGAATAAGTTACGCAGTCTTCGTCTTGTTGGTCTGCAGAAGGCGAATCAGTCATCTGCCCGCATTAGCAGTGTGTACGCCATTTAGATCTAACTCACATCAGCGTCCGTGACAATGGAGGTGGGTTGGGAGGGGGAAGCCGAAATGGCAGGTGCGGTACGCGCGATGGACGCCAAGTCGACGTCAGGAGACTTCAGGGCCTTCTTGCGGAACTCGATGCCCTGCTGGACCTCCTCAGGTGTGAGGGAGCTGCCCCGACGCTCCGTCTTGGGGCGTTCAGCATCGCGGTTCACAGAGGCTTTCCCTGTGAGCGTCTGTCAGAACCTTGCTTTATGCGGCCGACGATGATCGACTGGGGACAGGAAAGGGGTCGATGAGTCACTCACCTGTGGTCTCCTCGAACTCGGCCTGCTCGTCCTCGAGCGCGGCGCTCTCGAGCTCGTACTCGTCCTCAAGGCGGCCCCAGTTGTGTGGGCCGGCACCGCCCTTGGGGATGTGCTTGTCCATGCCATTCTTGGCCTCGGAGCGGTCCTTGTTGATGGCAGAGGGGTAGGACGCGCGCGCAGTACGAGTCATGGTGATTGGTACGAAGGACGAAAGTTGATATGGGTGTTGTTGGGATAAGAGAAGACGTGAAGAGACAACTGCGGTAGATGGTGGATGTGTGAGTGAGGGAGGGCGGCAGCGGATGATGCGGTTTATATACAAGGCTGGGGCTGCGCCACCAGGGTCGTGAGCGTAGGGCTCGCGTGACGATCCCCAAAGCAGGGACCGCAGCCAGCCCTCGTCCCAAACGGCGCGTCACGTTCTCGCAGGTTCGAAGCCTTCGCACATTGGTTCCCGTCCGTTCTAGTTCCCTATTCCAGTCCTTTCGCCGTTCTCGGCCATCGCCTGCCTTGTTGTCGTGACATTGCGGTCGCAACGGCCATTGTATGCGTTCTCCTTCGATACATGCGTACTTTTGTCCCTTCTGCTGGTCTATAAGCTTGTTAGCGTGAGATGGCGCAAGGCGGAGAATGGAGCTGGCCGAGGTCATACACTCCCCCTCCGAATCCGACGCGCACCGATGACCTATGCGGGGAAACGTGGGAATAAACGTCGCGCGGCAATTGCCGGATACAAGCGCCCGAGAAGGACAGGCGAGGACCCAGAACACCCCTGCTAGTGCTCCTTTGAATCATCAGTGCGCATATACCCACCTTCTTGCCAACGATCCTAGGCTTGAGCTTGAGCTTCACAACTTCGACCACGACGATCTCCTTGAACTAGAAGGCTGCGGGGCCGTCTCAGGTGCCCTTGCTCGCCGCTATGTCCCAGATAACGCCGAACACGATGGACGTCGTCCTTGACCTCATCCACCCCACGGAGGAGGCCAAGGTCGCGATCGAGGCGCGGTCGCCGCCCACGTCTGATGCGGACTCGGAAACCTGGTCCAGTGCAGATGACATGCCGCGCGTGCAGCGAAGAAAGATACTTGCTGTCGTGTCGCACATCCACCCGGACGGCAAGCATGAGCATGGATGGTGAGTGTCTTCCTCCTTACGTGTATTGCGTCTGTGTTTTCGTATCTCTTGTCATGTGAGTCTCACATGAGAGGTTGCGTATCTGGGAAGCAGAGCCTTGAGGCCGTCGATATGTGCAGAAGGACGCATGGCCAGCCGTGAGGTCGCATTAGCCGTCCTCGTGCTGTCCCCATGTATCTTCATGAGGAGATACAGCATACTCCATCTCGCCTGCGGGGTCTGTTCGCTTCGAATGAGCTCATATGACGAGGGCTTATCTGCACTTTCAAGCTGCTTACCACCGCATAGACATGTTCGTCACAACACTCATTCGCATAGCTTGAATACAGTCTGCATGGAGGCGCGAATGTGCGGATACGCACGCGCGTGTTGGTGGTGGTATCGGTACGAAGGCTCGCGCGAGGCGATTCAGTGTCTTCTGCCTGCTTCGCGCGCGTAAGAGTGGCTTGCATCTACGTCAGCCTAAACGCGCGCACCGATGAGACCTCGTTAATTGACACATTCCGTACTATAGCATACCGGGTCCAGCCTTTCTTGGCACACGTATCAACCGTATCTCGTACGGTCGTACGCTACGGCATTTGCGCGGATGCGAACACACCCATTGAAGGTGTGCGTGCATCGCTCAGCCAGCAGTGTCGGGTTTTACGGCCCATGCGGTTTTCTGCGCGTACAGGATGGCACCCGTGGACTTCGGTGCTCCGTATCGGAGCGCGCTGGTGTCTGTCTCCTTGGTACCATTTTCTATTGGTCTGGCACGATAGTCCTGTGGGCGACAACCGCCCGTGCGTGCGTTTGATGGCTAATGACGCATGCTGAGATTAAGCATAGGCGTCCGATGCGCCGCTTGAAGTGACATCTCGCATACCCGGGCTCCCGAATGCACGCCCCGGGCTTCTCTGGGCACTACTAGCCTCGAAGGCATAATCCAAAGCGCCGTTCTATATCGTTCATGCCCAGTCTTCCAGTACCGATTCTGAACGCACGTTGCTGATGCAGTTTGTACGATAGCGTCTTCGTATTCAGCGAGAAGCCGCCTCGAGTGCACTCTATTCCTGGCCCGTTTCTGGTGGAACATGCGTTCCCCGTGGTTACCGGCTTCACCATCTCGATGTCTCAGCCACGCAGGACGACCATGGATCTGTCATCGCCCCCTCCAGGAGGAAGTTTTGCGCTCAACCAACCTAGAACAGGTGGGTTTGGCCCCAATAAATCTTATAGGGTCATGTCACTATCGTTTCGTACGAGACCAATCAACGTATGGAAAGAAAACGGTTTACCCCTCGCTCCGTCGTTTCCTACCCCCGCCGGTTGTACGTTACTCGTTCAGCGCGCGGTCTCGTCGTGCCGTTCGAGCTGAGCGTAGAGATGACATTTTGGCAACTGCTCATCCCTTCTTGGCCATTCACCAGAACTGCCGCTCACGTCTCATTAGAGCTTACTGTCACCATCGACCCTGGCCAAGGCAGTCCATTTACCCCGATTACACTTCAAACGAATGATATACCCGGGTTACGTAGAGTCCTAGACGAGTGCAAGCGCCTGAAGGAAGCCGCCTGTGCGTCGTCATCCCCAATTCTACGGTTATTAACAGTTTTTCCTGACCTTTTTCAGCCGCTGAGAGAGAGGGAGAATACGATTTTGAGCCTTTCGGATGGGTAGCGCCCTACATCGCGGACGATGTTCTTCCGCCGCTCCGTACGTCGCTTGCCGCCGTACTGTCCTTACCCAATGTGCGTGCGTACTGAGAAGGCTGCGCGCGGCCCTTGCTAGTATCGCCGATACCCCCTGATCTGCGGAAGATCAAGAAGCCCGTTCATACCCGACTCTCGGTGGCAAGCGCCGGAGTGCCGGGAGACGACATGGCCGACGTCGAAGCCATTCGTGAAGATTGGATGCGCAGGAAGGTCGAGGAGGATCTATTCGCGCGCAGCGAGAAGGCGAAGCTGAGGTGGCGCATCTCTTCTGAGCCCGAGTCGTGTGAGGCGCGATGACGTTCTGACTCGGTTTTGGCCGTGCGTGGCCTGGCGCAGGATCCGCATTGGGACGTTCAACGTGAATGGAAAAATGCCATCGCAGGATCTGTCGGCGTGGGTGCGCGGGCAGATGGAGCGTCCGGGCTCAGCGTTCATACCCCCGCTGAAGGAAATCTCGCCTCTGTCTATTGGGGAGGTCCAGAAGGACCCCCTGGAGCAAAAGATGGGTGCGTCTCGCGCCTGCACCCGTCGGCGGCCGTACATTGACAAGTTGACGATTCAATAATCCGCAGAAGCGCTAGACCTCAGCTCCGCATCGGATGTCGGAAACGCTATCGCCGCAGATGCGAGTTCTACACACACTGCGGCAGAGACAGTGACGTCCGCCACGGTTTCTGTGGACACTGTGTCTGAGGATACCGTCGTTTCAGATGCTGGGTTGACAGACGTCAGCGAGGGCCCCGACGACCCTGACATGCTTGTTCTGGGCTTCCAGGAACTCGATCTGTCCGCAGAGGCTCTGCTGTACTCGACCAAGACCGTACGCGAGGACGCGTGGTGCATGGCTGTATTCGCGGGGTTAGGCGAAAAGGCAGCCCTGTACGAGAAGGTAGGCGCGCTGCCGCTTTCGTGCCCCGTGAAGCTGTGCCTAACTCTGGATGACCGATGGCCCACACGGCGGCCCTGTCCACCCTACTCCCCCATCGCGTATCTGCACCGCCATAGCTCGTGTCCAAACAACTCGTCGGCATGCTTCTCGTCATTATCACCAAAAAGCGGCTGCGGACCTGTTTTAGCGAGATTAGAACATGCTCCGTGGGCGCGGGGATAATGGGTATGTTGGTACGTGTTTTATCTCAATAGATTCGACGGGCATGTGCTCACTGGGGAGGTACGTAGGGCAACAAGGGCGCCACGGCAATCCGGCTTCTGTTCACACCCACACCGTCCGGGCCCAGCGCCGCGGACTACGAAGGCAGGCCAGTCTCATTCACGTTTGTCAACGCTCATCTCGCGGCCTTTGACGAGATGTTCGAGAAGCGCAACGCCGACTTCCACGACCTCTCCAAACGGCTGCAGTTCGACTCTGGCATCGCGGCCGATGAGTCGCTGCCCGGAAGTGGGAACGGATACGGGCCCGTTACCGTCCAACTACAGGTCTTCGAGAGCGATGCACTTTTTTGGCTAGTAAGTTGTGTGTCCTGACGCTGTGTTGCGCAGCGGCCTGCGCGTGTCTTTCCTCCGAGCAGACGCTAAAATGACTCCTTGGGGTTCTCGCATATAGGGAGGTATGCGGTGCAAGCCATATAACCGGGGGCATTAACACCGAGCTCTCTCGTATTTTCGCAGATTTGAACTATCGCATCATGCTCCAAGACGCTGACATACGGGCCTTGCTTGCGCCCGAGGACATGCAGGAGGAGAATATCAAAACCTTACGAAAGTTTGATCAGGTACGGTCGGTATTACGTTTAGCATGCTTCACGGAGTTGACGCTTGCTTCCGCCCGATACTAACAGCTTGCCTTCGCGATGAGGAATAGGAAGGCCTTCGAGGACTTCGTAGAACCGCCGATCGCGCATCCTCCGTGAGTCCCGCCTGATGCTTATACTCTGAGTCATCAGAAGTGAAGAAATGTGCATCGCAAATACTCGATTAGATCGTACAGGTTTGCCGCGGGCGTGTTCACGGACCGTTTAGGCTACGACCTGAAGTGCGTCGCGCTCCGTGTAGCCCGCCCGTCCGGATGTTCTAACCGAGTCTGGTGGATGCGGCCTCAGACGGAAGCCAGCCTGGACAGATCGTATCCTGCACATGGCGTCACCAACAATCTCAGTGAAACAGTTGGACTACGCCAGCCATCCCGCGATCACCATGAGCGACCACCGACCCGTATCTGCCGTTTTCGAAGTACAGGTACGTGCACACACATTGCCTCCTGGTCCGAGCGACCGGAGGAAGTAGACACTGGGTTGTCGCGTGCCGCTGTGTCATCTCTCCTGCGCCGTTGTATTGCTGCCAGTTTGCTAAGGGACAATGCCGCATTGGCTCCGATTTAGACCCCCAGAATGGCTATCCAAGAGTACGAAGCGTATGTGGAGCGTCTTTGGCGCGACGTGTCGAGCTTGGAGTACTTGGAGGAACGGCCTCGTGTGCGCGTTACCCCCGCCGCCATCGACTTCGGTCGCGTCTTGTGGGTAACGTTCCGCGCAAACTCAATGCACGCTGGGGTCTTGATACTGACCACAATACAACTCTGTAGTTATAAGCGCCCGGCCACAAGACATTTGCTGATTGAGAACGTCGGCAAGGTAGGCGGCGTGGTCTTAGTGCTACCGTCAGGATTCACTGGGCATGCCAAAGGTACCGTGCTCCTTCCGTTTTGTCCCACCAGCACCCACTGCGGACCTATGTAAGCTGTCACGTTATCCCGGAAGTTTACATGGCGTACTCATGTGGTTCGTGAGGTCCCTGTTGGCTGCGTATGAGCGCCATGACGGTCCGTACCTTTTGGCGTCCGCAGCTTTGCCTGGACTCATTGTGGTACTAGGGCCTCATTCTCCCCGGCGAGAAAGCCGAGCTCTCCCTGACGGTCTTAGTCGATGATACGATCGCGTCTCAACTAAATGTTGGGGCTACGCATCTGGAAGAGACGCTTGTATTGCACACAGCGCTGGGAAGAGACCATTTTGTTGCGATCGCGGGCGACTACGGTGAGCATCACCCGCCTTCCATGCATTTGGGCCGCCGTACCTGATTGTCCTCGCAGAACGCACCTGCTTCGCGACCAGCATTTCCTGGCTTGTTCGATTACCCGGGCCTGTGAGGGAGCTTAAATCTCCAGGGGGCCTCCTTCCGGAGGACCGAGGCGTTAATGCCCCACGCGAGATAATGAGGCTCGTCAATTGGCTGATGAGCGAGGCAACCGACGTGGTGAGCGTCTGTGGGCCCTTGTGTACCGCCTTTCTAGCCACGTTGACAACCTGTGACCAGGATGACCTCTTCTTGGTAAGAGGCGAGGAAGAGCTCGTGCAACAGATTCGCGAGGTTGGGCGTCCGGGTGGCTTGCGCTGCGGTATCATGCTGACTGAAAGATACAGTACCTCGACACTGGCGCCGAAGTCGATCTCGACGAGCCGGAGGGCAAGCCCAAGATGGCACTTGCGGTGGCAGACGCGCTAGCCCAGCTCTTGGAATCCTTGGTCGAACCAGTGGTGCCTACCGCGCTCCAGGGGAGATGCGCCGAGATGTCAAGCAGAGATGAGGCGTTTGAGGTAATCGGGCCTAGGTCTTCAGCGAGGTCTGTGCTCTGAACCCATAACTTTGGATAGCTCCTAGACCAATTGCCGGTTGTCAACGTCAACGTAAGTCGCGTTTCGCCCCCCGTCAACAGTCGCTCATTTTCTCCACTTGGCTGCAGGTCTGGATCTCGCTCACCGCCTTCTTGCACTTCCTATGTCAGCAAGAAGCGTACGTCGACAAGGTCGAGCGCCTTGGTAAGCTAGCTGGAGCACGTCGTCATTGTTCGATTGCTAAGCGTCCCCGATGGATCCTTCTGTAGTGGCCTTCTTCACTCCGGTCTTATTCCGCGATGATTTAAGCTCCTCGGTGCCCGTCTCCGTTGTCGGCAAAAGGAACTTCCTGCGCTACTTCATCGGGCAGTGAACAGTCGCCGAATCCCGTCTTGACCTTCCCAAGAACAACCTCTATCCCCGGACTTTGTGGCGTGTATAGGAAATCCAATTCGGCAGACGAATTACAACATTGCGCGATCTATGTATGGTACTAAATTATGAAACGATGCAGAGTAGGCTGCCGTATGGGTGGAAGAGTCATGGTGTATTACTTCTGACTGCGGAGCCATGAGTCAATCACCGCATTCGCTGCCGAGACACAGAGTATAAGCTCACATCGGAACGTAGGTGCAGGCAATGCCTCGGCGCTGGCAGTTAGCGCAGGTCTGGCGACCGTCACACTTGAGTTTCCGGCCTGCGGCACGGCCATTGTCAGCTGGCTCCAGGTCTGAATACCGCGAACGCGATGGCAGATGCATTACCTCGACAGAACTGACACGCCATCGGGGTGCGGCGCGGGGTTCTGGGCTGGCTGTAGACGTCGTCGTCCGAGTCCTGACCCTGGTTGTTGCCTTGTTGGGCGGTCGAAGTCTGTGTCATAATGAATCAGCTCAGACCACACGGGCATGCCAAGTATTAGGCTCGCCTGTGAGCTCATTGTAAGCACCGGGCTGTGTTGTAGAGTTGTCGTGGATAATGTAGGTCGAGAAGATAGCTGTTCGGGGAGTAGAGACGATGAGGACTGGACGGCCCAACGTACCTCTACTTTTATACGGGTCCCAGCGGTTTCGGCGCTTTGCTACCTCCACTTCGGACCAGGAGGAGAGCGTCTGTGTTTGTGCGTCGTATTGCCTACAGAAAACATCCTGACTGCCCGTCAGGGTACCCGGCGTCGCACAGGATCACCAAGCGTTTGCCAACTTCCAGAGAGATCCGACGCGACCCAGATCTGGCTGTCCACAATTGAGTAAGGAAACGCAGCGCAGAGTCAAGCCCTGCCTAATGCAGGTATCCACACCTCCACAAAGGGTATGTGACTCACCCACTTGGGCAGTGCGCGTCCACACCTGAAGGGGGTCCTTCCCGCTGGCGAACTTCGGATATATAGCGCTGGCAGGACGCCGCGACAGTCGCAGCATCAAGATAAAAGCCTTGGGAAGCGACCTGCATGGCTTTGGCCGGTGAGGAGGACTGGCCCGCAGTGAACGATGGCGAGAAGGAACCCGCCGATACGTAGTTCTGACTTCCGCCGCCTCCTGGCAGGGTCCTATTCGGAACCTGTATCGCGCGCGGTCGCGAGATTGGGTCAGTGCAGGAAGATCTCTGGCATATCGGAAGGTGTGAATGCGAATCTGATCTGTATCGCCAGGATGCTATTGAGGTTACTGCGTCGTGTGCACGAAATTTGTCGCAGAGAATGGCAAGGCTGAGCATCGCGAAATTTGCATAAGACCGTCACCGTGATCGGTGTCAGTCGACGGGGAGGCGCTTCATCCCACGTGGACGTGCCACACCGTTCTGCACAACTGTGAGAATTTGCGCTCAACGGCAGGTCGAAAGAAAGAATGAGGAAAGCCGTCGACCTCCTGGCGAGACAGAAGCCGCGTTCGGAACAAGCCTTGTGGCTTACGCCTCTCAGCACGGTGTTTCACTAATGCAGGCAATTCGCCCCGGGACGTTAGCCTGACAAATTCGAGCATACTTCTAGAGCCTCACCTCCGAAGTTTTGCGCCGGTGCGTGGCAAGAGCGATAAGCCCAGGGGAGGTCGCTCGCGGGCATGGCGCTCTGCATACGGATGAGGCACTGTAGAAAGAGATCACAAGACGTGGCACTCGCAGGGCCTGTGCACGGAGCTCCAATGGTATTCGAAAAGCTCCCCGCATTATTGATTACAAAACGCGACCACTGACCAAATATCACCACGAGGCAGCCGAGCGCGAGTGCGGGACGCGCGGAGGGCCCTCGCGCGCGCTGCTATAGTCACCGAAAAAGACGAAACTCTGAGGCTTGCCCCGTCGAATTTGCATCATCATACCCGGGCGGTGAGTAAACTCTCGGCCGTGGTCCAGGAGCATAGGCCGTCCCAATGACTACGGGCTGCCGCAGTAACACCGCCTCAGCTCCGCTCTCGGGTAGGAAGGCAACCGCTCTCGGACAGAAAACAGCAACCGAATACTGCGCATGTGAGCAGGGTAGGTGGACACACGTCGAGGGCTTGGAATGTAAGGGAACACACACCGATATCTCGAATCTGCCTAGGCTGCAAGAGGGCTTTAGGGCCTTGGAGAGATGGATCTCTCCGTGTAGCACCTTCCTTTGCGGGCTGCTCGCATCACTTCCATGCGGGTCTGGCCACCAGACCGCCGTCGTGATTTCCTCCACGTTGCTCTCGTACCCCAGTCTAGGGAGCTTCTTCGCCCCCTTCACGCCGACGGAGCCGGCCGTCGGGTCGTTAGTCGAAATTGTCCGCACCAATCGGACGACAGGGCTCCGCGGTGCAGACAAAAGAAGCAGGGCTTGAGGATCGGAAGTCTCTATTGTCATGAGACAAGGGATAGCACTACCTCGTGTATAGCATAGCTGAAGGAAGATGTCAGAGAGTGCACGTTCGCATCCATAACGCGGCGCGGGCACCCACAGGTTCGGCCAAGGCGAGCTGGCCGCACTAGGTCAGGTACATTTCGCTTGCGAGGCGCGGCAACTCACCGAACAAGTGGCTTCGACCGTTCGCGTCGAGAAGACGGACCCAATAATACGGAGTGGTTGGAGGCACTTCCAGCCGTCTGGATCTCCATCCGGTCCAACCAATGGGGCGTTCTCGATATAGGCAAGCTGGCGTGCAGGAGTGGGCGCGCTCGGGCGAATGATAGGGCAATATCCAATCACAGTTCCAAGACTAAACGGTGGCACTTAGCGCAGACAGAGAGGAATCGATATACGAAGCACTCACGTACTGCCTACCCGGAACCTGCTTCGATGGACCGTCACGACGAGTTGATACTGGATATGAACTCTAGCCATCCGCTCGGAGAAGGAAGCCGGAAGGGGATACTTCTCGAGCGACCCGTTCGGAGACTTCAGCTCACATTCATCGGGTAACGTGATATTGAACGGCCACTCGTGATTCCCTACCAGCTTGTCTAAAGCCGCAGCTGGGGACGATGAGGCACCCGATACAGCGGTACGCGTCCATAACATCGAGGACAATTGAATGAAGCTGAGAACATCAGTCACTGACGACGTCATTTGTCCGACAATCTAGATGGTAAGGATCAGGAATGCAGAGGACGAGATCGCGGCGAGATTTGTGGATCAGAACGCTTGTGCGGTTGGTAGACACAATGGCAGTCGGACCACCTCCCAACTTACCTGAACGGAGATGGATTTAATGGGTTCACCTGTGCTGAGGCTAAGCTGAACAATCCCTGTGACGGTCTCGCCTTGGTAGAATGCCGGAAGATAATTGGACGCGGGCGCTTTGCTGAAGACCTTCAGGGTCAGCCAGGGTCGGCCGTTGGATGTTACGAGATTGTAGCGATGTTCCGTCGGGTAGCGGGCTGTCGACTGATGCCCCGGACTGAGCACAGAGCCGGAGGATGATGGGGTGTATTCAGGGAGGCCTGAGTCCATCCTGGACTAAGGGACGATTCGCGAATGGCGAGATCTCCATACGAGCGCGTTATATGACCTCCTCAGCCGATACCGATACCAGCCAGTCGCGTCACCGGCGATCCTACGAACATCGGAGCGGCGCCCATGATGCCTGTTCCATTCAGCAACCATATGGTACTACGCCGCTGGCTGAGCGTAATAGGTACTAGGCATGCAGGTCATCCAGGCACCGAGGTAAACAAAGAATTGAGTTAGATGGTGACCATGAGGGACACAGTGAGTTAGGCCCGCGGTTTCCCATGGTCATTTGCCACGACTTATGCTCAGGGGGAGCAATAGCGCTGCTCTGAGATAGCAAAGCGCAGGGCCCAAAAGCAGTTGTGCACACATGAGATAGACCGAGACATGCAGAACCAGAACAGATGGTGGTGGTCAGGACGAAGGCGGAGAAACACGCGACTGGCGATAATGGGTTGCATTTCCTTTACCGGTCACATGACCGTACGATATGCCTATACTGGGCTAAACCACAGACTTACGGTGCAAACTCTGCCTCCCAGTCAACGAGGCACGCGTCCTGGAGTCAATGCTACCATGTGGTACTTCGCACATCTGACCCGTAAACTGCGCACCTATTGATAGTATAGTTTCATTTGATGATTTACGCAAGACATGAGCACGACCACGCCTCTCAAATTGTCACTCACAACAGGCAGCGCAGCCCTATTTGAGTTTGACTACAGCAAACTCCATGGAGATGGCCCATGGTCGTGGTTCGGTCGCCAACTCCATAAAAAAGCTCTGCAGTCACTACGTGCTGTAGTTACCATGGACTGGTCGGCGCGAACTTGAGCAACCTCAGGCTACCAATTTGAGACTTGACACTCTAGCGGCACCCCGGGCCGGGAAGCTTATGCCCGCATTTGGACGAGAACCATTCTCGCAGTTTCTCGAATTGCTTCCCTTCGCCCCTCAAAATGCGCCCTAGCCGCACATCTTCCAACATCGTCCAGTTCAACCATCTACGCGTCCTTTGCTGCACTCCAGGATAACCACAGCGACAACGACAGCCATGGCGTCGAACAGGCCCATCGTATTCTTTGACATCACTATCGGCGGAAGACCGGCGGGACGGATTGTCATGCAGCTCTTCAACGACATCGTCCCGAAGACGGCTGAGAACTTCCGTATGTACATGTTGTTATACTCCTTTGGACTATATTGACCTCGGACAGGCGCATTGTGCACCGGAGAAAAGGGAGAGGGCAAGTCCGGGAGGCCCTTGCACTACAAGGGATGTTCTTTCCACCGCGTAATCAAAGGGTACGTGGGAACAGTCCTAGGCTCCACACAGTCGTCTGACTAGCCCATAGGTTCATGGTCCAGGGTGGTGACTTTACCGCGGGCAACGGTACCGGTGGCGAGTCCATCTACGGGGAAAAGTTTGAGGACGAGAACTTCGAAGTCAAGCACTCGAAGCGCTTCCTCCTCTCGATGGTACGTCAAATTCCGTTACGCTACCCAGCGCACGAGAATCCAACACGGTAACGCCAGGCCAACGCGGGCGCGAACACGAACGGTTCGCAATTCTTCATCACTTGCAACCCCACGCCCCATCTCGACGGCAAACACGTCGTCTTCGGTGAAGTTGTCCGCGGCAAGTCCATCGTGCGCGCGATCGAGAACACTGAGACGGCCAGTGGTGACGTCCCCATCGAGCCCTGCATAATTGCCGACTGTGGCCAGCTCTCTCCCGACGACCCCTCGCTCGCCGAGCCCGCAGCGGCAGACGGCGACGTGTACGAGGACTACCCCGAGGACCAGGACCCCATCGACGGAAAGGACGTCGGGGAGAGCCCCGAGACCGCGCTCAAGATCGCGCGCGACGTCCGCGAGGTGGGAAACAAGCTCTTCAAGGACGGCAAGTACGAGGAGGCACTCCGGAAATACCAAAGTACGTTCGATGCCGCGTCGGATCCCTTCACAGAAGTGCGAGTGTTTTTTTGACACGCGGAACGCCGTGCAGAGGCGATTAGGTACCTCGACTTCCACCTCGATCTCCCCGAGGACAAGCCGCCGGAGCTCAAGGACTCCTTCGAGGCGCTGCTCGCCCCGCTCCTCCTCAACTCCGCACTCGCGGCGCTTCGTGCCGGCGGGTCTGCCAACGCGCGTCTCGCGCTCCGTGTCACCGACCGCGCGATTGCGTCGCTCGAGCTCAACGACGCTGACAAGGGTTTGTGTGCTCCTTGTCTCGGCCCGCTTCGATCGCAGCTGACGTACGTTTCTTTGACATAACAGCGAAAGCGCTCTACCGCGAGGCCCTCGCGCACGTCGTGCTGAAGGAAGACGAGGAGGCGGAGGAAGCGCTCGTCAAGGCGCACCAGCTCGTCAAGGACGACAAGGCGATCATTGGCGAGCTCGAGAAGGTGCGCGGCCGCCTCCGCGAAAAACGCGAAAAGGAGAAGAAGCAGTTCAAGAAGCTCTTCGCATGACGCGAGGACGCGTCGTTGATGAATATGCAGCAGACAACTCTTGATAATGGCGGAACAGGGACAGGGAAGTGTACAATCATTGTAGAGTACTTATCTTATTCATCGCGGTATCTCAATCACATTGTCGCAACCGTTCGCACGCATGCACGATCGCACACACGCTGCAAATCGCTATCGTACATACGCCCAGAAATGAAGCGTCAGCCGCGTCTACACTTCTTTCCTTGCGCGGTTGTGTTGTGGACATGGCACCAAACATTCAGAAAGCAAACATATCTAGGGAGAACTGGTCCCGTGCCTGCTGCTCTTCGGCTCGCATTGCGAAATATTGGTCGTTGATTGCACGGGAGCGCTCAACCTGCCGCTTCTCCGCGTCCGTCTCCTTGATAGCCGCGAGCAGATATGCGAGGACGCGCGCACGTCCGAAATCGATGATGCGGAAGCTCGGAGTGCCCAACGCGCGTTGCGATGGCCGCGCGGAAAGCGGCCCCGGTTGTATGAGGACGTTGCGCACGTAGAACGAACCCTGGGTGATGCGCAGCTCGTGGAGACGCAGCAGCAAGGAGAAGCACTCCGTTCTGCAGAGAAGACGTTAGCGTCATATAAGCACACACTCGTGAAGTATACTATACCGTTCGTCCACCGTGAAGTTCTCAGGCTTGACGGGCTCACCACACTCCTCCATGAGCAGTATAGGGGATCTCCAGGAAACGCTGCACGCTGCGTCTTCGCGGCACATGTTATGCTCCTTCCCATGGAGTGCGAACTCGTCCTTAGTCTTGCCATCTTCGCCCACGGGCAAGTAGAATCCGTAGAACTTGGGAACAATGGGACCGATGGGTACTGGGTAGTGACATGGCGGAACGACGTTGTACCCGCAGTATTCAGTCTGCGCATGCTCGGGGAATGCGCTGTATGTACGCGCCTCGTTATGGAGGAGCGCGTGGGCGGTACAGCGAGGAAATGCAAGCTTCGCCGCGACAGTCACTTGGCCAGTCGGCGAGTACGCAGAAAGGGGAGGTGGAAGCGTGAGTGGGGCTCGGTACACAGACGAATGGTGGCCCGTGCCAAGCCGGTTTGTCTGCCGTAGATGGAGATGCGCGACGCGGTCCTCGGTGTCTAAGCCCTTGACGGGCGAAGAATAATCCGTCATACTCTGGGGTTCCTCGTTTTCGACGCCACCGGATTGTGGAAGGCGATATTCGACGCGCCGATATGTGACCGGCTCATTTGGCGTGCCAGACGTGTGTTGGGTAGTTCGTTCAGGATCATGAACAAGGAGGATGTCGGGAAGAAAAGCCTCAGGGATCTTTTCCTCCAGTTTCGGAAGGTCGTTCGTGGAGAACAAGTCCGCAGGAGAGGCCTGGCCTGAAGTCGCCCTCGCGGTATTGCTCGAGCCACGCGTACTTCCACGCGAGATAAAACGGACACCGAGGGAGTCTCCGACGATGGCTTCATCTTCCAGCAAATCGCGCACGGTCTTCGCGATCAGATCGGACTTGTCGTTAACGCTCTTGCTCTCGAGCTTGGCCCGGAAGTGTTCGCACCAGAGGAAGTCGTATGGCAGCCCTTCGAGGGTCGGAGCCGTGTCGCCAGGAGCATGATTTCGCACAAGTCTAGCGGTACAAGGCTGGGAAGGGTCTGATGGGCATCGACGGGGGATTCTCTGGGTGTAGAGCCACCACAAATCGTCGATGCATTCATCGGGACGAAGTGTATACAGTATGCGGTCCGGATGCTCGCGATCGCAGCCCTCGTCAATCGCACCTATGGGTGGATCGGTCTGAGCTGGATGATCGTAAGGAAGCTTGAGGACAGGCCAAGGGCGGATGATGCGAGGCGGCTGGAGAGGGACCTCCCATCGATATCTCTCTAGGGTGTCATAATGCTCTCCAATCGTTTTCAGCATGCTGCGGGACCAAGTGGTTACATAGTTGGGGACCTGTGGGGCGCGGGCGATGTAGAAGAACTCGTCGAGTTCGTGGGCCCAGATGAGGCCGTTAGGGGTCCTGAGGGCGGGCGGGCTCTTGTCCTTCCTGAGCAAGGGTCCATCTGGATCGCGCTCGACCGTGAAGCCTACAAAGCGAGTACGATCTCCGGAGCCGCGCATAGTGGACGGGAGCAGAGTAACAGCGGGCGTTTTGGCTGAGCGGGGAGGGTACTTGTACCATTTGTGAAGACTGATCATGTGCCACAACCCTTGACATGCGAGAACCCTATCCAGAACCAGAGGCTTCGTCTTCCAATTGTCGATCATTACCCCATCGCCTTGTACGACTTTCTGGGGTCAGATCTATTGGGACACATCGGCAGATTTGCAGCATGTCCAGGTAAATACCCAGCTGCAGGCTTCGAACAATAAATGCACAAACTTGCCATAGCCGGTGCCGGTGCCGGCGAGTCGAAAAGGGATTCGAGCACAGCCACCATCGTTGTGAAGACAGGCGCACTGCGGCTTCGCTTGGATACCTCTTGCGTTCGTCCCTCCCTCCCCTCAATAAAGCGCATCGATACGTCTGCCTAGGAGAGACAGAGCTGATCTGCCATGTATCCTGCGTAGACGATTTTCTATTAATTCTCTCACAAGCGCCAGGTACTGATCAGGCACTCATCCGCCTCGGATTCAGTTCATGCTACCCTTGCTCGGAGGGGGCGCTGTATTACTCGCGGGTGAAGACGTCCAACGAGCACTATATCAAAATCCCATCAACGGATTAATCTCTTAGGCTACGCAGAGGGTTCTCGTATGACTGGTCGTGCAAGAGATCTGAAGTAGAGATACTATATAGTTGCCTCCGGAAATGCGAGAGAGACTCAGAGAGTTCGAGGCTTACTTTAGCTTTGTGTTTGACGTATGAACCGTTCGCCTGTTCTAAAAGCGCCAGCGTGCATACTGCATCGCTCTGCCGAATCCCGATATACCTGCATTCCCGAGTGGCTCATGAGTCATAATACATGATGCATGAGGCGCAGAGCCCGCTGTTAGTGCGTGCCCAAGTTAGCTATATAAGAGCTGTGTGAGGTGCCGATAAAGTTCGGTTCGCTTTGTGCAGTACTGCATCGCCCAGAGCTCCCAGAAAACCGAGACGTTCGCCACTGCAGATATAGTGAGCAATGCATCTTCCAGCCCACTCGCAAGAAACTAAAGTCGTCGTCCTTGTTTCAGCCCCGACAATCAGTGTTCGGTAGGTGCTAGCATGTCGCTGGTGTTAGTATCTGAGTCCTAGCACATCGCTCATCTGCAACAGCCTTTGTGTCATGAAGGCATTGCATCTCCTCACCAATCCATTCCTGATGCTTGCGCTCGTTGTAAGCGTCCGAACCGCACCTGTGGACGAAGGCAAGACCGACTCTTCGCACAAGACGAGCCTCTCGGAGGCACGGAGTGCCCACTCGCCGTCTCCACACGTCCACATTCGCAGGGCACGGGCGCACCCTTAGGAGCTCGGCAGCTACGCTCCCCGGAGCAGTACTAGAAGAGAGGATGGTGCCGGTTGTGCTTCGTTGAGGTGTCCCCTTCGAGTAGAACTCACCCAGTGCCTCGCTGTTCCAAAAATAATAGCATTCCCACTCACGCCCGCTATGAACGTACACACACCAAAAGTATCTGCCTGAGTCAAGGTCACTTGCCGACGACATCCGCGAGCTGCGTCTTTGGGATGGCCTCCGGGAACGCGAGCACCTTCAGGCGGGTGTGCGTCGCCTGCTCATACGCGAACGCAAAGGAGATGAGCTTGAACTCGCTGAACGCGGTCCCGAGGAAGGCGAGCCCGAACGGCATGTTCGGACCGCTCTCGCGCGTTGGCTCTGCGGGTGAGAGCGGCGTGTCTGCTGGCAAGAAGCCGAGTGGGACTATGAATATACGTAGAGTTAGTGGAAGGTATCAGACCATGTGCGCGTGCAAGTGACTGCTGAAATAGTACACTCACCAGTGACTATGGGAAAGCCCACGATGGCAGGCGGGGAGGACGCAATATCCGTGGGCAGAAGAAGCGCGTCGAGCTTGAACTCGGCGAGGGCTGCATCTATTCCCCGTGTGGCTCCCAAGTCTTTGTCCGCCGCGAGAGCGTCGAAGAATTCTTGGTCGACTGTAGTGTTTTCCGACGCGATGAACCTGTAGCGCGCAGCATTAGCTCGAATCTCTATTGTTGGCGCAGAAGGCATATGCAGGGACGTACTGCGACTGGTCTGTCCAGAACGGCGGTACGAGCTCTTCGTCAGCGTGCGCGATATTGAACGCGATCAAGTCTGCAAGCGTCTTCACGCCTGTGGGAACCTCGAGCAGGCCTGCAATATACCGCTCTACGTCGACCTACTCTCCAAATCAGCTACCTGGCTGTATATTAAGTGAACCGTTGTGCACACCTTGAAGTCAGTGCTCAGCACGATCGTCTCATTGTTCGACTCGAGTAACTCGTCGGTATCCGGCAAGTCCGCGGGATCCACGATCGTCGCGCCCTTCGCCCGCATCGTCTCCAACGACGCGTTGAAAGCTGCGACGCGTACATCGTCGAGCAGCGCGACGAGCTTGCGAGGGACACCCAGTCTTGCCCCACGCAGTGCACCCGCATCTAGGGCCTTGGTATAGTCTGGTACGATGGGCGGTTGGGCCAGCGTGAAGTTATCGCGCGGATCGCGGCCTGCGATAATCGACAGGATCGTCGCAGCGTCGGCGACAGAACGCGCCATCGGTCCTACTGTGTCCTGATGTTCGGATATCGGTACAACTTCGAGGGGTTATCAGTTTGTGCATTTGCCAAAAGACGAACTCGTACCTCCATCGCGCGATGTGAGCCCAACCGATGGCTTGATGCCAACTAGGTTGTTCGCACTACTCGGAGACACAATCGACCCATCCGTTTCAGATCCGAGCGCGGCGGCTGCCAGCCCAATCGCGGTCCCAATGCCGCTACCAGAGCTGGACCCGGAGGGGTCTCCGAGAGGAACATATGGGCTCGACGCCTGGCCACCACGCCCAGAGAAACCAGAAGGGACATTGCCTCGGAAGTTCGCCCACTCTGATAAGTTTGCTTTCCCAAGGAGGATCGCGCCTGCTGCGCGTAGCTTCGCAGCGACGTGAGCGTCGCGCGGGACGACTGAGCCCAGGAGAGCAAAAGAGCCTGAGCATACGCCACGAGATAGTCAGCGGTGGGCTCCAGAGATCGAAATTACATATGGCGGACCTGCGGTTGTATTCATTCCTGCGCATGGTACAAACGTGTTAGTATTCGAAGGCTGCGTATCCCTTCACGAGTGTCACCTTCGCTGTGCAATGTGGCAATGTTGTCTTTCAGAAGGATCGGGATTCCATGTAAGGCACTGCGAGGGCCGGATATCTTCCGCTCGCGATCAAGCTCGGCGGCTTGAGCCAGCGCGCTAGGATTCGTCTCGATGACAGCTCGCAATGTGGCTCCTTGGTGGTTTACTTCCTCGATTCTCGCAAAGTACGCCTGATCGAAACATCAAATGAAGGTCTGTGAGTGCGTGCACCTGATGCGATAGGGTGACAGATCTGACCTTCACAAGATCGACGCTTGTAAACAGCCCTTTCTCAAGCCCCTGCTGAAGCTCAGCAATGGAAGCCTCATATAAGTCAGGGAAGGGCGACGTCGCCGCACGAGCGCTTTCCTGCTTGAAGCCATAGCTCGCCCACATGAGCGCGAATACCAGAGCGAGCACTGAGAACCAGCTGAGACGCGACATCTTTGGCTGCACGATGGTCGCCTTCGGGTGTAATGGGCGCCCTCGCTCTTGCAGTTGGCTGTCTTGCGTCGAGGTACATTGTGGCATTTTATCCATGGAGCCTTATCTGCGCGTAGCACACGACGACAAGGGTTCGTGTGATCTGAGTGCGCTGGGTGGTATAATTGGTGCCAGAAGGGAGGCCGTACGGGGAAGATCAGTCCAAGAAAGGGAGATTTCGACGGTGGGTGACGGTATCGTACAATTGATGAGTTATTGAGTTCTCAAGCGGGGCGGACTCACACTAGTCATGTGAGTACGAAGAGACGAAGGGCCGAGTCAGATCTCCAAGTCATACGACGAGTCGCTCACACTCGGTATAGCGTGATTTATCGCGTAAGAGGCCTCCGAATGTATGCATAGGCTGTGAAAGCGTGGGTGTACCTCTAGATATTGTGATCAAAATGGAGGACAGGGTCTACGACAAAGCTGACTTCTGTTGCTTGAGTACTACTGGGACTTGCAGGCTCGAGACCAAGAACAATCCGAGCGTGCCGGGTCCGAGTGTAGAGTGCGTAGCACACGAGTAATCTGGGTTCACGCCAGAAATTTCTCTCCGCAGCTGGGCAGTCCTTGTGGCCAATTGCAACATATCCAGAGTGGAGACAAAGTAGAAGGTGCATGAAGTTCAAGAACAAGTTCACGATGCCCTTGCAAGCTACACACGGCGCTTACTTTGTTACTGGGTAGTTCGCTTACTCTATTACTTACTCACTTACTTCTGATCGTTTACCTCACTACTCACTTATCAGTTTACTTACTTACTCATGTACTTACACCGTAGATCCTAGTACATAATTCCCGCTACCGGTCTTTCAGTGGACTCTGACCATGGTAGTCAGTTACCATCCCAAGACCAGCTTGAATCCAATTGGACCGGTGTGTACTAAGCTGCTCAACATGTGCAACGTCCCAAAGTTGCTCGAGTACGATACAGTTAGGTGGATCAATCGTGCGCGGCCTGGACTGCGACTAGATTCACTAGAACATAAGCATGATGTACTATCCTTATACCATCCCACATCCCACCGCAAAGATAGCACGGCCGTGAAGCTTGAGCTAGCACAGTAAATCGAACATCGCACGACTCTAAGAGCCCTGGCCCTCCCAGGCTGACCAGGGTGAATCGGGTTCAGTCACGTTTCGTCATCAGAAACTCGCGGTCCTGGTTGCTCTCTTCCTGAGCTTCGTAGGGGTTACAGAAGCCGGCCAACGCTGCAGAGACAAGGTGACGGAAGGGGGGACAATAGTTCCTTGAAGCTGATGCCAGTATAGAACAAGGGGCGTGGCCCTCGGCTGAAGCGCCAGCTTCTGATGCGGCTCGTCCGCGCGCGAACACGCCTCGAATGCGTGCCCCAGGGTATAAAACTTTACAGCACCTCATGCCCATCCTCAATCTCACGCCCCGAGCCCACTGCGCGCAGGGCAACGTCCTCTTCATACCAGCACCACCGCCGGCGGGACATTGACATCGACATATCATCTTCCCAGAGCTTCTACGATATACCGGCATCGCTTTGAACGACAACGACCATCGATATGGCTTCCGCTGCACGTCCTATCACCTACCGCATGCGCAACGACAAGTTCCTCGTCGACCCGTCTGCGCCCCAAATGCGCCGCGAACGCGAGGGCGAGTGGATCTCGCGCTCGTACCCGCCCTCAGGAAACGTCTCACCGATCATGACCTCTCCTCCGAGTCCCATCTTGCACCCCGAACATCCGCCCAGATCCCAAACCCCAGACAACTGGAACCTCTCCTCCCCCAACCCCTCCGAGATGCCCTCGCCCATGCGCAGAGCGCTCATGCCCATGCTTTCCCTCGCAAGAGAGGCAAAGGAAGAGTCGCACGGCGATAGATCATCCCCGCGTGACCGAGAACGAGAACGAGACCGGGACGCACGCTCAGATGACGTACCGCTCAGCCGGCGCAGCGCATCGAAGTCCCGCTCTACGCCCGTTACGCCAGCTCACTCGCAGGGCTATCGCAAGTACCGCAGTCCGCGCGTCGAGTCCGAAAGCGATCCTGAAGATGGCGGGATGTCGCACGCGCGCCGTACGCCTCAAACACCGCCATTGGCCCCGGCGCAGATGTCTTCTATGCCCAGCAGCGTGCGGACAAGCCCGCGCAGGCAGAAATCGAAGGTGAAGCGCAACAGCGCGAGCGTCGCCCATCGCCGCCTCATGGAGTCCGCCGGGCTCTCATCCGACAGCGGAATCGCGGGCTCGCCTCTCTGCCAGAGCCCGCTAGTAGCGCTTCCGCTCCCCGACATCCCACCGTCAGCATCCGAGTTCGAGCGATCGTTCTTCCCCCCGGAGCGGCCCGCGCGGAGCCAGCAGCGCGTGTCGCCCATCGCGTCGCCCTCGCGCTCGGCTCTTGAATTGCAGCCCATGCCCCCTCAGTCGGAGAACACGCGCGAGTTGCCACGCAGCTCGTCAGAAGAGGAACAGCGACCACAGTCGTCCCAACAAGCCCGCGATGACTACCGGCGCGAGCGTTCACAGAGTGCCTCGGAGCAGTATCGCCCAAGCACCCCAGAGCGGTCGCGCAGGTCCGACAGCCCCAACGGCGCGTCGATTCCCGTGCCCCTCAGCCCTGGGTCGACGCTTGCGCAAACACGCCCGGCGTCGCCGACATCGGACGCGCGGCCGTCGTCGCCAAAGGCGTCTTTGAAAACGCAGGCGCAAGTCGGTGGCAAGACTGTGGACGAGCCGCCCGCCGTGCGGCACTCTACTTTCTACATGCAAGACGAGATGGTTATTCTGCGGGTATGTAGGATCGCCTAACGTTTGTACACCAGTGTGGTTGCTTACCTCAGTCATTCTAGGTTGAAAACTGCTTGTTCCGTGTACACCGCTACTTCCTGGAGCGTGACTCCACATTCTTCCGCGACTTCTTCCAACGCACTCTCGTCCCCGGCTCGAGCGTTGGCAAGACGGACGAGACTGCTGTCAGGCTGCAGGAGGTCTCGCGACGCGAGTTTGAGTGTCTTCTCAATTTCCTATACCACGGGTACGTTTGTCTCGCCAGTAGTGCCAGCATGTGACTCACCTCAGCCTGTTGCAGCGCGTCGAACCCCCAGAACGATTCCATCCTCAACCTTGTTCTCCTGCTCTCCACTTCCACCGCGCTGGCCTTCCCCGCCGCACGTACGCATGCCATCGCAGCACTGGACCGCGCATCGCCCCCTCTTGACCCCGTCGAACGCGTCTTCCTCGCGGAGAAGTACAACATCCCCGCGTGGCTGCGGCCCGCATACGTCGAGCTCTGCGCCCGCGCGCACCCACTCGAGGACTCGGAGGCGGAAGTCTTGGGTCTGCAGACCACGGCGCGGCTCGCACGTGCTCGCGAAGCGGTCCTCGAGGAGAAGGTGCAGGAGTGGCGCCGCGCGGTCGAGCGTGCGCAAAAGGGGGAGGGGGCAATCACGAAGGAGGATATGGAGGTGAGGGAGGCGAAGCTAGTGGAGAGGGTCGTGGACGAGATCTTCGCCTCGGAGAGATGATTGACAGGGTGTACTGTTTCACGATTTCTTGGGTTTGCGGCTCGAGCTGGACCTTGGGACTGGCATATTGTATCGTATAGGGCCCATGTTGTACCATACATACCCTAATGTATATTCACCGCTGCTGCTGACAATTTGGTCGATCAATCAAGCGAAAGGGGTATTGCCTCACCTTGACACATTCGTCGAGCTGCGGATTTGCTCATGACATAGCAAACGACTAGCATTAGCGATACAAACTATAGGATAATGTACAAGGGGTATGCAACGGTCAGGCCCTCCGTAGACCCCAGCGCACCTCGGGTGGTCGGAAACAGAAGCCCTGTGTGGTTACATCTCGGGCTGTTGTTCTAGATTGAGTGTTGGGTCGATGAATGCGTGGTCGCATTTTGTGCAGACGTAGAAGAGGATCATGCGGGTCTCCTTGCGCTTCGACTGATCTTGGAAAAACACAGCGCTGGACGGTCTCCGTCAGTCATGGTAGCCCTTGGAAAAGCCCCAAACGCGACATACTCGTCGTGGCCACACTTCGGGCATGCCATCTTCGCATGAGCCTGCAGAAGGAAGTCGTACATGTCTTCAATAAGGCGGTAAAAGCATAGCACACTAACCAGTGTAGGATCTGAGCCAAGGTCCGTTGTTACACCCATCTGCTCTCTACCATTTGGTCAGTACCAGCACCACACGTCCGACGGTCCCATGGGCACTCGGGGTGCACGTTGAGGCGAAGGCGAAGATATACGTACTTTGTGACCGTGAGCAAATCGTTGCGGTACACACACTGGTTCTCTCCAATCTCATCATACGCGCAGATACGGCATGCATAGACCATGACACGACGCTGTGGGTCCGCCTTGGGGTAGAGGAGGTTGTTGCACTCGGAGCAGAAATGAAGGGAAGCCTAATTGCAAAGGTGGTTCGACATTGGGATACGTCGTTTAAGATTAGCATTACAAGTTGTATATAGTGTTTCTAGTCCCTACCCACCATGATTTGTACCGCGCGAGGAGAACGAGAAGAAAGATGAGAATGGGTAGTGGTGGTATTGGGACAAGCGAGGGTAGTACACAGGCGCCCGCTGTGTAACGCTCTATAAGCGCCAGTAGCCACCGTCGTCGGCAAGCGCATCTAGGACGAGGTAACGAACGACCTCCACCACCTGCCACGAGCACTTTGGTCTGTCAGGTCGTAACCAGACCTGAATCTATGACATCTTCCAGAGCTAATCTACCACGCTACACTTATGTTGGACTGGTGATTTTACGCGCTCTTTCGGCCTTGTACGGCACGGGCTATATCCATCCAGATGAGTACTTTCAGAATGGAGAAGTAGTAGCAGGTACGTCCTACATCGTTGGGGAGCGCACGAGGGAGCACGTTAACTTGCCAGCAGGTAGTACGCTTGGAATACACTCGTACTCAACTTGGGAATGGGATCCTGTGTTTCCATGTCGCTCAATCGTACCCGTCTGGCTTACCACCGGCATCCCATTCTCTCTCTTACGACTATCTTTGCGAGGCAAGTCGACTAGTCTATATGGTATGATTGACTATACTGAATTGCCTAGGACAAGCACCCACGCCCAGACTGATCTTCGCTATGCAGAGGCTCTCTTTCCTGCTATCATCATTTGTGCTCGGTATGTTCACTTTCTCCCACCTCACACGTATCTAGACACTTCGTCCAGATTTCTGCGTGTACCACCTCGTCCACGACTCCGCTCGCTTGCCAGCATTGTTACTGCTAGCGTCATCGTATGTTGTGCACACATACCAAGTCCGCCCGTTCTCCAACTCGCTAGAGGCCGTATTCGTCGCTCTCACTCTGCTGCTCCTCAAGAACTTGTTCTTAGCTGAAACTCCGAACAATGGTGCTAAGGTTGGAGATCTTCCACACTTTTGGAACATTCGCGGCTGACGGCTAGACGCAGCGGGCTCCAATATACATCGCCCTACTGGCTTTGGTTGCTGTTTGCGGTATCTTCACTCGACTGACGTTCGCTGCTTTCCTTTTCCCTGTTGCGCTCGAAATCATGAAATGGGGGTTGCGTCAGTCACGGTTCTCCCTCTCTGGCTTCATACGGCTGCTCTTTTTCCCGGCATTGGTGGCTCTCACTACTGCACTGGGCTTCGTCTATGCGGACAGTCTCTACTTCCACGGCGACCTGAAGCCGCCACACATTGAGTTTACCCCTCTCAACTTTCTGCACTATAACCTCCTGCCCTCGAACCTTGCTGAGCACGGCCTACACCCGCGATGGCTCCATTTGGTCGTCAATCTTCCTATGATCGCCACGCCTGCGCTGTTATACTACGTCTTGCGAGCAGAGTTCGATATCTTTGCATCGCGTTCCGGGGACCGGAAGAAATCGAAGCCTGGAATCGTGCAGATGATGCAACATAGTAAGTTGTTACGACTTGGGACAGACGCGCCACACTGACAACTTTCTAGCATATAATCGGGTGAGATGGTCGGCTACTTCACTGTTGTCCATTCAGCCTCATCAGGAACCACGGTTCCTGATACCGCTTCTCGTGCCAATGGTAGCCGTAGCGATAAACAATGGACGCATCCTCCGCGCAGGCCGGGTGTTCTTAGTGAGTATCCACTGTTACATATATTGATCAATCTTAAGCCTAAAGCTTCGTAGATGTTCTGGATCATCGGGAATGTCGTCCTTGCGACACTGTTCGGCATTCTACACCAGGGCGGCGTTATTCCGTCGCTGTTTCGCGTGCACGCCATTTACGACACGTCCTCCCCCTTACACTCGCAGGACTTCCAAGTTGTGTATTGGAGAACGTACATGCCACCTAGACATCTGCTTGCTATCCGTGAAGAAGGTCAGCCACATGCGAAGGCACCTACTGTTGGTTTATGGCCTGATCTCGACGTTTGTAGACGTCAACTCCCAACGGGTCTCTATTCGCGACTTGTCTGGGGCCTCGCCTGCCACCGCCATCAACAACCTGCTTGCCCCTATCTTGGATGCTCGTCCGCACGTGGTGCTCCTTGTGGCACCGTTCCACGCGGTGAAGGAACTTGAAGCAGAACCTCGAGAGTGCTTACAGGAACTCAGTCGGGTCTTCCCGCACCTAGACCTGGATCATATCGGCGAATCGGTGCAAGTTGGCTGGAAGGACGGACTTAGCCTGGGTATCTTTGACGTCGATGTGACCTGTCTTCGAGAGGCAATGCCGGCCGAACGTCATCGGGAGGAGATTGTAGCGCAGTAGCGGCGGAAGTGACTGTAGCGCGAGATGGTCGCCGCTTCCCTCGGCCTTTATAGGACTACGGCGGCTCTTCTCTTCTACATTGTGATTGAGTGTGAGGATCCATGCGCTGAGCAATTCGATATGGATCCTCCGTGCACAGCAGCCTTGGTAAATTTTCCCTTCCCTACGGCTCGGACGTTAACCCTCATCCTTGTTTGTTCTTCGCAGTCAGTCGATCAAGGCACCGCATGCCCAGGCGAGGTAGATCTTCTGTGATTGTCAGCTACTGACCTTAACCGGAATCATCAGTTGCTCGGTGTTCACAGTACTCATAAGAGTTCGGTCGGTCTCACCGCTTCAATGTGATAACAGGGCAGATCTTCTGCTTCGCGTTCAACAATCCTCCAAACACAGCCTCCCGACTGTGCGCATAGCAGGCGATTGCGGTCTCGCAGCCGCATGCTCTGCATCGTGTGCGTGCTGCTGAGGTTGACCTTCCACTTGCGCTCTCCATGCCTCATCTGCGTTGCACCCGCTACTTAGGACTATGTCTACAGGCTCGACGGCCGGTTCCTCCACCACCCCCCAAATGGCCCAGCGCACTATCACCGCCCCAGGACATTACTTCGTTGACCCTAATGAACCTCCCAGTCGCATGCCCTCTCCATGGGCGACAATGACTACACCCTCGCCCTCGCCCGGCCCGCCCCCTAGTCCCGCAGTATGGATGCCACATGACTGGGTGCCAGCCGCTCGCAAGAGCGCACCTGCGCGCTCGCTCCCGCTCGTACCCAGCTCCTCGCCGATGCTCGACATGCAAACTCAACAGCAACTACAAGCGCTCCGCACGAACACAACGTTCTCCCCGCTACCCACCCATCCCGAGTTCCTGCGAGGCCTCCAGTCCCATCCCATGATCATCCAGAGCGGCGAGGAGATCTCGCGCACGCCTAGTCCCGCGTCCTCTGTCGAGATGGTGCGCCCTTCGGGGAGCACTGCGCGGAACGGCGGCAATATGAGCGGTGCAGCGAGGCCGGTGGCGGGTGTTGGAGGCCCCGTGCCCTTCCCGTCTAACCCTACTCCCCGCGTAACGTCTCCTTCCCCAATGGGCTCCGGGTTGACGAGCCCTCGACCTTTGCCGAGAGTGCATGGCTCGCAAGGCTCAGAGCACAGCCTGCGGAGCGTCCCAAGCGAAAGTAGTGGACGTCAGAGCCAGGCATCCAGCCCCGACTCGGCCGCGGCTCTCTCATCCCCGCGGAGGAACCCAGTCGCGATGCCCCGCCCGCGTCTGCCGGCGATGAATACATCTGGGATTACGACTGCTCAACCTCATGCTCAACCTCAGGCTCAATCTCAAGCCCAAGATGGCGCTCAGAAGGAGTTTCAGAGGCACCCAGTGTTTTACATGCAAGAGGGGATGATCGTCTTGAGAGTAAGTCGGACAGAATTGTGCTGTAAGCGACATGCTCATGATCTCATGAAGGCTCAGGAGTCGCTGTACAAGGTGCACAAATACCTTCTGGAACATCATTCAGACTACCTGCGTCGGATGCTTGCGGATGCCAACATTTTCCTGGGCCGCTCCGATGACAGCCCAATCCCTCTACCGCCCGATGTCACGCAGCATGGGTTTGACTGTCTTTTGGATTTCCTGTACAACGGGTATGCGATTGGTCACTATCCGGCTCCAATCCCACTAACTTTGATCTAGGATCTATGATCCTACTTCAGTGTCGCTGGCCGACTGGACCACCATTCTCCACGTCTCAACTCGCCTACAATGCACCAAAATCCGCCAGTATGCCATCCGCGAGTTGTCCGCTCGCCGTTCCTCACTTCCTGCCGTCGACGCTATCGTGCTCGCGAAGGAGTTTGACATCCCGTCTTGGCTCGGACCGGCATATGCAGAACTTGTTAGGCGTGTATCGCCACTGAGTGACGATGAAGCAGAGCGTCTCGGGGCGCGGACGGCGGCGCAGGTTGGTCGCGCCCGCGAGACGCTCCGGGAAGAAGAGTACGCGTTGTTCCAACAGCGCAGGTACGGCGCGAAGTACGTGTTCCCGGAACGGCCCGACGAACAGCTGGTCGCGCGGGCTGTGAATGACGTCTTCCGTCTTGCTGGTTCACCGTGAAGATTTCATGTCGGAAATGCCCTCGCACCTCACCTGCTCACCACGATATCTCGAGTTCTCTTCCTGTTCGTTTCGACTGCGTTGCATCGCCGGTAATCCTTCTATGTACGATACTTTCCATGATACTTCTTCGGCCTTTGAGGGCCCTCAACACAGATCCGTATGATCCTGCACCGCACAGTTTGTGTCTCAGGGCATATCTAGTAATCACTACCCAAAACACCTGTAATATCTGACTCCTAGGCTCAATGTCATACCGTCGACGAAGCTTCAGGTCCGATGTCGGAACCGAGTGCTATATGCCGAAGTCAGTGCAGGTGAGTACCCCACGTTCCCGACTGAGTCATGCGGCTAATCTGCCTTCCATATTTCGAGACTATGCATGAGCCGTAAGTTCGTGTGCATACTTCCCCTGGCAGCTCGGGATTGGTCAGCTTGTTACACACGCCCAACGCTTCCTTCCCGAGTCCCGAGAGTGCAGGCCTGTACTGGTGCTGCTTGGCTGGGAGGTATAAGTATCATCGCGCTGGCCCCTTCATCTTTCCCCAACGTCTCACGATGAAAGCTATACGCTATTACGGACCTGAAGACCTTCGCCTCGATGATATCCCCGAGCCGTCTGTTGGCCCCAAACAGGTGAAAGTCAAGGTAAACGCGATCCCACCTTCTCATCCTGAAGTGCAATACTGATCCCATCCTGATCAGGTGGCGTGGTGAATTGATACTTACGCCTGCTGTAGTTATGACTGTTGCTAAAAGCCACGATGCATTTGTTAGGTGCGGCGGTAAGTTTGTCGCTGCGTTGTCGGGATGTACCACGTATGATAGCTGACATACGATTCTAGTATGCGGTACCGATCTGCACATCTACCATGGCGCCATGAAGGGCGCTGTTCCTACTGACGCCAAACCTCACCCCATCACGGGGCAAACGCTACCCGTGGTGCTTGGCCACGAGTGAAGCCTACATACCCCCCAGGTCGAGTATCAGGTCTCATGCGCCTCTTTTTCACAGGTTCTCCGGGACTATTGTGGAACTAGGCGCCGATGTAGACCCTACACGGTATGCTGTCGGTCAGAACGTCACCATGTGAGTCTATACCTTGATCTTGGTTTACTTTGCCTGACTCCATCTCGCAATCATTCAGCGAGCCCTGTGTGTCCTGCAGACAATCAGACTGTCCCTCGTGCTGTAACCCCAATACCTGCAATCAATGCCCCCGTTTGTGGTGCGTGGTGAGTACATCGCCCAAGTCAGCTTCCCCGGGTTGTTGAAAGTGATGGACAGGGCGTATCTGGAGGCGGCGGAGGCTTCTCCGAATACGTCGCGGTCAATCAAGAGCTAGTACACGTTCTCCCGCCCAATGTCCCCCGTACGTGTTTGACCGGACCGTCAAAGTGAACGTGTCTCACGAGTATTGCAGTGGATGTGGGTGCTTTGGTCGAGCCTCTGGCAGTCGCGTGGAGAGCGACAAAGAGGGCAAACATCAAGGCAGGAGATAAGGTGCTCATCCTAGGTGCAGGCCCGGTATGTTCACAGCCGCTTTGGTCGGAGAAATGGTCCCCTCACATCCTTACAGATCGCAATATTCATGATACACACAGCGAGGTGCGTGTTGGTGTCTACGACGCTGCGCCGGACCGTCTGACAGCCGGGAGCAGACTATTTGGAGCGAGCTGGGTGGGCGTGTCGGGAAGAAGGCCTAAGCGCTGCGAATTGGCCCGGCAGCATGGTGCTTCGGTTGTTTACGATCTCACTGCCCCAGGCGGTGTCGACGTCTCCGCGGAAGTGCTGCGCGAGACCGGCGGCCGGGGAGCAGATGTGGTCGTCGACTGCGGCGGGTCACAGTCCTCGATCGACATGGCGGTGAAAGCGGTCCGAACAGGAGGAATGATAATGAACGTCGCAGCGTGGACGAAACCGCCTACTGTTGATCTGAACACGATGATGTTCAAAGAAGTCACCTTGGGCAGTATGTGCTCTCGAACTGGTACCTCATGCGCTTGCATAACTAATTTCCTTCCTAGATAGCGTCGTCTATTCGAACGAACATCCGGAGCTCATTCAAGCTATGGCCGATGGCCGCTTCGACAATCTAGAGAGCCTTATAACTCGTCGCGTACCACTGGAAGAGTTCCTGGAGAAAGGTATCACGGCGCTCTTGAATGAGAAAAACGAACATGGTGAGCCAGGCTCACTCTCCACTACAGAATTGCCTACTGACCGGCCGATGATAGTCAAGATATTGGTGCGGCCTTGAATATCAACGATCCCTCATTGCACGCTATCAGGTCGTAGCCCTCCCTCGATTAGTGGCGGGTATGTCGCGTTGACGTTGCGGATGTCTGGGAGGCTCTCATTAATGTCTCTTCTTGAACACAAATGCTATCTCCTATATGCGGAGTGTGGTGTGTGGTGTGCCCATTAACGACATCTGGTCGGACTCGGTGCCGCCTTTGCTAATCGGTTCGCAGTGCCTCAGGCATCTTCGAATTTTCGATTAGTTCTAGACCTCTAATATGGCCACGCATGAACATGTGGATCGGCGAATGAAGTTATCATTGGCCTTGACTAATCGATGTAGACACAGGTGCAAACCTTCGGTTCGTTATAAGGAGCAATCTTGCCCAGGCATCGATCAATCTCCTGCCTCTGCACTAGTCCAGGACCCCTGACAATAGCACGGTCAGCCCTATGCAATTCCGGACAAAATCAGCCCATTGGAGGGGGCCTATGCTACAATTTTTCCGGACAAAACCACCCAAAATCGGGTACCAACCCTGTTCGCAGGAGCGGACAAACCGGGCCTTGGTTTGTGGAACCTAGATGCCGTGGCGGACAATCTCGGTCCGGAATGGCCAGGCCGAGACCGTACAGAACAGGGCTGGGCTGACGTCGGGCTGACATACCAATGTGAACCAACGAGTGCCATGATGAGGAACAGCGTTATCGTAGTCCCAGCACGACCTCTCCAAGGAAGAACATTGGAAGAACGCGCGGAGAGAGTCCATGAGGCTACCAATGCCATATCGGCTACTACTAGAGTGAATAGTAGTGCTTCTGTAATATCAGGTAATACCTCTTGTAATAGCAGTAATCAACGTCAACGTCCGTTTGTATGCCTTAGTTGAGCGTTATTACTGGAGCTTTCACCAATACGCTGCTTCATCAGTCACTAAAGCAGCTATAGCTAGTACGCGGTCTAAGCTCTTGCGTCAACCGCGGGTGGGAGAAACAGCAGGCATGCTTGGCAGGCAGACGTGCACCACATCGGGCACGTCTCATACATTGCTGTTCAGCTCCACGAGCACATCCATGCAACACAGTTCCGTGCTATCCTCCGCCACATGGCACCATTCCAGGCTTTCACGTTCGCGCTCATCCCCGGCGAATGCTTCCTACGTTCGCTTCCCGGTCACCACCAGCTCAGCCCTGACAAGCGTACATTGACTCTCAACAGCTGCGCCCAGTCGACAATCGGACAGTTGACTAAACCTGAAGTCCTAATGAAACTCGCTCGTGCTTTACAAGACATCAAGGCTTGGCGGCGGCGCAGCCGGGCTCGTAAAGCTGTGGACAACGATGCACCTTCAGGATCGGAGGACGAGAGTTGACGGAAGTTATATTTAGTATAGACATGGTGGACACTTCGTAGTTGTGTCGTCGAAGTACTATGACTGATCTGCGAGACAAATACTCACAGCAACCCTTCGCGTACACCGTGGTATGCTTCCCGGACAAATCTGTCGCAGGTACAACCATGTTCAGAGGTTCCGGACAATACATCGGTCGTGAGCAACCCTGTACGCGGGGCCGGACAAATCGCCGCCGAAGGCGGCGAAAGCTAGAATTTTTGCGGACAAAAGAGGCCAAAAATCGCCAAAAATTCGCGGACAAATCGGCTCAAATTCTGAAGGGAGGTTTTCAGGTTCCTCACCTATTGTCAGGGGTCCTACTAGTCCTCGGGATGAGAGCGATACGTTACTATGGCCCGGAAGATGTCCGTCTGGATGAGGTTCCTGAA
This sequence comes from Cubamyces lactineus, assembly GCA_022376465.1. NCBI lineage: Eukaryota > Fungi > Basidiomycota > Agaricomycetes > Polyporales > Polyporaceae > Cubamyces > Cubamyces lactineus. Next base: position 2,463,970 of record JACDTU010000001.1, on the reverse strand, counting down.
CCCGCCGTCGGCCCTACGCAGATCAAAATCAAGGTGAGTGCCCAGAGCTCCGACCTCCTCTGGCAGTTACAGACCGTGACGTTCAACGGTATGTGCGAACATCACCTTCGGCTAGATTGCATGGTTAGTACCTCCATAGGCACTGATAACTTAGACTAACGCTATCTTTGCCCAAGGTGTGGCAGTACGTCGTGATGACGACCATGAAATACTATACATCTGATCGCATTGTGTGGCGTAGTATGCGGCACAGATTTGCATACATTCCACGGCGAAGTTCCCGCCTACGTCCCGACTGCTACAAAGCCTCACCCCATCACGGGCGAAACTCTTCCTGTAATTCTCGGACACGAGTAGGCGACTCCGGCACCCGGCTTACGCATGGTACTGACTATTCATGATCCGGCAGGTTCTCCGGAACTATAGTAGAGTTGGGCAACCAAGTTGACCAGTCAAGATTCTCCGTGGGTCAAAATGTCACTGTGTTAGTATCTCCTCCAGACTTTGTGCCATGACCTTGCGGATGCGATGGCTCATCCTAACGTAGAGAGCCCACGGTTTAATGTGGGAAGCCAGACTGCCCTGGATGTTCTGATCCTGCCACGCGCCCTCAATGTCCCGACCTGTGGGTTTTGGTAGGTCGAAGAGCGCCGAATTGGACGTTGGCTGACCCACTATACTTTTTATCAGGGCCTCTGTGGGGGTGGAGGAGGCCTTTCCGAGTACATAGCCGTTGATCAAAGGCTGGCCCATGTACTCCCACCGAACGTGTCCTGTAAGTGAAAGCCGTCTCGCGCAACAACATGTGCACTATATCTCACTCTATGCCACAGTAGAACTCGGCGCTCTCGTCGAACCGCTCGCAGGGGCATGGAGAGCTGCCAAGAGAGCCAATGTCAAACCAGGGAATAAAGTTCTCATCCAGGGTGCTGGTCCCGTGCGTGTATACCTTAACTTATCCAGAGTTACTACGTGACTCTATGCATCCACAGGTTGCCATTTTCATGATTCATACCGTCAAGTAAGCGTTTTGGTTTCCATGAGGAGTTTGAGTGGGCTCAAAGATCCCCACGCACCAGACTCTTCGGGGCGTCATGGGTCGCTATTTCCGGCCGAAGGGAGAAACGGTGCGAGATAGCCTCTCAACAAGGAGCATCGGTCGTATATGACTTGGCCGCGCCAGGTGGTGTGGACGTAGCCGCGGAAGTCATCAAAGCAACTGGGCGCGGCGTTGATGTTGTAATCGACTGTGCGGGAACTCAGGCATCGATGGACACCTCGTTGCAAGCAGTGCGTCCCGGCGGCATCATCATGAACGTCGCGTCGTGGTCGGTGATACCTACCATCGACATGAACCTGATGATCGGAAAGGAGGCCATCCTAGCAAGTGCGTCTACGCGACCGGATAGCATTCATGGCATGCTGACGGGTCTGGCTTGCTTGCATAGACAGCATCGCGTACTCGAACGACCATCCGGACATCCTCCAAGCGATGGCGGAAGGGAAGCTTGGAGACTTACGGAGCCTCATCACTGCGCGCGTGCCACTCGAGGACTTCGTAGAGAAAGGGGTCAAGGCGCTCGCTAACGAGAAAGACAAGCACGGTATGACTGCCCATGATCGCTCGTTAGCTGGTGCTGATGCGCCCATAGTCAAAATCCTGATTCGCCCCTAGGTTACGGCGCCCGATTCAGAGGAGTCTGCTACGATGCGTGTGACGATAGGAGCGTTTGGGCGCGCAATGGAGAGCTTTTCCTGTACCCGGACCACTCCCGGACCGCATCCATGAGGCCCCATTGGTGCTTTCCCCTATGCGACTTCCGGACACCGTGCTGAGACAATCGGCCGCCCTGCAATTGAAAGACGTTGACTACGACGCGTGTGAAGAGTGAGACTCTACTGTTTAGGCAAGCCTCGAGTACCATGATGTTGAGTGTCCTCGACGTGGTCACATAGGCGATCCTTCCGTGGTCATCGGCTGGTAGCGCCATGTGTCCCATGAGAGAGCATATATAAACTCGCGTCGATCATACTGACCATACTTAGACCCTCGCAACACAACCCATCCAAATCAACGCCAGTACCAAAGGCCATCATGAAAGCGCTACGATACTATGGATCTGAAGATATTCGCCTCGAGGATATCCCAGACCCTTCGCCGAGAGAGGGGGAGGTGAAGATCAAGGTTAGTCCACTATAGAATGCACCAAGAGAGTTTACGCATTTGTGTATCCATCACGTACCAATTTCTCTCAGGTTGCGTGGTGAGTCTAGTTACTACTAGTCGTCTGAGAGGTGTTAGTATTGTACTCACCAGCGCGCCGCAGGAACGGGAGTAAGCATTGGTAAAGATTCACAAACATTGAACAGCTCATGACTCCACTTCATGATCAGTATGCGGCTCGGATATGCATTCCTGGCATGCGCCCTTGCCAGGCGTTTCGCCAAGTGCGACGCAGGCACACCCGATTACGAACGAGAAGCTGCCAGTGATCATGGGCCATGAGTGAGTTTATCGCCACTTAGAACCGTATGGAAGTAGGCAAACCAGGACGGATAGGTTTTCCGGCACGGTCGTCGACGTGGGTCGGGGTGTCGACACCTCTCGCATTTCGCTCGGCGCGCACGTCGTCGTGTAAGACTTCGCCGCCATTCTTCCCACACAATACTCAATCACGCATACAGCGAGCCCTTGTTGACATGCATGAAACCTACGTGCCATCCGTGCAGTTCTGGGATGCGTAACCTCTGTCCGCTCGTGACGTTCATTGTAAGTGAGGAAGTATCGATGAAACTGACCTTCTGACCAGCAGTTCAGGGCATCGGCGGCTGTGGTGGTGGGCTGGCTGAGTATATCTGCGTCAGCCAACGGCTCGTGTATACATTGCCACCGAATGTACCGCGTGAGTTGACTCTGGCGTGCATTAAGCACATCATGCTACTTACCAAGACCTTGAACCCTGCTATAGTCGACGTCGGGGCACTGGTCGAGCCACTCGCGGTGGCATGGCATGCTGTGAAGAGATCTAACCTGAAGGCGGGAGATAGCGTGTTCATCTTGGGCGGTGGTCCAGTGGGTTATGTCCTAATACACCCTGATTCGCGTTCTAATACCGCCACGCAGATTGGCCTTCTGACTCTGCGGGTCGTCAAGTGAGTACCTAGTAAATCGTACAACAGCATCCCTGACTGTACCTGAGTAGGGCTCTAGGCGCCGCCTGGGTCGGGTTATCCGAGCCAGTGTCGATGCGGCGCGAACTTGCGCTCAAGCACGGTGCGAGCGCGGTCTTCGATCCCACATCGACCGCCGTAGATGTTGTCACCGAAGTGAAGAACGCCACAGGGGGGCGCGGCGCTGACGTCGTCTTCGACTGTGCTGGGATACAGCGGACGCTGGACATCGCGTTCCTGGCAGTCAAGCCCCGCGGGATGATCGTCAACGTCGCTGTATGGGTCACTCGGCCTGAACTCGACATGGCCTCCATGATGACGAAGGAGGTCGTCCTCACAAGTGAGTCCACTCCTTTCGAAGGATGCGTTTCCTGAGTTGGGCCTCGTGCTGTGCCAGGCACGCTCTGTTACGACCGTGAGTACCCTGAGGTGCTTGAAGCGGTCGCGCAGGGCAAGTTCCACGGCTTGGAAGACATCATCACCCGGCGCATCGGGTTCAACGACTTCATTGAGAAAGGCATCAAAGCGATGCTCTATGAGCAAGATAAGCAAGGTCAGTACGCTCAGGTTGCACAGTCAGAACACAGATTGTTTCAAACACTCACTACGGCGTGCTAGTGAAAATCCTGGTATCTCCCGACTGTAAATAAACGGGCCGCATTGCCTCCTGTGTATGCTCTCTTATCTGTGCCTCGGACGGATGGAGGGATCCGCTGATGCCCGACCTACGATATCATTTATAGCCGCCAAGCCAAGGTCGTCTTCGTCGTGAGAGGTTGATCCTGGTTTATGAAAGTCGGCGCTTGGGCCGAAAGCCTCGTAGTGTACTATAGAACAACTGTACCGCTTCGTCAGCATTCGCTATGAGAACGTATCTCACTTCCTCGCGGCGCATGTCCACATGACGTTATTCGAGATAAGAGAATGGCGTTGATGTGTCGACTCCTTATTTGAACCTTGAAGGCTGGTGTGTCCCCAGCCACAAGCCCACCCCATCCGAAACGTTCACCCATCTGCGGTTGGTCGGAATGTTTGCTTGGAGGATCCTGTCTCGCTTGAACATCCTGGCGCTCTGCGTCTTCGTCGTTGCGCTGGCGTGCAGTTCGTACAGTCGGTCGCCCGAGCAAGCTGTCGCTGCTACTGTCCAGTTTCCCGACCTTTACGAGGCATCCATAGCTGAACTGCAGGATGGCTTAGAGAAGGGCCATTTCACCAGTGTCGATCTTGTGAAGGTAACGAACTCACCTTAATCGAGGCACCGTACGAGACTCATAATATGCGGTGAAGGCATACTTCGCAAGGATCGAGGAGGTGAACTTGCAGGGCCCTGTGCTAAGGGCGGTCATCGAAATGAACCCCAGTGCGCTGAGGCAAGCTGCTGAACTTGACCTCGAACGCCACCTGCTCGGACCTCGCGGGCCTTTGCATGGAATCCCAATCCTTCTCAAGGATAACATCGCAACCTTACACAACGAGGGTAAGCATCCCATGCACAATTACGAATCCATGGCGCGCAGGTGCTGAGGTGTCCTGTACTGTCTTGTACAGGCATGAACACCACTGCAGGTTCACTCGCTCTGCTCGGGTCCGTCGTCCCTCGGGATGCGCACGTCGCTGCAAAACTCCGCGCAGCAGGGGCGATCCTCCTCGGAAAAGCGAACCTCTCCGAGTGGGCACATTTCCGCGGGAGCGTCCCGTCAGGGTTTTCTGGGCGGGGCGGCCAAGCCACAAGCCCATACGTCCCACTAGGAGACCCGTCTGGGTCAAGCTCTGGGAGCGGAATCGGGACTGCGATAGGGCTCGCGGCCGCTGCTCTGGGCACGGAGACGGATGGGTCGATCATCTCCCCGAGCAACATGAACAATCTAGTGGGAATCAAGCCCACCGTGGGGCTTACTTCGCGAGCTGGAGGTGAGAGGCTCGGAAATGAACAAACAAACGTACCTCATGGCGACTAATCTCGTCTCTTCAGTGGTGCCCATATCTGTCCATCAAGACACAGTAGGACCGATGGCTCGTTCTGTTGCCGATGCGGCTACGGTGCTGTCAGTCATAGCGGGACGCGACCCTCGTGACAACTTCACACTCGCGCAGCCGCCCGTGGTGCCCGACTACACCAAGGCGCTGCGAACTGACGGTTTGAAAGGAGTCCGCTTGGGGATTCCCCGGAAGTTCTTCACGAGGGTCAATAGCGACATTGTTGCAACTTTCAACGCGTCGCTTGACATTATTCGGAGCTTGGGCGCGACGATTGTGGACCCTGCAGATTTCCCCGACTTTGCAGAGCTGGAGGCGTCGAGAAATGAGACGATAGTGACGCAGACCGACTTCAAGGCTAGTGCTGTACCCAGAGCGTGATGTTTTAGGCATGCTCTGACGCGGGGTCTGCACGACAGGTGGATGTCGATCAGTATATCTCGGAGTTACTTGCGGTGCCTACCGGAGTGAAGAACTTGGCCGACCTCATCGCTTTCAACATCGCGCATGCTGACGAGGAGCTCGTACCTCCCTTCTGGACAGATCAATCAACGTGAGTCCTCGTAGTCGCCCAAGTCGACGTTAGGTTCATGGGTGGCCGACATGTTCTAGATTCATTGCCTCGCAGAACACGACAGTCGACCAAGCCTACTTTGACGCCATTTCTGCGGACAAGGACCTGGGCGCGACTCGCGGAATCGACGCCACACTGAAGGAGTTAAAGCTCGATGCGCTCCTTATGCCCAGTTCTGTAGCACCAGGTCCCGCTGCCATCGCAGGATATCCTATTATCACAGGTCAGCGAATTTGCTTCCATCCCCCAACGCCAGGACAAACTTGACGAAACGCATACATTGTAACTCACCACATTGTCTGCAGTCCCTCTCGGGTTTTTGCCACCCAATACTACGCTAGCCCCTGCGCAGCCAACACGTTCCATGGGTCCGAACCAGCCATTCGGGATTGCGTTCATGGGCACCGCCTTCAGCGAATTCAACCTCGTCTCGTTCGCGTTCGCATACGAGCAAGCGACACACAATCGCCTCAAGATGCTTGCGTTCCCGCAAGCCATACCAAAAACGCAGCTGTCGGATATCGTCGAAAGTGAGAACGCATCTCATTAGGGTGTTTGTCAAAAGGAGGTCATGGTCGTGAAGAGTGCCTCGGGCGTCTATTTTGCCGGGAGTAGTACATCATTAAAGAATCGGAGCGCCCAATAGCCTTGGCACATGTCCGTATCATGTCCGTACTGTATTCTCATCAGCTGCGAGCATGCTAGCAACCTCTATGAATTGTCGGGAGGACGCGGAGGTGCGAAGCAGTACATACCATATGCCTCCTCTATCATGGGTGAGCTCGGGGTCGCCGGACACGCCGGGGAGGGTGACGCGCAGAGCAGCTCGCCGGGGACGCCAGAACTTCGGAGTAAACTGGTGTATCCACGCGCGCAGAAGACGGTGCATGTGCCCGAACGCTCGTGTCAGCGAGTGGTGCGGCTTGGACAGTTGCATTGACGGTGAGTGTAGCGGCGAGCATTAGTAGTGATGAGGCGACGCGCATGGCTCTTGTCTTGCTCTACGTCGAATGACTTGAAGTCAGATAGCATGAACCTAAGGCGTCTTGAACGCACATACCTGCAGGCCTACTGCGTGCAAAGTGTATGCTAGCACACGGCCAGGTCAGCTTTGACTGAAAGATTGGTTAACAAATGGACGTCGTACCTCTGTTTATTTATGTGGCGGCGGAGGCTCGTCGTGCCATGCAGCGCGAGTAAAACTCGCGATATTATACCACTCGCATGTTCTCTCCAAATGGTCGCCCCGGGCTCGGTACTAGCGCAAGTATAGCGCTAGGAGGAAGCCGGAGGTTATTCTGAAAGCGTCTTCCCACCGAATTCTCCGGAACGACGTGGTATCCTGCACACTAGCACTACCAATCAAGTTGCCAGAGGGGCCGCGGTCATACACGGTGGTGAAAGGTACACACCACATGTCGATGATCTCATGCGCCCGTACAGTACATGTATCCCGTGTGGTCGCTTTCGGGAAGGAACGGAGCGTGCTGTAGCCCAGTATCAGAGCGTCCCCGAAGTAGGGAAGTAGGAAGTCTTGAGGAAGTCAGTGGCTCGAACGCATCTATTCTTGATTCAATGCGGCGCTCCGCCGTGAACGATTGCTTGGTTCCTGTGGCGTCTTGGTTCGCAGTCAGAGTATAGGGACCTGTGGGTCCCGGGTGACAGATTAGAGTAGCGATCCTAAGGTATCCGATTGAAGGAACGGGTGTAGCATGCGCTACACCTACAGCATGTACAAACGAGCGACTAGATAAGACGTGAGCGAAAGAAAGCCACGAAGACCACAGTCCGATGAAGGAGGAGCGGGAGAGCAGACGCGACTCGGGCAGCAACCGTTCAGAACTTCCAGCCGCCCGCAAGGCCCATGATGTTCTCCGGGTCGTACTGCGCCTTGAGCGCCTTGAGTTTCGGGAGGTTCGCGCCGTAGACCCTCTCTATCGGTGTGTCGAAGATCGCGTAATTGCTGTACAGCGGCGCATCCGAGATGTCCTGGCCCTCCGCAAGTGCGACCTGGGTGAGTTGTGCGGCGCTCGCGCGCGCAGCCTCCTGCATGTCCGAATCAGCGAGGTCGGCGACCCACGCGTAGTAGATGTTGAGCGGGAGGAGGCCCGTGGCGCGGCTGGGCGGATACGCGGTCGAGTCCTCCGCCCCGTGTGCGAAGATGGTGGGAAGGAAGGGCTCGACGTCATAACTGATAAAGGTGCCGCTCTGCCAGGAAAGGCGCTCGCCCCAAAACTGTAGGGCGCCGGACTCAGAGGTGTAGTGCCATACGGGAAAAGGGGAAAACAGACCTTAGTCTCGTTAAGCACGGCGGCCATGATGTTGTCCGTGTATTCGAGTAACGACACGGTGTGGAAGATAGCACTGCACGACGGATGAGTGTAATTATGGCACGATACAACTGGGGGACTCACCGCTGGCCGCCTGTAACGTTGGCTGGCGCAGACTTCACAAGGTCCAGGAATGTGCGAGTCTTGATGTCTTTGGTAAAGTACGGGATAGCGAGGTACTCATCAAAGATACCCTCAGGGGGAGCAGGGTAGTCGTAAAACAGCAGGAGGGATACTCCGGGCTACATCAAGAGTGTCAGGCAGCACGTGGGACGTACGTGAGAACGCCGACTCACCTGGCCGAGAAGATGGTTGTAGGTAGGAAGGACTTGCGCCTTGGGATCTGTCACGGTTTGAGAGAACTTGACGGTCGCCTCATTGACCTTGTCAAGCTGGTCCTCCGTGATTGTGATTAAGCCTCCCTGGAAGATTTCGAATGATGAACTATGTTGTTGACATGACATCGATAGATCAGCGCTCACCCAGACTTCGGTCTGTGCATGAGTGGTCAGGTTGAACTTCGTCACGATACCCTAGACGTTTGACAAGTGAGCGCGTACATCAGATAATAGGCGAAGGTGTACATACAAAGTTGTTGAAGCCGCCCTAGCATCCCGCGAGAGTACGTCAGCGTAATCAATCACATGCGAAGAATGGTGTGATTCACCTTCAGCCCCCAGAATAAGTCCGGGTTAGATTCCTGGGTCACAGAAGTAATAGTACCGTTTGGAAGCACGAGCTCGAAGCCGCTCAAGTTATCCACTGTCAACCCAAACTGATTCGTCTTCCACGAATAGCCTGTCGATGTGACGCACATCAGTCCGCTTTGTGGCTCTCAGCTCGTGCGGCTGGACTGACCTCCACCAAGAGTGAATCCGGCGACGCCCACACCGGAGACACGCCCGCCCACGACATTCACTGCATACGGCTCGAGCGCCGCGTAGACGTCGTCCCAGATCAGGCCCGCCCCGACCTCGGCGACGTTGTTATCCGGGTCGTAGTTTACCTCGCTGAACCGGTACATGGCGATCTGGACTCCCGGTGTTGACGAGAAGCCCGGATTCGTGGTATGGCCCGCTCCTTTCACCTGCAGGCGACGATGGAAGACATGTGGTATGAACAAATCATCACGCGGTAGCAGGTCAGGGTTGACCACGTACGGCAAACGGCGTCTTGTTCTTGGCAAGGATTTGGAGCTGGCCAGGGACCTCGTGGTAAGCGATGGCAGGGCGGATATGAGCGTGGGGAGCGGAAACATACAATCGTTCCCACATCTTCGGCTGTCCCAGGCTCGACTGAGCACGCCGACTGGGCGGAACTAGACGTCGCCCAATGGCCAACGTCCTTGGAGTACAGCGGGTCAAGCCCTGCAATGGAGCGTGCCGTCAGAACGAGAGCGATTCCCAAGGAGGGAGCGAACGAGCTTACCTGGCCAGTGGACACCAGACGCAGAGGAGACGGCCTTGCTGATCGCCTTGCACACCGAAGCGTAATCGCTCCTAGCCTCGACGGGCTGAGGCTCGGCAGCGCTAGGAAGCGCAGCTGCGAGGAAGGCAGCGAGGTATGTGGCGGTCGCAAGCGATTGACGCATCGCAAGAGGCTTTCACGAAGGCGGGTCTGCAGCAAAAGTCCTACGCAGTTCGAATACCTAAGCCAAAGCGAGCCAAGCGTGCAACAAGGAGGGCAGAATCCCAAAGACTTGTCACGGAGGACGAGTTGTGGGCGACGGCGTCCGATGGGATGAATAGACTGGCCTGAGCCCGTCCACGCACGCTTATATGGGAGAGCGTCATCATACCATGATAGCGGATACCTTGTCATTGGGGCTGGGCATGGTATATTTCACGGTTGGCCGCGGTGATATGTGCTGAGTTGAAGGGTGCCGGCGCGACATCAAGGGAATGGCCGTCCCTGGCTTGGAGCACGACTTGTAACGCGTCTAATGCCGCGTAAACGGCGTATAACGAAAACCGTGCACCCACCCGGCAAAGGACTAGTGAGCGAGGTTGATAGTTAAATTATAGCCCCGTTTCCACGTACGCACTCCGGATATTCGGCGGAATCTGGGATGATGCATGCGATGATTGCGATCCTGGGTTTCGATCACTGCTCTAAGTCGGACGGCTCGGATGACACCAGCGGCGTCAAGGTCTGTGGCGACCTATTGCAGCACAAGGCCGACATCCGGACTAGTAGTAGAGCGTTGATAGATGACGCTGTCCGCGCCCTTGCAGTATAGGACAATCTGGCCTTGGGGGTTACGAACGATGACACTCATTCGCTTCCGCGTGCTGTTGAACTCGAGCAATTGAAGAGGAATATAGCGCTCCGGCTGGCCCATCACCTCGATGTCGACGGCATCCTTCGCACGATCATCGACGAACGGGAATCCCACGTCTCGCGCGGCCGCTACAAGGGCAGCCTCGTCCGGTGACTAAGACTAGTACTGAGTCGAGGTAGTCTGGGTTGCGAGTAAGCTACACTTGCTGCCGTTAAGCCAAAAAGACTGAGCATACGATCGCGTGCACCTTCCGCGCCTTCATCACTTGCTGGTGATAGGAATCAGTATAGCTGTCTGCTCGCGAGCAGTTGTCGGCCTGCCAGCGACCCACATGCATATGCACGAGGGTCCGTCGCGGTGCTTGAACGGTGATGGTCGCTCATTCTCCACTGCCATGGCCTCCTCTGTTTCCCAAGCGCATGCATATCGGGCCGTCTTTCTTGAATAGTCACCGGCGTAGCCTGTATGTCAAGAAACTCAGCGAGGCTCGTGCCCAACGATGCACGTCGGATGGCGGCGCCCGTCAGCGTAATTGACATCACGACTGCATCCCCGGAGAACCGCCGCTCTCGAGAGTCCTGTCGATCGTGACGAGTCAAAGCAAGAGAACTTCCGTATTTCCTGTCGTATATTCCGCTACTGGAACGGCGCCGGAGTTGCGCGCTATCTCAACACTACCACGCCCATGTAAATCGCAGATGTTTTGCATGGTTGTTTCTCTGGATCCAGGAACTGGGCCGGATATGCCGCGGACAGTACCAACAAGTACATTTGGAAGGCCACGGTGATCCGAGGTCGTGAGCCCGCGATGCGCGAAGGTCAGATCAACTTGAACGCGGGTGTAAGGCGCTTCGGCGTTTGCCGGCCGGTGGTTGTGTTGAACTCAAATCGGTTGAGCTGTATAGTACCTATCGGCAAGCGCCGGGTGGCTGCACGCTCCGGGCGCTGGATTGCTCGCTGCCGACCATAGCGAAAGGTAAGAAATCCCCGCCCGACCCCAACGTCCTCAAGATGCCCAAAAGTGCGTATACCTGCGTACTCATCGTAGGTCTTGGTGCTGACAGTGTTGTCCCGCAGTCTACAAGCCCGGCAAAGTGCGTATCATAGTGAACCCGAAACTATGTCAGTATACTTAGCTGAAGCGAATGCAACGCAGGTCGCTATCGTCCTCCAAGGCCGCCAAGCGGGTAAGAAGGTCGTCATCATCAAGCAATTGGACGAGGGCACCAAGGAGCGGCCATACCCCCATGCTATCGTTGCCGGCATCGAGCGTTACCCTCTCAAGGTGACGAAGCGTATGGGCACCAAGAAGGTTGCGAAGCGGAGCAAGGTCAAGCCTTTCATCAAGGTGCGTACTTGCCGCATTAACGCGCCCTCCACTTGCCCGTATGGATGGGCGAAGAGCTGACGGGGAGGACCGATGGACATCATAGGTTGTCAACTACTCCCACCTTTTCCCTACGCGTTACGCGCTTGAGCTGGAGGGCCTCAAGGGTGTTGTCAGCTCGGAGACCTTCAAGGAGGTGTCTCAGCGGGAGGACTCGAAGAAGCAGATCAAGAAGTTGCTGGAGGACAGGTACACGAGCGGGAAGAACAAGTGGTTCTTCCAGCCCCTTCGCGTGCGTCCTACATCATATCTTTCGGGGCTGCTCTCATGTGCTGATGTACTCATATGCAATCTAGTTCTGATCTGTCTCGGTTTCTTTCTCCCTTCTACTCTGTTGTGCTGCTCGCAAAACCGCTACATGTACATCACATGTCCTCGCATGACGCATGCCCCGACTACACCATCATGTCCTGAATTATATGCCATGGGTGACGAGACTCTTCTCGCGTGTCTCTTGAACTGGATGTCCTGTATTTTTCCCGCTTTTTTCCTGCACTGATACGGTCTCATGACTCATGACAACCGGTCCCGCAAGACTGCTTAAGGTGCGTCTGTCATTTGTGTTGGATTCATCGGCCGTCAATAGCTAGTTAGAGTCCAGTTATCTCCTCTTCGTCTCTCTAGATGTTGCTGTTCAGGTTTTCTTGTGGCATCTTGTGACAGTCTCCAAGCCACTTCCCGATTGACCGTGGCGCTTGACTTGAACTACGTCAAATTGGCCCTTTCAATCATGCTTCTTCATCACCTCACATGTGCTCCACCTTTCCGCACCCGTCAGTCCTACTGATCAGCGATGGTCCAGGGGTCAAGCATAGCCTGTGAGCGGCTGTGGAGCGAGACAGGGACGTTGATATCGGGCTGGACTAACATGGTACTCCCATTGACGGACTCAATCAACGACTCCGGAACGCTCCATCGCATCTAGTCATCGGACCCGACATGAATCGCGCAGTTGCCCGCTGATGGCATGCATGGTGAGAATGAGAGGCGCAAAACGTTCTTGAACTTACCGCTTAACGCCCTTGCAGTGAGACATTGCGCGCATGAACTCAACGAACGCTGGCTCCGTGCACGCGTATACGCAAGCGGGGGGGGGGGGGGGGGTTCGCAATGATTGATCACCTTTGTCTAATGTTGTTGAGGCTACAGTCCGGTCATCCGTACCTGGCAGCCCGGGACTCCGAGTCCTGCGGCAAGACGGGGGGATTTGCAACATGACGCACTTGCGCAATTCGCATTATCGCTGCGTTCCAACTTTGAGTCTTGTGATGCTCACTGCTTGTCGGGATATCTCTCTTGGGGAAAGCCGACGAGCAGCGAACATGACAGGATTTGTGCAGGGGTGTTGCGATATTGACACTCGCAGACGGCCTTAGGCATTACAAGGGCGGTCTTCTGTGGCCGATGCTTTCGTTCTAGAGGGCCAAGTCCGCATACAAGTATTCATCATTGACACGTCGAAGTCGCGCCAAGCACTATACAGCAGCAATGGTAATGCAGCTAGCATCGCCATGGACGATAACGGCATGCCTCAGAGGTCCCCAGTGTTCACTCCAATGTGTCTGTTCCCCTAGTGCAGCGGAATGCTCGCAGTGCAAGCGTTACGTCAAGCTTAGTCGGACTACAGGCTCGATCCGACACTCCCGGCGTCGGCATCGGCATATGAAATGGGGGACGCGGAAGGGGGGCGAAGTGACTGGGCTTTGGTTGACAGCTCGGGTCTCGTGAGTGCCTCTCTCGTCGTGTGGCTGAGGGTGTAGAGATAGACAACACTGCTAAGTCCGCATCACAGCCTCATACCTATATGCAGTGCTAGCACCGCCAAGCGCACACTATGACAGCCGCTGGCATCTAGCCTAGTGCCGTTGCATTCTATCTTGGACTGGCCACGGACGCGACACCCATCCTCAACTCGAAACTGCTCAGTTATTGTCTGTCTGCGGAGCCTGTGTATTCCTACGAACCTCTGGTCCCTTCTCCACTTGCATATGGCCCTGAGTGGCTCCTTCGTGCGCTATGTGTGCCTACGAGGTACGCGTGAGGGGGAGGAACGTCCGCCGAGCGAGAGCGATGCACCAGCGCTCCAAGGCACCATTCCTGCGAGGGCCACCTGCGCGCAGCTCGAGGCCACAGAACAATATCTCTGCTGCTCACAGGACACCGTGCCTTGGCGCCGGCGGAAGCAAATTGAGCGATGCTCGGTGTCGGTCGTGTGCTCGCACTGCCGAGGGCCGTGCCGTGGAACGAAATGGTCGTTCGAGACGTCACCGACGTTTCTCGACGCTCTGGTCCGAATCCGAATAGGTCGGGATGGTGGGTACTACGCGCTCGGAGTTGCGATGCAGGCTGCGTTCATACGCCACGAAGCTAAGGCTCGCGGCGTGGGAACGCGAGTGTAACCTTGTATGACGAGTCCAATCCAGAGACACGGAGAGGTGTTTACGGAATTCATTCTGCAACATCCCTGGACGCACTCTCATTTTCACGCGCCCAGCTGCTCAGCTGTGCGTATCTGGGTGGGATGCAAAGCGGAGGTACACTCGCTCGCTCGGCTTTCTAGATTCCGATGCAATGACGTGGGCGGAAATGGCCTGAGCTCAGACGATCATTCCCGCTTCTGGTCCATCCGCACCCTTTGCATTCCGTATCTGGCCTCGGGCGTCTGCTCGTTCTTGGGGCCTACGCTCAACTTACGCCGAACCGCGACCATGCCGAGACCCGACAACCGTCCTTCAGAGAGGTATATATACCCTACATATATAGCATATTCGTCGTGACGTTTCGAAAGAGCACTCACGAACCACCCACACTCATCACTTCTCAACTTCGCACAACCGCCATGTTCCCAAAGGCTCTGCTCGTTGCTGTCGTCGGTGCTGCCAGCACCGTCATCGCTGCACCTGTCTTCAACGGTATGTTTGCATCATTTAATACCACGACCATATGCATTGACGCAAGGGCGCCACAGACAAGGGTCTCATGCAGTTCGCCCTGACGCTCGAGAACCTCGAGAACGCCCTTTTCTCCAGCGGTCTCTCCAAGTACTCCACGAGCGACTTCGTGAGCGCCGGCTACCCTTCTTGGGTCCGCGGCCGCTTCCAGCAAATCGCGGACAACGAGGCAAAGCACGTCGCCCTCCTCAAGAGCGAGCTTGGCGGTGATGCCCCCGCTGCTTGCACGTATGATTTGTAAGTCTTCGCTGATGTGTCTCACCCATCGTACGCTGACGGGGCATGATTGCTGCAGCGGATACACCGACGTTAAGTCGTTCGTCAACCTCGCCGGCAAGATCGAGACCATTGGCGCTAGCACTTACCTCGGCCTCGCCCGCCACATCAACGATACCAGCCTCCTCAACGTCGGAGCGGTAAGAAGCAGCTCACCTCGTTGCATATAGCATAGGCTGACGGTTTTTATCATCAGGCAATCGCCGCTACGGAGTCTCGTCAGGCTGGGTGGATCACGTCCTCGGTCCTCAAGAAGCAGCCTTGGGATGGCGCCCTGGAGACGCCTCTCCCGCCTAGCGCCGCCTGGTCTCTCATCCGTACGTACCTTCTTCGACCACTTTCAGCCGTCGAGTGCTGACATATACATCATGCAGGCAATTACATCAACGACTGCCCCGACTCGAACCCGGACCTGCCCCTGGTCACTCTCCCCGGCTTGAAGGTCTCGGACTCGACCCCGACCCCGGGCGGTACGATCACCCTCACGGTCACGCTCAAGAGCGCAAAGAGCCCCCTTTACGCTGTCTGGCTCGACGGCGTCAGCGAGACGTACACGGAGATCACGGATGGCAAGACCACGGTCCCGCACGGCCTGAGCGGCACCGTCTACGTCGGCGTCGTCTCGAGCAAGGACCACCCCGACCGCGATAACTTTGTCACTGGCTTCGCGGTCGTTAACTTCCCGTTCGACTCCAGCGCGCGCCCCGAGGCGTCGACTTAAGCTCGCGCTTGGCTCCGCGGCGTGGCGACCCGTTGCCGGTGGGGCAGGGCTCTTGAGACGTCGCCCGCGTATGACGAACGGACAGTCGGTCGTGCGGTTTGATATCTGTTTTGCGCGAGCTGTCTTCTTCTCGATGGACTTTTTCGCCTTCTCGTTGATATGTTGTACTTGTATCGTTGCGTTTGCCCGTCGCCTCTGGCCGGGATGTTTCCTTTCAGTTTTCGTGCGCAGCCTGGGCGTGACGCCTGCGCTGTCAACTACTGAGTAGGTGACGTTTAGGTGGTTGAGTGGTTGTCTCCTGTCTCTTGCCCTTGAAGTCAATTCAATATATGTATGTTGACCGACCGGTCTCACCGTACAACGTATGGAGTTGAGTATTCCGGGGGCCCACACCAGCCTAGAACGTATCGATCGCCGGCTACGCGAATGGGCTGATGGGATGGACCGCCTGCCTCCACTACAGAACGGCTTCAGGGCGCAGCACCGAACGGAGAACAACGTTTTCACGCTTCGTGTCGCCATTGAACAGGCCAGGGCGACCGACCGCACCCTGTGGGTCGCCTATGTGGACGTGTCCAACGCGTTCCCTAACGTGGACCAGGCAACACTGTGGACAAAGCTGCTCCGATGGGGGGCGAGCGGGCCCCTGATCGACTGGCTGCGCATGCTTTACGAGCGCATGCAGTATGTGGTACGCTTTAATGGAGAGTATTCCGGATTCTTCAGAGCACTCGCAGGTATCCTCATAGGCGACCCTGCTTCCCCGGTGCTGTGGAATCTCTTCTTTGCCGACCTCCACTTCCCTCCACATGCCGACGACGTCTGGCTGGCCGGGGTCCACATCCCCTACCTCGCCCAGGCAGATGACGTCATACTGCTCGCATTATCGTGTGAGGGCCTACAGGCAAAACTCGATGCCCTGCTAGACTGGTGCGAACGTAATGGGCTCAATATCAACGTCGCGAAGAGCTTCCTGATGGCTTTTGGCCCACTACCCTCCGTGCACCCACGACTATCCCTGCGACACACACCCCTACAGCTAGTTGACTCAACAACCTATGTTGGCGTCACCCTGACCTCTACGACCCGCAATATCTTCAGCGCGCATCGCAAGAACCAAGCCATGAAAGCCCGTCGCGTCGCCAATGCTACCCTGGGCCTTGAGTCCTATGTCGGACGTATCCCGCCGGAGGTCGCGCGTGCACTGTATATGGCGCGCGTGGACCCACATCTGGTGTCCGCTTGCACCGTTGACCTCGACGTCGATGCTGCCTCGTTGCAACCTTTAGAGCAGGCCCAACTCACCTTTGCCCGCCGAATCTTGCAGCTCCCGAGTCGCTCCTCTATCCTCACGCCACTCCTGGACCTTGGCCTGTGGCCCTTACGATACCGCCGGTGCCACCTCGCACTGAAGTTCCTACGATACTTACTGACTGGGCCCGCACTGGTACCCAGAGCTGCGCTGCTGGCCTCGATAGCAATGGCCCAGGCAGGAACCCCTACGTGGCTCACAGACCTCAAGCACGCACTCCGAGCACTCCCCCATGCGGTGACGCTGGATGTAACAGCGCCTCTCACCACGAACGCACTGGATACTGCACTGTCAGCGCTCGCTGGCTCGCTGTGCCAATATACCGTAGACCATGTCCGCACGTCACGCACTCTCTGCGTGTGGCGCTTTGCGGGCCTCGCTGCCCTGCCGCGCGCTGCGCTGACCCCGAAACTTCTGTACTCGCTCAAGCCATACCTCCACCTCCTCCACGCGGACCGTCGTCGAGCTGTCGCGCGCCTCCTTGCCGGTACACTGCCATACGCCATCGACAGTCTTCGCAGACACGACGTACCGCGCGAGTGGCGCCTCTGCCGCCTCTGCCGGCATGTCGGCATTGTCGAGGATGAGGAGCACATGCTCTTCTGCTGCCCGGATCCCGTCCTGGAGACGGCGCGCACCGCGTTACATAACGACATCCTGGTGCTGAAACCCGACTGGATCCATGCCCGGCGGCGGATGGGCAACTGGGAGTACTTTGGGCGGGCGCTCATGGATAAGGCGACTGTGCACCTGGTGGCTGACTTTGTTAGTGTGTCGTTTCAGCGCTGCGCCGATGTACCTGTCCTACACATCACCAGCGAGGAGCAGCTCCAAGCGCTGGCTGGGCAAGTCCTGTCTTTGTAATTGCATTGTTGTTTAAATACTCCACACCCATTCTGGGTACACATGGGATGGCGAGACAGCTGGGTGAACTCTGGGTGCTCGGGTGGGTGAGGGTCACGCCGTCCACGTGGGTGGGTACAGGGAACTGTGCAGTGACCCGCCCGGCTGATTTTTTCCCATGAGGTTTGGCAGCCGGCACGTAAGCCTGAGTGCACCTACCACACGAACAGTGATCAAGCGTACATAGACTGAACAGCTAAGAGATGTCTCCCTGGGCCCGTGTGAGTTATGTGGGTCTGCGCGGGAGTGCGGGCTCACCCCTGGGTTTTTTTCTCAATTTTTTCCCAGGTTTTAACACGGGTAATGCCTACTAAAAGGCGCCTGCCTGTCTCCACCCGGGGATAAAGGCCAAGGGATTTCAGACAACGAATAGCACAGTAAGCGTGTAGGCCATCATCAAGTAGTGACCGGTCGGGAGTACACTATACAGCTCGATCCCATTTAAGTGTGTGTCCGCGAGGAGAACGGCGGAAGTAGCTGGCGCTCGGGATGTACCGTATTGACTAGTGCTGTGGAGAGTACGCCTGCCCTCCTTTGAAATACTACTACTACTACTACTACTGTGCGGCGATCGAACTTACTGTGACCGTTGCCGGTCACGATACTGATTCGGCGGAACCTCATTAGACGCCCATCCCGCTGGCTACGACAACAACACCAGTTAGTTCAAATCTCAAAAAGGTCGCTGGAGTGTTTGAAATCGCTTCGCAAGCTAGTATGCTGAAGGACCAGAAGCACGACAAGCTGGATGATGAATCTTGAAACTTATGCCTAAAACAGGCCCATAGGGGGATTGACGTTGAAGTATGTTGAGTGCGTTCAATCCAAGTCATCATCTGAACCATTCCACTCCATACAGCGACTCGACATCGCGATACTGTACGCTGACATGCATATTCAACTATTACAGGCGGTTTATTGTTGGAGTACAATTGCACAAGCTCACAACTACCCCACCATGGTCACGTACACTCCTTCGATCACTCGCCGCAGGTACCATACCGACGGCGACACTGAGACATCCTTGCCTGACCACTGACAATTCGGCCCTCCCACCAGTTGTGCGCAGCTAGATCGTGGCTGCGCGGTGGTACATCATCTCGAACGATGACTACACGACCTACGCTCATATGCCCGTCCTTGCTCTCGGCAGCGCCAGAAGCAGTCCCGTGTATGAACATACTGCATTGGGGCCCGTCTCCAATCTTTCGACTCCACAAACCATTTGTACATTGCTGTTCAGTCGACTAATGATCAATCATAGATCCAAACTCTGAACCTTGTCAGTGTCGCATCACGCCAGATGGCGAGGGCACGCTGACGCATGGTGTTTCGTTCACGCTGCGTCAGTACGCGTGCTTTGGTACACGGGGTCTCTCGGGGGAATCCCAGTCTCGATCGTCACCATCTTGCAGACGCCGTTTACGGGGAGGTAAGTCATGCATGTATTTACTTTCCAAGCGAACTGGAAAGGACTGCCGCTTACATCAAGTGCACTACTTCTACGCGTCTCTTGTAACTAATAGTTGGCGGTTATGACACTCTAGGAATGAACAAATCTAAGATGCGCATCTCGACGCGAGGGACGAAATTACTCATGGGGTGTGCCATGGCAATCTAGCAAGCACGAGCCCGTCTTGAACACGTACGGCAACATATTCAGTACACGGACACCTATCTCTTAGCCTCAGTGTTCTAGAGCACGTTTCGCAAACCTCAAATCTCGACGCATGCACGATACAAACATTCCTTGCACAGTTCCGAAACACCAGATCAACAGACGGCGACGGTACGACCCTTCCTACCCCTACTCTACCAGACTACCTCCCGCCGCGTCACTATTCCACCGCCCGCACGTCGATAACTTGGCCAATCCGATCCTCTTGAAGATGCTTCAGCGGGCCGCCTTGTCTACTCGCAGTCGCAGAAGTCGACGTCGAGGCGACCGTAGTAAGTGTAGATTCCACCATCCTCGCGACCGTAGCAGTCTTCGATGATGTTCGCGAACCCGTCGTAGCATTGCTGCTGGGTCTGGAACGCGCCCTCGAGGGTGACGGAGGCATAGCCCCACGACATCGAGGAGGAGCCCTGCCAGTCGTTGCTGCCGCAGAAGGCCTGGCGGGCATCGTACATGCTGGTCTCGGACTCGCACTGCTGGCAGCCCGACGCGTCGTAGCAGTTGGCAGCGAGCGCGGTGGGCGCGAAAGCGGCAACGACGGCGGCGATGATGGCCAACTTGAACTGCATGATGAGAAGCTAAGCACGGAAGAGTCAGTATTGAGCCCGACACTGAACTTCTGGTTTTGGGCGACATACTAGAGGAGAGGTGAGTTCAAGTTGTGAACGGTGAGGTAGTTGTCTGCTGACTGCTTGGAGCTGTAGAGCTGACGACTGGAGAGCAAAAGCGCAACTTGCACCCTTATATACCTCTATGGAGCTACAAGCGCGTGACAACACTGCAACTCAAAGTTGTCGGCCTTAGCACCAATTTCGGTATTTCTCTCAGCCCTCGACAGGGCACATGGCTCGACGACTCCCATCTCGCCTGCAAAGCGCCGTAATTTCAACAATGCGCGTATTTGATCTTCTACCAACGGCCCCCGCCATTTCATTTTAACACACCGCAGTACACACGCTGCCAATCGCTTGAGATCATCATCGGGCGTCAACGTACGTAGGTCCATGAATCTATAAAGATGACGGCACCCACACGGCGTAGGCGGGAATGTGAGTAGCGCATCCAGGAGCTTTGCGTGCTCCGAGAGAATAGGCTCTGGAGGCACGCCTGACAAACAGAATGACAAACTTCAGACGGTAGCTTGTGGACGACCGACGGCATCGAGCCGGCCGTTTCGTCTACGAACAGTAGGACATGCGGGTATTCGTCAAGATCCAGTCTTGCGAGACGACGCTCTAGGGCACGCCTGGCCAGAGCTGGGTAGCTGAAAGACTCTTCGTCGCTGAAAGCTGCCGCCACTTGGGATGCGCCTCTCGCGTGTGGCATACGATGAGCTTGAGGAACACGATGAAAAACAGCACAAGCTGCCAGCCCTCGTGTGGCAGTAGAGCCATCACCGATGGCTGTTGTCCCCGTGTAGTCTTTTGCGCTACTGCATTGGTTCCGGGCGGAAGGACAGAATGGTGAGCATCTCAACACATCCACCTCCGTACTCATACAGTGAACGGATGACATGTTCCATATTTTTGGTTTTGGTATATTTTGCCCATGGTTGCCGTTCATGACAGAGCGCTGTTTGATCACTGCGCGGGTGTTACTGCAGAACACCCTACTCACATAATATGCAGAATGACTCCTGGTAGCCGTGACAAATACTCCTGCGCATCATGCTCGCCGAAGGGAAGGTGCACACTGTCCACATTGTAGGCGGTTGAACGCCAAAACAAAACACGATACCACGAAAGGTTGACAGCTTAAACCCTCTCCATACACTCGACCCCGTCCGCCCATCGTCCCACCGCTACCCCGCTGAAAGTCCTCGAGCTATTACCACGGTCGCTTACTCGCAATCGCAAAAGTTGACATCGAGGCGCGCATTGTGCCCGTTGTACTCGTACGTGTAAATCCCTCCGTCCTTCTTCCCGTAGCACGTCTGGATGATGCTGTCGAAGCCGTCGAAGCACTCCTGCGATGTCGCGAACGACCCGTCCAGAGTGACGCGACCCCAGCCCCAGCCGATGGAGTGGCTACTCTGCCAGTCGTTGCTGCCGCAGAAGGACTGACGAGCGTCGTACATGCTCGTCTCGGTCTCGCACTGTTGGCAGCCCCCGGCGTTGTAACACGCGGTGGCGAGTGCGGTCGGGAGGGCGTAGGCAGCAGCTATGGCGGCGATGGTGAAGGAGGCGAGGTTGAACTGCATCTCGATAGCTGTAGGAAGAAGTAAGCCTGCGGCTACACTGCGGTCAGTGCATGGACATACTGATGAAGATGATGTTGGTCAGAAGGAATTGAGAGGCTTGCGACTAAATGCGAAGGGCTCGAGGGCTGCTCGATGAAGATTAGATACGTTCAGCGGACTCTTATATATACTTGCAGCGCGTTACTCTGGCGGTCCGCATACGAACTAACGAGTCGGAGTACAACACGACAACGGCCGGAACCAGGCTGGGTTGAGCTGCCAAGGAGAGCCTCCACGGGCCTTGTCGAGCGTGATACCTCAACTCATGAGTAGTACCTCCGCGGATCGTGAGTGTACAATGCAGTATCTGAAACCGCATATACCACCTGCACCATGGGCGCGACAGCGAGCTCTTTCTGCGCCCGGCCCATTGAGAGCATTTACGGCAGCGTAGGCCTTGGCAAGCCCTAAGAGACACGGTGAGTACCCCCGCCTGCATAGTAATGAACCATGTTACATACACTGCCATAGCGTTACCCCGCGTTTAATTTGATTTTCGTCGTGCACGATCATCGCTTCCTCCCAGTGTGCGCGCCGCGGCATTCCGATTTCAGCCCATGCAGTTTGGTGCCAAGGAGAAAGACATGCGCTCGTCGCATTTTCCAGGGGCCGGCCTTCCGAGACCTTGTTCATTCGTACATACTGACCTGTGTTGTAACGTGCACGCCACAAGGAATAGACCATCTCGCCGATCATGCGAATCGTCTAAGCAGTGGTGCATCACTTTGGGCGGCGACCACATAACATGTTTGGTGTGGTATGCGTACAGGTTTGCGTACGTGACGAGAGCACATGAGTCTTGCTGAAGCGAGAGCCCGTGCCCCCATTCCGAATTCGTGAATGTAGACGGAGCCAGGAGCCAAAGGCTCAGCGCCAAGAGGAGGCGGATGACGATGGCGACAACGTGAACGGTTGACATGGAAGGATTAGACAAGACTGGCAGGCTCGAGGGCATGTATCGTAGGAGACGTAACAATGAGATCGATGACAATGACGGCGACGGCGACAACGATACGGTACAACGATAGGGATAAATGAAGAGCTGGTAAACAACGAGCCTAGTGAGAGAGATACGCTACGAGTCCAAGGGAAGGCTAAGAGGGGGGGGGGTGGAGGAAGAGACCTATGAGCCAAGGTCCCCGACGCGCGTTAACGCGGCCCTCCGCTTCTTCTTTGGTGGCTCCTGGATGTCATCCTGAGACGTACTTGCGCTCATACCGCCAGCCTCTGTGATCTCCGTCGAGTCCGCGCCTGTGCGGACACCGAGGAGATTCTCGTCCACGCTGGCAGCTGGCGTGAGCGGAGGTTCCGCACTCCGCTTTGCTGGTACCACGGGGGTGACTGGAGTCAGGCTAGGGAGGGCAGTCGCGTGCATCGACGGCGTGGACAGTGGCGTCGCGGCCGACGAGGTCGTCAGCGGTAACGAGTGGTGATGCGCGATGGATTGAAGCTGCAGTGTGTGCTGCTGCGTGTGATGTGCCGGCAGAATCTCGTCGAAGACGACAATGGTACAGTAACCGTCGCGAGAAGAGAGTATGAGACATTGGCCGTCAGGCGACCTATATAAAACGCGGGGTGTGAGCGCTATGCATCAGAATAGAATCGAGGGTACGGGCATACCAGGACATATCAGTGAACTCGTCGTAGTGCAGCTTGGTCAGCAGACACACAGGACCAGCTTGCTGAGTGTCGTAGATCATGACCGTGTCCATGGTTGCTACAGCGTATAGCATGCGGTAGGGTAACGAGAATACTGACGCAGTAGGCGTAGGGGTGATGATAGGGATGGGGCTAGGGGTTGGGGGCTTCGACGCTGCCGGGGTGGGAGGCCTTAAGGACTCAGTCGCAGACAGCGCGGGGGACGGCATCATAGCGGATGGCGGGCCGCTAGGTATTGCGATGCGTGGAGAAGGTGCAGCGATGTTCGAGCCCTGCGAAGATGATTGCTTCATAGGAGAGGCGAACGGCGTCTTGTCCTTGTCGACCGCAGCGTTGGGCGGCACGCCGATGTCGACATCAACCGAAACCTCGGTATCCTTGTCTAATGTGACCGTCTTGGGCTCGGCCTCGCCGGATGACACGTCCGGCCGCAACTCGTACAGAACGGGCGAGAATCTGACAGCGACGCTCGCTTTCTTGTGGCCCGGTAATCGTGCGATGGGAGGGCGAGCGAAGTTCGCTCGGGAGTAGATGTACACCGACGATGAACTGTCCTTGGAGTCGTTGGCATTCGGATTACCTTTCCTGCCTCGTGTCTGCTCTCCTGACTTCGACGTGATGGCAGGGGTCACCGACGGGTCCTCAAACTGGCCGGCGGGAGTGAGGAGCAGGCCGCCGTCGGGACTGAAGGTAAGCCGCCTGAAGAAGTTTGTGAAGCTCTCATCGCCATAGAGTTTCACAGAGGCCCAAGTATTTGCACCCGTCGACGGCGCCATGCGGATGGCCGGGAGCGCAGGCATCGGAGAAGGCGAGCGGCCGTATCGGCTATAGTTAGCTGGAGAGCTCGGTGCATTCGAGCCGCTAAAGGATGAGCGCCTGGACGATGGCCGGTCGTACGGTGGTGGGAACATAGTCATCGAAGGTGTGCTTGCCACGGAGGCGGTAGGGGTGAGCAGCGCACTTCCTTGGGGTTGCTGCCCGGAACCAGACGCAGCAGCCTCGTCTCTTAACTGCTCGCTGACGCTAGTGATCACCGACTCCGTTTCACTTGCAGTAGACTCGCGTCTGAATGGTGGTGGGCGGCTGTGGGTGCTCGGTGTACGACTGTGTCGGTGATTCATGCGGGTATTTTTCCCAACTGCATGAACTTCCAAGGAACCCTGCTTGTAAGAAATGCTGTAGATATGCATGGAGCGGTCGCTGCTTTGGGTAGCAATGTACTCGTTGAGAGGATCCCAGGCGACACCTTGCACGTAGTGGTTGTGTTCGGCAATTTCATGCACGCATTTACCTTCAATGCCATCAGTGCAAATCAGGGAGCTTATAGAACGAGCGTCGCTGACCTTCGCTGGCAGTGAATATCCGGGCACAGTTATCAGTGCTTCCAGCGATAATATATTCACCGCTAGGACTCCATGCGAGGTCATAGACCTGCATAGTGGTACAGCTAGATAGATAATCAGCGACTCGTATGGCTGAGCACCAATTCAGTATCCATACCGGAAGGTCGTCCGGGGTTTCCAATGCTCCTTCTCGTATTGGAGGTCCTCAGGAGCCAGATCGCTCCCGTAGCTACTGGCGTGAGGACTCGTCGTCGGAGACCAGATTATGATCATGCCGTCTAAGAGCAACGCGTTCAGGTGGGGTCTGCCACAGACCATATAGCCGCCGACGTACCATCTCCAGCGGACGCGATTAGGTCGCCTACGGCGCGTGTCAGCATCGACAAGACGCGTGTGATATGCCCCATACTGACCATTCGGACTGAAGCGGACGACGTTGACAGCAGCAGAATGCCTGCTCAGAGTTGCAAGGTACTCTACGCGTGGTGGTCTCGGTGCCGGTGGCTCAGACGCGCCCTCCACCAGTGATTGGGGGAGTATGTTCGGATGGACCAACCACAACTTCGGCCCTACGTCGTTACCGGCCCTCCGCACGTTTAAGACGGTGTGCTCACCCTGACATGGTTGTCCTCGCCTCCTGTCGCGAGCCGGTACGACTGCGCGGCAAAGTGCTTGTCCTGAGACGGGCGCGCCTTCTTGAACGGGACTGGTTGGAAGTCGCATGTAGATATGGGCTTGCTGTCGTGCCAGCGGATCTCGAGTGTTCGTACACGCATGTTGCGGTCGTTAGAAAGCGGGCATGCAGAAAGAGAGAAAGGAGAATGTCTGCTCGTGGTCTGAGCTCAAGTTCGCGGTGGCGGCAACGATCGAGCCTCCGCGGCACTCAGCCCTTTGATCGCTTACCTACTACGGCTTCTATTAATCTGACACTAATCGCCCGTTAGCCACGGTAAGTTCCGGTAACAATCCCCGCTTATCTGCTTGTTATATCCCGAGTAAGTCTAACAAAAGGACAATAGCGAACATCTACTTATCCCCCGCCGCTAGCTACGGGTTCCCCTCACACAAGAGATCCATAACTAAGCAACACTCACAAAGGCCTCCTCGAGATGGACAGCCTCACGTCAGCAGGGCCATAAACACAATCAAGCTGCATGGAGAAGCAGTACGGCGGTACCATCGCCGGAACTTGACAATCTGCTATAGGCTTTAGTCATGGACACAGGGTCAGACTCGGTTGAACCACCCGAAATAAGAGTGTTAAATATGTGCAGCACATTTGCCAACGGCTCAACGCTGATGATTCCCGTCGTGAAGCGTAGCATGGTATATTGTACACAATATCGATACATCAGAGCGTGCTCGCGCGCAGCGTGGCCGTTGACGACATCAGATCCGGATCCTCGTCCTGAGGGCTCGACCCTTGGATGATCGCAAGATCCTTCATGTCCTTTTGCAGCAGCTTCGTGAGGTGCGCCAACCCTGCCTGCTCTTCTGCAAGGATCTACAAGGCCCAGGGAGTCAGCCGCTACCGCCATCTCTACAGTAAGGTGGGAGAAAAGTGAATGGATGCTAACCTGGGTGATCTGCGCCAAGCCCTCTTCATCGACAACCGCCCACTCTACGCCACCCGTCTTGCGATCCCGCTCGCGCGCGGCGGTCACCGCGCCAACGAGCGCCCACAGCTCGTTCAGCTTCCCACGTATCCGTCCTGTTCCACCCGGCCGCCGCACCTCCTCGTCGATCTCCTCAAGAGCAGTGCGCAGTGCCTCCTCCTCGGGTCGTAGTGCAGAAGAGCGGAGCGCAGGAATGAGTAAATGCAGATGCTGGACGAGCTTGATGACGCGATGCGTCAGCTGAGTCTGGAGGGCGGATGCGCGATGTAGGCGTGATGCGTTAGAGAGCTGGTGCCGTTGGGTAAGGGCAGCGATACGTTGTTGAAGCTCCTGTGGCTGGTATGAGATGGGTATAGCGCGCAGTCGAGATCGGACCATACCTTGAGCTTCTCTTGGTGTGCTGCGGCTTGTTGTGTCTGTGCTTCTACTCGCTTTTGCAAGTCGTCGAAGCCTGTGGCAATCACGGGAACGAAGCTAACAAGAGCTCGTTAGGCGGTGCCATAGAGCCACGAGGCAGACACTCACCAGCTGGGATCGGGATTTTCACGCACTGCCTTCTGCCATAGTGCATCGTTGAACGCATTGGGTGGTCGGCCGTATAAGTGTACCTGATTGGGATCAACCAAGTTGTAGAAGTAGTGCTGAAGTAGATCAAGGATATCAGAGTTTGTTCGCCCAGCCTAATCTCTCAGCACGTACCTGGAAACGACATTGTGGAGAATTTGGGTCCCATGCTTGAGCGATACCTTCGATCCGCTGTGTGAGCTGCGCGAATTGCGATTGTGCATCTTGCTGCGGGTTAGGTGCGATGGCAGGCCTGGACGCGAAGAGGTTGTTGGTCGAGCCGAGCAGAGTGCTGCCACCTATAGTGCTTGCCCCCAAAGTACTCGCACCCAATGTGCTACCGAAGAACCCTCCGGGCTTCTGCTGTTGCTGGCCAAGGTTACCAAATAGTGAGCCACTCTGATTTTGCTGCTGCTGCTGTTGGTTGTTTCCAAACAGCGAGGACCCTGGCGCCTGGTTCGTGCTACCAAAGAGCGAAGACTGGCCGGTGGAGGCACCTGGTTGCGTCGATCCGAAGAGACCACCCGATGTCCCCGTCGTGTTTGACCCGAAAAGCCCACCCGCAGTGCCAGTGTTTGTCGCCCCGGTGTTACTACCGAACAAACCGCCACCGGTTGAGGGCGCGTTGTTGTTGGTCGAACCAAACAAACCGCCAGAGGGTGCACCTGTGGTGCTTCCAAAAAGCCCACCGCTTGTCCCGGTAGTGTTAGTGGTGTTACCGAATAGTCCACCGCCAGTTGTGTTCGAAGTGTTGTTGCCGAAGAGACCTCCAGATGGGGCAGTCTGGGTATTGGTGCTCGCGTTTCCGAACAAGCCGCCGCCTGTATTTGTGGAGGCTCCAGTATTGCCGAACAGGCCACCGCCCGTCGTGTTGGTGTTGCCGGCTGCATTGCCGAACAAACCACCACCAGTCGTGCCGGTCGATGTTCCTGCGTTCGCGTTGCCGAAGAGACCTCCACCCGTGGTACCTAAACCAGCGAACAATTATCAGGGCTGGCTGAGGCGCGGGTCGGAGTACGTTGATACACGGACACGACGCGCCGTATAGGTCAACCCACTCAGAAGAACGAACTTACCGGTTTGGCCCTGCTGGGCAGACCCAAACAATCCTCCAGAAGGAGCCGCATTGGTTCCTGATTGCTGTGTGTTTCCAAAGAGTCCACCACTCTGCGGTCCCGTGTTCGCGTTTGTGCTCCCGAACAGACCGCCACTGGGCTGTTGAGTTGATGACCCAAAGAGCCCGCCACCGGTGCCGCCGGCCTGCGTATTGGTATTCGCCGAGCCAAAGAGCCCGCCTCCCGTGTTCGTCCCCGATTGCGCCGTGTTGCCAAATAGCGAGCCACCAGTTGCGGGCGCGATATTCGTTCCGAAGCCCCCAAACAGCCCTCCAGTAGCGCCTTGCTGTGGTTGTTGCTGTTGCTGCTGGGGCTTCGTGCTACCAAACCCGCCAAATGCAGACATCCTGGCGCGAGTTTGGCGAGGAGGCGGGAAAGAGAGGATAAGGAGACGAGACCAAGTTCTGCAGCAGCCACAACACGAAACAGGCGTTGAAGCATAGGCGCGCGCACGCGACGGACAAGCGGGTTGTTTGTACGTGTTAGGATCAGAAGCCAATAGCTTTAAATGAGCTATGCCTCCGCTCAAACGCCTTCTTCAATACGTATTCACCACGCGGACTACCGCAGCACACCAGCACATAAACCTACCAGCTCCTGAGGCCCAATGTGAGATTTTGAGAGTGCTCCGCTTGCATCTCTAAGTGTTCCTTATCGCCCTTTCAATTTCCTTGCCGTCTCTCCCACATCCTAACCCTCGCACATGGGAAAGATTACTCGCAAGCATCGACGGCTGACCATGAAAAAGAAACCGGCTGCGCACAAATGGCTGCCAGCCAAAACTGACGAGGATCTTGAGTTCGCACAGATGGTGCCTGCTTATGGCTTCGTAGGTTCGTCCCAAGTCTACTGACGTCTTGGCATACGCTGCGGGCATAGTACTAAACACCTTATTCCTGTTGACAATGGAAAGTTGACGTCTTGTACATCAATCCACTCGCTCACGGTAACGCTCACCCTACGCATCAAAGCCAAACTCTACTGATGTATGCGCAGGCGGCTATACATACAAGCCTGTCATGTTCAAGAAAGGCAACGAGTACGATGCTACTAATTCGTAACGGTGCATATCCCTAATCCGAATCTATCACAGTGTAATCCTCAACTCGCCTTGGGACGATACAGAGGACGTCTGGGTCGGTCGTATTTGCCAGGTTCGCACCAGTCCCGACCAGTCCAAGACGCTCGTCAAGGTCCGCTGGTATTGGTCTCGCAATGACATCAATAAGCAATTCAAGAGTTTGTAAGTCATCTTGAGACATTAACTGGAGAATGCCACTTAGATTCATAAGCAACCCTTCCCAATGTGCGCCGTTTGAGCGCATCCTCTCTGACCACTATGACTACGTCTCGCCATACTCATTCCAAGGTACGTGTAGTGATATCCATACTATCATGATGCTCCCGGATGAGTGCCCCTGTCATACTCGTCCGCTCTTGATCGGTATTTGCGTAGGAACTTGAGGAAGCAGTGTGTTACCTGTGCTCCCAATGGCGAAACGATTATACCCATTACCTAAGTAGCTAACACATCACCTTCAAGCTGTCACACATGTCCATGAATATGACGAGAGCTCTCTAGACCCTCCCGCACTTCACCCTCGCGATCTCTTCATGCGGACCAATCTGGCGCTGGCTAGCTTGCCGATGAACAAGAGGGCTCTTCAGGTAAAATTTATTCGCTATGCAAACTACTCATCAGCTATGCCTGAACAGATACAGTTCCAGCCACCCCTTGGGCACGATACTTGTCTCTGCGGATTGACATACAATCCATTCCCCTCTGGCATTTGTTTCCCACCAGAAGAGTTCGCCGCCACCCATGAGTGCGTAGAGTTCAGTTGTTGGTCATGGCAAGCGAGGTGGTCTAACTACCTGTTGTTGACGCTTTCTGTCTCCTGTAGGCCACAAGACCCAATGCACTTCTGTCCGAGCCTAAAGTGTCGTAAATGGTACCACTCATCCTGCCTAGAGCTCACGCAGGACAACCTCGACAGCTTGCCCCCGGAAACTCGTAACCTGCGTCTCCTCGCCAACAACCCTGACGAGGAGGTTCTGTTCGTCGACTTCGGATACTTCTACGAGAAAGAAGCGCACGAAGGGGTGATGCTCACCGACATGGTCAGTGAACTGGCCACCGCGAATGTCCTGTGTCGTAGCTGAGCAAGACATATCGCAGGTCACCGTCCACGACGCTCTTCGAATGCTGAACCGTTCTCCCGAGATCATCGCCCATCTTCCTGCCAGTCTCCTCGCCATCGCGCAATCTCCCATTATCCGCTGCGCGGGTGCCCCCGCCGGGTTCGCGATCGGCAACGTCGCAGACGTCGTCCTCGCGCGGCGCTTCGTCTACACCGCCGTCCTGAACCGTGGCGACCCCCGTGCGAGCGCGAAGTTAATGGAGCTCCTGGTCCGCGAGCAGATGCGCGAGAGCGTGCCGTTCTGGACGGGGATCGAGGAGAGCTCGTGCGACGTGGTCGCGCATTTGCAGGAGTTGGCGGAACAGTTGGAGGACTTCGGGACCCTGGCGTCTCCGTACGAGAAATACTGGGACCGCCGGATGGAAGAGTATAAAGGTCTCGTGGAGCTCTTTGCCGGCCCCGCGTTCAAGTGTCCGCAATGCCAAGGTGCTATCTAGGTGAGTCGCTTGAGCAAGACGTGCATCATGATGCTGAGCCTCTGAACGCTGGTGGACTTCAGTCACTTCTCACCGTTTGCTCATCGTCTGTTATCTCACTGCTTTCATCCCGTCCATACTGCTGCCATCGTAATGTGCTCTCATCGCATTTTTGTATATCTAGGATAGTTCGTCTCGGCCGCTATCGTCTTGCATATGCCCTTTGCTACTCTCCCGCTGTCGTGCTTATCACTAGAATCGCTTCAGTTGCCTGTGCTGTACATATGTATCATTACAACATCCACTTGCATTTGACTACTTGTACATTGTTACTGCTTGCTTTCGTTACGGTTCCACCTGAATGGCTACACTGCTACCCCATACGCCACACACGCCTCCCTCACTTCCGCAAGCCAAAGACGTCCTCGTAAAATGACAGCTCCTTCTCAAGCGCTGTGCGAATGTTCTCCGCCTTGCGCCAACCATGTCCTTCGCCCTCGAAAACGATGTATTCGACACGCCCGCCGCGCTTCTTGATGTTGCTCACGATCAACTCTGCTTGGTTGGGAGGCACGACTGCGTCTATCGAGCCTTGCAAGACCTGCGGTAAGCTCGTTAGCCGGCCCCCGAAGTACACATCTCGATCGCACTCCACGGAGTGACTTACCAAGAGTGGAGCCTTGATCTTGTCTGCCTTATTGACAGGCGACCGTTCCCTGTAGACATCCGGGACCTCGGACGGGGTGCCCCCAGCGAGTTTGAACAAGTACTGGCTCTCGAACTTGTGCGTGAACTCGCCGAGCGTGACGAGGTCCGAGATGCCGAACGAGGACGTGCCCGCAGCGAAGATGTCGGGGTAGCTGCAGAGCGCCATGAGCACGGTGTACCCGCCCGCGGAGCGGCCGGTTATCGCGATCCGCTGCGCGTCAATGAGGGAGTACGGAGGGGCGGCGAGCTGTTGTGCTGCAACTGCGCAGTCTTGCACGTCCACGATGCCCCAGTTACCTTCGAGGCGCTTGCTGATAATGGGCATTATCAGTATGCAATCCAGGTGGAATGAAGTAAGATACTCACATGTACTTGCGGCCGTACCCAGAGCTTCCACCGTAGTTGACGTCGATCCTGGCAGGCTATCAGTTCTCCGTAGGCCTGTCGCAATGTTCGGACATACCATGCAAAACCTCGTGATGTGTAATATTGAATCATCGTACTGAGCCCTGGCACCGCACGGCTCGTCGGGCCACCATGAGCGCTCACGACCGCAGGAGGCTTCTCGCCCTCTGGTGCAGCAAAGTCGGGGTTCGTCGGCGGATAAAATAGTACATGGACGGGCTCTCCCGTTTCAGGGACCTTCAGCGTGATAGAGCGCGGCACCGAGATGACCTCGCGGGGGAACGGCAGCTCCTCCGCATCCGCTTTGGCGCTGACCGAGGTAAACTTTGGCTTTGCGTACTCCTTGATGTTGCAGAGCACGACGCGCTCAGACTCGTCGTGCTTCTGTCCTTGGAAGACGACTGCTTCGTAGGTGACACGCTGAATTGATGAGATGTTCACGTATGGGCACTCCAGTTCCTCAAGGGTACCACCGTGAAGGCTGACAAGGTACAGAACGTTCCGACCTTCCTTGACCGCAGTGAAGAGCGCCATCTTCCCCTCGAGATCGAGCGGAACGCCGAAGTTGTACCCCAAGCGCCAGAATGGTGCGGCAAAGTCCTCGTCAACTGGCTTTGAGAGAACCGGGCCGGCTTTCCCAGACGAAATGGAGTACGTCCACGGGTTATAGTAGCCCGGTTCGTCAGAGACGAAGAGAAGGAGGTCGTTGGAAGCCCACACTGGATACCCCGCGCTGACTTCGATGCGTTTGCCCGCGACGTGCTTAGCGTTAGCCAGAGTAAGCGAATACTCGCCGGCTTTAACCTCAGCAACGTGGACCTCGGCTCCCTCCCATGGCATGTCCGGATGGAACCATTGCTGCCAGGCAATATGCTTGCCGTCCGGGGTGAAGCATGGCGTCGAGTAGAAGTCCGCACCCGATACAAGCGGAGTGACAGTCTTCTCCTTGGCGTTGATCACGCAGAGGATGTTCACGACGGCCGATGGCTGCGGGTTAGTGTGGTCCTCTCGGATGGCAACTAGGAGATGGGGTTGTTTGGGGTGGACTGCGAACTTGGCATAGCGGTGATTGGCATTCTCTATTGACACCGTCAGTCTTCTTGGTCTGGCGGAAGTGGTAGACTCATACTGCACCTGGAGTGATGGGTTCTGGCGACTCTCCTTCTTTGACTCTGTACACCCTACTATCCTTGAAGTTCGAAAAGTAGATCACACCATCATACGCAACTGCGGGAGCGCCGCCATACTTTGCACGCACGTTCAGCAATCAGAGATATTCTGCCGAGCTCTGCCATGGCATACTCACCTCGTGAACCGCACTGCGCACATTCCAATCTTTGCCTACTACATCATCGCCCTTCTCGGTATTGACGATCACGAGCCGGCCACCTTCAGAGGGTCGCGCCTCGATGTGGTAGATCGTCGCAGTGATCGGATCCACGAAGAGCTCGTCGACTTTGACACCCTGGGCCCAGAGGTCATCATCGTATTCGCCGTGCGAGAGTTCGACCTTTCAGAAACGCACGCTCTTCAAGACAACATCGGTTGTAATGGGCGAGGTCCAGGTTCCGTATGCAGCAGTCTTCGTCATGGTCAGGGTCAAAGGAGTGTGCGGGCGCCTACCGGTGCAGATGCTCCTCAGTACCACTGGCCAGTGCCGAAAGATACGGGGGCAGCGTAGAAGTCGGGAGCGACATAGCATGGGATATGCAATATTATTTCGTGTGCGAGTACGATAACTAGTCAAACCTAAGGCCCGTGTGCCAGCCCTCTATCGAAGCAGAGGTCCTTGGGGACCACCCATCTTCTCACAAACCTCCCGAGCATGGTCGTGGTATGCAACATGCAATCCTTCGTGGCTGCCTTGTAGCAAAAGGTGCGGGAGTACTCGGGTGTGGAACAAGCGATGTGCAACAGAGCCACCCTGAGTAAAGACGCAGGATGTGAGTGGAGCGAGAAGAGCAAAGACAAGGTTAGACTCACAAACTGGTGGAAGACGCCGCCCACAACAGCCTCCACAGTAGTACCGTGCACCTTGTACATACCGACACTCCTCGCGCTATCCCGCTCCAGGTTCATCAACGGACTGGGTACGTCCACGTTGGGGCCGAGTGGTTTTGACATGTTGCCGACGTTCATAGGCCGCCATTTGAGCACCTTGCCGATTTGCCACTTAGGCGCGACGTATTCTCCGAGAACGTACGTGTTCAGTGCACGTTCAAGAATGAGCTCGTAGTCGTGTTCGGGGCGGAGGGCAGGTGAAGAATGAACGAACATGAGCAGATACGACTGGAGGACGCGCCTCCCTGTTCACCCAGCTCGGTTAGTTCTCGGAAGACCGGTGCGCCGGGAGGACGGAGGCACGCACCGACGAAGCTCAGTCTGCCATTGTGTCTCCGCATAGCGTCAGGATGGCTCGCATGTGTCAATATTCGTGAAGCGAGTTCGGGAGGAAATTTAAGTGGAGAGAACACGTCGTTCAAGTGTTGTACGAGCACGGCGTCCTGCTTCTGCCATTCTTCACGAGACTTGCTGGGAGTAATGACCGGAGCCGTCCTCGACGAGTGCCCGGCTCTCTCAGCCGCTTGCGAGTAGGAGCGACATGGCAGCCTAGCGGCAGCTTCACGGAAGTTAGATATACATATAACTGCGCACAGTGGCTGCTGCTTGCAGCGCATAACATGAACTCACCTAGAGGTGTTGGCACAGTTTGGCGAATTGTGGCAGCCCTGCGCAAAGCCTGCGCGCAACTCCTGCTTTTAAACATCTTCCAGTCCAGCTCAGGCCCCAAGTCGAGTTAGAAAGAGTGAACAGCCAAGGCGCCGCGAAACGGATGTCGTCGAGGACGACGGCGGCGACAGCAACAGCGACGGCAAGGACGAAAGTAAAGGGAGGATGAGCGTCTACTGCATCCTCCGTATTGGGAACTGGCGGCAAAATGGTTGAGATTATATCCGGTAAGTTGGTATATAACTCATGGATAAGTAGAGATTGGGAGGATAAGTCCGGGGAATAGTCGAGTTACGTACCACAACGTGGATTGGCATGAGGCAGAAGGCCACAGCAGCATAATTTGTCTGTCTGGCAGGCTTTATGCTGCCTTGACGGCTGCCAAGCTCCGCCAAGATGTGGCTTAATGTACAAATCCCCGTCCTCTTCTTTCTCCTCGTCAACACTGTCCCCTCCGATGCCAGCTTGTTTTCTTGGAGTTCCCAATCCTTCACTCACGCGGCCCACCGCGTACGACGGAGAGCAGTCAAGCGTACCGCTGAGCTGCCCAAGGACCTGCGTCGTGCGTTCAATGGGATGCTGTTCCAAGAAACACTTGACGCTAGCACAACAAGTCACCAACACCCACATTGCGTTATCGGAGGCGGATTGAGGAGTTCTAGCAAAGATGGGAATGGCAGCGGTGATAGCGCACATACCTCCTCAGGAGTTCCCGAGACCAGCACTGCCTCTACAAGTTCAACACCATCGGCCTCAAGCCCTTCGCCGACGGGGAACAGTTCTCCCGTTCCCTCCTCTCCGTGGAAGCTATTCCAATCCTACGTGTGTATCCCCTATGCCCATATTTGCATCAGTTGACTCAAGTTGGATAGCAAGGAGACACATTCTTCAACGGATGGAGTTTCTTCACCTACGGCGACCCCACGCACGGTGTCGTACAATACGTCGATCAGAATACTGCGGTAGGCGCACCGTGTACTCACATCTTAGTCTCTTCTGACAACCTCCTCCAGAACTCGTCCAACCTCATAGAGATCAATGATCAAGGGCATGCCATCATGCGTGTCGAGACCACTGAGCAAGTCTCAGAAAATCGCATGTCCGTGCGTATCACGACAACAGCTACCTACACCGGAGGAATCGTCCTCCTTGATGCCGTACACATGCCTACCGGATGCGGAACATGGCCTTCATTCTGGAGCAACGGCGCAAATGGCGAGATCGACATCGTCGAAGGAGTAAACGATTATGCGAACAACCAGGCGACCGCTCACACAAGCCATGGGTGCACCCTCCCATCTACAAGTAGCGCGGCCCTTAACATTACGGGAACGGTGGTCGACGGAACGAACTGTGCGGCTGCGGAAACAGGCAACGTAGGTTGCGGGATGACTGCCACGCAGAGCAACACGTTCGGCGTGGGGTTCAACAACATCGGGGGCGGCGTTTATGCGAGTACGTATCATAGTATCCTATTTGCAGTCTGTGCGAACGTGCGAGATTGACAAATGGGTACCCGTAGTGCAATGGGTCGAGAGCGGAATCTCCATCTGGTTCTTCCCTCGCAACGCTATCCCTTCAGATATCACCTCTGGTGCACCGCAGCCTGATGGCTGGGGTGTACCCATGGCGCGATGGCCCGCTACCGACTGCGATCCCTCCCAGTTTTTCAGCGACCACTCAGCCATCTTCGACACCACCTTCTGGTGTGTCCCTCACAATCGTAACCCCTGCAGCAGTGTTGATTGACTCCGTGCGAATGCAGCGGCGACTGGGCTGGCAGCGTGTGGAGCAGCGCTGGGATGCCGGGCCAGGAGCAGAGCTGCGCCACGCGCACCGGTGTCTCAACGTGTGAGGACTTTGTGAACAACCATGGGAGCTCGTTCACCGATGCATGTGCGTACATCCTTCTTCCTCACCATGCGTCCTACGGAAGACAAAGGTTGACCTTGCTGCGGCGTACTTTCCGATAGACTGGGAAGTCAGCTATGTAAAGATATACCAATTGCAACAGGACTGAGGACGTGCCTGGGGGCTCACGCGCATTGTTGAACACTGGCGCTCTGTTCTATTCTTGCTTTCGTGCTTTCGTCTCCTTCGACGGGTTTCTGAGGGGAAGCTGGACACGACACGATGATTTCACGATTCTGACGATGTCCTGGATGTATTTTATGCATAACACATGCATTTAATATGGAAATTGACCCTGATTTGTCGGTCAAAATCGGGCTATCCCCGGGAACCCCGCGCCTAATGTGGCTCGGGTTTATTGAACATCTTGACCTCGACGCTCATGTACTCATCGCGACTGTCACGACACGCTTAACAAATCGTTGCTACTTGCTCGCTTGTGCTGTTCGATATGTCATTCTTGGTCGGGTCTGTCTCCGGCGCGTTAGTAGCGGGTGGCGTACGTTGCAACGCACGCCTCGGGATGTAGAGTTGGGACTGATGGTCCATGCATGGTTAGGTATACTATGGGTTCTCTTCCATGATCTCGTCGAGGTAAGTCAGTGATGACAATCAGAAGAATTGCTGCTGAGACCCGCACAGGGCGCAACAACACAGCGCGGAGTACGTCTAGCCACCATCAGCCACAGGACATATGGACTGACCGCTAGTATTTGGTACGGCAGTCTGCACCGACTCTCAGAACGGCTTGTGCACGCATCGTCCGACATTCCTGCACCACTTCCCGCATCTGCACGTATACCCCAGCGACCGTTCGTGTCAATGCTGCAGAACAGCTGGAACAGCCAGGTCGAGGCCTTGTTCAGACGGACGAGAGACCTCGATCAGCAGGTCGTGGATTGGGCGCGCAAGACACTCTACGGCGGGGAAGCTGGACGCTCAAAGCCCGAGTAGACTTCTTTTGCTTTCCTGTCCCCGCATCTCACCCCGTACTGCCTGCGACAATGAATGGATACCATATTGCCCAACTAACGCGCGGCTCCCACACCGTCCATATGACCCAGCGCGCCCGGTTCGACGCCAGTGTCTCATCCTTCCCGTGAGGACCAATACGCGGTGGAAACGTTGATCTTCGTTCTTGTGATACGACCGTGCTGCTTCCCGTGCGTTTCAGTGACCCTGCAGCGCCAGGCGACGATGCAAACAATCCGCAGTCAAATGCCGAGGAAAGCCTCGCGAATCGTAAACGAGAATCGTGAGCATGCAACTTCTCGCATAGCGCTCATCGCTCATCATTCTGTTCCACCGCCTCGGCCTAGGGATTCGAGCTCGTGGCATTCAATAACAGTATCCACAGCGCTCCGCGACCGAGGTCGCCGCCCAAGCTTCGTTGACAGTATCGGTCTCAAATATGAAGTGTGAATTATCGTCACAGCCTACGCGGGCATCCATGGGACAGCGCGTAAGGTACCTCGTGTACGGTTGACCTCAAGCGCAACGCAGTCCCCATAGTGAGCCCGCAGGCGTCGACGACGTGTTATTCTTGTGCACAGTTGCGCTAACGGACGTCGAAGCCGTAGTTGAGTTACGTTGCGGCACTAGGACGGCCTGGCTTTGAGTCTAGTTCCTATCATTACGACGCGCCAGGTTAAACCGTACCCGCGGTTTGGGCCGCCTTCAACTGCTAATCGACGTCGACACCGTCCTCCAGGACCGCCCTGATGAGAGGGCCGACGAGGGTGTTATCCAAGCTGGGGCTGCACTGGATACTCATTTGGCCGAGGGTGCCCGAGTAAAGTGATCAAGCGTGCTTCGCGTCACCCATCGCTGACCGAGCCTCATCAGGCACCTTTGACGACCCCAGTCACGGACGTGTGCAATCTCGTGACTTGGATGAGTGCTGCGCTAGTCATCCTTTGTGGTCTCGTCCCGCAAATGGAACTTCTCGGGCGCGCATATGCCGTTGCACGCGCGGTCGCAGCGATGCGTGGCAGCAACCATCCACTTCCTCGGCTTCCAGGGAACCATCGGATGCACCCCCGTCGACAGCGCGGTGAAGAACATGCGGGAAAGCGAAGCGCGGACCAGGGACGAGATGCGGGAAGCCTGCGTAGTGTTTCCCGAGCCGGAGCCACAAACCATCTGCACGATATGGTACAACCGAGCGGCGGCGCACATCATTTTGCTTCGGCGTTACAACACACCGCCTATGGTATGTCCGTTAACCAAATTCTTTTCCACCATAAACATATACGACATAGCGCATAACAGGGTTTCTGCCCGACGGCTGGCCGTTGCAGTTGGCATGACACATCTGCCCACTCGGCAGCGCGTTAGCCCGAGCAGCAGCGATGAGAAGGGCACGATCGCGCTCCATCAGGGCTGCGGGTCTCTCGGCTTCATCAAGATAACCTTCCCAACCTCCGGATGGCGGACTGGAACCCTCCGAGAAGAAGTGTATAAAGACGCGATCCAAATGCGCCCCAATCCCCGGCTAGCCCTGTAGCGCTTTCGTCACGGTCTCTACAGATTTCGCTCGGGCACCACCCCAAGCACACACTATGCTGTCAACTCCCTTCCGCCTCCTCTTCGCCGCGGTGTCAGCCGCCACCACCGTACGCGGGTGGTACCCTGGGCAGGATGCACCTGGCCTTGCAAGGGACACCGCACCCCCTGGGCAGGCATTCACCTTTGCCATTGATACAGGGTTCAACCTTCAAGAGCAGACCTCCTCTGAGGCTGCACCCGACGTCGAGCTGACATTGGACAACGGAGCCCCATACCCGCACCCGTTCGAATACGAGCGGATAGGTGCCGATGGTCGGTGCCTCAACAGCTCAGTATTCTCCGAGAGTGTTCTGTACTAACCAAGACGTTAGGACCCCTGCTTCTGCAGGACACTCATGTACTGGAAGTCTTCGGCTCATTCGACCGCGAACGTATTCCGGAGCGTGTTGTTCACGCCAGGGGAGGTGTGCACCCCTCGTATGACTATCTATCTGCCAATGCCTGACTGCATTTGCCAGCGGGTGCGCACGGCTACTTCGAAGTCACCAATGCCGAGTTTTGCAAGAATTACACCATGATGTGCGTAGCTCTTTCTGTTTGTCGGCGGAGAACAACGTTCGCTGATAGGCTGACGTTCTATCTGCAGGGACATGCTCAGCGAGAATGGACTGAGGACTCCCATCACCAGTACGATCTTCTTTTGTTCCGTTTGATATCTCCGACCTGACGTTTTGCTCGCAGTGCGCTTCAGCACCGTCGGAGGAGAGTCTGGTTCACCCGACGAAGCTCGGGACCCGCGCGGTTTCGCGATGAAGTGAGTGATTGAAGAATACCCTCGTTCGTCCCTCTGAGCGTTCCAATCGGACAGGTTCCGGACGCGCAAGGGCATTGTGGACTTTGTGATGAACAGTAAGCACCTTCGGCGCGTCGCCCAGGACCCTGACCTGAGCCCGATGCCGCAGACACTCCCGTCTTCTTCATTCGGGATCCGTCGAAGTTCCCCCACTTCATCCATGTTCGTACGATGCAGCTCGGCCGCCGTCCCATCAGCTGACGATGTGTGCAATGATAGACCCAGAAGCGTCATCCTTCCAGCCATCTTCGGGACAAGGAGTAAGCCCTCGCGTCTCGTTCGACTGAACCTCGGCTCACTCGGAGGATAATTGCGCAGTATGTTCTGGGACTACCTCGGCTCCAACCCTGAGTCGTTGTACCAGGTTATGCGCCTCTTCTCTGACCTCGGCACGCCCTACGGCTTCAGGCACATGGACGGATGGACCGGACATACCTACCGGTGCGTTATTCCGCTGTGCTCCGCCTCCATATGGGCTAATCTCGAGGGTGGCTTCGCGCACCAGCTGGGTGAAGCAGGATGGGACGTGGTCTTACGTGAAGTTGTACGCGCAGACGATGCAAGGAATCAAGAACTTTACAAACGCCGATGCTAATGCCATTGCTGGTAAGTGGCTGCGAGCGAAGCGCTCACGATGTGCAATACTCGGAATGCTGACATCGCTGTGCAATGTAGGCTCGAACCCGGACTTCGCCACTCAAGACTTGTACGAGGCTATCCAGAACGGCACTTACCCGGGTTGGACCCTGTATGCGCAGGTCCTCAGCCCCGAGGCCGCACAGACGTTCAAGTACAACGTGTTGGATCTCACGAAGTGTGTATCCCGGCAACACATTCCATATCTCACGTGCTGATTCAATTGACTACAGGGATTGGGGCTTCGACGATGTCGAGCCAGTCGAAATTGGCAAGTTCTATCTCACACAGAACCCCACCAAGTGAACATCGTCAATAACCGTCAGCTCGGGATGCTTCTGACAACGACGATGCACAGCTACTTTGCCGAGATCGAACAAGCCGCCTTCTCACCTTCCAACATGGTCGATGGATGGGCGCCATCTGCAGACCCAGTGCTTCAGGCGCGTTTGTTCTCCTACCCAGGTAAGTCCGCCATCGTACAATCCCTTTGTGCCAAGCTTACGCCACAAACGCTGCGTCCCTTCAGACACCCACCGCTACCGCTTGGGCGTGAACCACAAGGTAAGCTTCTCAGATCCGAGTGGTCTCGGAACAACCACACTAGCATGAGCGCGAGCTTACGAAGGGTTTCAGCAAATACCAGTGAATGCACCGATCAACCCCGTCGCGAACTTCGAGCGCGATGGGCGCATGAACGTCAATGGTAACCAGGGCTCCCGACCGGTCTACATGTCGACGCTCAGCAAGATGAAGCTGCCTCCTCGGCTGTACGCTGACGAGGCGCACCAGCAGTGGACGGTCCGTCCCTTTAACTCCTTAACCTCTGAGTCGGAGCCGGATTATTGATGGACATGTTATGCAGGGTGGCGCGGTCGCATCGCTGGCTGCGGTGAACGAGATCGACTTCGACTGGCCCCGTCGCTTCTGGAACGGCCTCTCCGAGCAGGACCAGCAGAACCTCATCAGGTGCGCTTCGGCCAATGCTATGGCATCATATGGCACATTCGTTGATCCATCTTACGCTCGCATCGCAGCAACGTCGTTGGGCACCTCGGCGCCGCGCCCACTTACAGCGTGCGCCAACGCATGGCCTCGCTCTTCTTCCACGCGAATGCAACTCTCGGGCAGGCGATTGCGGACGGCGTTGGTGTGAAGGTGGTGAACCTGACCTTCCCGGACGGCCCTACGTGGTTCAACGTTACAAAGACCCCCGTAGGCAGCACGCTCAATTATTGAGATTATTATCTATCGTATATAACAGGATGAATGAGCCCTCCTATTGTTCAATCATTTTCTTCTACATGTGTTGGAGCGTAACGACGTGCGATGCGTAGTACACTATGGCTCTGTATTAGTGGCAGTGATACTAGTGCACTTATCCCTCGTTGTGCTAGCTGTGCGATATCATATCAGTATATGTCTCGGCCAAGACTCGCAGATACTACCCACGCGAAGACGCAATGTTTCGTGCTCCTGTTTTCTGCTAGCACCGTCCGCTAATGCTCTTTACATTGGATGATGGTGTAAAAGCTCTGAGTAGATACTCTTCAAAGATGTGGTCCTAGGAATAATCACAACAGAATTGGTCTAGGACGTGGGGGGTGCGATACATGCGATTGTGATGTACACGACATGATACAGTGCGATACCAACTCATATGACAACGGCCGCTCCGCAACAGCAAGAAGGCGTCCAAACTTAACCAGTCTTGTTCTTGCTTCTCCTGCCGACCTGGGCCTGGAAACCGGTCTTGATAGCGTTGACCGAGCGCCGTGAACCGCACGACTCGCAAGCCATGAAGAAGATACGGTTCTCCTTCGTGAGAATGGTGTCTGGCGATTTGCACGTCTTGCAGGTAACGTACTCGACTGAAGAGAGCGCAAGTCAGTGAGCGCCCATGGGATGTGTGTAGACGGAAATGGGATCCTTACCGATGTATCGACGCAATACGTGCTCGATCTGCTTTTGCTGGAAGCGACCCTTGATGACCAAACGTCCTGAACCATCCACGGATCCGGTGGTACCCATTTCCGCGAACATGTACTGGATAACGTGCTCTGGCTGCCGATGCATACGTTTGCAGATATCGGAGACGTTGGCGAAGATGGTCTTCTTGTTGCCTTCACGCATGATTTGCGGAGGCGCAATTGTGTACCGCTTGCCAGCGGAAGTGAGGAGGGCGGGATTGGAGGCATGCAGTTGGGCGTAGAATCGGTGAAGGAGCTGTACGTCGTGAGGGTCAAGAGCCTGCCTAGAATAGAATAGGTAAAGGATGGACACTAACCTCCTCGTAGGTGTAGTCACGATCGCTCTTCAGCCAAGGCTCGTTGCCGGAATCGAGGCTTGCACCAGTCTCCCCTGCACGCGCGAAAGGATCATCGCCAAGGTCACCCTCCTCGAGTTCCTGAGGAGCACCCTCGTCTCGGCCCTCGTCCTCTTCAGCCTCCTGCGCTTTCGACTCCTGCAGCTCCTTCTCGAACGCCTCGAGGTCAAGCGCGGCCTTCTTCGACGATTTCTTCTTCTTTTTCTTGAGATCGGAGAAGTCCAGATCCTCCGAAGCGGCAGCTACGACGGGTGTTGAGGTGCCCGACGTATCCTCGCCCTAGTTCAAGCACCAATCAATCCATGCACGGAGATGACTCCTACTAGAACACTACGGGAAACTCACGAGATCGAGAGGGATTTCCTTCTTCTTTTTCTTCTTCTTCAGGTCACCGAACATGGCCTTGAGATCATCATCCTCCTTCTTGTCGCCGTCCTCGCCGGCGGCCTCGTTTTGCTTCATCCGTTCATGTACAGTCGTCGGTCCCATGTCAACCGCATCTCCATTAGTTGTAGTGTTGTCGATATCGGCAGGTGCAGGTGTAGTAGGATCAGCATCAGCTCCGAGCGGGTCCTCAGAGAACGCGACGGTCTTCTTCTTGCGCTTCTTCAGCGAGGGATCAAACAAAGGCTCCTCGGACGCCATGCTGGGCAGATCAGACAGTAGTTTGTAGTCGTAGACGTCGAGGAGAACAGAGAGCTCGTTGCAGCGGTCGCTGGTCAGATTGAGCCCAATCAGCTTACGATGAGTCGTGCAGTATTGATCGATTCGAGCTCCGCAAGAAAGATCTCTCGCCACGACGGTGGCACGCCCGGCGGGACGGTTCGGAC
This sequence comes from Cubamyces lactineus, assembly GCA_022376465.1. NCBI lineage: Eukaryota > Fungi > Basidiomycota > Agaricomycetes > Polyporales > Polyporaceae > Cubamyces > Cubamyces lactineus. Next base: position 2,420,349 of record JACDTU010000001.1, on the reverse strand, counting down.
TCCGCCCGAAAGCCGATCCGCCATTTCCCGGTCGACGTCGACACGCTCGCCAACGACGACCTCGACCTCGACCTCCACTCCTTCATCCTCCTCCCATAATGCTCGCTCGGCGTACGCTCGGTCGTATTGCGTCCCAGCCCAAGGCGCTGGGGGCAGCACCCACCAATGCTCGTAACATGGCTACCCTTCGTGAGATCGAGCTGCGTCTCAAGTCCGTCAGGAACATTGAGAAGATCACGAAGGTATATACCGCGCTGCTTTACTGTCCAAGAGACACTTGTTCAATAGCAAAAACATAGTCCATGAAAATGATTGCGTCCACCAAAATGAACAAGGCGCAGCGCGCGATGCAGGCGGGTAAGGAGTACGGGCTCGCCAACTCTGGTATGTCATGTCATAGCTTTTGCGCGTGCGTTACACGAGTGTTTATCCCCACCAAGAGCTGTTCCAGCATGCCCCTGCTGAGGACGCTGGCAAGCGCACCCTCTTCATTGTCGTCTCCTCCGACAAGGGCCTGTGCGGTGGTATCCACTCCTCCGTGACGAAGGCGACCCGCCGTGCCTTCGCGGAGAAGGACAAGGTTGACGAGGACTCGCCCATCATGGTGATCGGTGACAAGTCCAAGGCGCAGCTCTCGCGTCTGCTCCCCCGCAACCTCGTCATGTCGTTCAACCAGATTGGCCGTGACATCCCCACCTTCGCGGACGCGGCCGGTGTCGCAGACCTCATCCTCACGTCTGGCGTTAAGTATGACAAGATTGCGATTGTATACAACAAGTTCGTCTCCGCGATCTCGTACGAGCCCGCTATCGTTGAGGTCGAGTCTGAGGCCCTCCTGAAGGAGTCGCGTAAGTTCTACACTAGCAGCGTGCGTATGACGGGAGACTAATCGGAATACAGCTGGCTTCAAGGCCTATGAGATGGAGGACGACGTCACGAGGGATCTGTCTGAGTTCTCCCTCGCGAATGCCATCTACGCTGCCCTCGTCGAGGCGCACGCTTGCGAGCAGAGCGCTCGGTAAGTGCACGGAACCATCAACGGCTGAAGTCCTCCCCTCATCCGTCTCGTTCTAGTCGTAACGCCATGGACAACGCGTCGAAGAACGCTTCGGACATGATCAACCGTCTGACGCTGCAGTACAACCGTGGTCGCCAGGCCGCCATCACGAACGAGCTCGTCGACATTATCACTGGTACGTGCCTCCGCATAACGTCATCATTCCTGGTATTCATGTTCGGTGTGCAGGTGCGAGTGCGCTCTAAGCGTAGTAAACACTGTCGACGTGGTAGATGTAGAGTACTTGCGTGCCGGCCTGATGCTGTCGCCTACATACCGGACTTTACAATAGCACTTTTCCTCTACCTTGTCTGAATCATCGCTGCGAGTGAGGTTTGCACAAATGTGCCTGAGATGTGTGCCTTTGCACGCAGAACTTGAGATCACACGGTGACGTGAGCGGACTGCGCGCGCCCGGCCGCCTCGGTCCAGTCCTCTTCCCTTCCAACCTCCACCTCTTCTGCCAGACTATCTGCACGACCCTCGACTTGATTGTATCGCTAGCTGTATACTGCTCAAGTTGTTTGACGACAATCACCTCCGAACACCGGAACCTGTGCGATCACAGTCTGGCAACACACAACCACTCTCGGATATACTTCTTCCAACTTCATACATTCTCCATAACGTAGCTTTGGGCCTGTTATCAGACGTTCACGATGTCTCTATTATCGGCGCACAACTCGCCTATGATATCCATTCCGAAGAAGACGACGGAGGAAGTGGATTGGACGACACCCATTCGCAATGCGATTGCCCATTCGTACGGAGAGGACCCAGATAACTATGCCCAAGAGTGCGCGAACCTGCAGCGGTGTAGGCAAGACGCAGTCAAAGGGGCAGGCAGCGACATGACGGGTGCGCCGCTATATGCGCTATAGTGATTACAGTGAACGTTAGACTGACACAGGAATCCAGCCAAGGACCTGCTACACAAGTACTTCGGCCAACTCGAGCTGCTCGAGCTACGCTTCTCCGAGATCCGCGTCAACTTCCCCTGGCGCGACGCGTTCACGAACAAGCTCATCACGCAGACGTCAATCGCGTACGAGAAGGCGTCCATCATCTTCCAGATCGCGGCGACGCACTCCGCCATCGCGGCCTCGCAGAACAGGTCCGACCCCGAGGGCCTCAAGCGCGCGTTCTACTACTTCCGCACGACGGCGGGCATGCTCACGTACATCAACGACAACTTCCTGCACGCGCCGTCGCTCGACCTCAGCCGGGAGGTGATTAAGTTCCTCGTCGGCATCATCCTCGCGCAGGCGACGGAGGTCTTCTTCGAGAAGTGCACGGACGAGAAGAAGGGCAATGCGCTTGTGGCGAAGATTGCGGCGCAGGCGGCGTTCATGTACAATTCGCTGAGCGAGGAGGTCAAGGAGTTCATGGGCAAGGGCATCTTTGACCGGAACTGGGTGACCGTGATACAGGTACGTATGTTCCTCCCATTGCCAGTGTTCGTCGGCTCAGACGTTGTCGCAGACCAAAGCAAAGTATTTCACCTCCGTATCCCAGTACTATCGAGGATTGGCCGACAGTGCAGCAGGCAAGCATGGCGACGCCCTTATACGATTCACCGTCGCCGAGTCTGCAGCCAAGGAGGCCAACCGCACTGCGTCCTCGTTTGCCTCGCTTTTCGTCACGCAAATGTCGCCGAACCTCCCTCCCGACGCAGGTCCCGCCCTGCAGGAGCTCACCAAGGCGCACCTTGCTCTCGTCACGGAAAAGAAGAACGAGGCGCAGCGCGAGAACGACCTCATCTACCATTCAATCCTGCCCACCCCCGAAACCCTGCCACAAATCGAGAAAGCTGCGGTCGCGACCCCAATCACGATCCAAGAGGTATACGCCTCACCCGACGTGCAGAGGGTCATCGGCCAGGACATGTTCATCCGCCTCATTCCGCTCAGCGTGCATGAGAGCGCGAGCGTGTATTCTGAGGAGAAAGCAAAGCTTGTGCGTGGAGAGGTAGAAAGAGCCGACAACGCGGAAGTAGAGGTGAAGAGCGCGCTCGACGCGCTCGGAATCAAAGAAGGCCTCCCGCGTTTCAAGGCGATAGCCGAGGGTGGGGTAGGCGGAGAAGCTGAACTCCCTACGGAGGTGCGCCGGTGGAAGGAAGACATCGGGCTCATGGAGGAGCGCGAAGGCGTCGAGGGTATCATGTCCGAGCTCAACAGGATGAAGGAGACCGTCAAGCACGAGCTGGAGAGCATCAGCCACGACCTCGACTCCGAAAGCCGCGAGTGCGAGGCGATGCGGGTCAAGTACGACCACCTGTGGACGCAGGCGCCCTCTTCGGGTCTCACGAAGACGATCCGGCAGGACCTCAAGTCGCACCTCTCCGCGCTTGAGGCCGCCGCGCAGTCGGACCAGCAGGTCGTCCGTCTATGGGAGTCAGTGCGGAGCGAGATCCGGCTCCTGTTGTCGCCCGAGGTCGAGGACGTCTTCAGGGCGAGCACGCAGTCGGCCGGCGCGGGAACGGAGAATTTGCTCGATCTGGACATTGGAAGCGAGGCGAAGGACGACGAGGAGCGCGTCAAGATTGGGCAGTTTGTCGACGAGATCGAGGAGAGGCTCGGGCGGCTGAACAAGATCTCGCACGAACGCGGACAGGTGCTGAAAGACCTCAAGGATAAGGTATTAGCATCTCTCCCTGTCTGAATACGAATGCTTACGGCGCGCTCACAGGTCCAACAAGACGACGTGTCCCATCTGCTTCTGCTAAACCGACGCAACACCGGCGTCGAGAGCACGCTGTTCGCTGGGGAGCTGGAGAAGTTCCGACCATACCAACAGCGACTCGCCGCGACCGTCCACCACGAGCAAGTCACTCTGCAGGAGCTGACCCAGCTGTGGCGCGCCTTGAGGGATATGGCCGGACGCGGCCCGGGTGCGAAGAAGTGGGAGGAACGCGAGAAGCGCAAGAAAGAGACCGTCCGACGGTTCTCCCGCGCGCGTGATGTGTACATGGAGGTCCGCGACGGGCTTGCGTAAGTATCTCGGTTACTTCCTCTATTGAAGAAAATGATGATCTGAGTGTTTTAAAAGCAAGGGCCTACAGTTCTACACAGAACTTACGGAGCTCACTGGGGTGCTCAAGCGCCAAGCGGAGTCGTTCATATCGGAGCGCACCGCCGAGCGCGAAGCGCTTGCGTCTCAAGCTGAAGTCGAGCGTAGGCTCGCGATCCCGAAGTCGACGTCGACGTCAGCTGCTTCGGGAGACAAGCCTCCGCTGCCGCCACCACCTCCTAAGCCTTCGACGGGCCTAGAGTCGTCGTTCGCGTCGATGAACCTGCGGGGCGCGAACGGGGCGACGTCGCCTCCCCCACCGCAGGCCCCTCCACAACGCCAATGGACGTCCCCACCTCCCCCGTCGCACTATTCTACCCAGCCGGCACAATCTGCGCAGGCTTTCCAGCTCCCTCCTCCGCCATCAAACTCGCAGCCATCCGCGCCATACCTGCCCTCCCCTCCTACCCAGCCGCCGTCTCAGCCGTCGTATCAGCAGCCGCCACCTCCACCATCAGATCCCTACGCCTCCCTCGGTCTCTTCGGGACCAGCAGCGCCGCGTCTCCTCCCCCGGCGCGTCCGCCTCCTCCCCCGCAACATTATCCTTCGTACGCTTCGCCCCCTCCGCAGTCGCAGTCACAACCGCAGCAGCAGCAGCAGCCTGGGTATGGCCAGCCACCGCAGTCGCCGTACCCGCCCCCGCCGGCGTCACAGCCGCAGTATGGCCAGGGGGCGTACCAGAGCAGGGCTCCGGCTGCTTCGTCGCCGTTCCCGCCTCCGCCCCCGCCGATTAGTTACTCGTCTCAGCAGTATGGGGCGACGCCCCCGCCCCCGCCCCCTCCGGGATCACAGCCCCCGCCTCCTCCTCAACAGCATCAACAGCAGCAGCAGCCGTACTACTACTCGGGATACCCTCAGCAGGGATCGCAGCAGCAGTATCAGTACCCGCAGGGTTATGGGCGTTGATAGCCGTATGGTGACGCGCTTGGGACGTCGGTGACAACGGGGAAGGTGGAGGTGTACGTCGTCTGGTTTGGCGTGGTGGTTTTTGGATGTATGGTGTCGGTGTACGTTTGGTAGAAGCTTAGGCAAGGCCGGATTGTAGTACTACTGTACTGCGGAATGATATGTTCAAACCTCCTTGTGCGATGAGACACGCCGTATGTTGTCCGTGGGCAGGCACAATGTATTGAGGAGTTTGGCGCGCATTCGCGGCTCATAACATAACGAAAGGGCGAGCGCGACGAACGGTGTGCAGCCTATCGAGGAGTAGAAGTGGTTGGAAATCTACACGGGAGCTTGTTTGATATATACTGCGCATGCTATGATTGATGGACGTGTGCCGTGGCTGTGTTGGTATGTTCAAACTTCAAGCTCTCCCGTGATTGGCCCCTATCAAGAAGGTTCGCCGCCCATGCCCGAGTGTTGGTCTATCTACGGGACTGCTTAGCTCCTCCTTACCCCACTCAACTCAGTTGATGGTTTCTGGGGAGATAAACCATCGTTTTGGTGAGCCACGACTAGCCCGACACGATAGTCAGCAGCGAAGCCAGGAACTCTCGATGGGGAGATCGAGACAGCGTGCGAGGACACGCTGGCATCTCGCCGCTCGCCGTCGGGGTGTACAGACGTCACCGGAGGCGGACACAACGGACTTCCTGTCAAGAACGTTCCAAGGAAGGGCGCTGGGTGACAGGGTCGTGCACCAGCGATTGGCTGACCCTGCCAGGAAGCTGGCTTGTAAGCCTCAATTGGTCGTCGAACTTCCTGTCAGCCGAGCGTATTGTATATATACTCTGCGGGGCATGCGACGGCTGGACGTTCGACTCGCTCTCCTACGACGACCATTCACGACCTGCAAGTCACCGCCCACGAACTCAAGATGTCCACCAAGCTCGTTCTCTTCGCATTTGCTGCTGCCTCTGCTGTCGTTGGCGCACCAATGCCAGCGACTCCGACAGGCAAGACTCTTCGTTCTTCAATGATGTACCCAGCATAATGCTCAACGATCCTCAGACGTCAGCGTCCTCTCGTTCGCCTTGACCCTGGAGCACCTCGAGAACGCGTTCTACACCCAGGGCCTCGCAAAGTACAGCGAGAGCGACTTCCAGAAGGACGGACTGCCCCCCTGGGCCCGTGGCCGCTTCGTGCAGATCGCGCAACACGAATCGGAGCACGTCAAGTACCTCACAGAAGCCCTTGGAGACCGCGCTCCGCAGCCGTGCGAATACAACTTGTACGTCTCATTGTCTCCTCTTCATCTCCAAGCCTCGGTCGTACGCAGCGGCTAACCTCGTTTGGACCAATCGCTCTAGCCCCGACGACAGCCCCAAGACGTTCGCCGCGATGTCCATGATCTTCGAGACGGTCGGCGCATCCGCTTACCTGGGGAGCGCCAAGTCGCTCGCGGACAACGCCGACTACCTGACCGCCGCGGGCGTAAGTTCGAACGTTCAACTCTCGCAGCCCGAGGTGCCCGCGCGCTGACGCTCATATTCACCAATCAAACAATAGTCGATCCTCGCCGTCGAGTCTCGCCAGGCATCTTGGGTGACGGCCTCTGTCATGAAGCTACAACCGTGGAACGGGCCCTTCGACATCCCCTTGACCCCGAGCGGCGCGTTCTCTCTCGCAGGTAGTTATCCTTCCCTCTGCCCTTCAGCACTGGCTGACTAACGTTCACCCACACAGCCCCATTCATCAAGAGCTGCCCCTCGTCCAACGCGCCACTCCCCATCAAGCCCTACCCCTCCCTAAAGCTCTCCACGACGACCCCCACACACGGCTCCGCCATCACCGCCAGCTACACAAAGCCCAAAGGAGACACCAGCAGCGACAGCAAGGAGCGCTACGTCGCGTGGATGGACGGCCTCAGCGTCGTCTACAGCACGCTCGACCAGCACGGCAAGGCGACGGTCCCGAAGGGCCTCATGGGCACCGTGTACGCGGTCGTCGTGAGCAGCAAGGAGACGCCGAGTGAGGACAACATGCTTAGCGGGTATGCGCTCGCTCAGTTCCCGTTCGACTCGATGGTGAAGGAGGAGGGCCCCGCGTATGTGGCTTGAATATTTGACTCTTGAATCTTCCTGTGTACGGTCTGCTGCTCCATTTGTAGTACTGGGCCTAGGCATGCGACAGGCATGCGGGTCCTCGAAATTACGACGATCGCGAACGAACCTTGTATATTGATGCCCACTCCCATTAATGTTACTTATCACGTATCCTGACGTACTTGTCAATCAGACTTCATTCATTTCCGCGCGTTCTTGTCCTTCCCCGCCCTTCCATCAATTCTTCAACTCCGAGTACAGTAATGTCTTGGAAGGAAGAGGATTGATTACCAGGACGCTGAGTAGGACAGGGGAAAAAGGATGAGGCGCTACCAGGGCTCGAACCTGGGTTTTGGGAACATTCTTCAGAATCCCAAGTGATAACCACTACACTATAGCGCCGTATTGTGCTATGCCGCTGTGAATATATACAGCTCGCGTACGCAAGGAGCTGCTCGAAGCCAGTTAGACATCCAGTTCCTATGTGCGTGAAACATTCGAGTTCACTGTCGTGTCGGACGGTCACTATCTTCTATATACCGCAATATTTCTAATTGACCCGGCTGAATCGAGTCAACAGCAGTAGAGTAAAGAAATCCAATTGAGTTAGCTAGAGCGAAGCAGCAGCAGCTAGTAGTACCCAGCCATGTCATGGCACCTCCCTCGGGATGTGAGTCGATGCCAGTGGTATTGCCCGTCTGATGGTTCTGAAAACCTAAAGAACATTGTGACGGGGGCGTGAGTGGAGCTCTGAAGTTCGAGGGCGGCATTTGCGGTAGAGCGGAAGAGAAAGCAGCGTAAGATGTGTTGAGTCAACAACTTGACACTTGAGTACTAGTGGCAATCGCTCTGGAGAGCGATATCGGGAGTCTGGACGTGCGAGCTTCAACCTGACGACGATACTCGATGAATCGTCGCCTGCCCTCTAGACGGCACCCACCAGAGAGGAGGCGGAGGTAGCGGAAGCATGAGCAACGACTGAGGGCCGTATGGGAATGAACGAAACTGAAAGTCGACGAGAAGAGATGAGGTGAATCGAGAGAATCAGTCTCGAGGGCGTAGAATTCTCAGAGGAGTTGTGGACAGTTGAGATAAGTGCTCATTGCTCGTTGCTGAGGCCAATTAAAACCACGCGGGATCGTTGTCGACGGTGAGTAGCCCGCCCATTCTGTGCGGTTACGGTCCCCTGGGCCCTTCTGGCCGTCGTGCTTCTGTCGCACGAGCGCATTCATGTTCCCACTCCCCGGAGAGTGATGTAGTTGCTTAACAAATCCGCAAGTAGGTCTCCTACTTTATGACGGACAGTAGCAGCGTCGACATGTGTCAGGAGCAGAGTACAGAGTGTTTTGGATTTCGCGGGGGACTCAGACACGATGGCGATAGGGGAATGATCGCCTATTTAGCGGATACACACGGTTGTAGATGTGTTGAAATGCTCACCACTGGCATGTCTGCACCTGCGCACACACGCAGCGCAAAGGATACGCGAGCACAAAATGGCCGTTCGTGACGCAACACAAGGGTCTGCCCCCGGGCCTTCTGTACTTCGCCGTGTTCCTCAAGCGCAGTGTACGCCGCACACTTTGCACATACCAGCGGCATGAGGCTGCAAAGAGTGCTCACGCTTCTTAGCTCTAGCTTAGTGCGTCCTAGAGCGTCGCCTCGCATGGCTAGATCTTGACGAGTTGTCCAACTTGTGTTCCAGTGTTCGTAAACGAAATGGCCGGCTCGGTGCCGTCGGCCATCCACGAACCCTTGTAAACCGTTTGGAGTTTGTCATTTTGTCTGTCAGGCGTGCCTCCAGAGCCTATCCTCTCGGAATACTGGGTCTCGGGGCACGCAAAGCTCCTGGATGCGCTACCTCAGTTCCCGCCTACGCCGTGTGGGTGCCGTCAGCTTTATAGACTTGTGGACCTACCTACGTTAACGCCCTGTGATGATCTTGAAGCAATTGACAGCGTGTGTACTGCGGTGTGTTGAAATTAGCTGGCGGAGGCCGACGGCGCAAGATCAAATACGCGCATTGTTGAAATTGCGGCTCTATGCATGCGTCGTCCAGCCATGTGCCATGTTGAGGACTGAGAAACTGCCTGAATGGGTGCTAAGGTCGACTGCATTCGGCTGTGATATTGCTGACGCGCTTGCAGCTGCACAGAGGTATATAAGGGTGCAAGTCGCGCCCTTGCTCTCCAGTCGTCAGCTCTACAGCTCCAAGCAGTCAGCCGACAACTACCTCACCGTTCACAACTTGAACTCACCACAGCTCCAGTATGTCGGCTAGGACTCGACACACAGTATCGAGCTTTACACTGACGTTTCTATGCCTAGTCTTTCACTATGCAGTTCAAGTTCGCCATCATCACCGCCGCCATCGCCGCTTTCTCCCGGGCCGTGCCCACCGCGTTCGCTGCGAACTGCTACGACGCGTCGGGCTGCAAGCAATGCGAGTCCGAGACCAGCATGTACGACGCCCGCCAGGCCTTCTGCGGCAGCGACGACTGGCAGGGCTCCTCCTCGATGTCGTGGGGCTATGCCTCCGTCACCCTCGAGGGCGCATTCCAGACTCAGCAGCAATGCTACGACGGGTTCGCGAACATCATCGAGGACTGCTACGGTCGCGAGGACGGTGGAATCTACACTTACTACGGTCGCCTCGACGTCGACTTCTGCGACTGCGAGTAGAGGACAAGGCCCGCTCACAGTGTCTTCGAGTGTATCGGATTAGCCAGGATATCGACGTGCGGGTGCGGGCGGTGGGGTAGTGATGTGGCGGGAGGCATCCCGGTAGAGTAGTGGTCGGAAGGGCCGCACTGTCGCCGTCTGTTGATCTGGTGCTTTGGAAATGTGCAGGGAATGTTTGTATCGTGCATGCGTTGAGGTTTAATGTCTGCGAGACGCGGCCTAGAACACCAAAGCCAAGAGATAGGTGTCAGTGAACCGAATATGATCTTAAGTACGGAGTGCGTTATAGGTTGTTTGGATGCATGTGAGCTCCCACTGGATTTGGCGAAGACTATAAACTTCTACTAGTAGAGGAGGTGTGTCAATCCTATGCTATATCACTGCCAGAGAGTGAACCTACTTCAAAATGCCCTAATAGCAGTTTAGACTTCTCCCGATCTTCAGTCTGTCGTCAGATATGAAGCAATGACGAATCAGTTACAGGCTCCTCACTCGGAGTAAACGGCGGTCGGCGTGACATAATGTAGGCGCTTCAGCACGAGAGCTTCTTCGGGCGCTCCCGAGAGCCGGGTGTCGAGCGTCTACAGCCACCATACCTCTTTGTGAACCAAACGCTTCGGTAGGCAGCACACACACATGTACAGAGTTTCTGCAGAGGTATTGTTACAAGTTACAAGTCAGCAAGTCTTCTTTACCATAGCTTCCCTACTCAGACTTCTCGTCTCGTCTCGTCTAAACCCCAGGCCAAATCCCGGACATACTGTGCTGACAGAGAGGAACTACACTGGCAGCGCCTTCTCGTTAGCCGCAGACACGCCCGCAGCAGCGGTCATAGCCGCGAACTGCACATTGAACTCGTCCATCGCGTCGAGCGTCTCTTCGAGGTGCCCAACCGCGAGGGGCTCACCACGACTGTATGCGAGGGACTGCGCAGTGCGGCACGCGTTCTTGATCTGCCGCCCGTTGACCTCGCGCGCCGCGAGCCTGCGCACGAGCTCGTCCTCTTCCACTGATGACGGACCCGGAGTCGTCGATGCAGCAGGCAAGGAGGACTTGGCTCCTATGAGGTTGACGCCTGCCTTGCGGAGGAACGCGCGCCAGACGTGCGCGCGGGCTTCGAGGGAGAGCTCGTCGAAGTGGAGAGCAACGTGGATACGGGAGAGGAAGGCCGGGTCGAATGCGGTGATGCGGTTTGTGGTAAGGAAGAGGATGCCGCGGTAGTACTCAATGTGGCGCAAGCTGCAAAGGCGATGGTGCAATGAGCGACCACTGAGATGCGGCCTGTAGAGGACGGTTGAGACTCACAAAACTGCGACCATGGCGTTCCTCTCGAGGTCGTGCAGAGAACGACGTTCCAAGAACACGTCCGCCTGTCGATGATAAACTGGTCAGTATACGGCAGTGTCGTACAGGATACGGAAGGACGCACCTCGTCAATTAGTACAATTGCCTTCCAGCTCGTTGCAATATCGAACACCCTCGTTAACTCTGCATCGACATCCGCTGCCTTTGTGCCCAGGTCGCCCCCTCCGACTACATACAGAGGGCGGTGCACACGCTCGCTCGTTGCCTCGGCGGAGAGCGTCTTGCCAACACCGGGCGGGCCGAACAAGTTGATGATGAGGCCTTGGCCCTTGCCTTGAACGAAGTCGTCGAAGCCGAGGTCTGCGCTGTGCGCGTCGACAAGCGAGCGCAAGAAGTGCTTGCGGTCGTCGGCGAGCACGAGGTTAGTGAAAGCCTCTTCGTTCCAGACGATAGGCTGGACGTGTTTCACGTTGAACTCCACTGGTAAGCGGGCAGGTGAATATCAACAGTCTAAGACGCGTCAAGATGGTGAGCGTACGCCATATCTTGTCCGTCAGGCTGTAGCCATACAGAATGGGCGAGGCAAGGAGGAGTTCTTCGTCGTTGAGCTCCAGTTCTTCGTGCTTAGTCGGGGGGCGCACTTCGAGCGTGAAAACGTTCGGCTCCGGCTCTTGCTCTGCATGATACTCATGTTCTGTTGAGAGCGTAAGCCAGTAATTACCACTGACCGTTCAAACGAGGGCGAATTACGTACGGCGTCTCGCATATTCCGCATATGCTGGGTGACCAGGGAGTGGGGCTCGCTCCTCCGAGGTCTCGCTTGGCTTCGGACGCGCATAGTTGGGGTGCAGTCTCAGGAAATTCCCTATAAGCCGTGCATTTATCAGTCATTACTATGCTCATGTTCAACGCAAGGGTTCTTACTCCTGTCTATCATGATGCGCGAGTCGACCTGCAATACAAGGTAAGCGCGAGTAAATGAAGGAGAGCTCTGCAGACTGCGCGAGGTGAATTTACATTATACTTCACAATCGTCTGATTCGATCCTATCCCGTATCGGAAGGCTGCGGTGCCCTCGTAATGGACGTGATGAATGCCCTTGAGCGACGCCCACTTTCTGCCACGCTCGGTCAGCGTCTCCTTGAGTGCACCAGAGTCGCGGTGGTACTGTATCGGATACGCAGGGAGCGTGTTGATCTTCTTCGTACCGGAGAACTCCTCGATGAAGATTTTGCTCTGGACACGGCCAAAGGTCTTATTGGGATGAAGCGCGCTGGAGTTGTCTCTATGAGCGTGTTGGAGGTTGTTGAGATGATTGCTCTTAGTAGCGCTGCGTCCGTGAATGGCATCCTCGAGCGAGTCCACACTCTCGCACAGCAGTCTGTACATCACGAAGTCCTTGTTGTTGCCGAGTTTCTTCGCTGCGAGCAGCTGCAGAGCCCGCGTCTCTCCCGTGATGGGGCATTCCGTAACAATGATGGTACGAGGGACGAGGATAGCGTAGAGGAGGTCGAAGGTGATCTCTCCGTGCGCTGTGAGACTAGCGATCTTAGCGAGTGTCGCGCGGTAGTCCTTGCGCAGGTAATCGAGGAGTACTCCAATGCTAGAAAGGACGTAATCTTCGTGCTGGGTTCGTTTCTTGTTGCGGAGTTGTTTCTCGTAGTCTTCGAATTGGGGAAAGAACGAGAGAAGGAAGTGAGGGTCGAGCTGTACCGTCTACAGTGAGCACAAGTCTTCGTAGAGCAAATGGTGAGTATTACCTCAAGCGGCTCTGCGGTCCAGGATATACCAGGAACACGCTGTATAACATCCTTGCACGCCTTCAACAGATACGGGCTCTTGATCACGATCTTGAACCTGATCTCCTCCTTCTCCGAATCACGGTGCTGTGGTAGCTTCCGGACGACGACGAAGCAAAAGCCCTGCCACGGGTCGTTGGCAGTCCCGTTACCGACCGGGTTGACCGCCTCGGCGACGACGCCTGACCCCGTGTTCCTGTACTTCCACCCTTTGGACCAGTTGCTCCAGTAGTTGTCGACGCGCTTGATCTTGAGGTTGGGCGGAGGGAGGGAGTTCGGCTCCTCGCCGGCCATCGAGTCGCCTTCGTCGGCGGCCCCTCTAGTGAGTGGAGTGGACTCAGATGTGTGCTTCTCGGAGAACGGGTGGACGGTAGCTCCGCGCGGTGAGCGCGAAAGAGAGAAGTAGGTGCGCATAGTGGGGAATTTCAGTGACCGAGTCGCGGGCGGTGCCTGCTCCCCGAGAGGGCTCTCTCCAAACCTAGATATACTGTTAGTGTGAGAGTTAATCAGTACGCCGTACGAAATGCCGGAATGCGCGGCGAAATAGTAAGCTGAACCTAGGACAGGAGATCCGCCTGGACGCCGCTCGGTGGCAGGGATATTAGGGTTTAGAAGGCCTCTGAACGACTGCGCTGTTCGCATATGATGACATGTGAGGCAATTTCCCCATATCTGATATCGCGCAGAACATCTCGAGTCAGGTAGAGATTCAATCCAACCGCATTTCCCCGCACACAGTGGGGAGTAGGCTGTGTGTGGGGCCGTCTAGCACGGTCATGCGTCACACGGCATCAGTTGCAACCCACCATTTTTCTCATGCGCACATCTTCAATGTCATAGAGTATTAGATGGCTATCGTAGTACATCTCCGACACCACTCACTAGCAATGCCGTTGGCATCTTCGTTCCGGAACTTCCTCACTCAGAGCAGTCTTGGGAAGGTTTGGTACGCCCGATCAATCCGGATGCGCTCATGGTCTGTAGGTTTGAGCACCTTTGTGAGTCCTCTTCGCAATTGAGCTGGAGCGGCAACAAGCTAGTCATGCACGTAGTGTACGTGTTATGGAATGTGATCGTGGTCGTGGTTCAAGAGCTTTGGGCGCTCCTTTGTTGCAGCGATACTGAACGCCGAGCGTCTAACGCCAAGTACGACATTTGCTACCGGCATCCACGTGGCTTGAGAGTGATCGTCAACGACAAACCCCTGGCCGATTTCTCTTGCAGTTCCCCACCCAAGTCTCGAAATGAACCATGACGATACTTTCATTCTATGCTTCACACGCATTAACACTCGCAACGATGGCCAACGACAGTCCTTGCACGCGCAGGGCTCTCAGTGGAAATATGCAGATGGGCTCGCAAGCAGTAAGTACGCCTCAGCTTTACGCATTCTATCGATACCTTATCATGTGTTTGCTTATACTTGAGGGCTGGACAACAGATTGAGACGCTTGCCCACACAATTGAGGACGGCAAAACTTCCATGGCAACCAGACTACAAGCCATCGCGCGTGCGGCAGCTTCGTAGCCCCTTCCTCCACAGCTTTCCTGTGTAGTGGCCATTGTTCCCCAGTTTGCCTCATCGTACACTCACAGCGTCACTTCTCGGTCGCGTTCTTTAACCAGACGATAACCGCGTGGCGTAGTTAATACGTGTAGGCGCTTCTCACGAGCTCCCAGAGTGATATCACGGGTTCACAAGGATGCCGCACCCGAGAGCCGTTCTCAGCTCGCCCTCCCTGTTCCCGCTCACAAGTGTACCGCCCGCTCGTCATACGCTGCACCTCGCCCATCGACGCTCGATGAGGCGGATCGATCGACACGTGTTCGCCACGCACGGATAAGGAGACGGAAAACACGCCTCTGCAACGCCTCCAAGGGGCGCTGCGCCATACCGCGGAATAGCTTCGCACAAAGAACCGGCCGATCTCTCTCTCCCTGTCTAATTATCTACAAGTTCGCGATGGACACGCCGCGCACGCTCCTCACCACCCATGTTCCTCTCCCCGCCACCTTCTGCCTCCTCTAGGTCGCTGATTGTACTCACTACCCGGCTACATGTCTCACATTATAGACGAGCACAATCGGTGAGTGCACCACAGTGACGCGTATGGGCCTTCCACTGACCGCCACAGTCACGAATTTCCGTTCCCTAGGATGGACGCGTACCCGTCCTCTTCTCCCTCAAGTGGGAGCTTACCCTCGCGCTCTGACAGTAGTCAGTCCAAATCTCTGCGCTCCTCCGCATCATCCTCCCGCTCTGCCCTTCCTCGTACCACGCGTGTTGAGCGCGACCAAGAGTCGTACCGCTCCGGCGTGCCATCCAAACTACTCTCCCGTCTGATGCCGAGAGACCATCACGACACGCGAAGTTTACGTACCATCCTCGCCGTCACGACGGACCGCCTTGAGAGCGAGACGCATCGCGCCGACGAAGCCGAGCGCCGCGTCGTCGAGGTTCTGCGTAGGCTGCGAACGGCCCACGAGGCGACGATGCTCGCGCAAGCAGACGCCGCGCGTGCACGCGAGGAGCTCACGCTGTACAAGTACCGTTTGGATGATGCGCGGCGTGAGCTCGACAGGGCGCAGGAGATCATTAACGAGCTTGAGCAGGAAAAGCTCGAGGCTGAGGCCGAGGCGGCTCGAGCGCGTTCGACGGCGCGGCGATATAGGGAACAGCAGTTGGTGGCGCGCGCTCGGGAAGAAGGTAGGCAACAAGGGTTTCAGGAAGGTTTCTCTCGAGGGAAAGACTTGGGGTATCAAGAGGCGATCAACGATGAGGATGGGGATGTGGCGGAGGTTGATGATGAAGACATCAGGTATACAAAACGCCCTGTTCGCATCGAGGAGGTGGAGGATGAGGAAGGGGAGATTGCGCCATCGCGCTATCGAGCTGGAACGCCAGCTCCCGACTTCCGTAGTCGCACACCGGCGTCGGACATCAGGATAAGAACACCTGGCCCCGACGCTCGTGTCCCGACGCCGGGACCCTTTCTCGGCTCTTCAGTGAGGCCACCTTCAAGGTGTGTCTGAATCCTTGAGTTGACGATTGTGTTGCTGATCTTTGAGTGCAAACACACAGGACGGCACCATCGAGAGCAAGTCAGTGGAGCCATCCCCGTATCCCGGACGCTGCACATTTCGCACCTACACTTCCAGTCCCAACACTGACAACACCTCTTGATATGCCGTCGCCGTCCCATTCTCAAGCAACCACTCCGGCACCACCTACCAGGCCCAGCTCTAGACCTCCTCCACGACCAGTTAGACCCGAGGACGTGCCACCGCCTATTCCGATCCAAGAACCGATACCATCTCCCGTACATCCCTCAACAGCGATACCTCCTGATAGTTGGATACCATACGAGGACCCCAGTGGGGAGATCACCCTCCCTCCTCCACACGAACTCTCCCGACCTGTGACGCCAGCCTCTGTTCTCCCCATCGCACCATCTGCCGAGCCTCCACCTCCTGTCATCACGTCCGAAGAAATCCGTACACACCCAGACCGATACCTGTACACGCATTCCAACACGTCCCAGGGTGGCCCATCCTCGCGCTACAATCTGAACAGACCCTTCTCGCCTCAGTCCAAAGCGTCGACGAACATTTCGCAGTTCGAGCTCGTGGCGCCGCGGAGCAAATCGCGTGCCGCCGGGAAGAGTAGAGAGGACGTACGTCGTGCACTCAATCTGTAGTGGACGCGCTGACCTGACATGCCGTGGCTGGTACCTTGTTGCGTGGGGTGCGATGGGGTTCGTGCGCGAAGCGTGTGCGGGCGCCGACGTCGCCGCGGGGCCCCCGCCCGCGTGAGGACTTGCCACCGATCCGCCCGGAGCTGGACGATCGCCAGGAGACGCAGCGTACGACAGCAACGGCAGCGCGAATTTCAGAAGGAGAGGTATCGCCTACGGCTGAGCTTCATAGCGCGTTCAGGAAACGATTTCAGCGTCGAGAAACCGTTCCCGCGATCGTAGTGCAATCACCAGTGAGTCGCAAGCATTTTGCTAGGATGCGAAGCACAGCTGATAGATCTTCCCTCAGTCGACTCCTACTACGAGTCATTCGTCAGCGAAGTCGGAGATCACGCACCCGCACTTGTTGAGCCCGGAGCCCAACTCGCGACCCCTTCCCTCCCAAGACCAGGACGTTGAAGTGATGCAAGTGGACATTCCGGGCTATTTTCCGCAGATGGCTCCAGGCCCTTACGTCCCTCCCCGCGTCCACGAGGAAGATGAGCCCCCGATCATACCTCCGCTTCCTGAGGGACAGTATCCTCCGGGTTTCGTGCCACTATCTCCTCTGATGCGCCCTGATTCCTCCTCCTCTGCTTCGAGCGATGCTCTCCCTATCCCATCTGATCATCCTTTACCTGTCCCATCCAATGGCCCTTTACCCATTCCTAACCGCAGTCCATTACCCATCCCAGCGAACAGTCCACTGCCCATTCCACAGACGAATACACATTATACCTCGTCGAGCAACCCACTCCCCATTCCACCGAACAATCCGCTCCCTATACCTACAAGCAACCGCAACCCTCTGCCTATCCCACAAAACAACCCGCTTCCGGTGCCTGAGAAGGATCTGCGAGTACCGATCCCGAGCAACGAACCCCTCCCTATCCCCAACAGTACACCACTGCCTATCCGTCAAGACGAGCCGCTTCCCGTCCCGCACCGTAGCGGCACGCCGGGATCTCCGCGGTACGCTGAGGCGCCTATCCCCTCTGGCCTGGTGTACCCTTCGCCTCCATCGCGGCGCAGCCGCACCCTAGCATCGTCGATGTCTTCGCCTCCTCGTTCGAGGCGCGGCATCAGGGACTTGCGTAGCCCGAGCGAGCGTCTGTCCCCGCTCCCGCTACAGTTCTTCGCACCCTTGCGTTCGGACACAAACACTGAGTAGTAACTTATCCATGAAGTTGTAGCTGTCGATCGCTTTGTTGTACTTGTACTCGCATTGTGTAGTAGCACCGTATCAGATCACCTGGAGCCCCCGGCTTCAGTCTGGGAGCACCAGGTGCTCCTGCAGCATGAATGTACCATATCCGCGGCCTCGGGTGAGCTATAGTCATGCGGCAGCTAGGTTCGCCAAATTCATAGTGAAGACTTAGTCTTGCAACCCAATGTTCACCTGACAAACGTTCTGTGGAAAAGCGGGAAACACTGGGTAACGGTTTGTTAGATCCCACGCGCACATGCGTCGCTAAGATCGACTGATTTGGTGAATTCGGCGTGATTAACCGCCTGCCGCTTTCGCCGCCGCCGCCATGATGTTGCCATCTGCTTCCAGTACTCTGAATCCTTCTGCTCTCCGGATACTGCTTCCTGTGCTCTTCTTCTCCGGAGACTAGACAAGCTGTACGTACGAGCGTGACAGCATCGACGCACCTGCTGAACCAATTCGCAATCACCCACAGCACGTTCGTCGGCACACTTGTCAAGATAAACGGATGGTGCTCGCCGAGCTTGGCACGCTCTTTGTCGGTTTATTCTCGACGTTGTCCACGCAGATCCTCACGAGGTCTGGCTTGACCAGCATCTGGACGATAGAAGGTGCGTTCGACAGCGTGCTCGACTTCTCGCAGGCCATCATGTGAGGTCGTCCATCACGGCAGGGCCGCACTTCCCCTCGTGCGCGCCGGACAGCGGACAGCTCGACAATTCTATTGACCTATTGAGCAAGAAAAGAGCCCGACGCGGATGAGTGGGTCGAGGCGAGGCCTTTGGGGCCCATATAAATTCCCCTCGGTATGCCCCTCAAAGAAAGAGCGAGCGGATTACCCGTTATTGCGCCAGTGCCATGCTACCTCTTCTGCCTCTTGTTGGTGCCGTCCTCGCGCTCATCCCAGGCCTTGCTGCTGCTGTTGCAGAACCACAGCAAGCCATGCGCATCGCGACGTACAACTTGCGGTATGACTCCATGCCGGACAACATCACCGTGCAGCAGTCGCTCGCATCGCTCCCGGACCCGCTGCAACAGTACGCCTTCTATGCTAAGACGGGCGAGCAACCGTGGAGCACTCGTCGAATCAAGGTCTTCGAGCACCTTGAGCACGAACGTATCGTCCTTGCTGGCTTCCAAGAGGCTCTGGTCAGGCAGGTCACCGACCTCGCTGAGCTGCTCGGTGATGGCTGGGGATGGGTGAGTCTGACAACAGAGCCCACAACGCGTCATGATAATTAACGGCCATATGCTATAGGTTGGCGTAGGACGTGACGATGGTGTCGCGGCCGGTGAATTCAGTCCGATCTTCTACAAGAAGTACGCCTTCAAGCCATATTCATTGATCGCCGCATCGCTCAACAGCTAATCTGCAGATCCGACGTGACGTTGGTCTCGAACGACTCGTTTTGGCTCTCGTGAGTACATGCTGGATGCCAAGACCAGACCAAATTGGATCGCTCAAACGGTGATACGTAGTAACACGCCGGATGTTCCGTCCAAGTTCCCAGGCGCCGGTTCGGTCAGGATCTGCACCGCGACCCACCTCATCTTGCACTCCGGCTCTGGCGCCCCTGTGCACTTCACCTATCTAAACACTCATCTCGATGACCAGTCCGACGCCCAGCGTCGCCTTGGTGCCTCGATGATCCTTGCCCGTGCTCGATACGAGGCATGGAAGAGCGGCGGCCCCGTCATCGTCACAGGCGATTTCAACAGCCCCGCGACTGGCACAGACTCGGGCGCGTACCAGATCATCACAGGCCAGCTGGCGCCTGTGGCGATCAACCAAACGTTTGCGGAGAAGTACGCGGTACCGAAGAACATCCTGAGCAACTTCACTATGTCCGACCTGAAGGGCGACGCACCCCGCTCTGCCGTGTCGGGCAATTTCGCCACCTACACTGGGTTCAACGCCCCTGGTGACGCTTCAGTGTATACGCGCATTGACTTCGTGCTCGGAGGCAGCAACGGGAAGTGGTGAGTGCTCCATGCAATAGTCCGTCTGACCAATGTATATTCACACGGTATGCAGGACCTCCACCGGCTACAGAGTCGGAACGTCGCTCTCGGATGACGGCGTCCTTGCAAGTGACCACCGTCCCGTCTTCGCAGACATCACGTTGCATTGACCTTTGTATTGTTTCCATGTATTCGGTCGGCTCTGCATGTATACTATCATGATCCTCGTGGACAACGATGATGGCCTATCGTGAATCACTTCCATCTGCCTGACCGAAAGTGCGAGGCTGCGGCGCTGCGCTGCAGTAAGCAAGCGTGGGCTTACGTTTAAGGCCCACTCTATAGATTGTAACAAAAACACTATAGCGCTCATTATAGTTGTAATCCTGCGTAAGCTTACATGTACTTACCGCTTGTAGCCTCGTGTATCAGGCCCGGATTGCCGATGCTGCTACTTAAGCCGTGCTCTCTTCCGTTCCTCCATGACCTCCTCCCCTCACTAAACTGACGACCTCACGATGATTTTCTGGTTGACTTTCA